>CM064507.1:23576114-24228614 GCA_032716605.1 Paralithodes platypus | reverse complement strand
TGGATGGAAGTGAGAGAGATGGAAGAGAGAGAAGTAGAGGTTGAATGGCAACAGTTTAAGGAAGGAGTGAAAGCAAGTGCAGAGGTAGTATGCGGCAAAAGGAAAGTAGGAGGCAGAGGTATCAGGAAGGGAAGCGAGTGGTGGAATGATACGGTGAGAAAGGCAGTTGAGGAGAAGAGACAGTGTTTTGAGAGGGTTTTACAGGATGTTAGTGTTGAGGTATGGGAGAGATACAAGGAGAAAAGGAGAGAGGCAAAACGGAAAATTAGAGAAGCGAAAAAAGATGCAAACGAAAGGTGGGGCCAAAGGCTGAGTGAGGATTTTGAAGAACGAAAGAAGATGTTCTGGAAGGAGGTAAATAAAGTAAGGAAAGGAGGACAAAAGAGGGAAGAGTCAGTGAAAGATGAAAATGGAGAATTACTAGTGGAACGAGTTGAAGTGAGGAAAAGATATGCCAAGTATTTTGAATCTTTGTTAAATACAAGAGATGGAAGAGAAGCAGTGATTGAAGCAGAGGTGGATGGAGATAGGTTACCCAGGCCACCCAGGTGGCAGGGAATGAATGAAAGGATTGAGGAAAATTAGGTGAAAAAAGCAGTGAAACAAATGAGAGCGGGAAAAGCAGAAGCTTTGGATGGTATTGCTGTGGAGTGTATAAAGAAGGGTGGAGATGTGATAATAGATTGGTTGGTGAGACTTTTCAATGTGTGCTTTGCTGTGTCAATGGTACCAATAGACTGGAAGAGTGCATGTATTGTGCCGTTGTACAAGGGGAAGGGAGATCGGCAGGAGTGTTCAAGTTATAGAGGTATTAGTTTATTGTCAGTGGTTGGAAAGCTGTATGGAAGGGTGTTGATAGAGAGGATAATAAAGTGTACGGAAGTTGCAATAGGAGAAGAACAGTGCGGTTTTAGGAGGGGAAGAGGGTGCGTGGATCAGATGTTTGCAGTAAGACAGTTATGCGAGAAGTATTTAGAGAAGCATAAGGAGATATTTTGGGCTTTTATGGACTTGGAATAAGCGTATGATCGTGTGGACCGTGAAGCAATGTGGAAGGTGTTAAGGATTTATGAAATAGGAGGAAATTTGTTAGAAGCAGTTAATAGTTTTTATGAAGGGAGCAGAGCATGTGTGAGAGTAGGAAATGGTGAGTTGAGTGAATGGTTTGAGGTAAAGGTAGGTTTGCGACAGGGTTGTGTAATGTCACCATGGCTGTTTAATATGTTTATGGATGGTGTGGTGAGGGAGGTGAAAAGGAGAACTATGGGAAGAGGATTGGGTTTAGTAGGAAAGAATGGTAGAGATTGGGAGTTGAATCAGTTGCTGTTCGCTGATGACACAGCATTGGTGGCGGATTCTGATGAGAAACTGCAGCGGGTAGTCAAAGAGTTTGGTGTGGTTTGTGGAAGGAGGAAACTGAAGGTGAACGTCAATAAAAGTAAAGTAATGGTGTGTAATAGGGGAGAGCATAGGGTGAATCTAGATGTGAGGCTGGATGGGGAAATATTGGAACAAGTAGAGTGTTTTAAATATCTAGGAGGAACGATAACCAGGAGTGGAGGTATGGAAGTGGAGGTAAAACAGAGAGTGTGTGAAGGAAGGAAGGTTTTCGGAGCAATGGGAAGTATGTGGAAGACGAGAAATCTCGGAGTGAAAGTAAAATGTGCACTGTATCAAGGAATTGTTGTGCCAACAGTGATGTATGGGGCTGAGACATGGGCTCTGAAGAAAAAGGAGAAAAGAGGGCTGGATGTGATGGAGATGAGCTGCTTGAGGAGTATGTGTGGAGTTACTCGTAGAGACAGATTGAGGAATGAAGAGATACGTAGGAGAGTGGGGCAGCAGGAACATTTGTCAGCCAGAGTGGACAGAAGGGTGCTGAGCTGGTATGGTCATGTTGAACGAATGGGAGATGAAAGGCTTACAAAGAGAATATGTGAGTCAGGTACAAGGGAAGATAGAAGGGCAGGAAGACCCCCATTGAGATGGAGAGACTGTGTAAGAAAGGCTTTGGATGATAGAGGAATGACTATAGATCAGGCAGGGGAAGTGGTGGTGGACAGGAGTGAATGGAGAATGCTTGTGAATAGTTGAGTGAACACGTGGTCATTTGGAGTAAGGGGTCGGGCGCAAGTTCAACTAGATAATAGTCCATCAGCCGCCTGGCCCGGGGGGACGATTAATATGAAGGGTGTGCCTGGAAGTGTGGTGGGAGGGCTTGTGGCTTTGGCTCCGCTGCATGTCTGCCTGCCGAGATCGGAACCTCTCCGGGTGGTCAGGGGCCGGGGGAGTGCTGGAGCAACCTTGGTAACCCTGGTCTCTGGGTCTTCTCCTGGGTGACCTGGATGTGTGTGAGTTTGTGTTTTTTATCTGTGTTTATTTTTGGTTTTATGTTGTTTTTGTGTTTTCCCTGTTCTTGCTCCGTCTTGAGTCGGCTACCCCCAAAATGGGGATTGGGCCTGAGCATATAGATAGATAGATAGATTATTATTATTATTTATATTAACATTATTATTATTTCTATTATTATTTCTGAAGGAATGAGTAAATTTAGTCATGTAATGTTTAAGCCTACCGTACTCAATACTTAGACACGTGAATAACATTGTAGAATAATTTTTACTCACCCTGCTGTTTTCATTTGGAGTGTAATCTACTCGTCGAATGGCTGTAAGCCATTTGCTGGAAAGGTCAGCATTCCTTGGGAACCTAAACATGTGCACTTTCGGTCCCGATCTGTAATTCCCCTTGCAATTTGGCACTGAACACGTGTAAGGCATTGTTGATGATCATGGAGAAGCTATCACAGGGAATAATGTACTTATAAAGTATATATGAGGGGGAAATAGTTTGGAAACACAGCGACAACCTCCCCCTACCTCACTAAAATGTATACTGACCTGCGAGGGTAGTGACCGTTTCAGCACTCCTTTTGTCGACGTCACAGAATTTAAAGGTCCCATCCGTGCGGCCTGGTACTCTAGGTGGCCTTGACCAAACCCCCACCGGCCTTTATATAACTGGTGTCATGTCAGGGTGGCTGCACTGGTCGGGTGGCAAGTTTGCATCCGCGCATCCCGTTCATCTTTCTCTTTACTTATCTCGGCTTATGTAAGGTACAAGAGAGGATGTAACCTTGTAAGTAGGTGTTATGAAAGTGTGTTGTAGTAGGTAGATAGTGATTATTTGGTTGATTGTAGACAGGTAAACTGGTCGATTGTTGGAGATTTTGGTAGACTCTGGTTTACCCTCTTTTACTTCTAATTATTTAGGTAGTAATAATGCTGCCACTGTATCCCTCATTACCATAAATATAAAGTTGATACTTATAGGTAAATGGGTAATTAATTCAAACTATCTTATCCAGGCGCAGGATCTTTATTCAGTAACAAAGTATATATTGCAGGAACAGGATGTATATGCAGGAACTTGATAATCTATCTTGAATGAAGTAGAAATTAAGATGCTGACGACCACAAAGAGTAGCCGCACAGTCAAACTATCGACCATGGGTCCGTTTTAGCAAGGGGGAGGTGTCGAGAGGATACAAGAGCCAGGTGTACAACTTTTTGTATTTACTGTAAGTAAGTTTGGCAAGGTGCATTTGAAGGTATATTTATACAAGGTAGATGCATCAACAATAAGTATAATGGATAATAGTAGCAATTATACAATAAGCAATAGTCATAAACATAAAAGATACTCAGGATATATACATTACAACACGTACTATAAAGACGTAAATAATGGTGAATACTCTCAATGAGACTCAATAGGTATGGGGGAAAATCCCTAGCTGGAAGCTAGTGTAAGTGTGAGTATGACAGAGCTGTTCCCATATAGTTACGCAGAGGCCTGGTAACTTAGTGATTATTCAGACATGTAACAATGTAGCTATAGGGGAAGGATTTACTTTCTGGATAGCGTGTCAGGGTATTTAATAGGCAAACTGGAATAGAATTTAGTTAAGTTAAAGGGGACCTGAAAACCAGGCCATGGTTAGGCAAGCATCCAATGAATACTAACTTGAACTAATGAGTCTCCAAGAAGCTTGAGAGCATTCGAGGTCCTAGAGCCTGAGAGCAGTCTAGGTCTTTGTAATTGGGATTTAGCCGTTTTTTACAGGAAGTCAGGACAGAGGGCACCTGTAGAAGCTTGGGAGCATTCAGATCTCAGGGAGAGGGAGAAGATAATTTTCCCCTACCTGGCCTGAATACCTATTCACTTCTCAGGTGCTCTCTGCTGCAGGTATGTTACATAGAAACAGAGCACGGTGAAGCATTGGTCTCAGGTGTGCTGTAGGCATGTGTGGTTCTGGCGAGGGGGGTAAGGGAGATAGCAATGGGAGAGCCTTCTAGATACGCTGAAGGATTCCCCCCTATCGACCAATCAGGTGGCATGCCCGGTGATTACGTCAGCTTGCTGGGGTTGGTGGAGGTGAGGACCGTGAGGTTCCAGCCGTACAATCCGCGGCCGGCCTGTGTGAGTGACGTCCTGTTGGGGTCCTCGGAGAAGCGCCACCTCTGGGGAGTGGGGGGGATTGAGGGGGTTAGTTATGATTTGTGCATGTGGGACCAGGTAGGCTTTAGCCGCGTTTTCTGTGTACCTGGTGTTCAAGGGGGAGACTTGGGTATTTCTGGGAAGGGGGACTTGGGTATTTGGGCCGAACAATTTATTGGAGCTTTGGTAGCACATTCTGCACACTTTCTTTGAGCTTTGGTAGTACATTCCCTTGGGGCTTTGGTATAACACTACCTCCGCCTTTACGAAAGTCACATCCTCATGGCTGGATTGTATACTTTTTATCTGTGGTTGTGACAGATGTGGGTTGCAGGTGCTGGAGGGCGTAGTACCATCTCTGGGTGTGGGGACCTGCGATGCCGTCTCGCCTCACCACGATAAGTGGATTGCAGGTGATCCCTCTGTAGAGCCTCGATCAATTGGTGCTGGGTGCTTCAGTCTCTGTGTCATCCAACATCCAACATCCAACGCCAAGAAAAAAACAGAGGCAACCGAGGACCACCAGCGATAAGGACCGAAGACAGCGAGGACAGTGGACAGCCATGAACATACATGTAGATCCGACAAGAACCAAAAATATTATTAAAGAGCGTTCCGTGAGTTCTAAAATAACAAATTTAAAGGTTTTCTATGCAAACGCTCGTAGCATCCGCAATAAATTTTCAGATTTAGAGGAGCTAGTGTTTACAGAAAATTATGATGTGATTGGCATAACAGAATCTTGGCTCAATACAGAAGATAGAGACTTTTTAGCAGAGTATTCACTTCCCGGTTATGTAATGTTTGAGAAAAGCCGAATAAATCGAAATGGAGGTGGCGTTTTACTTTATATCAAAGAAAGTCTTAACCCTACCCTCTTGTCAAAACCTCAAATTGTGAACGTCGACGCATCTTTTGTGCTAATAAAGAATAATAAAGGTACCAAAATAATACTTGCATTAATATACAGACCTTCAGCTCAATCAGTGCAAACTGACCGAGATATTTACGAACAAATTGCAGATGTAAGTAACTCACAAGATACCGTAATTTTGGTGACTTTAAGACATGACTTGTATACGAACTTGCAAGAGAGCTCACAAAATGACGAAGAACGGCTGAAATTTGTAGAGCTACGACGCAAAGTCATACCCGCCTCTGAAGTCCAAAGCACAAAACGGATGAACATCTTGGAGGGTGAGGCAGGATACAGGAGTGGAGGTGTTGGCTGTGCGGTCCCTGGCGGCTGACTGATGACCTTTGACCATTTTTGACGCTACCTGGGTTTTTAAGGACCTCTGAGGATGGGAAAGTACAATTTATCCCTAGTCTAGTGGAAGGGTTGGAGGCTCTGTTTGAGCGGGTGGTTGTGTTTGTGGGGAGTCTTTCAGGTGGGCTTTGTGGGGATGAGGTGGGGTTTATGATGGTGCATTGGTGATAGGAGGGTGGAAAGGTAGATGCTTGAGGTTGGGGTGAAATTGCATCTTTTTGTGATGTTAGGTTTGGAGTTAGGAACGTCTCATGTGCTGTTTGGGGAGGCACTTTGGCAGAGGTGGTGGGGTATATTGGGGTTTGGGAGGGGGGTTTGTGGGTAAGATGAGGTTTTAGGTTGGGAGGTGGTGTAGGAATGTTGGTGGCGTTGTTTGATTGTGTGGGAGATTGAGATATAGATATGAATGAGGTTGGGGAAGGAATTGATTGGGAAGGGGTGGGTTGGGTGGGAATGAACGGCATGTTGGAAGGTTGTATGAGAGCAGGCTTAGCATGGGGTAATGGCAGATTGGAAGTTAAGGGGAGGGTTGCGGAATCAGTGGCGGTGTGGGGGGTAACGTGGTGAGGTTGAAGGTGTGGTTGGTGTATGTGATACGGGGCTGTGAGGTGGGTTTGTGTTTAAGGAGGAGGTGGAGGGTGGTCGGGTTAATGATGGTGCGAGTATCCAGGTCAGTTCTGGATGAGGTTGTGGGGTTATGAGGTTCTTGAGTGTGAACTCACCTTGCATGCCTGTTCCTGAACACGTGCGGTTCTCCGTGATAGTCGACCGTGACTTGGTAGCAATTAGGATTTTTTGTGACTTTAAAGAGGCCTTATATTTGGGGGCAAGTTTGTTGGTGACCGGCAGATTTGCTACCATTACGTGGTCACCCACCGCATACTGATTTCTTAAATTTAATGTGTCGGCAGGCAAATCTTGGCATGACTGCAATTGTTTCAGTCTTGACATGACGGTGTGACTGTTGAATGAACATTGAGGGAGGGGGAATGAGTTTGCATAAGATGGCGCAGTGGGAGCAGGACAGGAGCTACCCCAAAAGGTTTCTTGTGGGGTGTGATGCCGTCGTCACGTGGGGATGAGTTCAAACCCCACTGAATCATCTATACTTGGCCAGTCTTGGTATTCCCGGTGAGGAGTTTAGTATGGATCTGGTTGTTGATTGACCTGTGGCTTCTTTTGCAGATTACGTTGACCTTGGCCAATAGGGGTAGGAGTGGAAAATTGCATAACCCATCATTTTGGAGAGGGCTGCCCAGATTTGTTCCAAGAATTCCGGGGCATTGTCTGTGTGCAGGGCTTGGGGAAGGCCGAAGTTGGGGAAAACGTGATTGAGCATCGTGTGTGCTATGGTTTTGGCGCTATGTTCTTTGACGGGGATTGATATTAAGAATTTTGAGTAGGTATCGACAATGGTTATTATGAAGCGGAATAAGTTGAATGCGGGGAATGGGCCGACGGTGTCAAGGGACAACAGTTGCCATGGTGATGTAGCAGTTATGGTGCCGGAAGGGCCAGGGATGCGCGTGGTGTCTTTCCCTCCCGCGCAAGCTAGGCATGACTCAATGGATTGTTGGCGAGGGGGTTAGGGTAGGGGGTCCAATATGTTGCTTTGAACGCCTGCAGGAGTTTAGTGTACCCCAAGTGAATGCAATTTCTGTGGTGCAATAAAACTAGCATGGTTTTCGCTTTTTCTGGACTCAATACAATATGCCCGGTCTCGGTAAAATAAAAATCGCCTATTCTAGTCAGTGCAGAAAAAGAAAAAAAATTGCAGTAGCCAGCCAGGTTTTTCGTCCTCGACCCACGTCGCGATGGGGGCAATACAAGTGGGGGGAGTGAGAGTAGGCGGTTGAGGGGGATGCCGTGGCAGAGAGAATGTCGGCAAATGAGAAAGAGCATCGGTATTGGTGTTAAGTTTGGCCGGGTGGTACGCTATCTCAAAATTAGATTCTTCGAGTGTCTCTCGCCATCGTGTGATTAAGACGTTGGACATGTTAGATGGGCGCAGCCATTGTAAATAGAGGTGATCTGTGATGACTATGGTGAGTTTGGCGCCAAGCAAGTATGAGTGAAAATGTTGCAGTGCCCATACTAACCCCAAACATTCCTTCTTAGTGGCGGCGTAATTTACCTCTGATTGTGTGAGCGTACGACTCGAGCAGGTTACAATGTGTTCCTTATTGTTGGAAGTTTGGGCGAGTACTGCCCCGATTCTGAGTATGGAAACGTCCGTATATACACGGAAAGGTTGGCTATAGTCTGGAAACGCCACTATAGGGGCGGAGGTGAGGCTTGTTTGAGGGAGTTGAACGCTTCTAGAAGGGTGTCTGTCCATAAGAATTGTTCCTCTTTCTGAGTGAGTTCATAAAGGGGTTTTGCGATAGATGCGAAGCCTTTCACGAAGCGCCGATAGTAGGAGGCTAAACCTAAAAGCGACCGTACTACTTTGACTATTTGTGGGGGCTGGTACTGGCTGATGCCGGCAAGTTTTTCTGAGTCGGGCGAAATGTCATGTTTAGAGATGATATGGCCGAGGTACGGTACTGATTCCCGGGCTATAGTGCACTTAAATGGCTTGGCAGATGCACGAGAAGACTTGCTTAAGGCATTATATGTGTTGTTCCCAGAGGTTGGGGAAAACAATAATGTTGTCTAGGTAGGCTAGACAAGTCTCCCAGGTGAGGCCTTGTAATGCGGAGTGCATTAAGCTGGAAAAAGTGGCGGGGCCGTTGCAGAGGCCGAATAGTAATACAATAAAATAAAAATGCCCCCCTCTACTTGTTGAAAAGGCCGTCTTTTGGGTGTGTTTGGTTTTGATGGGGACCTGCCAGTATCCGGCTTGAAGGTCCAATGTATAAAATATGCAAGCACCGTGCAATGAATCGAGGGAGTCGTCGATCCGCGGTAAGGGCGTGGCGTCTTTTACGGTGACGTCATTGAGCTGACGATAGTCCACACAGAACCTCAGGGGGCCATCTTTTTTTTGTTTACCAACATCACAGGAGAGGACCATGGAGTGGTGGAAGGATCTATTTACCCCGCGTCTAGCATTTCCTGCACCTGCTATTCCTCTTTACGATGTTATATGGTGTTTTTGCGTTGGAGGGGTCGCTTGACGGGCAGCCCCTCGGTGTGAATTGGGTGGCCAAGGACAGTGGTATGACTGCTGTCGTTGGGGGACGGAGGAAAGATGTCTTGAAAGGACAGGAGTACGTCACGCAACGTCTGTTTATGTGCTTCGGGTAAATGGGAGGGTATCTATGGCAGGACAGGGGTGTGAGTGCGGGTGAGGATTTTGGACGAGGGGGGTGCAAGGTCGTCAAAGGTTTCCAACTCTCCCATCAGTAAGCCCTTCAGCAGACTGATGGGGTGGTCGGCAAAATTTGCAACTTTCAGGAAATTTATGAAGGGGGGCATCAGAGTGGGTGAGGGGTGACGTGGGAGACAAGGGAATTGGTACAAAGGCGCGGAGGAAGGGCGATGGATGGGTACCCAGGCTTTGTGATGCGGAGGTATTGACATGGCGGCTGAGATGGTGGCTTACGCAACGAGGTGCGTGGATTTCGATTGACTCTCGAAGCAGAGGTGCCGATGCTTGCAGTCGTTCTGGGCGTTGAGAATTTGTAACATGTCTAACCCGAGGTAACCGTCGTAGGAGGCATCATAGGAATTGATCTCGACGAAGATGTGGTCTATCGGGGAATTATGCGGGAGAGTGATTTTGATAGGGTACTCTCCCCTTGAATTTGCAATGGATGATGTCGACTAGTTTTATGGATGATGGCTTGAGTGGCCCAAACTTGTGGAAAACTACTGGGAAAAATCTTGGTTCAGCTCAGTCGCCGCCTCACGTTGGGAGTACCTGGGGGCTTGATGGCCGCAGTAGGTGTTACCCCTGTCGTGTTAATTCGCACTGTTTTGAGAGGGTTGGTACTGCTGACGCGTCTGGTCACGAGCCCGCCAGGTATGGAGGGGACAGTTACCCTCTCATTTGAATATATTGACTGAGGTCATGTGGGGGTTGTATGAGCTCTGCCTAGGGGGTTGGGATTATGATGTGGGGTTGGAAGGGTTCTGTGGGAATTGGTACATTTGAGGCGCATAGTGCTGAGGGCCTGACCGGGGAGCTGAAGTCTGAGTTTGCGAAGTTTTGTATTGCTGGGGGGTCTAGAGCTGGTGGCCTGAGGGAGTAGCGGAACATTTGAATAGATTGACTGAGGTCATGTGGGGGTTGTATGAGCTCTTCCTAGGGGGTTGGGATTATGATGTGGGGTTGGAAGGGTTCTGTGGGAATTGGTACATTTGAGGCGCATAGTGCTGAGGGCCTGACCGGGGAGCTGAAGTCTGAGTTTGCGAAGTTTTGTATTGCTGGGGGGTTAAGAGCTGGTGGCCTGAGGGAGTAGCGGAAGGCTGAAGGGGGGTGGGTGTTGGAGGTTGCTGTTGTTGCGGGGGAAGGGGGGGGGGGGCGCTTGCAAAAGGCTGAGGATGAGTAGGGATGTGTCTGATGGTGCAGAGTTTTGTCGTGGAGGTTGGGGAGACTGATAAAAGCTTTCGAATGGCTTGGAAGTCTTTTGTGAGTGTGGTGACCTCGTGGATGACAAAATACTCATTGACTAATTCGGGTACTATTCGAATGAGGTTATCGAAGATAACTTGGTTAATGGCCTCTGTGTCGGGCCCTGTATATGTGACTTGGGCATTTCTGCGAAGTTACATGATAGTTTCTTCAAAATCGCCGGTGTACGTCATGGCAAATAGGTTACTTAGCGCGGGAACGCGACCCAGAGGGAGTTGAAGGGTGGCAGTGATAAGGGTTCGGACGCTTTCCCAGGGTGTCTCGGTGGTGACTATTCCGGACAGATGCGCGTAGGTCCGGAATCTTATATTGGCTAGCAAGGTGGCAATTCTTTTTTTTTTAGGATAGTTCATGGCAATAGTAGGAATGACCATCTCCAAGTATGTGTTGATATCCATGGTATCTGGGTAGAAGGCCGCAATAAATGGGCTTGAACCTCCTTCTGACATGTTGACTGTACTGATTTAACGATATTAGCAAGCAAAGACTTGTAATTGAACCCCTCCTGAAGAGCTCACTAACTACTTCCAGTCTTGCAGACACCGCTTGCCACCAGCAAGATGCCGACTATCACGAAGAGTAGCCACACAGTCAAACTATCTGTCACGGGTCCATTTTACCAAGGAGGAGGTGTTGAGAGGATACAAGAGCCAGGTGTACAAGTTTTGTTACGTAAGTAAGTTTGGCAAGGTGCATATGTAGATATATATATACAAGGTAAATGCATCAACAATAAGTATAATGGATAATAGTAGCAATAATACAATAAGCAATAATCATAAACTTAAAAGATACTCAGGATATATACATTACAACACGTACTATAAAGACGTAAATAATGGTGAATACTCTCAATGAGACTCAATAGGTATGGGGAAAAATCCCTAGCTGGAAGCTAGTGTAAGTGTGAGTATGACAGAGCTGTTCCCATCTAGTTATGTATAGGCCTGGTAACCTAGTGATTAGTCAGACATGTAACAATGTAACTATAGGGGAATATACTTTATGGATAGCGTGTCAGGGTATTTAATCTCCCCGTTATCTATGACGAAATCGCGTCATATGGCGGTACACCCAAGAGTATCAGATGACGCGATTGTGTCATATGAACTTAGTGAAATAGCTCAATAATAAGTTTATGACGCGAAATCGTGTCATATGGACCTCAGTAAGTTAGGTAAGTTGGATCAGAATCTGTCGGTTGGTGGTTCAACCCCCAATTCCTCCGACTTCTACCGGTCCCTCAGTGTAAGAGAGAGTGTTGTTGGGGAAATACCGGGCGCTCTGCCAACCCGTAAGTAAGATAATATAATATGATGGAGGGGGTTAATAGGCAAACTAGAATAGAACTTAGTTACGTTAGAGGGGACCTGACAACCAGGCCACAGTTAGGCAAGCATCCGATGAATACTAACTTGGACTAATGAGTCTCCAGAATCTTGAGAGCATTCGAGGTCCTAGAGCCTGAGAGCAGTCTAGGTCTTTGTATTCGGGACTTAGCCGTTTGTACAGGCAGTCAGGCCAGAGGGCACCTATAGAAGCTTGGGATAATTCAGATCTCAGGGAGGAGGAGAAAATAATTTTCCCCTACTTGGCCTGAATACCTATTCACTTCTCAGGTGCTCTCTGCTGTAGATATATTACACGGAAAAAGGGCACGGTGAAGTGTTGGTGTCAGGTGTGTTGTAGACCGGTGTGGTTCTGGCGAGGGGGGTGGTTGGGATAGGAACGGGAGAGCCTTCTGGATACGCTGAAGGATCCCCCCTATTGACCAATCAGGTGGCGTCCCCGGCAATGACGTCAGCTTGCTGGGGTTGGTGGAGGTGAGATTCCGGCCATCCAATCCGCGGCCGGCCTGGGTGCGTGACATTTTCTTGGGGCTTTGGTAGCAGATTCCGCACACTTTCTTGGGGCTTTGGTAGCACATTCCCTTGGGGCTTTGGTATAACAGAAATATTAACAGGGAGTATTCCTCATGTTGGGTGAATATCTCATTCTGTTGTATTCACTCCATGTCCCATGTCTAACTTAATGTTCAAATCACCTCAAACCTCACGTTAGCTTCCGGTCAAACTGACCCCTAGTGATAGCAACACGATACACATCATCAGTTGACACAACCATGATATCAGTAAAACGTAGCTGCTATGAACTTTCACGGTGACCTTAAGACCAAAGTGGTGTACAGTCGCTTCCCAATAATCATGTCCATTACTAATTCACTGCAAGTACTTAAGACTATATAAGAGGTGTAATTAAATTTCCTATATAAAATCCCAAATATAATATGTAATACATTCCCCTCACCAAAATAATATCTGGGCTGGCTCGTGTCTAGCACCATGTCCTTGATGTTTACGGTGACAGGGATCTTGTATATAGGCAACAAAACCATTATTGCCGGGATATGTGAGGTTGGGAGCTGGGTAGGATAAATTATTTGATAATGACCAATCAGCGTGTGCGTACGAGGTGCGAAGGTTTACCAGAGTCAACTTATCTCTCAATGCTTTTCTCGGGACAATTGCTGGGCGCTGATTGGTAGTTGGGTTTGCAACCTAGGAGTACATCCCTCAAATACACTAAACTCTCCTGCTTTGCTAGCCTTAAATTCTTACCGCTGATTGGTCCAGGCGTTTCCTATCAAATTGAGGGCCTGTTATGCTTGAAATAGGGGGGTAAAACACCGATAAAGGTACTCTGGTCTCACCTACCATAATGGCGAACCTCTAACTTCAGGTGGGATTTATACTTTCGTTTTTTTCTTCATCGGTTTGTTTACACAAAACAGCTGGAAGCACACACTATCAATTGTCACTTTAAAGGTAAAATATATCATATTTAAGCATTTTCATAGGTCCTACAAGGTATTAAGTGAATATATCTGCGAGGCAGAGCAAGATTCGCCGATTAACGGTGCGGACAAGGTCAAAAAATTTCTTCATATTCACAAAACTAGATCACCTGCATGAAAAATGGCTGCCGGGACAAGACTGGTAAGGTTTTGGGTCAGTGTGGTCGAATTCTTGAGGTATGAAATGTACCAGGTGGCAACAAACAGATTTTTATAAAAACTTACGCGATTTTTGCGGTCGGCCAATAATTGTACCATTGTTTTGGGTGGCCTGATGCTACCTTTATAGCATAAATCTACCTATTATATGTTATATTCTATATATTTCAAAGTAAGATATGGTCACCATAAGTGTATAAAGTTGAAGCCAAAGCCATTTTCCGAACTACGATGTCTAATGGTAATTTTTTGTAATTACCTTTCAAATAATGGCTATTAATCGCGAATTGTGTAATAAATATGGGTTACATTTATTTATTGACATGATTTTATGTAGTTTTCGTATATAATTGAAGATTAGTGTAATGGATTAAGAACTAAGAAGCCAGTCTTACTCATTCAGTGAAGAAAAATGGTGGATTTTCGGTTTCTCGTCATATTTCAGGCTAATATGGAGAATGTAGCTTTAGTATCAGCATTTCCACACATGATTTACAATTGTGAATAACTGAACGTTATGTATGACAACGAGGAGCTGCTTAAATTGGTGAAAATATGATAATATTGAGACAATTCTGATGGCCTAACATCGACTTTGGTAAGTATTCGAATTAAGTATATTATTATGTGACCTAGGTACAAAATATGCATATATATGCAAAGCTGAAGGCTTTCCAAATCATATGTAGGGGGTATAAGAAAGATATTAATTAAATTACCAATGTTATATAGATGGTACCAACGTCCGGTAACCCAGAACTTTCCACCATCCACCAATAAATTTGCCGTTTTGCGCCACTTTCACGAAGGTTCACCATGTTATTACATGGCTACCGTAAGCCGATTTTAGTGTTTTAAGTGACTTATGAATAGCTTAGAGTGTGCTCTTTATGAATATACCAATGAAAGTTATATACAGAAAGTTTTTATATGCGTAATGTGCAAATGAAAATAGTTACTTTAATTGGCCGACGGTACTTTCATCGGTGTTTTACCCGTACCTAGGGTATAATGGAAAAAATACCAAATTTCTAAATACTCTCCCTTAAAAACTAGATATCAAGAGTTAATTTTTGCAACGGTGGTTTTATTATTTTCGGCCCTTTAAACTATAAATACCGCCTCTCGACCCTCGTCCCTTGACATCAACTGCTTCTCCGTCCATTTTCTGAAAAAGTAAGTTTTCGACTTTTAATAATTAATAGAAATTAAAAATGTCCAATTTACATGATTTTATATAATATAGTTTGTTCCTTAGATCTGTTAGAAATGGAAAATAAGAACAGATTTTACATATATCTTTACCAAAATTTACTTTTAACATTTGCAATGGAAAATTTCCCATTTGTTTACATTTTGAATAATTGTGCAAATTAAAATAATCATCACAGGTAAAGTAAGAGCTGTTAATATACTTTGTTTGTTATTGATCTGCTAAGACAGCCTTATATTTTCAAATGAAACCAAGTATTTTACTCTATAGCTATTTTTTTAAATACATAGATTATATATATTGCGTAAAATTCGAAGTTTTTAACGCCAAAATATTATTTGTCTTCATAGTTTTTCAGGCAAATCGAATTGGTACTACATACAAATCCATTGTTAAATAGGTATAATTTCATATTTCTGTTCACCAACTTGCCAAATAATTTAGTAACTAATGAAATCAATGAAAGTAATGAATACATGTGGTACTCCAAGGACTTGAACCTAGGATACTCACACCGAAATTCTGCACACTAAGCATTAGGCTACCAAGACAGTTAAAGGTTTATGCACAAACCTACGATATATTATGCATTCTCGAATACTGCATATTAATCTAAGCACGTACATATTCCCAACTGCTCTATGGTAACTTAATGTTTAAACGAATGGAAGGGGTAATTAGTGGGGCGCTTAACCACAAAGGAAGGCCTCGTTATAATTTACTCCTGAACAGGAATAACAGGCATAAATATCAACAAGATTGAAAACAAAAAAATCATGTTATCCACGATTTGCCCCCTTAATGTTGTTGTTATTGTTATTGATTTGCCCCCTTAATGTTGTTGTTATTGTTATTGATTTGCCCCCTTAATGTTGTTGTTATTGTTATTGATTTGCCCCCTTAATGTTGTTGTTATTGTTATTGATTTGCCCCCTTAATGTTGTTGTTATTGTTATTGATTTGCCCCCTTAATGTTGTTGTTATTGTTATTGATTTGCCCCCTTAATGTTGTTGTTATTGTTATTGATTTGCCCCCTTAATGTTGTTGTTATTGTTATTGATTTGCCCCCTTAATGTTGTTGTTATTGTTATTGATTTGCCCCCTTAATGTTGTTGTTATTGTTATTGATTTGCCCCCTTAATGTTGTTGTTATTGTTATTGATTTGCCCCCTTAATGTTGTTGTTATTGTTATTGATTTGCCCCCTTAATGTTGTTGTTATTGTTATTGATTTGCCCCCTTAATGTTGTTGTTATTGTTATTGATTTGCCCCCTTAATGTTGTTGTTATTGTTATTGATTTGCCCCCTTAATGTTGTTGTTATTGTTATTGATTTGCCCCCTTAATGTTGTTGTTATTGTTATTGATTTGCCCCCTTAATGTTGTTGTTATTGTTATTGATTTGCCCCCTTAATGTTGTTGTTATTGTTATTGATTTGCCCCCTTAATGTTGTTGTTATTGTTATTGCTAAATATTGTTTTTAAAATTAAAACACCCTACAATTTCATATAGCCAAAAATATTAATTAATAAACATACAGACAATGACATCTACAAACATTCAGTATGTACGGTATGCAGGTATGTGCCATCTCTATGTAGGCAATGACATATTGATATATATACAAATGTACACACATATACATAGCATGACATTTGACAAGAATGCGGCAGAATAAAATTGAATAGTTCATTATCATGGGCTCTAACACAAATCGTTTTATCATCCAACTGATGACTGACGCGCCAACAATGAGCCACACACACAGACACCACACACACACACACACCACACACACATACACAAAACAAATGAGCGGCTGGCAAACAATGCAAGTGAATGATAGTTTTGGAACAGCGGTTACATCATCACGGTGCCCGCAATCACGCGTGAAACAACTGGACAAGCAAATAAGGTTGATTGAAGTGACGTCATGGGTAAGGGTAAACATTGACCTCTGGTGGTACGTGGGTGGTGACACACATATTGCAGCCACCCAACAGATCAATAACATGTCATAAGCATTCTTCAACACACAAACAGCCTTTCCAAGTTGGAATAAGCCTCCGAGGTCGGGTACATAGGTTGGCATTGTCCCCTCGGGAAAGGGGCGGTTCTTCAGTGAACTAATAATGACTGATGATGATGATGATGATGGATGGCAATGCTATCAACATAATTAGTACTTATATCTCTCCCACTAAAAACTCTCCGACAATATAATTGTCTATAAATCTCTCCAATATATGCTCCCCGCACCCTCGCCTAATATTGTTTGCGTTGTGTAACAACGGAACCCAAAATCATAGGAATAACAATGGAGGTTAAGAAATATTTATGAGAATGAAAGAGGTAAGTGACGTGCTGATGACTATCGTGCTATTCGACAATATCAAAGATGCAATGTCATTTAATACAATAAGTCTAGCAGAATTATACACACAATGAAGACTGTGGCTAAAGGTTCAAAAGCCCTGGAAGTTTGCCATCATTATTTTTATCCAGAAAATTGGGGATCTGGACATGTTTCTATCAATTAACTTGGCTTCTGTTTTGCATAAACTATTCACGAAAATCCTCTTCCTCTGGATAGTAAGAACACATGTCTCAAATCAGAGAAGAGAACAAGCAAGCTATAAGAGTGGCTACTCAGCAAACGATGTTATGTTAATCAAGTATATAGTTGACATCCATTCATTAACAGACTACGAAATTTACTTCCGAAGCAAGGAATAGAAAATGATTAGGGACAGTTATTGGAAAACATAAACAGTGATACGACCGCCTTATGCATTGTCTGTGGGGTGATTGCTATTGGCTTGGCTTTGATAGAAGATGTAAGTTTCTGATGGAAGACTGTCCCGTTTCAATCTTGGTTTGTAGGTATGGCGATTGGAGGTTACTCATGGTGTCGTATGCAATGTTGGTGGCCTTACAGGCTTCATCATTTGTGGTGTGGGCATAACACTTCAGTTTATATATATATATATATATATATATATATATATATATAGTTATGAGAACCTCGGCAGGTGATCTTGGACACCGCAACTTCCAAATTAGTAGGGCAATGAGAAGAAATACGTTGTGGAACATCATGATTTATTCTAATTTTCGGCGACGTCACGCAGCCATCCTCAGGAAAGGGTTACCAACAGATCCTAAAAATTGAGTATAACTCTGTATATATTGCTAAAACAGGATCACTAAAATGTAATACATTGTTGAACACGTGGCAATTTGCCTATCTAAAAAACAATTAAACAACATAATTTTGGCCAACTAGGCAAGGTTTGAATATAAAATAAATATACGGCTAGACACCATCAAATTCAAAATAGCTAAATCTCAATACAACAAAAGAAATCAGAACGCATAAAATATAAAATTTATGTTATATCATTAATTTTCTTTTTCAATTCAAATATAATTCTGAACTGTAAAGGCTAAAATCTATTAAACACAATTTAACCTACCGCTAAACAGCGTCCAAAGTATTATGCTAATATCCAACCATGTGAGGACAAGACTTAGCAAAAGCAACCATAATAAACGAGAATATTAAAATGAAGGACTTTACAAAACATTTCAAATTATCTAGAAATACAAATTCAAAGCAAATCATAGTAATCCTAATCACATCGAACCGCAACATAAAGCAAAAAAGTACATTTGAATTACTTTACTCTTAGAATCAAAAGATAAGTGTTGAAATTCACATAAAGGAAAATTGTCACAAACAAATCGGAACTCACCATGATACCACCAGTCTCAATGAAAGACGACGAGGGACTGATTAACTGAACACATTTGAACTCTATATGTAAACTCAATATATGGTGAAAATTAAACGAAATAAAATGAAAAACCAAACTACATGAACACCCAAAAAGCAACCAATTGTACCTAATAATGAACCTTCAACTATTATTGACAAGATTTATTTCTGGTTTGTGCTTATTTATCAGCATTTTTCGCCTATTAAAGCCTCATACGTGCTTCTAAACCTGCCGATGATTTCAAAATCCCTCTCCGAAAAAGGGTGATCTTCATTACGGGAGTGTTCCCTTACTGCAGAAAAAGACATACTCTTCAAAAATATTCCAGACCTGAAGCTTTTCCCCAAATGCTCATATATTCTCATTTTGAATGATCTACTCGAACATCCAATGTACCCAGCCTGATAACTGGGACAAGTGAATTTATACACGATATTTGAGCATAAAGAGTCCGGCACCCGATCTTTGAAGTTGAAGAAGGTTCCTATCCTGAAATCATTGGTGAAAACAATTCTAAAATTTATTGCAGGAACACTTTCCCGGAGTTCGTTACTAAGTAACTTGCGAAAATCATAGCTCACTCTCCCATAGAAAGGCATTTTGACATACTTAACAAGTTTAGGCACATCGTAAGTTACCGATCTGCTGTGTGACACTTTATTATACATAAATTGTTTTAGCACTCTGTTAAACAAATCCATCCTATAATTATTTAAAAAAAAATACTCTCTTAGTTTGCAAAATTCTTCATGAAGTGTGAAATAGTTAGAACAAATCCCGTAGGCTCTCTCAAGAAGTGTTTTGATGGAATTAAGTTTATATATTTCAGGGCAATAACTAAACCAACTTAAACCCAAGCCAGTGAAAGTGGGCTTTCTATAAACTCCAGTGATTTAGTGATTAAAACATCCAAAAATGCTAAAGTATTATTATCCTCGTTTTCACAGGTAAATCTTATGTTTTTATGCTGCTTGTTCATGTAACTGAAAAATCTATCATTATCATTGTTATTTTTTAATATTAAAAATGCATCATCTACATACCGCCTATATAAGATAGGCTTACAATCTGGTGGACAACTCTCAAGCCACTGAACCTCCTTGTTACATAATATATATATATATATATATATATATACATATAAGCAATACTCTCATCACGAAGGAAGCGGAGGCGCAATATGAAGAGTAAACCAGTGTTGTGATGAACATCTTTATTGGTGTTCATCACAACGCTGGTTTTACTCTTTATATATATATATATATACATATATATAATACAGTAACTAATAAATTAAATATATATATACTGTATATATTATATACATAATTATATAAATATATATATATATCTATCTATCTATCTATATGCTCAGGCCCAATCCCCATTTTGGGGGTAGCCGACTCAAGACAGAGCAAGAACAGGGAAAACACAAAAACAACATAAAACAAAAAATAAACACAGATAAAAAACACAAACTCACACACATCCAGGTCACCCAGGAGAAGACCCAGAGACCAGGGTTACCAAGGTCGCTCCAGCACTCCCCCGGCCCCTGACCACCCGGAGAGGTTCCGATCTCGGCAGGCAGACATGCAGCGGAGCCAAAGCCACATGCCCTACCACCACACTTCCAGGCACACCCTTCATATTAATCGTCCCCCCGGGCCAGGCGGCTGATGGACTATTATCTAGTCGAACTTGCGCCCGACCCCTTACTCCAAATGACCACGTGTTCACTCAACTATTCACAAGCATTCTCCATTCACTCCTGTCCACCACCACTTCCCCTGCCTGATCTATAGTCATTCCTCTATCATCCAAAGCCTTTCTTACACAGTCTCTCCATCTCAATGGGGGTCTTCCTGCCCTTCTATCTCCCCTTGTACCTGACTCACATATTCTCTTTGTAAGCCTTTCATCTCCCATTCGTTCAACATGACCATACCAGCTCAGCACCCTTCTGTCCACTCTGGCTGACAAATGTTCCTGCTGCCCCACTCTCCTACGTATCTCTTCATTCCTCAATCTGTCTCTACGAGTAACTCCACACATACTCCTCAAGCAGCTCATCTCCATCACATCCAGCCCTCTTTTCTCCTTTTTCTTCAGAGCCCATGGCTCAGCCCCATACATCACTGTCGGCACAACAATTCCTTGATACAGTGCACATTTTACTTTCACTCCGAGATTTCTCGTCTTCCACATACTTCCCATTGCTCCGAAAACCTTCCTTCCTTCACACACTCTCTGTTTTACCTCCACTTCCATACCTCCACTCCTGCTTATCGTTCCTCCTAGATATTTAAAACACTCTACTTGTTCCAATATTTCCCCATCCAGCCTCACATCTAGATTCACCCTATGCTCTCCCCTATTACACACCATTACTTTACTTTTATTGACGTTCACCTTCAGTTTCCTCCTTCCACAAACCACACCAAACTCTTTGACTACCCGCTGCAGTTTCTCATCAGAATTCGCCACCAATGCTGTGTCATCAGTGAACAGCAACTGATTCAACTCCCAATCTCTACCATTCTTTCCTACTAAACCCAATCCTCTTCCCATAGTTCTCCTTTTCACCTCCCTCACCACACCATCCATAAACATATTAAACAGCCATGGTGACATTACACAACCCTGTCGCAAACCTACCTTTACCTCAAACCATTCACTCAACTCACCATTTCCTACTCTCACACATGCTCTGCTCCCTTCATAAAAACTCTTAACTGCTTCTAACAAATTTCCTCCTATTTCATAAATCCTTAACACCTTCCACATTGCTTCACGGTCCACACGATCATAAGCTTTTTCCAAGTCCATAAAAGCCCAAAATATCTCCTTATGCTTCTCTAAATACTTCTCGCATAACTGTCTTACTGCAAACATCTGATCCACGCACCCTCTTCCCCTCCTAAAACCGCATATATATATATATATATATATATATATATATATATATATATATATATATATATATATATAAGAGGTAAGGGGTTGGGCTTGCAACCCTCTTCCTGGGGATAATATCCAGCAATGAAGAACAAAAGAAAAGCCTCGGGCACGGACGACCTAACTGTCCACGTCCATCGA
This sequence comes from Paralithodes platypus, assembly GCA_032716605.1. Taxonomy (NCBI): domain Eukaryota; kingdom Metazoa; phylum Arthropoda; class Malacostraca; order Decapoda; family Lithodidae; genus Paralithodes; species Paralithodes platypus. Next base: position 24,207,160 of record CM064507.1, on the reverse strand, counting down.
TTGCACAAGGACTATTTTCGGCTAGCGACCTGGAATGGTGTAAATGATGGCACAAAAGAGACAGGGGTACTAAGAGTACAAGCGAATGCCAGGCTGTATGTTTGGGGAATGACTGAGACCAAATGTTGGGTACATAATATGTGAAAAAATGGGAGTGTGGAATGGGGGTGTGCTGGAGTGAATGAGAGAGCGAAAAAATGGGGGTGTTTGTTTATAAGCAATAAGTGGAAGGAGAATGTAAGGGAACATAGTTTTGTGGACTCAAGGATTGAGTGGGTAAGAATGAAAGTGGGAATACAGACATGGGTGGCTGTGTGTGTGTGCTCCAACAGAGGATAAAGTGGAAAGAGTGAAAGAGAAAATTTGGGTAAGTGTTGAGGTGTCCCTGGATAAGTTTGGTAAGAGTGAAACAATATTTATGATTGGTTATATACATTGGAAGGTGGGTGATAGGAAAGTAAATGGGATGGTAGGATGGTGGGATATACTGTAAAGTCAGAGGTAGATGGTAATGGCAATGCACTTGTGGACATATACTGTATGAATGGGGGAGACTGATGATAGCCAACACCTTCTTCTAACACAAAATGATACACAGGTACACTGGAGAGTGGAACGAAGGAGGGAGGGAGAGATGGTGGAATGAAAGACGTTGATTGACTATGTACAGTATTGATAGATGAACGAGTGAAGAAATCTGTGTTAGATGCTAAGGCATATGGGGTATTGGTGGTGGTGGGGGGGGGGGGATTCTGACCATTAAGTAGTAGTAACTAAAGTTAGGGTGGATAGGTTACTTGAGGAGGAATTCAGGGAACAGTTTGAGAGAGTAGTAGAAAGACGACTAGGTAGGTTTGACTTGCAGGGAATGGAAGAAGTGGAAGAGGTGAGCAAAGTGTTTAAGAAAGAGATGTGTGCAGCATGTGAGGAAGTACGTGGGGTTAGGAGAAGGGGGAAAGCATAGTGGACAGCATAGCGGACTGAGGAGGTTGAACAAGCAGTTGCAGAGAAAAATAAAACATAGAGAGAATGGTTGGATAGTAGAAGGAACAAAGATTTGGAGAGACAGATAAGGGAAAGGTATATGAAGAAAACTCGATTAGTGAAGGGAGTAGCGAGGGAAAGTAAAAGAAGAGTAGATACAAAATTTGGAAGGAATATAATGTGGAAAGTAGAGGGAGTGCAAGAAATTGTTTTTGAAAGATGTCAAGAGCATCAGGGAGAGGGGCAAAGGAAGTAGTAAGGGTGTGCAAGATAAGAATGGGCAAGTGCTAGTGGAGAAGGAAGAGAAAGTCGAGAAATTGAGGGAGCACTTTAATTAATTGTTGAAAGTAAGAATTGAATTGCTGGCAAACATAGTTAGATGGGGTATGGGAGGGAGAAGATGAAACATAGTATAGGAGGAGGTGGGGATTAGGAGGCCACAAGTGTGTCAGGCTTTAACACCTTACGAGCGGCCTATGCGGTTTATTTATATGTACCGCACAGCGGGGTGTTTTTAGCCAAAATAGGGCTGTTTACGTGATCATTTTCATGCCTAAATAAGACCCAGAACGTAAAACAAGTACCTATCCCTGAAAGGGCATAAACAGAGCTTTCGAATGACACCATAACGATCCTTGTATGATGGATAGTTTTCTTGCAATAACCGTGCAACGCGAGTGCAAAAAGCAGGTAATTCGGTACTTTCGGTACATAATTGAGTATGTAGCGAGTGAGAGAGGGAGGAGGGAGCTGAGATTTGTGTCAGTAGGTTCGCCGCGGTGGTCTGGAGCAGTCATACGCTCGCTAGTCTCCTGCCACCACTTGTCTCTCTCTCTCAGCCACATTACGTGCTGAAATTGCCACTCGACCTATGTCGAGCGCCGCCACATAGTCCAGCTTTATTTAACTCGACTTATGTTGCTCGCCGCTAATTAAGGGTTAAAAGGGTGAAGATGGGTAAAACATCAGAAAGAGATGGAATGTGTGAGGAGATGTTGAGGTATTTTGGTGAAATAGTGATTAAATGGGTATGTAAATTGTGTAGACTAGCATGGGAGAAGGGAAGTGTGCCTGAAGACGGGAAATCGGGTATAATAGTCCCTCTGCATATGGGTAAAGGGGAAAGAGGAGTGTGTGGTTAATGGTTATACAAGGGGGATATGTCTCTTAACCCTTATTTAGCGGGCTAGGTGGTCTATTTGACCGTAGCGCCCAGCGGGGTGTTTTTACCCTAAATAGGGTTGTTTACGTGATCATTTTCATGCCTAAATAAGACCCAGAGTGTAAAACAAGTATCTATCCCTGAAAGGGCATAAACAGAGCTTTCCAATGACACCCCAACCATCCTTGTACGACCACTGGTTCTCTTGCAACGACCGCGCAACACGAGTGCAAAAACCATGTAATTAGGTACTTTCCCTACATAATTCCCTGTGTAGCGAGTGCGAGAGGGTGGGGGAGGGTGGGATTTATGTCAGTAGGTCCGCCGCGGTGGTCTGGAGCAGTCATACGCTTGCTATGCTCCTCCCACCACTCATCTCTCTCTCTCAGCAACATTACGTGGTGAAAATGGCACACGACATAAGTTGTGAACCGCCACTTAGTCCATATTTATTTCACACGACATAAGTTGTGCGCCGCCAATTAAGGGTTAAGCATAGTAGGTAAGATGTGCACAAATAGTGATCGAGAGAGTGAGAGTTAGAACAGAGAAATTTGTAGGTGAAGAGCAGAGTGGGTTTAGGAAGGGAAGAGGGTATGTAGACTTTCTCTGTGAGATATTTTATTAAGAAATATCAGGATGCAGGACAAGAGTTATATACTGATTTTATAGACCTGGAGAAAGCCTACAACAGTTTACAGAGAAGATTTGTGAAATGTATTAACCCTTCCTACCTGGTCTGCCTTAGGTAAGGACAGCTCGAAAGAAGGGCCGCTACCCGGTATGCCTTACCTAAGGCAGCAGCTTAATAGCCTAATTTAGCTTGGTCTGAACGCCGTGCGTACGACGTATGTCAACAAACCCAAGCGTTGCGTCACCGCACCTCCGAAAACAAGAAGGAGAAGACTCTTCAATGTTATTGTTCTGACGTCAGACGAAATTAGTGTCTGAAAAGCCCCCATATTGGCACAACCTCTGCAATATTGGCTCCACTGAAATCATCATCACAACTGAACCAGTTGACTTACAGAGCTCTACTCAACGCCAAAATACAGATTGAAAACCGCACTACGATTATAGATGAGTGGGAAAGTTCTAGCAGTGAAAATAAACATAAATACTGTAGCCTAGGCCTAGACGTTTTTCAGCCATTTCGCCCGGGTAGGGGCGACCGTCATTGGGTAAGACAGCCCGGGTAGGAAGGGTTTAAGAATATAATGGAGTAGTTGGTAAGTTGCTGAAAGTGGTGAAAGCATGTAAGGGGTTGCCCAGGTGGCAATGCGTGTGGAGAATGAATAGAGCGAGTCTTTTTATCTGAATGTTGGGTTAAAGCAATGGTGCGTGACATCCCCATGGTTGTTCAGCATATATATGGACGGAGTCATGAAAGAAATACAAGGAAGAGCAGTGAATGTTGGTGTACCCCTGATAAGGGAAGGGAGTGAGTGGAAGTTCCTGTACTGCTCTTTGCTGATGATACAGTTCTAATGAGTGATAGTGAGTGGGAATTACAGGGTCTGGTAAATATGTTTGGAACTGTGTGTGAGAAACCGAACCTGAAGTTAATTGTGGGAAAGAGTATAGTTATGGTCTTCGAAAGGATTGCAGTCACAGAGTGTGAGGTGAGGTTGAATGTTCAGGTTAAGAAGAATGTCAGCTCATATAAGTATTTGGGCAGTGTGATGAGTAAAGATGAAGGTATGGAGGATGAAGTGCGGGAGAGGGTAGTAGGAACACTGAAAGCAGTGACAAGGAATAGGATGGTGAGCATGGAAGTAAGGTAATCATTGCATGATAATGTGGTAATCCCGATATTTGATGCATGGGAGTGTTGCAGGGGCTTTGTTTGAGAGACATAAATCAAGAGTGAGAGGGGTGGAGATGAGTTATTCGAGAAGTGTGTGTGGAGTTATATGAAAAGATAAACAGACAAATCAGGAAGTATGAGAGCATTGTGGTGTAAATGTGAATGTGCTGGAGAGTGTGAAAAGAAACACCTTTAGATGGTTCGATCATGCGGAACGTATAAAGAGCGAGAGAATGACTAAGAGAGTGTACGAGAGTGATGTGGAAGGATGGATTGAGAGGCATGTGAGTGAAAATGGTGTTTGGTAGTAGATGGGGCGCCAGCTGAAAGAGGGGCATCGAAGCAATTCATTTGTGACCACCCCTTTGGGAATCATGGCCTCTGGCAATATATATATACATATATATTAGGGTGGTCCTTTTTGTTATATGCTGTGCTCCTACCCCTCAAAAGTGTACCTTTGGGTCCCAAACCCCCTGGAAAAAAATATAAAAAAATAGAAACAATATTTAGAGGTTGCACATCGACTATGAAGTTTCACTAATTTGTCATATTTCCAAAAATCGTACTTTCTCAGGAATAATTTTGTCTTTGCAGGTTATCAAATGTGTTGCAGTGCTTGCAATGTTTTTGAAAGTGTACAGTTAAAAATACTGCTTCAGGTAGTAGTATGTGTATAAGACTAAAAGTGTTAAACACTTTTTGTCTTATGCTCGAGTCGCTGCCATCACACCCACTCTGCCGCCCATACCCAAAAAAAATATACGCATTACCATCACCAATTCCGGGTCCAGCAAAAGGAAGGCAGAAGACGACGACTTACCAAAATACAAAAGGTCCCAGATATCTCCTCTCCAGTTGCGCCGCTCTTCCGCGCAGCTCATCCCACATCATGGGGGAAACTTCTGAGGGGCTTACCTCAACCCCTTAATCCGCCCCCTCCCCGTACCTGTGACCTTCTGACCCTCAACCAACGTACCTGGGACATAGCAGCACAAGTCCTGACCATCTCGACTTAACCAAGGTAGAGTCAGAGATTCGAAGGGGTTGAGTAGACTTACATGTGAGACTTGAGTCCGAGAATTACCCTCTCATTCACTTGAGAATTACATGCCATGGCTGTAGACAAAATTGTCTGAGAGTTCTTTTCCCTACCTAAGAACTATTGTCCCTCCCACCATGGTGCCTTAGATACATTAGAATCTTTTCTAGGCTTGCAGTTTTGACATAAAAGTGGAAATAAGGACATGTCCCCAAAACACTCTTGATATCAATTCAACACTCTTAGATAAGTCTTTGCCATGGCAAGATCTCAACAATAGTCAGGGCTTTGCGAAACACCGTCACCTAAATGGCACTCTGCAGTCCTTACACCATATGTGCCAGAACCATGGTCGAGGGCATATTCTTGTAATAAGGCATACAAATCCAATCATCAGGGTTCTTTGAATACTCTTAGAAAGGTCAAAGACAGTTGGGAAAGATATTATGGCCATGGTCACACTTCTTCCCCAAGTTAATCTGATGAATACTTACTCTGTCATGACTTGAGCGACTTTTCATTTTTGACCACGCACGCAAGAGTACCGGAACAAAAAGAGAGTGCCTCCCTTAGAGGGAGGCACTCGATACAGGCAGTTCTGCCTTTTGTTTCCCTCACTCACATAGAAAAATAAAAAAAATTAGTAAAGGCACGTCCCGCACTATGGCTGCTCGATTATCCTGACCGTTATAATAGTCGGTGATGAATATTTGTTCCGGTACTCTTGGGTGCGTGGTCTTTAATGAAAAGTCGCTCAAGTCATGACAGAGTAAGTATTCATCAGACTAACGTTTAGTGCACTTCTACAAAGGCTTTCCGGTGACGGCAAAGCCTACTCACAACAAGAGTACTTTACGTAAATAAAATGCTCTCAAGTAATAACAATGCTTAAATAAACTATAACAAGATTTAATAAAGGAGTATATGCTTACGTTAACTTTAGTGTGAGTCTGAACTCAACACTAAACTCTTCAATGCTCTATGAAAACACTGGAAGTCTAGTCCTACAGCAAACAGATATGGAATCTTCTGAAAACGTCTGATGCTCTAAGATGCTCGTCGAATATAGAACAGAAATAATGCAGGGGCAGGACACCAAAGCGTGTATCTTAAATACACCAACAAGTAGGATACATATATAAAACAAGGGAGTGCAACAACTCTGTGACAGCACTAATAATAGCCACTCAAAACAGTACTTCCTTAGCCAACGTAACAGCCAACTGGGTTGTGCACTATGCATCAACCTAGGCTAAAATAAGGCGTGAATAATTCCTAAAGCATACGCAATTAAAGTTAATAAACACAATGCTGTCTTTCTCACTAATAAAGTCTAGCAGTGGCATAAAAGGTACAAGGAACCTAGGCAGAGCGCAAGCATGCTCATAGCCTACTGTCTCCCCTTGAACAGATTTCCCTTATGTTACGTTAAGTGACTAGGAGGCTCTCTTGGTAAGTCCAGATCTCAAGTATCTGGTCTTACCCTGGCGCTCCACAAAGGTCAACAAAATGAGGTAGCAAGCATACAAGCAAGAGTAGGCAAAAGCCTTCGCTTGTATGCTGCTACGCTCGCAAAGGAAAAATATGCACAAGGGTTACAGGCTACCTAGCTCCGTCGAAGTCGTACAGGCTCTGACTTGCCATATACATAACTCAGACAACGACTAAAGATACCCTCCACTGTCTAGCATTAAATAGTAGGATAGAACAACCCAATAATTAGAAGCACCCCCATACTATGATACCATGTTACTATGACTCTAATAATCCCTAAAACTAGTGCTAAACATATATGTGAGAACTGGTGCTGGTAATACGACTGGCCGACTATGGAAGTCGTATGCAGAACCAGAAGGGATAAGTAATTGAATAAAGACAAGAAGTATGGAAAAGAAGAAGTTCAGAGAGAGAAACAGTAGTAAAGAGGGTTAGATTGGGGACAGAGTGCAAGGGACGTCTAGGACCAAGCACAACATACCAAGCTCTGAAGAGACACACTGGAAGGATGCCCGCACCACCTTACTAAGACAGCGGCCTCCAATCACAGACGACTACGTCATGAAGAGCAGGCGTCATATGACGCGTCAGGCCCGCCGGCCAATCACGAGCGGGTGGCACAGCCCAAGCGAGGGATGCACACGTACATACACACGCACACATTACCACCTCGCTGCTCCTTCTCGCTCTCTCTCCTTGCAATTCACTCTACATATTTTATACTCTATCAATGATATAAAATACTTCCAAGTGTCACAGACAAGAATAAAGACAAACACTGATCTGTCTGTGACCACATGAATACTAAGAAAGAAATAACATCGTTCTACGATTATTATATCCCATTTCACTGCCCTGGCGAGCGCTAGCGAGTAAGAGTACATTCTGGCAAGCTGGCCAGCGTAACAATATATATATATATATATATATATATATAGTAGAAATAATGTGGTAAGAAACAAAAAGAACGCAATATTTTCGATTCATTTCCAATGGGCCTTTTCACAATATTTCGGATGTATCGTCCATCTTCAGGTACAGCACATGATCCTATAAAAATAGAAATCTAATATAAGTTACTGATTAACACTCAACGAGCGGCTAGGTTTGTAACTTCGACTACCTGCCAGGCGGGCAGATTTACCCTAAACGAGCTTCATTCCATGCTCTTTTTCATGCATAAACAAGAGCCAGAGCGAATACAATTATGTATCCGTGAAAGGGCGATAATTGAGCTTTCCAATGACACCTGAACCATCCTTGCACGACCACGGGTTGTCATGCAACGATGTTGCAACGCGAGTACAAAAACCCTAAAATACGGTAATTTCCTTAAATATTTCCCTGTCTAGGGAGGCAGTGGATGTGGATGTGTGTGGAGGAGGGACCAGTCGCGGTACGGGTGCCGTGCCGAACGGTCAGAGCCCACCCACGCTGCTCCCACCGCTCGGACTCTCTTTCAGAGCCAATTATGTGCTCAACATCGCATTGGACTTAAGTCGGGCCCCGCCAATTAGGTCTTGGTTCTCTTGACCGCCTTAAGTCGGGCCCCGATAGACAAGGGTTAAAAGAGGATCCTATTTCAAAGCCATAAAATTATACTTACAACACAAAAATAATCTAACATGATTTAAACATAAACGAGAAAGAATAAGACTAAACAAGCTAATCCAAATGGAAACACAAACTATTCTATCATTTACTAAGAACACATATAATAAATGATATATACAAACTATGACACACCTTAGACCCCTCCTCAAGCAAACTGCGAGTAAGACTGAGGATATGACAAGGAATGTTCACTAATACAACAAAAATCACTAATCTAAACACTATGAAAATCTTTACATAAAAGAACAGGGACATGTTAGATAACTTTAACTCGACACATTTTTCTTGTGAAACAACACTACCGTAAGCGAATGTAATCAAAATGAACAAAGAAAGTATGAAACAATCAATTGTGAAACGCAAATGTTGTTCGTGAGTAATTAAACCATGGAGTTTAGTATTGGATTCATTTGTTTGATATAGATTTTTTCTGCTAAAAAAGTGTCTTGTTCATTGTTAAAGCAACCTATTATACTAAAATCATTATCTGAGAAAAGATGATCTTGTTCGTGAGAATGGTTCCTGATAGCCGAAAAAGGCATTTTATTTAGGTACACTCCAGTGCGAAAACTTTTTCCCAAATGTTCAAATATTCTCATTTTATATGATCGGGAGCTACACCCGACATACCTAGCATCGCAGCTAGGACAAGAGAATTTATAGACAATATTTGAAGTTGAATATTTGATCTTTAAAGTTGAAAAAAGAACCTATTGTGAAATCATTTTTAAATATAATCCGGAAATTTACTGCAGGAAATTCAGTCTTTAAAAAAATTAGCACATTCTTCCTAAACATAAAATTCGATTCACCATAAAAAGGCAACTTAAAGTATTTAATAAGTTTGGGTACATCCGATACCTTCACTGTCTTGATCTGTTTTTTGTACAAAACATTTCTGAGGACTGTATTGAATACATTGATGCTAAAGTTGTTCCCTAAAAAATATGTTTTCAAAAATTCAAACTCCACATGCATAATCTTATAATTTGAACAAAGGTCATAGGCCCTATTTGAACAAAGGTCATAGGCCCTATTTAAGACAGTCTTGATAGAGTTAATTTTGAACATATCCGGACAAAAACTGAGCCAACTGAGTCCCACACCCGTAAATGTTTGCTTCCTAAACACATCAGTACTTAAGGGGAGAATTCCACTTGAGGGATTTTTTTCTGGATTCCTTTCTCCCTCATGTTTAGCCCCATTGCTTTTGATATTTTAAGATGTTCGCCCGATTAGTTTGGCGATTTTAAGAACTTTCGCCCCATTTCTGTAAATTTTAAGACTTTTCGTGCCATTTAGGTGTCGATTTTTTCCTGGCGAGCGATAGCGAGCCTGTAATTTAAGAGGAACCGCGGGACATTTTTCTACCGAAAAATTTACAAATTTATCTTGAAAGGTGATCTAGGGGCTGTAATGTTAAGCTTGATGGAAGTCTAGCGAACTTTAGCGAACTAAAGCGAACTAAAGAGAACTCTAGCGAACTAAAAACCTCCCCTTAATCCATTCGAAGTTTTATTTATTTTGACATTTAAAAAAGATAATGAATTGTGTTCCTCTACCTCTTTAGTGAAATTTATGTTAGAATGTTGCTGGTTGAGATAATTAAGAAAACGCTCTATGTCTTCCCTTTTCTTAAAAATAAGAAACGAGTCATCTACATAGCGTCTATAATGTAATCAGGACAGTTATCCAGCCAGAGTACTAACTTCATTATGACACAAAAACAAGTTGGCTAAACAGGGCGCCAAGACTGATCCCATCCCACAACCATCGATTTGGTTATACATTTCCTTATCAAACAGAAACAAAGACTCAGAGCAAACTTGAGCAAATTGTTTATGATTTTCTTGTTGAATCCATAACAATCTTGAGGAGTTATTTTACTTAATACAATATCTATAGTTTCCTGTAGTGGTGCATTAGTATATAAAGATTCTATGTCAAAGCTAGCCATAACAAATTCAGAGGGTAGATTTTGTGATAGTAAATCATTGACAAACATTTTAGAATTTTCCACTGTGTATTCATTAGTAGTAAAGGGTTTAAGCAATGGGACGAGAAATTTACCTAAATTGTATGCTGCAGTATTTATGGTTGATATTATGGGTCTTAAAGGCACATTTAACTTGTGGATTTTGGGTAGTTCATATAGGATACCGGGTGAAGTTCCTGAGGCATAGAGATAATTAAAGTTAGTTAAACCTATGTTGTCTTTAATAGATCTTAGAATCCGGTTCAGTTTATCTTCCAACTTAATAACTTGAGAACAAATTTCACCAGTTATTCGTTTGAATTTAGAACGATCTGAAAGTATTAGTTTCATTTTGTCGAAGTAATCCACTTTAATCTAAATAACAACTCCCCTTCCTTCGTCTGGCTTCGTAATTATAATAGATTGATATTCTTTAACACCTTACGAGCGGCCTATGCGGTTTATTTATGTGTACCGCCCAGCGGGGTGTTTTTAGCCAAAATAGGGCTGTTTACGTGATCATTTTCATGCCTAAATAAGACCCAGAACGTAAAACAAGTATCTATCCCTGAAAGGGCATAAACAGAGCTTTCGAATGACACCATAACGATCCTTGTATGATGGATAGTTTTCTTGCAATAACCGTGCAACGCGAGTGCAAAAAGCAGGTAATTCGGTACTTTCGGTACATAATTGAGTATGTAGCGAGTGAGAGAGGGAGGAGGGAGCTGAGATTTGTGTCAGTAGGTTCGCCGCGGTGGTCTGGAGCAGTCATACGCTCGCTAGTCTCCGGCCACCACTTGTCTCTCTCTCTCAGCCACATTACGTGCTGAAATTGCCACTCGACCTATGTCGAGCGCCGCCACATAGTCCAGCTTTATTTAACTCGACTTAAGTGGTGAGCCGCTTTTTAAGGGTTAAGATCTCTAAGTATATTAAAATCATCAGGCTCGAACACAGGAGACATTACATAGTTTTTTTTACCGTTTTGCTGAATCTAGACATGATTTACCCAGGATTTACCTAAGTCCCTTATTTTGCGAAGAGATTCCCCTATCAACGCTCCACCTCTAAGAAAACCTTTGTTAGCACAATCAGTTACGAAGTTACACAATTTCTCAATACCTAAGTGATGTTTAACAAAGTTGGTCTTATATAGCGGGATACAAATATCTAAGCTTAAGGACAAGAGTTTTTTCTCTCTATTGGTAAGTACTCTGTTAGACAAATTGAAAATGCTTCCTTCATTCCACTTTAGAGAACCTATGCCAAGATCTCTCAGTTTCTTATCATGGCGTTGTCTTACACTAGTGCATGAAGTGCGAGTGTTATTAGTAATTTTCCCATAAAAAATCCAGAAATCAATGAAGCTAACCAAAGACTTTAACTTGTTCTTTATAGAATTGCAATTGTTTATGACACGTTCAAGCTTTCTTTTCTGTAGCTTGAGTTCACGGTTCAAAAGTTGAGACTGCCAATGACGATAGGTGGGCGTATTTGTAAAATTCTTGTTATGAACCTTGAAATTTACAAATTTAGGCACCACCTTAAATGCTACGCAAGTTGAAAGGAAGGATATATCTAATCTAATCTTGCTAATCTTCAAGTGCTCCCTCTCCAGTCCACGGTAGACTTTCAGTGTTTCTCTTCCATATTTGTTCAGAATGACATCGGTGAGTTGACCTCCAGGGTATCTTATTTTCAGTAGAAATAATGTGGCAAGAAACAAAAGAACGCCTTATTTTCGATTTATTTCCAATGGGCCTTCTCACAATATCTCGGACGTAGCGTCCATCTTCAGGTACAGCACATGAACCTATAAAATTAGAAATCTAATATAAGTTACTGATTAAAAGAGGATCCTATTTCAAAGCCATAAAATTATACTTACAACACAAAAAGAATCTAACATGATTTAAACATAAAACGAGAAAGAATAAGACTAAACAAGCTAATCCAAATGGATATATATATATATATATATATATATATAGGGTCTATATTGTTATATATATATCTGTGATGGATGCTAGGGTGTATAGGGGTATTGGAGGGGGTCTGTCTGATCATTATGTAGTAGTAGCTAAGGTTAGGATACAAAAGAAGTGGGTGAGGAGAGCTGGAGGGAGGCGAGAGGAAGGTGGAATGGTGAGGAGGGTGGAGAGGTTACAGGAGGAGGAAATCAGGGAAGAGTACAGGAGAGCAGGAGAAAGACGACTAGGTGGGTTCGACCTGGAAGTTATGGAGGAAGTGGAGGAGATGAGCAAGGTGTTTAAGGAAGAGATCTGTGCAGCATGTGAGGAGGTGTGTGGAGTGAGGAGAAGAGGGAGGGGAGTGAAAGGTACAGTATGGTGGACAGAAGAGGTAAAAATAGCTGTGGAAGAAAAGAAGAAAGCATATAGAGAGTGGTTGGGTAGTAGAGGGAATGAAGATTTCGAGAGACAGAAACGAGCGAGGTACATGGAGAGTAAGAGGGTGATGAAGAGAGTAGTGAAGGAAAGTAAGAGAAGAGTAGATGAGGAATTTGGAAGGAATCTGAGTGTAAAATGGAGGGAGAGTAAGAAACTGTTCTGGAAAGAAGTCAAGAAAGTTAGGGAAGGTAGCAAGGGAAACAGTAAGGGTGTGAAAGATAAGAATGGGAGAATGCTAGCCGAGAAGCAAGAGAGAGTCGAAAGATGGAGGGAGTACTTCAATGAGTTGCTAAATGTAAGGAATGAAGAGCCAGCAAACATAGTTGGATATGGTATGGGAGGGAGAAGAAGAGAAGTAGTGGAGGAGGAGGTGGGGATCAGGAGGTCAGAAGTGTGGGAAGCCATGAAAAGAGTGAAGATGGGGAAAGCACCAGGAACAGATGGAGTGTGTGGAGAAATGTTGAGGGATGGTGGTGAGATAGTGATCGAATGGGTATGGAAAATGTGCAAACTAGCATGGGAGAAGGGGAGCGCACCCGATGACTGGAAGACTGGCATAATAGTCCCCCTATATAAGGGCAAAGGGGAAAGAGGAGTGTGTGGTAACCACCGAGGAATATGTTTTCTAAGCGTAGTAGGGAAGGTATACAGTAGGGTAGTGATTGAGAGAGTGAGAGTAAGAATGGAGAAATGGATAGGTGACGAGCAGGGAGGTTTTAGGAAGGGAAGAGTATGTGTAGATCAGATTTTTACCCTGAATTGTGTTGTGGAGAAATATCTGGAAAAGAAACAAAAGGTGTATGTTGCCTTTATGGACTTGGAGAAGGCCTATGACAGAGTGGATAGAGAAGGTTTGTGGAAAGTACTTAGAATATACGGAGTAGATGGCAAGTTGCTGAAAGCAGTGAAGAGCATGTATGAAGGTGCAAAGGCGGCAGTACGTGTGGAGAGTGAGCAGAGCGAGTTCTTTGACCTGAATGTTGGTTTGAAACAGGGGTGTGTGATGTCCCTGTGGTTGTTTACTGTATATATGGATGGAGTCATGAAAGAAATACTATCAAGAGCAGTGGATGTTGGTGTATCGCTGAAAAGGGAGGGAAATGAGTGGAAGCTACCTATACTGCTGTTTGCGGATGATACAGTTCTTATGAGTGATAATGAATGGGAGTTGTAGGGTCTGGTAAATGAGTTTGGAACAGTGTGCGAAAAACGGAATTTGAAGGTAAATGCGGGGAAGAGCAAGGTTATGGTCTTCGAAAGGGGTGAAGTCACAGAGTGTGAGGTGAAGCTGAACGGTCAGGCTATGGAGATCGTCAGCTATTTTAAGTATCTGGGCAGTGTGTTGAGTAAAGATGGGACTATGGATGAAGAAGTGCGGGAGAGGGTACAACAGGGGAAGAGGGTTGTAGGAACGCTGAAAGCAGTAACAAGAAATAGGGTGGTCAGTATGGAAGTGAAGAAGCCCTTGCATGACAGTGTGGTAATCCCGACACTGACTTACGGAAGTGAAGCATGGACGTTAGTTGAGAGACTCAGACCAAGAGTGAGAGCAGTGGAAATGAATTACTTAAGAATTGCATGCGGAGTTACATGGAGGGATAGACAGACTAATGAAGAAGTAAGAAGGAGGTGTGGTGTGGAGGTAGATGTGCTGGAAAGTGTGAAAAGGAACAACTTGAGATGGTTCGGCCATATGGAACGTATGGAAAGCGAGAGAATGACTAAGAAGGTGTATGAGAGCGAGGTGGAGGGACAGAGAGGGAGAGGTAGACCGAAGGAGAGGTGGAAGGCTGGAGTGAGGAAGTATATGGACGAAGGCGGTCCTGGTTGGGGAAGGGGCGTCGACTGACTGGGGACAGAGGTGCATGGAGGCGGTTCGTTCGTGGCCACACCTTCGGGGATCACGGCGTCGGGCAATAGATAGATAGATAGATAGTTATGTTTTTGGACGAGGTGGAATGACACAAACAATAGGCTAAATATGAAATTGAAGACTAATGTCAGAACACTAAAAAAATATCCAGGTTCAAGGAAACTAGAATAACAAATCTTAGTTTAATTACATTAAGTATTATAATGTAACAATAAAATCAAAGTCTCTTCAGGACGAGTAATAAGAATATATAATGCACTAAGATTTGGCTTAGTAACAAAAAGAATTATTATCAGAAAATATGCAGGAGAACAAATTAATAAGTATGTCTTTACTGAAGCAATGCAAGGTAAAAATAGCTATATCACATAAAATAAATATTTTCTCAATATCACTGGAAATGGTTAATATCTATATCTATATCTATATCTATATGCTCAGGCCCAATCCCCATTTTGGGGGTAGCCGACTCAAGACAGAGCAAGAACAGGGAAAACACAAAAACAACATAAAACAAAAAATAAACACAGATAAAAAACACAAACTCACACACATCCAGGTCACCCAGGAGAAGACCCAGAGACCCGGGTTACCAAGGTCACTCCAGCACTCCCCCGGCCCCTGACCACCCGGAGAGGTTCCGATCTCGGCAGGCAGACATGCAGCGGAGCCAAAGCCACAAGCCCTCCCACCACACTTCCAGGCATACCCTTCATATTAATCGTCCCCCCGGGCCAGGCGCCAGATGGACTATTATCTAGTCGAACTTGCGCCCGACCCCTTACTCCAAATGACCACGTGTTCACTCAACTATTCACAAGCATTCTCCATTCACTCCTGTCCACCACCACTTCCCCTGCCTGATTTCCTGCCTGTCATTCCTCTATCATCCAAAGCCTTTCTTACACAGTCTCTCCATCTCAATGGGGGTCTTCCTGCCCTTCTATCTCCCCTTGTACCTGACTCACATATTCTCTTTGTAAGCCTTTCATCTCCCATTCGTTCAACATGACCATACCAGCTCAGCACCCTTCTGTCCACTCTGGCTGACAAATGTTCCTGCTGCCCCACTCTCCTACGTATCTCTTCATTCCTCAATCTGTCTCTACGAGTAACTCCACACATACTCCTCAAGCAGCTCATCTCCATCACATCCAGCCCTCTTTTCTCCTTTTTCTTCAGAGCCCATGTCTCAGCCCCATACATCACTGTTGGCACAACAATTCCTTGATACAGTGCACTTTTTACTTTCACTCCGAGATTTCTCGTCTTCCACATACTTTCCATTGCTCCGAAAACCTTCCTTCCTTCACACACTCTCTGTTTTACCTCCACTTCCATACCTCCACTCCTGCTTATCGTTCCTCCTCGATATTTAAAACACTCTACTTGTTCCAATATTTCCCCATCCAGCCTCACATCTAGATTCACCCTATGCTCTCCCCTATTACACACCATTACTTTACTTTTATTGACGTTCACCTTCAGTTTCCTCCTTCCACAAACCACACCAAACTCTTTGACTACCCGCTGCAGTTTCTCATCAGAATCCGCCACCAATGCTGTGTCATCAGCGAACAGCAACTGATTCAACTCCCAATCTCTACCATTCTTTCCTACTAAACCCAATCCTCTTCCCATAGTTCTCCTTTTCACCTCCCTCACCACACCATCCATAAACATATTAAACAGCCATGGTGACATTACACAACCCTGTTGCAAACCTACCTTTACCTCAAACCATTCACTCAACTCACCATTTCCTACTCTCACACATGCTCTGCTCCCTTCATAAAAACTCTTAACTGCTTCTAACAAATTTCCTCCTATTTCATAAATCCTTAACACCTTCCACATTGCTTCACGGTCCACACGATCATAAGCTTTTTCCAAGTCCATAAAAGCCCAAAATATCTCCTTATGCTTCTCTAAATACTTCTCGCATAACTGTCTTACTGCAAACATCTGATCCACGCACCCTCTTCCCCTCCTAAAACCGCACTGTTCTTCTCCTATTGCAACTTCCGTACACTTTATTATCCTCTCTATCAACACCCTGCCATACAGCTTTCCAACCACTGACAATAAACTAATACCTCTATAACTTGAACACTCCTGCCGATCTCCCTTCCCCTTGTACAACGGCACAATACATGCACTCTTCCAGTCTATTGGTACCATTGACACAACAAAGCACACATTGAAAAGTCTCACCAACCAATCTATTATCACATCTCCACCCTTCTTTATACACTCCACAGCAATACCATCCAAACCTTCTGCTTTTCCCACTCTCATTTGTTTCACTGCTTCTTTCACCTCATTTTCCTCAATCCTTTCATTCATTCCCTGCCACCTGGGTGGCCTGGGTAACCTATCTCCATCCACCTCTGCTTCAATCACTGCTTCTCTTCCATCTCTTGTATTTAACAAAGATTCAAAATACTTAGCATATCTTTTCCTCACTTCAACTGGTTCCACTAATAATTCTCCATTTTCATCATTCACTGACTCTTCCCTCTTTTGTCCTCCTTTCCTTACTTTATTTACCTCCTTCCAGAACATCTTCTTTCGTTCATCAAAATTCTCACTCAGCCTTTGGCCCCACCTTTCGTTTGCATCTTTTTTTGCTTCTCTAATTTTCCATTTTGCCTCTCTCCTTTTCTCCTTGTACCTCTCCCATACCTCAACACTACCATCCTGTAATATATGTTTATATGTTTAATAAATTAAGGAAATGCACAATACGTTAATAAAAACAATACAAGTAATTAATACAACTATTTAAAAGTGAAATAAACACTAAACTATCACTTGAGAAAATATTCCTTCTGAAAATACAATAATAAGTGGTAACTAAATTTAACTGATCACTAGATTAACTTATAATTAATACACACAAATATAAATGAGAATAATAAATAGGCTATAATCTAATGACACACTTATATACTCAACTCCCCAATCACAGGTAAGGATGCAGATGCTTTATCGTTTGATGGTAGCCAGGAGAGATATGTCAGCCCGAGAACGTTCATTCTTCTACTGTACTTCTTGTTTCTAAGCTTGTTCTTCCTCTGACCAATTGCTCCTCTATCCTACTTTACTCCAGCCATCTGGTCTGGAATTTTCTACTACACACGTGAATGAAATGACGCATTGCTGGGAGAGACAGACTGAATCCTGACAGGTCTAGAACTCTCGAGAATCATACACATGAGTGGGAAACTAAACTATTATACTAATCTGGCTTACATAACAATATATATATATACTGTATATATATATAGCCTATACAGATAGCTAAATAGATAGATAGATTAGATAGATATATGCATACAGTATATGTGTATACTATAGATAATACTACATAATGGAGATACTACCGTTGCTATTATTTGTTTCATTTTTTAAGTTTGTTTTCCTCTAATGCTAGTGATCTGTTGACAATATCATACAAGGGATTGCACACCTCCTGCAGTGTGATGTTTTAAAACATACGCTAGAGAAAGACCCCAAACTTCCCTGAATGTTGCTGTGAAACCCTCTCTCTCTCTCTCTCTCTCTCTCTCTCTCCATTAGTGTTGTGCTGGACTCCTTCTCTCTCCTGTAGCACTCTCCCCCGGTTGTCACAATTACAAGTGTGCTGTCTCCATTAACAACCTGGTTCAGTTTTCTCTTACACCATAATTATGTGATCCTCTTTTTCAAACTTGGATATCGTTCTAGTTCCAATATTGCACTTATAATATATATCATACAAAAACATATTCTCTTAAACACGACTTATTCCATTTTTGTTTTCTATGTGAATGAGGGAGACAAAAGGCATAACTGCCTGCAGCGAGTGCCTCCCCCAGATTTCAAAGAATAACGGCCGAAATCAAGGGACGTTCGAGCTAAAATGCCTGGACACACGGAGTTTGAAGCAATTTAAGTCATAGGAAGAGGGAAAGATTACAAAGGAGTACAAAGGAGTACAAAGGAAATCAAGCAACAACAGGTCTAGTGACACTTCTAGGCTGCTTGTCCTCCAAAACACTGAGGATCAAGTGTCCAAACAGTGGTTTAGAGTGGGTAAGGGAACATTGGAAAGGGAACTACTGCCCTAGAACTAATGTCCGTGGCAGGATTAGGAAGTTAGTAGGGGACAGATGGGTTAGTAACTGAGGGGGGGATAAAATAAAGTTATTCATTTACAAACGCAGTCAGTCGCGGGTTTGATGCGAGATATTTGTCTAAGCGGAGTTTAAATGAATCAACGGTGCTGCAGTCTATAACGTCTCGGGGAAGCCCATTCCACAAGTTGACAACTCGATTGAAGAAGAAATTCTTAGATTCGTGTGAGTTAAAAGATTTACCAATAATTTTGCAACCGTTTCCCCGCGTGTAATTAGATTGGTCGATAGTGAAGTACTTACTACAGTCCATATTGTCGATGCCTTTGATGATTTTGAACACTTGAAGTAAGTCACCTCTTAATCTGCGCTTGGTTAAAGGAAATAGATTTAATTCTCTAAGACGCTCTTCGTATGGTTTGTTCTTTAGGCTAGGTATAATTTTGGTAACTTTACGTTGAACTCGTTCTAGCTTGTTTATATCTTTTTGGAAATAAGGGCACCAGGATTGAATGCATGCATTCCAGAAGAGGGCGGACTAAGGAATTGTAAAGGGTTAGGATAACTTCTTTGGATTTATGCACAAATGACCTGCCTATAAAGCCAATTATTTTGTTTGCCTTCTTAACAACTTCTGAACATTGTTGACTCGGTTTTAGGTTACTCGATATTGTTACTCCCAGATCGGTTTCTCTGTTTATATTCTTAAGCTGAGTGCCATTCATCGAATAGTTTGCTTTCTCATTTAGGTATCCGATATGTAGTACTTTACATTTATCCGCATTGAAACTCATTTGCCAAATTTGGGCCCAACATGACAATTTATCTAGATTGTGTTGCATATTGTCAACTTGTTCTTTTGAGAGTACGCTATTTGCAATTTTTGTATCGTCAGCAAATTTTGAGATTGTACAGGTGAGACCCTCATCTATGTCGTTGATGTAAATTAGAAAGATAATTGGTCCTAGTACCGATCCCTGGGGTACCCCGCTACTTACATTGGTCCATTTAGATGCTTTACCATTTATGACTACTCTTTGCTTTCTGTCGCTGAGCCAATTTTCTATCCATTTCAACACACCGTTTTGTATTCCATGCGCTTTTAGTTTTAGCAGTAAACGTTTGTGGGGAACTTTGTCAAAGGCCTTTTGAAAATCAAGGTAAATAATATCTACAGCTTTACTCTCATCGTAGAGGTTGAGGATATCGTGGAAGAAGTCTAAGAGGTTTGTTAAACAGGAACGTTTTTTACGAAAGCCGTGTTGGGTATCTTTAAGTAAGTTATTTGCCTCTAAGTGATTTACGAGTCTGTCTCTTATGACCGTTTCTAGCATTTTACATACAATTGAGGTTAAGCTAATTGGACGATAGTTACTGGGTAGGGATTTGCTGCCTTTTTTTAATATCGGTGTTACGTTGGCTAGCTTCCACTGATCAGGCATAGTCCCAGACTGCAAGGATTCATTGAATAGTAATGTTAGTGGTTTGGAGAGCTCATCCTTAGCTTCCTTTAGAACTCTAGGCGAGATTGTATCAGGTCCAGGCGTTTTATTTACCTTTGAGTTTATCTAAACAATTCAATACTTCTCTCTCTGTAACGGTGATATTGCTTAGAACATCTGAATTATCAATCTGAATCGGCGATGGTGTAGGGATATCACTGAGGTCTTCGGTTGTAAAAATTGATTCTGGGAGAGAGTTCCAGAGCTCAGCAGTTGAATAGAAGAAAGTCTGAGAATAGCATTTCACGCTGGGGTTGGAGAGTTGCACAGAGTAGGGGTGGGACTGTGTTGCAAGGCAGGTACTAAGCACCCTACGTAGAGGAGGTGGTATACACTGTGAAAGCTCCGAGGAACACTGATTATTGTAGTAGCGATATAATAAGCGAGAGAGATGCAACATTGCGGCAAAGAGAGAGAGATTGCAGAGAATTGGTGAGTGGACGGGAGTTAATGATACGAAAGGCTTCCCTTTCTACTTTATCTAACAGTGCGGTGTGAGAGGATCCTCCCCACACATGTGAACAATACTCAATACAAGGACGCACTGTGCCCCTGTACAGAGTAAGAAGCTGCGCAGGGGTAAAGAGCCCCTTGAGGCGGTTGAGCACACCCAGCTTCTGGGAAGCTGCCTTAGCGAGACTGGTAATATGTTTTTTTCCAAGAGAGAGCAGAAGAAAAAGAAACACCGAGAACATTGAGAGAAGATGAAGGGTTGATTTTTGTATTGTTGTAGAATAAGGGATAGTCCTCTGGAGGTTCCTGACGGGTAGTAAGATGGTTAAATTGAGTTTTGGAAGCATTAAATGCAACAAGGTTTTCTCTACCCCAATTGGAAATAGTATCCAAATAAGAAGATAAGTATTTTATGGCTTCATTACGTTTACTTTTGAGGGACTGCTGGCTGGGGCATTCTGGAAAACTAATTGAGTGGTGTAAGGTAGAGTCGTCTGCATTATGAATGGATTGGACTGGATGTACAGTTGAGAAGATCATTTATGAAAATTTGAAAGAGAATAGGAGATAGGATAGAACCCTGAGGAACACCGGAGTTGATAGGAAGAGGAAATGAGCGATGGCCGTCCACAACCGCAGCTATGGAATAGCCGAAAAGGATATTAGAGACAAAGGCACAGATGGAGGGACAGAAGCCGAAGGAGGGCAGTTTGGAAATTAAAGATTTGTGCCAGACTCTATCGAAGGCTTTCGTTATGTCTAGTGAAATACCAATATGTAGTTCTCAAAATCCATACACTTGGGACAAAACCAATATAATATAATCAATTAACTCTTTTCTTCTAATAACAACGTCTCTGTTTCACTATGCAGTATAATATTTCCCAAAAACATCAAGAATATACATACTAACTTGCTAATTACCATATCAAATATAAATAATATATTTATACTGAGTAAAGTATTGTAATGTTAGGAAAATCAAATTCAAGTGTGTATGTATCTATTTATATTTTTATAAATGCACCTTTTCGAAAAGGCAATTGTATTAAAGATTTAACATGTTATTTCTATGTGTATGAAGGAGACAAAAGGCAAGTGTTTACCCCAAATGAATAACAAGATATGCCCATATTACCTCTTTTGGTAGAATAGATATAGTTAGATAGTTTTATTTTCTTTCTTTCATGTCGAGTACTATGTCAGTTTATCCATTCTGCATGGACAAGATAAATCCTGTCACTTCTAAGCCGTCTTTTCTCTCAACATTATAGACTAGGTAGTTTAGATACCAGTAGCCTCGTAATGATCATAATATTTGTTGTTGTTTGATTTCCTTTGAACTCCTTTGAAACATGGGCTCACTATGCCCCGGTACAGAGGAAGAAGCTGTGTGGGGGTGAAGAACCCCCAGAGATGGTTGACCACACCTAACTTCTAGGAAGCTGGTTCAGCAAAAGTGGTAATATTATCTTTTCAAGAAAGGTCAGAAGAAAAAGATTTACCAAGAATATTGAGAGATGAAGGGTTGACTTGTGTGCTGTTGAAGAGTAAGGGATAGTTATTTGGACAATTGTGACTGGTAGATCAACGAAGAAATTGGGTTATGGAAGTATTGAAGGTAACAAGACTCTCCCTGCCCCAATCGGAAAAAGTTGATAGATCAGAAGATATGTGTTCTATGGCTTCTATGTGAGCTTTGGAGTAACTGCGTGGTGGGTCATGGAAAACTAGTTGAATAGTGTAAGATAGAGTCGTCAGCATATGGATAGGACTAGAGGTATAGTTGAGAAGATCATTAATGAATATTGAACAGAGAAGTGGAGACAGGACAGAACCCTGGGGAATATGATAAATTGAGGAAGTGAGCGATGGCTGTCCATATCCACAGCTTTGGAACGGCCAGAAAGGAAATTTGAGATGAAGGCACAGATAATGGGATGAACACCGAAGAAGGGTAGTTTATAAATTAGAGATATGTGCCAGACTCTAAGAATACTTTCGGTATGTCTAGTGCAATAGGAAAGGTCTCACTGAAGTCCCGAAAGTAGGACGACCAAGAGTTAGTAAGATAAGTAAGCAGGTCACCAGTATAGGCCCTATAAGAAACCATACTGACGATCTGAAAGTAGATTCTGGGAAGACATATGTTTAAGAAATTTCAGTTTAAGAATAGATGTTTCATGTTCTTTGTTGCCACAAATACCCTGTTGAAATTATAGAATATATATACAGTAGAAGCATTGGCTTAAAATAATTAAAAGTATGTTTGTTTGAAGACTTCCTTACTTGTACGTGTTGGGTACAGTACAGATTATTCATTAGGAAGAAAAAACATTAAATATTTTGTAAATATGTCGTTATGTTTCAACTGTAAAAACACTGCTGACTACAACTCTCTTTAAAAGTTTCTTGAGGTGTCCAAATAGGTCTCCAGTGTGAGGCAAAATGTCCAGGTCTTTAGGATAAATATGTTTTGTTTTGTTTTTCTGACATACCGGTAAAACTACATACATTTAAGATAGGACATTTGTTTGTATGTTTTTAGTGTGATTACATTTCACTCAATGTTTCCGGTCAACATTGGATATTTGGGACAGGGGACTAGGAATCCTCCTCCCATTTTTTCCTACTCGATGAGACAAAGTAAGGAGCGAGGGAACGCGGGAGTGGTCCTGGACCCTAAGAACTGGAACTTTGTATGTTGTTTCTGTTCGGGCTCAAATCGGCCACCCCCAGTAGTGGGGTATGTGCCTGAGTATCTCTATCTATCTATCTATATGCTCAGGCCCAATCCCCACTTTTCCTATTTTTGTATTTTATTTTCGTCAATTTTATTATTATTTTTTTCTTTGTCTTGGGTGTGTGCCTGAGTATATACATACATAAAACATTGGATATTATGAATATTTATACTGACTTCCCTCGAGTGTCTACTATAATGTAATAATATTTTATATTTGATTTGTCTAACTTCAAGCAATTATCTCTGGTAATCAAAAAGTAAAAGTATTAAGAGAGACTTGTGTAAAAATTCCACCAAACATTTTCACGAATGTGTAATCCCAAGCCATTTGTATTTGTTTTATTCTGACTATCGCTGATGAGATTAATTAGAATGTTAATGCATCGCAGGCAACTTATCATAAAAATTAAACTCATTTCGTCGATCCTTTATGGGGCCGCCCTACTAATGCTATTTATATAATAATCCTCACATTTCGAGTTCTTCCTTATATAGTTATGTATGGAACAGTATGCTTATACAAAATATTCACCTATTCAAAGCAATGTCTTTGCATATATTTTATTACACTTACATTAGGCAATTATTGTATTCGGCACAATACAAACCTAAATAATCGAGGTCGGTTAATATCACCTGAATCACCCGTTTGACTCCCTCTGGTCTGTCCTATACTTAATGAAGACGTCAAGATATAATACAAATATATAAAACAAGAAAGACTACACAGCAAGCGTTGTTTTCTCAGGGTTAAGTGTGCAGTTTGATCCTCACGAGGCACCTGGCCATTTGGTAGGTAATACCAATTTTCAGCTTAATATCTCAGAAAATATGCCGATAAAGCACAAAGTCGTATCCCTCGGCCACTTTTAATCGCGAACAGCAGCAAGAATAACAACAAAGTTGATCATCCTTTGGCCTTCGTAATTACTGCAGGTGATAAAGATATTATCTTCATTAAGGTCTTTAATATGGAAAGCATTGTACGAATTATATGAACAAAATATTAATCCATAGAGGCTGTACCTAAGCTGCACTGCACTGTTTAATGTCAGCCAAATGATAATGAAAATATCACCACAGTACTGAAAGGGGCAATCTGGCTGTAAACCTTTTCTCTCCGTTGGGCTCCGCTAATCACAACCGTATCTCTATTACCTGTTCTATCTCTCCAGTACCGCAATCTGATCCTCCCAGCCGGCGGCGCTTGTGGCATTTTGGCGCTTCCGACTGTTAGGCTCTTCGGCAGTACTTCTTTGATTTTCCATTGAATAGTTTTTGCTTCCATGGCCGGACACCCTTGGAATGCGCTGAGCTCGGAATGCGCTGAGCGCATCACCATTGTAATCCTCTCAGGCATGGAGGCATGCATCCCATTTTCTTTCTCTCAGTCTATTGAAAAAACAATCTTGGTTTACTCACACTTGTTCTACTGCTGTCTGCAATAAGGAAGAAGCATTTAAACAGTACCGTCGCCTTCAAATTCAAGAATCTTGCGCTCTTTATGTTTCCGCCCGGAATCAAGCCAAATCTGTTCTTCGACTAGCCAAAAACTCTTTCATCAATAAAATATATTCTTAACTTTTTCCAAAGCTTTTTGGCATCTAGCCAAAAACCTCTAAAACAATTTTACTTCCTC
The DNA here is from genome assembly GCA_032716605.1 of Paralithodes platypus. Classification (NCBI taxonomy): domain Eukaryota; kingdom Metazoa; phylum Arthropoda; class Malacostraca; order Decapoda; family Lithodidae; genus Paralithodes; species Paralithodes platypus. The sequence goes on along the minus strand of CM064507.1, from coordinate 24,182,337 downwards.
GTCTTTCTATCCTCTTTACCACTATGATGGCACTACCATCACTTCATCCTCTGACAAAGCTGAATTCTTCGCTAAAACTTCGCTAAAAACTCCACCTTGGATGATTCAGTTGCTATTTCTCCCTCTCCACCCGCCTCTCACTTACTTATGCCTAATATCATAATCTCTTCTGAGGATGTACTATCTAGCCTCTCTGCGCTTAATACAAGGAAGGCATACGGATCGATCGGATGGTGCTCCTCCCTTTATACTCAAAACTTTGTCTTCTGTACTGACTCCCTGCTTATTCTAACTCTTTTGTCTCTGTCTTTCCTCGAATGTTTTCCTTCATACTGGAAGTTTGCTCTCATTCAACCTGTCCCAAAGAAGGGTGACCGCTCTCAGCCCTCCAACTATCGTCTAATTGCTCTAATTTCTTGCATCTCTAAAGTTTTTTTACTATTCTTAAGCATTTATCTTCCCATAAAGTAATGTCAAATCCCCAGTATGGTTTCCTTTAGGGCTACTCTACTGGTGATCTATCTATCTATCTATTGCCTGACGCCGTGATCCCCGAAGGGGTGGCCATGAATGAACCGCCCCCATGCACCTCTGTCCCCAGTCAGTCGACGCCCCTCCCCCCAACCAGCACTGCCCTCGTTCATGTACTTCCTCACTCCATCCTTCCACCTCATATTCGGTCTACCTCTCCCTCTCTGTCCCTCCACCTCGCTCTCGTACACCCTCTTAGTCATTCTCTCGCTTTCCATACGTTCCATATGGCCGAACCATCTCAAGTTGTTCCTTTTCACACTTTCCAGCACATCTCCCTCCACACCACACCTCCTTCTTACTTCCTCATTAGTCTGTCTATCCCTCCGTGTAACTCCGCACGCACTCCTTAAGTAATTCATTTCCACTGCTCTCACTCTTGGTCTGAGTCTCTCAACCAATGTCCATGCTTCGCTTCCGTAAGTCAGTGTCGGGATTACCACACTGTCATGCAAGGACTTCTTCACTTCCATACTGACCACCCTATTTCTTGTTACTGCTTTAGCGTTCCTACAACCCTCTTCCCCTGTTGTACCCTCTCCCGCACTTCTTCATCCATAGTCCCATCTTTACTCAACACACTGCCCAGATACTTAAAAGAGTTGACGATCTCCATAGCCTGACCGTTCAGCTTCACCTCACAATCTGTGACTTCACCCCTTTCGAAGACCATAACCTTGCTCTTCCCCGTATTTACCTTCAAATTCCGTTTTTCGCACACTGTTCCAAACTCATTTACCAGACCCTGCAACTCCCATTCATTATCACTCATCAGAACTGTATCATCCGCAAACAGCAACTACTGGTGATCTCCTTGCTTATCTTACTAACTCTTGGTCATCCTTCCTTTGGGATTTTTGCGAGACTTTATCTATTTTATTGGACATATCGAAAGCTTTCGGTAGAGTGTGCCACAAATCCCTAATTTCCAAACTACCCTCCTTCGGTTTCTATCCCACTATCTGTGCCCTTGTCTCTAATTTCCTTTAGGACAGTTCCATAGCTGCAGTTGTGGATGGCGTTCGCTCACTTCCTCAACCTATCAATTCCTGTGTTCCTCAGGATTTTGTCCTGTCTCCAGTTCTCATTCAAATATTCATAATGATCTACTCAATTGTACTTCTAGTCCTATCCACCCATATGCTAACTCTGCCTTACACTATTTAACTAATTTTTCACATCAACCTAGCATGCAATCGTTCCAAAAGTCACATAACAAGGCCATAGAACGCCTGTCTTCAGATCTACCAATTATTTCTGATTGGGGCAAATAATATCTTGTTACTTTCAATGCCTCCAAGACCCAATTTCTCCATTTACCTTCCCGTCGCTACCTTCCACAAGACTATCCAATATTCTTCAACAATACACAAATCAACTCTTCATCTTCTCTCAATATTCTTGGTGTATCTTTATCATCTGACCTTTCATGGGATGATCATATTACCACTCTTGCTAAGTCCTTTGTATTCCTTTGTATAAGACAGCTTCCCAGAAGATAGGAGTGCTGAACCGTCTCTGTAGGTTCTTCACCCTGCACAACTTCCTGCTCTGTATAGGGGCACAGTGCGCTCATGTATTGAATATTGTTTGCATGTATGGGGAGGTCCATCCATACCGCACTTCTAGAAAGAGAGTCCAAAGAGTTTGCCTCAAGAACTCACTTCCTCCTGCTAGTTCCCTTCAATCTCTTCCTACATGTTGCAATGTTGCATCTCTTTCACTCTTCTATCGCTATTACAACAATTAGTGTTCTTCAGAGAGATCTCAGTGCACAACCCCTCCCTTTCGGTGAGAGTGAGGCTCCCAATTTTCAACACTGTCTCACTCCTATTCTGTCCAGCTCTCAACTCAAGAAATTGCACATTTTCTCAGTAATTCTTCCACTCAACAAATGACCTCTGAACTTCTCCCCCTCAATCAATCTTACCTTCATCTTATGGCTTAGACTGTTTTGAATTTCGTTTGTCCAGGCATTTTGGCCCCTACGTCCCTTGAATTTGGGTATCTGTCACTCTTTTGACATTGGGGAGACACTCGTTACAGGCAACCTGCCTTTTGTCTCCTTCATACACATAGAACAAAATACAGTATACAAACCCGATATTTGAGGGAACTTTCGTTTTGTTTAATATGATATACAGTATACTGTATAATCGTCTTAGGTTCACTAGTACTGTATACAGTGTAAATTGTGCCAACGTATTTAAGGGGAATAAGATACGGTATATTAACCCGCTAATTATGAGGACTTGGAACCGGACATCTGTTGTATTATGCCGCACATAACGTGATAATTCAACAGTGACCGAAAAGTGTTAGCAACAATACAAGGACAATTCTGCCACCGTACTGAAAGGGGTAATACACCGTGTATGCACATCTAATTTGGTGAGCATATATTCGTTAGCATGTTGTGTTCTGCCGTACGGGAGATCATAATTCAACTGCCGGTGTTAATTACTGTGCCGGGGTTCACAAAGGAGAGGTATTTCTGTTACGGCTAACGCGGGTCTTCAGCTCGTCACGGCCAGGGTAGTATGACCGCCACACAGTTTATGTAAATGATCCCACCCGACCCGGAGGCTTAATGAAAGTCACACGTCCGGGGGAGAGAAGGGGAGCTCTGTGTGTCTGTCTGTTAGGCTGTGTGGATGTGGATGTGGGCGTTTACGTGTGTGGATGTGAATGCGTGGGGGTATGGGTGTGTCTGTGCGCATGTGTGGGGATATGTGTGTGTCTATGAGGGTGTGGGAATGTATCTGTGGGCGTGTGTGTGTCTGGATATGTGGATGTGTGAGGGTGTGTGGATGTGGGCGTATGTGTGTGGATGTGTGAGGGTATGTCGATGTAGATGTATGTGTGTGTCCGTGAGGGTGTGTGGATGTGAATGTGGGCGCATGTGTGTGGGGGTATGAGTGTGTTTTATAAACTCTGATATTATCTGTATATTAATCTGTCGTATATACAGTATGTGTGTGTGTGTGTGTGTGGGTGTGTGTGTGTGTGGGTGTCATACTGTACGGGGATATTTACATTTACGCTTTGTTTTAAATTATTTCAGAGTTGTTGAGTCTGAGTTTAGTTGTTTTGTACGTGTTGATTAGTGTGCCAGTGCTTTACTCGTTGGCTGTGTTTGTTGTGTTAGGGTGTTTTGGTCTGCGTGTATTGTTGTGTTATGCAGTGAGTGTTTTTGTATGTTTTATTGTACAAATGTTATGTTTGGTGTGCCTGTATTGTGTATGTGTGCATCTACATGTCGTGTTTTGTTGTATGTGATTCTTAATTTTTGTACTAAATATGTTAAGTATTACAGTATGTCAGTGTTTTGTTCTGTGTGAGAGCCTGTTTGTTTGTATCTGGTGTAATGGTTGTGCTTTGTGTATTTAGTGTTGTATTTTGCTGTAAGTACATTTGTTTGTATCTGGTGTAATGGTTGTGCTTTGTGTATTTAGTGTTGTATTTTGCTGTAAGTACATTTGTTTGTATCTGGTGTAATGGTTGTGCTTTGTGTATATAGTGTTGTATTTTGCTGTAAGTACATTTGTTTGTATCTGGTGTAATGGTTGTGCTTTGTGTATATAGTGTTGTATTTTGCTGTAAGTACATTTGTTTGTTATGTGTTTACGTTGCATTTTATTGTTCATTTATTATTTACGTGTTGTGTATTGATGTCTCAGAGATAGTTTATTTTGTAAATGTGTATAATTATGTACATGCTTTGTTTTATCTCAGTGTGCGAGGGTGTGGGTGTATACAGTATATTTTTTGTGGTACATTATTTTCATGTGTTTTTGTTTTGTTTACTGAGTGTTGTTGTATTTGTACTGTATTTGTTTTGTAAATATTGATTATTGTGTTAGAGTATTGGTATGTGGAGAGAGAGAGAGAGAGAGAGAGAGAGAGAGAGAGAGAGAGAGAGAGAGAGAGAGAGAGAGAGTGCGTGTGTGTAGAGTATTGTTATGTGGAGAGAGAGAGAGAGAGAGAGTGTGTGTGTGCAGGTGTATTTCATATCTATGAGTCGTGTTTCGTTGAGTTGTCTGTATTGACTTAATCTAATTTAATATGTGTTGATGTATGTGTATTCGTTTACTGTGTATTTATGTGATGTCAGTGCTGTGTTTTAATGTTGTGTATGCTTTTTGTTCTATTGTTGTGCATATCCAGGTGCTGTGTGTGGTGTCTCTTAAGATAATTTGTTTTGTAAATGTATACATTGTGTACATTGTGTGTTATCTGCTAGTGTGAGCGGATGTGGGCGTATACTGTTTGTTATGTGTTGTTCATACTTATGTCGTGTGTTATCGTCTCTCAGATTGTTTGGATTTCATGTGTTTACATTGCGTCAGTTCTTCTTCTGCCTAAGTGTGTGCACATGCTTGTTTTATACTTGTTGTAAAGCGCTAGTGTAGGTTTAACGAGAACAGTGGGGTCTGAAATCCACAAATACCACTAGGGTTCTAGAGCAACTGCCCTCCCGACAATTGGTTCCCGGAGGTTTACCCCCGGATAAAATTAATGGCCTCCAAGAACAACTGGCCCGCAGACAACTGGCCACCAACACATATATAGTTACCCAAGATTAGCAAGAATACGAGTTAATCAATGCAATTATGGGAAACTGCTCACATGAAGATGATAACAATTTCCTTACGTGACTACAGATAATCAAGCTTTACATATTTTATCCAAGCTTATTTGATCATATGTTTAAAGATCTACCTTTTCCTGTCCTTAACGTAACTATTACTAACCTAGACTAACCTAGCCTAGCTTACGCTATACTGCTAATTTATCCTATCTTTTTCAACTATAATCTGCCTAAACTACTTTCTAGAACAATAATAAAAAACAATATCATTTGGTTTTAAACTGTTTATATTGTTATATTGACCTAGCAATTTTTAGCAAAAAGGGAGTTATTCAATGCAATTGAGGTAAACTGAATAGATGAAGACGACAATTATTCCCTTGCGTAACTTTAACTAACCGAATCCAATTTAGCCTAACCTTGCTTAACTTAGCCTTTCTTAACTATTATATCCTATTTTTACTTTACGTCACCTATCTTAATACCACTTAACAAAAGCTAACCACACCTTACCTAACTTACACTAACCAAGCCAAATCTTACCAAGGCTAGCTTGTCTATTCTATTATTATCCTACCCTACCTCATCTATTTATCAAGCGTATTCTTGCCTTATCAGCGTACTCTACCCTATCATACTGTAATGTAGCCTATCGTAACATATAGTAACATAACCAAACGTACCATAGCACAATTTAACCTAAACAAAGGCAAACAATAGCTTACATTTATGGGCCTACTGTAGAATGAGGGACAGTTGCCCAGGGGTTAAATGTACTGGGAGGGAGGATTGCACTAGGGGCAGTTTGCTGAAGGGGGACAGTTGTCCAGACGTCACCTAACCTTATGCATGCCTTGCCAGCCTATTATACAGTAATAAAATATAAATATATATGTCCCATTAGAACATTGAATACAGTTAAGCCACAATTCTCCAGTTAGCGAGGGCACCAAATATACTCTCCAAAATATAAAAACAAAAGTATTAATGTCTCTCTAGTTGAGAAGATTCAGGGTATGTCATATACAAAGGAATACAAAGGTAAACAGGCAGCAACATACCTAATCGTCCTTACTAGGAAAACAAAATGCCACAACAATCAACTGAAGGGCTTCATGATCCAACTCCAGAAAGAATGTGGTCCGGAAGACGCAATGTTAGTACTATTAACGATACTAATACGGTCACATTACTCGGCCACAAACGCAGTCAGTCGAGGATTAATGGCAAGGATAATTATATAGGTGATAATTAAAGTTCTGGACTGTATGGCACTGTACAGCATTTCTAATTGATATAGTCCATAAGTTGACCACTCTGTTGAAAGAAAAGTACTTTGTTTCATGTGAATGAAATGCCTTTCCGACAACCATTACTTCTTGTGTAATTTGAGTTATCTAGTGTGAAATACTTATTTGCATCCATGTTGTCATGGCCTTTAATCATTTATGAGTTGGATTAGGTCCCCTCCTATTCTGCCATTTATCAATGTAAATAAGTTTAACTCTTTCAGCCATTCCTCATATGGTTTATTATATAGTCGGGAATCATTTCAGTAACTCTCCGTTGCACTCTCTCTAGTTTGTCAATGTTTTTTTTTATGGTTTGGCGACAAAATTAGAAACAAAATTCCAAATATGGACGAACCAACGAATTATAATTATAGAGTGCATAATTTTAACATTTTCGGGTTTATGTTCAAAAGATCTATTGAAGCCAATAATTGTATTTGCTTTTTTAACAACTTCGGTGCATTGTTGGGCAGGTTTTAAATCACTTGATATAGTTACTCCAAGATCAGTTTCTATATTTACTCTCATAAGTTGAGCTAAATTGATCGAATAGTTTGCTCTTTCACTTTTACTACCGATGTTGTGAAGTCATTGTAACAGGGGTGGATTTGGTGTTAACAATTATTGAACCAATTATATATAATTGTTTGCTTAATCTGCCGAGGATAGTTCAGTATTAAGCGTATCTGCACAATATTTGCAGGAACACTTACGGCACCATTACGCTTAGTAAGGAAAAACATATAAATACAATAAAACATTGAAGAACTTATATGAAACTTATCGGTTTCACTAGTCATTTCACAGCCCTATGCCATCAGGTTTAATGGTAAGACGATTTTATGCACAGTTATAAACTAGGCAGTTACAATTGTAGTGAGGCAGAAATTTGAGTGAAATATTTATCAGTGTGATATTTCCCGGGTGGATGGGACTCGTTAACCTTGGTCGGCAACTCATCTAGGGGAGACAACCTTATAAAAATCCGGGTGGATGGGACTCGTCAGCCTTGGTTGGCAACCTGTCAAGGGGAGTAAACCTGATACAAATCCGTACTGCTTACCTAAGGGTAAGGCAGGTTAGTGGATGGATTAGCCGAACACTACTGTAAAAAAATAGTGCTAACAAGATACACAGAGGGCCTCGGAGTCGGACCGATCCTAAATTGTGTGGTCAATCCTGTAAGTCCTTCACTAAACTGGCTCGGGTTGTCCCTCTCACAGGGAATAGATCCGCTTGGGGGCATTCTGTGTATGGCCACCCTCGTAAGGGGAGTAAGGCGTCTGGCAATAGATAGATAGATAGATATTTTAATTTATGTTTTAAAACTAGACAGCAGTCTATGTCATTTGACTATGATCCTTCTTTGATAAAATCAATCTAATTCAAATTAACCCTCTCAAGCATGGTTACTCGAATTGCGTATTCAGGTAGGGTGTTCCTAAATGCACGGATACGCGATTAGGGTATTGGATACCTTAGAAATCAATTGAATGAAAACTGAATACTCAAAATGCGTAAGAATTAGGCTATGATAAGTTTTGATAGTAGCACGCTGAATAATACCGTTGGCAATACTGCTCTCAGTCAACATAACCCTTCCATCTAGGTTGGGAGAGCGAGAGGCCTCAGTCTCACTGGAACAGACAGATGGGAGAGTGCTCTGGCCGATCCCATTAAACGTGTTGGATATTCCGCCTGGAGTACGGGTTAGTATTTTTTGTTCTATGCGCATGAAAGAGACAAAAAGCAATGCTGCCTGTAACAAGTGTCTCCCCCAAAGCTAAGTGATAGTCAGTATTTTAACAATTTGTTTTGGTGAATTGGAAAAAAGTGTGGCATGCTTGCTTAGTGTAGCAAAATTAATAGGAGGAGGAGGAGTTTGTGAGATCTAGCTGAATTACTCTTTGTGTAGGTGAGACACAAACAGAAACAGTGAGAGAAGCCAGTCAAATGAAACATGAGTTCCAGCAACTCCTTATCATACCGTCTCTCTTGTACCAAACCTGACTTACTTTTGCTCACCAAAACACAGTTATCTAAAGCAAGACAGCAACCCCTTCTATGCATCCTCCTACTATCTCTATCCTCAATTTAAAGCCAAAGGTGAATGTTGTGTGTATATACGCAACAATCATTGTTGCTCTCGTGTTCCCAATTTTCACTCTTTTGAATATTCAACTTTCTGGCTTAAGCTATCTTGTCACTCTCTCACTAAATAATTATATCTGTGCTGTTTATCTCTCCCCTATTTCTACAAACTATCCAAACAAATTTGACTATCATACTTCTAAAATGGAACACATTCTATCCATCTCTCCCTTCTCTTAACCCTTAATTAGCGGCGCACAACTTATGTGAAATACATTTGGACTAAGTGGCGGTTCACAACTTATGTCGTGTGCCATTTTCACCACGTAATGTTGCTGAGAGAGAGAGCTGAGCGGTGTGAGGAGCATAGTAAGGCTATGACTGCCGCCCACCACCGCGGTGGACCAACTGAAGTGAAAACCACCCTTCCATCCCTCCTCACACTCGTTACACAGGGAATTATGTAGGGAAAGTACCTAATTACATGTTTTTTGCACTCGTGTTGCGCGATCGTTGCAAGAGAACCAGTGGTCGTACAAGGATGGTTGGGGTGTCATTGGAAAGCTCTGTTTATGCCCTTTGAGGGATAGATACTTGTTTTACACTCTGAGTCTTATTTAGGCATGAAAATTATCACGTAAACAACCCTATTTAGGGTAAAAACATCCCGCTGGGCGCTACGGTCAAATAGACCACCTAGCCCGCTAAATAAGGGTTAAATGTCCATCTTAGGAGATTTCAATGTTCACCACCACCAATGACTCTCCACTCATTTCACTGACCAACCTGGTGAACAAGCCTACATCTTTTCTATTCTAAATGACTTAGAGAAGTTAGTTCAGCACCCCACCCATATCTTGGACTCCCCTGGAGATCGGCCCAACATTCTTGACTTAATTCTAACCACTAATCCTTCTGCTTACACTGTAACTCTTCTCCCTCCGTTGGGCTCCTCCGATCATAACCTTATGTCTGTCATCTGTCCCGTCTCTCCAGTACGGCCTTCTGACCCCACCAGCCGGCAGCGCTTTGTGGCATTTTGGTGCTGCCGACTGGTAGGCTCTTCGGCAGTATTTCTTTGATTTCCCATGGAATAATTTTTGCTTCTGTGGCCGGGGACCCTCAGAGAGTGCCGAGTGCATTACTGAGGTAATCCCTTCGGGCATGGAAGCATACATCCCATTTGTTTTCTCTCAAACTAACTCACAACAATCTTGGTTTACTCACGCTGTTTTACTGCTGTCCACACTACGGAGGAAGCATTCATATGGTACCGTCGCCTTCGAACTCAAGAGTCCCGTGCTTTATATGTCTCTACCCAAAATCAAGCCAAATCTGTCATCTGATTCGCCAAAAAAACTCTTTCATCAATAACAGATGCTCTGAACTTTCCAAATCTAGCTCTTCACAAGCTTTTTGGCAACTAGCCAAAAACCTCTCCAACAATTTCACTTCCTCGTCTTTCCCTCCTCTTATCCATTCTAACGGTACCATCGTAACCTCTTCCTCTGACAAAGTTGAACTCTTTGCTTAAACTTTCGCTAAAAACTCCACTTTGGATGATTCCAGCGCTACTCCTCCCTCTCCACCCACCTCTCACTTACTTATGCCTAAGATCATAATCTCTTCTAAGGATGCACTTTCTGCCCTCTCTGGGCTTAATACTAAGAAGGCGTACGGGCCGGATGGTGTTCGAATCCTCCTGTTGTACTTAAAAACTATTCTTCTGTTGACTCCCTGCCTAGGCAAACTCTTTCGTCTCTGTCTTTCCTCTAACGTCTTCCCTTCATGCTGGTAGTTTGCTCTTATTCATCCTGTCCCAAAGAAGGGTGACCACTCCCAGCCCTCCAACTATCGTCAAATTGCTCTCATTTCTTGCAACTTTTAACTTTTTTAAACTATTCTTAACTCAAAATTCCTTAAGCTTTTATCTTCCCATAATCTACATATACATCACCAGTACGGTTTCCTTAACTCAATGACTGCGGGCTGTTATATAAAAAATACGGTCATCACTGCGGGATTTGTCATATGACAATTGCCAAATTTCTGCCTTGAACAAGGGCTGGGAGAAAGTCGAGCGAGTCTAAGCAGCGCGGGACCATCCCATCCACCGCCCCCCGTGTCTGAGCCATCACTAGTGGCTGTGGGAGACATCTCCAACTCCCTTACAGACTTGGGAATAGCGGAAACCTCTCAAACTCGCTATTTTTTACCTATTTAGCGTCACGTGTGCAATATCATTGCACGGCAACCAGTGGTCGTACAGACATGATTCAGATGTCATTGGAAAGGTCTATTCCTCTGCTTTCAAGGATATATAATTGAAATACGTTCTAGCTCTTGTTTATACATGAAAATGTGCAGGGAATGAAGGTTACTTTTAGTCCAAAACCCCTGTATGGTACAGTGGTGACCAAGTAATTGTCATATGACAAGTGCCCCACCTAAGGTGTTAACCCACAAAACGCGATAAACCTCACGGAAATGTCACTATAGCGAACACGATCGACCTCATGAAAGCAAGATCACAAAAAAATAACTTCCAGAATGCCCCAGGGTCTCTCAAAACAAAGGAACACATGAATAGGGGAGATAAGACTTAGTCCCCTCTAGTATCTTCTAACACTCATTCACATGTGCCCCCTCCCCCCCACCCCTACCCCGCTGGCCTTCCCCCACATTTTCTCCCCTCTTCTCTCCTTATCAATTATAAGCAATTTTTCCTCTTATTCCCCTAATTTATTGGTTATTCTCCTCCCGAACTATCGTCATCCGAACTGAAAGCAGGGTTGAGTCACTTAGAAACAATATGCAACTGTGAGATCACTACTGCAAGCCCTCAGTGTAGCGGCTAGTGGTTGGAGAGGGAGGGTGTATGTCGCCTGGCCTCCCGCTCCAGGATACGACCGGGCGGTAATAATACAAGGTTTTTACCACCCAATTGCTGTTCCCATTTTCTTTTATCACTCTTCAAGATTAATATGTTTATCATATGAGTAAAATATACATACATGGAGAAGAAATAATGTTTTATATCGTAAATATATCGAATTCTGAAAGAATTGAAAGCTAGAAATTACCCCTTTTGGGTACTTTTCCACACGTCATTTTTGCATTTCTTGGGTTAACCCCTACTGTACCGTAGGATGCAGTAATAAAAGTCCCCCCCCCAGTCCCAAGCAATGTGGCCAAAATGGCAAGATAGAACAACCTTCCACCTCAAGAGATGAAGGAAGACCGGCTCTCCTAGCCTTCAAAGGGTCTTATATATACTGAGAAGTGTTGCCATTACGAGAGCAGTGCTCAAACGGTTGTGGTACCAGACACAGCCTGATACAGGCAGTTACAAGGAAATTATATTACTGACTGCAACTAGCCGTCGCTGGGACTGGGGAGTGACTTATCTACTGACGGCTAGTAGCCGTCGCTGGGATTGGACTGGTTAAGGGCCGCTCTACTGGTAATCTTGTTTATCTTACTAACTCTTGGTCATCCTCCTTTCGGGACTTCGGTGAGACTTTTTCTAATGCTCTAGACATATCGAAAAAAGAGTATGGCACAAATCTTTAATTTCCAAACTACCCTCCTTCGGTTTCTATCCCTCTATCTATGCCTTTGTCTCTAATTTCTTTTCAGACCGCTCCATAGCTGTAGTTGTGGACAGCCATCGATCACTTCCTGAACCAATCAACTCTGGTGTTCCTCAGGGTTCTGTTCTGTCTCCAATTATCTTTCTAATATTCACTAATAATCTACTCAACTGGACCTCTACTCCTATCCACTCATATGCTGATGACTCTACCTTACACTATTCAACTAGGTTTTCACATCAACAAGACATACAGTCACTCCAAAACAAATGTGACGAGGTCATAGAACGCCTATCTTCTGATCTATCAATTATTTCTGATTGGGGCAGATATATTTTTGATATTTTCAATGCCTCCAAGACCCAGTTTCTCCCTATATTTCTCCATCACAATCTTCCACAAGACTATCAACTATTCTTCAACAATACACAACTCAACCCTTCATCTTCTCTCCATATTCTAGGTATTTCTTTTCCATCTGACCTTTCTTGGAAAGATCATATTACCACTCTTGCTAAAACAGCTTCCCAAAAGATAGGTGTGCTCTACTGTCTCCGTGGGCTCTCTACCCCCGCACAGCTTTTTCCTCTGTATCGAGGCACAGTGCGCCCCCTATATTGAGTATTATTCGTATGTGTGGGGAGGCTCCACCTATACCGCACTTCTCCAACGAATAGAATCAAAAGCATTTTGCCTCATCAACTCCCTTCATCTTACTAGTTCCCCACAATCTCTTTCTACACACGACAATGTTGCATCTCTTTCACTTTTCAATCGCTATTACAACAAGCAGTGTTCTTCAGAACTCTCTCAGTGCATACCACCTCCCTTGCCTCAAATGCGAGGCACCCACCTTTTAACACAGTCCCACTCTTATTTTGTCAAACTCTCTAACCAAAGAATTGGCAAATTTTCTAAGTTTTTCTTCTACTCAAGAAGTGAACTCTGGAACTCTGTCCCTCAATCAATCTTTCCCTCATCCATTGACTTAGACTGCTTTAAACTTCGTGTGACCAAGCATTTTGATTCCACCTTCCCTTGAATTTGGCTCTGTCACTCCTTTGGCTATGATAGAGACACTCGTTTTTTGTTTTATTTTGTTTTATTTTTTGTTCTATGTGAGTGAGGGAGACAAAAGGCAGAACTGCCTGTATCAAGTGCCTCCCCCAGAGTTGAAAGAGTGACAGGGCCAAAATCAAGGGGCGTTCGAGCCAAAATGCTTGGACACACAGAGTTTGAAGCAATTTAAGTAATAGGAAGAGGGAAAAACTGATTCTGGGAGAGAGTTCCAGAGCTCAGCAGTTGAATAGAAGAAAGTCTGAGAATACCGTTTCACTCTTGGGTTGGAGAGTTGCACAGAGTAGGGGTGGGATTGTTTTACAAGACAGGTACTACGTACCCTACATAGAAGAGGTGGTACACACTGGAAAAGCTCTGAGGAACATTGATTATTATATTAGCGATAGAATAGCGAGAGAGATGCAACATTGCGGCGAAGAGAGAGAGATTGCAGAGAGTTGGTAAGTGGGGGGGAGTTCATGATACGAAAGGCTTTCCTTTCTACTTTGTTTAGGAGTGCGGTGTGAGAGGATACTCCCCACACATGTGAACAATACTCAATACAAGGACGCACTGTGCCCCTGGCTGTGCAGGGGTAAAGAACCCCTTGAGGCGGTTGAGCACACCCATCTTTTGAGAGGCTGCCTTAGCAAGACTCATAATATGGTCCTTCCAAGTGAGAGAAGAAGAAAAAAGATACACCGAGAATATTGAGAGAAGATGAAGGATTGATTTGTGTATTGTTGAATTGTAAGGGATAGTCCTCTGGGAGTTCTGAATGGGTAGTAAGATAAAGTAGTTGGGTTTTGGAAGCATTAAAGGTAACAAGGTTTTCTCTGCCCCATTTGGAAATAGTAATTAGATCAAAGTACAAAGGAGTACAAAGGAAATCAAGCAACAACAGATCTAGTGACCCTTCTAGGTTGCTTGTCCTCCAAAACACTGAGGATCAAGTGTCCAAACAGTGGTTTAGAGTGGGTAAGGGAACATTGGAAAGGGAACTACTGCCCTGCCACTAACGTGGCAGGACTAGGAAGTTAGTAGGGGACATATGGGTTAGTAACTGAGGGGAGGATAAAGTTATTCATTTACAAACGCAGTCAGTCGCGGGTTTGATGCGAGATATTTGTCTAGGCGGAATTTAAATGAATCAACGGTGCTGCAGTCTATAACGTCTCGGGGAAGCCCATTCCACAAGTTGACAACTCGATTGAAGAAGAAATTCTTAGATTCGTGCGAGTTAAAAGATTTACCAATAATTTTGCAACCGTTTCCCCGCGTGTAATTAGATTGGTCGATAGTGAAGTACTTACTACAGTTCATATTGTCGATGCCTTTGATGATTTTGAACACTTGAATTAAGTCGCCTCTTAATCTGCGCTGGGTTAAAGGAAATAGATTTAATTCTCTAAGACGCTCTTCGTATGGTTTGTTCTTTAGGCTAGGTATCATTTTGGTAACTCTACGTTGAACTCGTTCTAGCTTGTTTATATCTTTTTGGTAATAAGGGCACCAGGATTGAACGCAGTATTCCAGAAGAGGGCGGACTAAGGAATTGTAAAGGGTTAGGATAACTTCTTTGGATTTATGCTCAAATGACCTGCCTATAAAGCCAATTATTTTGTTTGCCTTCTTAACAACTTCTGAACATTGTTGACTCGGTTTTAGGTTACTCGATATTGTTACTCCCAGATCAGTTTCTCTGTTTACATTCTTAAGCTGAGTGCCATTCATCGAATAGTTTGCTTTCTCATTTAGGTATCCGACATGTAGTACTTTACATTTATCCGCATTGAAACTCATTTGCCAAATTTGGGCCCAACATGACAATTTATCTAGATTGTGTTGCATATCGTCAACTTGTTCTTTTGAGAGTACGCTATTTGCAATTTTTGTATCGTCAGCAAATTTTGAGATTGTGCAGGTGAGACCCTCATCTATGTCGTTGATGTAAATTAGAAAGAGAATTGGTCCTAGTACCGATCCCTGGGGTACCCCGCTACTTACATTGGTCCATTTAGATGCCTTACCGTTTATGACTACCCTTTGCTTTCTGTTGCTGAGCCAATTTTCTATCCATTTCAACACACCGTCTTGTATTCCATGCGCTTTTAGTTTTAGCAGTAAACGTTTGTGGGGAACTTTGTCAAAGGCCTTTTGAAAATCAAGGTATATAATATCTACAGCTTTACTCTCATCGTAGAGGTTGAGGATATCGTGGAAGAAGTCTAAGAGGTTTGTTAAACAGGAACGTTTTTTACGAAAGCCGTGTTGAGTATCTTTAAGTATGTTATTTTCCTCCAAGTGATTTACGAGTCTGTCTCGTATGACCGTTTCTAGCATTTTACATACAACTGAGGTTAAGCTAATTGGACGATAGTTACTGGGTAGGGATTTGCTGCCTTTTTTGAATATCGGTGTTACGTTGGCTAGCTTCCACTGATCAGGCATAGTTCCAGACTGCAAGGATTTATTGAATAGTAATGTCAGTGGTTTGGAGAGCTCATTCTTAGCTTCCTTTAGAACTCTAGGCGAGATTGTATCAGGTCCTGGCGTTTTATTTACCTTGAGTTTATCTAAACAATTCAATACTTCTCTCTCTGTAACGGTGATATTGCTTAGAACATCTGAATTATCAATCTGAATCGGCGATGGTGTAGGGATATCACTGAGGTCTTCTGTTGTAAAAACTGATGCAAAGAAGGTATTGAGGGCATTACTCATTTGTACTTCGTCTTTGGTGTATTCTCCTTTTTCATCGACTAACGGTCCAACAGTTGAAGTAACTACTTTTTTCTTTCTGATATAACTATAGAATTCTTTCGGGTTTGTTTTACTTTGATTAGCAATATGTAACTCTAAGGTCTTTTTACTTTGCTTAATTAACTTTTTGGCTTTGCGTCGTAGCTCTACAAATTTCACCCGTTCTTCGTCATTTTGTGAGGATTTTAATCTATCATTAGCACATTTTTTAGCAAGCAGGCAGTTTGAAATATCTTTATTCCACCATTTGGGCTTATTATTATGGCCTGGACGCCGTATTTTCGATGGTATGCAGTCTTGCACTGCTTTTAGGTAAGTGGTTTCGAATAACTTCCAAGATGTATTTATGTCGTTATTGTTAATTAAAAAGCTCCAGTCAGTTTCTTTAAACATAGCTCTAAGTTTATGGAAGTTTGCTTTCTTGAAATTAGGGACTTTTTCGATGCTACTATTTGGTTCGTTACTAGTAAACTTTAAAGTGAAAGTTATCGTACGATGGTCGCTGTTACTGAATTCATCACCAACATTCAAATTCTCTATCAATTCTTCTTTTGTTGCAAGTACAATGTCAAGAACGTTATTACCACGGGTCGGCATTCGAACAAATTGATAAAGCGAACTCTCTTGCAAGTTCGTATACAAGTCATGTCCGGAGTGTGAAGTAAGAGTATCGCCCCACTTGGTCACAGGTAAATTAAAGTCGCCAAAAATTACGGTATCTTGTGAGTTACTTACATCTGCAATTTGTTCGTAAATTTCTCGGTCAGTTTGCACTGATTGAGCTGGAGGTCTGTATATTAACGCAAGTATTATTTTTGTACCTTTATTATTCTTTATTAGCACAAAAGATGTGTCGACGTTCACAATTTGAGGTTTTGACACGAGAGATCAGAAGATAATGTTGCATGGCTTCATTATGCTTGTCTTTGAGGGATTGCTAGCTGGGGCATTCTGGAAACTAATTGAGTAGTGTAAGGTAGAGTCCTCTTCGTAGGAATGGATGGGACTAGAGGTACAGTCGAGAAGATCATTTATGAAAACTAGAAAGAGAATGGGAAATTGGACAGAGCCCTGAGGAACACCGGAGTTGATAGGATGAAGAAGTGAACGATGGCCGTCCACAACCGCAGCTATGGAACGGCCGGAAAGGAAATTAGAGACGTAAGCACAGATGGATGGATAGAAACCGAAGGGGGGTTGTTTAGAAATTTAAGATTTGTGCCAGACTCTATCGAAGGCCTTCGATATGTATAGTGCAATGAAAAAGGTATCACCGAAGTCCCGAAAGGAAGATGACCATGAGTTAGTAAGATATGAAAAAAAGGTCACCAGTAGAGCGACCTTTAAGGAAGCCATACTGGCGATCTGAGAGTAGATTATGAGAAGAGAAATGCTTAAGAAATTTGAAAGCAAGAATAGATTACAAAACTTTAGAGATAAAAGAGATGAGACAATTGAACGATAGTTGGAGGGTTGAGTGCGGTCACCCTTCTTTGAGACAGGTTGAATGAGAGCAAACGTCCAGCAAGAAGGGAATACGTTAGGGGAGAGACAGAGACGAAAGAGTTTGCCTAGGCAGGGAGTCAGCACGGAAGCAGAGTTTTAAAGTACAATAGGAGGAACACCGTCCGGACCGTAAGCCTTCTTAGTATTAAGCCCAGAGACGGTAGAAAATACATCTTTAACCCGTGAAGCCCCGGCTAGTTTTGTAATGTTTGTTCACCAGAACCCGGCCGGTTTTCAAAAAATGGTTTTATTCCAGAAACAATAGCGAATGGGTTAGGAATGAAGGAAAAACCACGAAAAACCGCTCAAAAAGCTTAAAGAATGGTCCTACAGAGCCCCGAAAACGTATTTTACAAGAGTAAAAAATTGAAGGCAATTATCCCCAAAAAACAGGTTATTGCGCGCTCACGCGCACGAACGTGGACTTTGAGAGTTTTCAACCATCGGCACGGTTGCGTGGGATACGTACACAGTTCCCATACAAATCTGAGCCCTCTTGAGTGGCTACACCTGAGGTTACGGTCGGCGCAATTAGGGTGACGCGCCAGGCGCGTCTCTGGGGCTGTGCGTTACATACATCGCCGACGCGTCAGACTCGTCGCTGGGGCTGTACGGGTTAAAAGAGATTGTGATATTAGGCATAAGTAGGAGAGATGGGGGTGGAGAGGGAGGAATAGCACCAGAATCATCCAAGGTGGAGTTTCTAGCAAAAGTTTGAGCGAAGGGTTCAGCTTTGTCAGAGGAAGAAGTGATGGTTGTGCCATCAGAGTGGAAAAGGGGAGGGAAAGACGAGGAAGAAATATTGTTGGAGAGGTTTTTGGCTAGATGCCAGAAAGCTTGGGAAGAGCTAGAGTTAGATAGTTCTGTACTTTATTATTGATGAAAGAGCGTTTGGCAAGTTGAAGAGCAGATTTGCCTTGATTCTGGGCAGAAACATAGGAATAATAAGATTTTTGAGTCTTAAGGTGTCGGTATCTTTTGAATGGTTCCTCTTTGTTGCGGACAGCAGTAGAACAAGCGTGAGTAAACCAAGATTTTTTTGCATTAGACTGAGAGAAAGAAAATGGAATGTATGCTTCCATGCCCAAGAGAATTACCTCGGTAATGCGTTCAGAACTCTCCGAGGGTCTCCGGCCACGGAAGCAAAAGTCATTCCTAGGAAAATCAAAGAAGTACTGCCGAAGAGCCTCCTAGTCGGCAGTGCCAAAGTGCCACAAGCGCCGTA
Source organism: Paralithodes platypus (assembly GCA_032716605.1). Taxonomy (NCBI): domain Eukaryota; kingdom Metazoa; phylum Arthropoda; class Malacostraca; order Decapoda; family Lithodidae; genus Paralithodes; species Paralithodes platypus. The sequence continues at coordinate 24,163,686 of CM064507.1, read as the reverse complement.
GGTTGGGAGGATCAAGTGGCCGTACTGGAGAGATAGGACAGGTGACAGATATTAGTTTATGGTCGGAGGAGCCCAAAGGAGAGAAAAGATTTACAGCATAAACGGAAGGATTAGATGTTAGAAATAAGTCAAGAATGTTGGGCCGATCTCCGAAGCGATCCGGGATGCGAGTGGGTTGTTGCACTAACTGATCTAGGTCCTTTAAGATAGAAAAGATGTAGGCTTATTCACCAGGTTGGTCAGTGGAAACAGAGGAGAGACAATTGGTGGTGGTGAACATTGAAATCTCCTAAGATGGAGATTTCTGCGAAAGGAGAGATGGATAGAATGTGTTCCACTTTAGAAGATAGATAGTCAAACAAATTTGGATAGTCAGTCAGATAGTCAGTAGAGTCGTTACAGGCAACCTGCCATTTGTCTCCTTCATATACATAACAAAAAAAAAAAAAAAAAAAAAAAAATATATATATATATATATAAGGCCTCCACTGGATATTGCCTTGCTCGATTGGTGTCTACAATTTCCCCAGTGTATTTAGAATACTCTGTGATAGGATTTTGAGTCTTTTATATGTATACCCTATATATATATATATATACATATAATTATATATATATATATATATATATATATATATATATATATATATATATATATATATACTATATATATATATATATATATATATATACAGTATATATATACATATATATATATATGTATATTATATATTACATATATATATATATATATATATATATATATATATATATATATATATATATATATATATATATATGTATATATATATAAAAATCAACACCAGCTCTGGTACAAACATCTTTATTTTGGTAACGTTTCGGTTTAAGCATAAACCATCTTCAGACCTGAACTGAAATGAAATAAAAGCCTATATGAATGGCAGAGTAATTTTCTAATGTAAATATTCGTATTAACAACTAAATTTAACAAATCTAGAATAAAACTTAAAATTAATAGTTATAAAAATAACCTAATACATATTAGAACTAGTAAAGTGAAATAATAAAATGAGAGACGAAGAAATATTATGTGAGCAATAAAAGGAGGGCGGGGGGGGGGGGGGGGGCGAAGTTAATAAAAAAAAAAATCATATATATAAGAACCAACATTTACATATTAGAAACAGAGTAGAGGAGTGGAAGAGCCGTGCACACCCAGGCTGGGTTTATGTAACTGGGTGAGCAGGTTCTCCGACAGGAGTCGTGTGACTGTGTTTGGGGCAGTGGTGAGAATTGAAAAATCGGAGGGTTTTATGGGGTGATCAGATGATTCAGAGTGGTTTCGAATGGCAGAAAAGGAAGGATTTGAAAGAGGTCAGTTAGTTCTAAATGACCTACCCCGATGTTCTGAGATCCTGGCGGTGAGATGTCTCTTGGACTGACCAATATAAGTCGTATTGCATCGACTACATTTAAAGGAGTACACCACATTTAGTATATATATACATTAGCATATATATATATATATATATATATATATATATATATATATATATATATATATATATATATATATATATATATATATAAATATATATGACGGTGTTTAAAGGATAGAATTACTTTGATTAAGTAACTCTCTGGAGACTGCCACCATTCGGAACATACAGACATTAATTAATAAATCAGTGTATAATATAATAGTATCAGACCTTACATAAGCAATAAGGAAACTGAAACTTGAGAATAATTTTAACGAATCATCATGAATCAATCTGTTTAATGCAGAGCTAGACATGAGGTTCACAGGAGAACCCATATCAATTACAACATTTATAGTTGCATTATTTACATACAACTTCATAATTAACGAGTCAGGTGAATGCATGAGCGCACATATCATTAAAGTAGGGAATTTCCGAGTCTGTGTACATTTATCCTTTATGTTTGATTTGCTTAGGTTCGATCGGAAGCTTCCCCCGATCTTGGGTGACTTGCCTTCCAATCATCTGTATCGACCTTTACTTCCGGTCCGGTGGTCATTTGTTTTACATCTACAACAGAAAGGCTGCTTACCTGCAGTATATTCATATAGCTCTTTGGCTTTGATGTTACAACGAGGAACAATGTGACCCCCACAATAAAAACACATAACATCCCTGTTTTGACAATTGGCGCCACTACCCATTATCGCCGGGACCTGCGTGCCCTGGCATTATATATATTATTATATATTATTATATATTATATATATGGCATTATATGCACGTCTGACCGCCGCCCTGATACCGGAAATTCTTGCAAGTTTGGGGACTCAAAATCGGATCTATTCTACCCTCTATCTTTCGAGTGGGTTTCATCAAATCGGTTTATCACCGGAATCGAGACAATATACAGCATTTAATTCTCCCTCCGGTACCTTTGAGTACAAGCACCTACCTATGGGCCTTAAAAATTCACCTGCGATTTTTCAGAGATTAATGAATAATGTTTTGGCAGGATTGATCGGCCATAATGTTTATGTATACATAGATGATATTATAATTATGTCTAGAACAATAGACGAACATCTTATTGCACTGAGAAATATACTTTCTAAATTAAACGAGGCAGGTTTAAAAATTAAAATTAGTAAATGTGAATTCTTTAAAAAGAAACTATCATTTTTGGGGCATGAATTAACTCCGGACGGGGTAAATACCACTGCTCAATTAACCACTTCTATCACTAATTTCCCAACGCCCACTAACGTTAAACAGCTACGGCAAATCCTGGGATTATCAGGATAATACAGAGCGTTTATAAGGGATTACGCAAGTATTGCAAAGCCTCTGTATATTTTACTCATTTTGAGTCCCATTTAAGCTTATTTAACCAACTTTATTCCTTACTTACTTATTTACAGGGAGTACTTATATTATAACCTTTCATACTTATATTCCTATTATAACAGCATATATATTATTATCATTATATTTTCTTGTATTACATACATCTGGTATAGACTAACGGGAGCCAGACTATTCACTTGACATCTCAGAAGAAGAGGTCATGGGAATCGCTTGTGTCATGAATGGTGTCATCAAATCACGTCCACCCTCTATCACGTGAGAGGGACATGTATAGGGTGTGATGGAAGTGTGTCTAAGGTGTGACAGAAAGTTTAAACCACACCCTGTTATGTAAACATGACAGGTATTGGTTAAGAGTTATGTAAGATTCATAATGTATGGTGAGACGTCATTAAGAGGGCGTAACCCAAGGTGATATAAGGTGAGTGTATGGTGTAGAGCGACAAAGAGAAGACCCCCATCACTTGTTGACATTAAGGGGTCATAGGCCAGTTCGTGATTGTTAAAACAGACTTTTTATACATGTATTATTATTACTTTCTACTTAAACATTGAATTTGTTATAGTACTTCTGTATAAGTCTTAAGGTATTATTCATTAAAGCAAATGTGAATTATTCTCAAGTTTCAGTTTCCTTATTGCTTATGTAAGGTCTGATACTATTATATTATACACTGATTTATTAATTAATGTCTGTATGTCTGAAATGGTGGCAGTCTCCAGAGAGTTGCGTAATCAAATTTATCCAAGAAAGATATACTGTACAGTTGTATGAGTCTGAGAAATGCAAACATATACACCTTTTCTATTATAGCCTATTCATATAAAAATGCATATATAATGGTGATAAACAAATTCTGATTCCATTTTTAGAGAGTGTATGAATAATACTTATCATTTCATATATAAACATCTATTGTTGATGCTGAAAACTTATTATTTTCCTGTTATATAATAGTGTGGGTCTTGCTCTATCTTCGGATGTATAATGCATGTAGATAGATTATTGTGGGTAAAATCAGAGTGATAATATACACATATCGCCTCACGTTAGCGCAAATGACGGTTGAGAGTGAACAGTAGGGGTACATACTTACGCTTAAGTTTCAGTGAGAGTGAGAGGGTTAACTTGAATATACTACAATTGTTAAATATTGAAAACAGTCTGAGAATATTTACACTTTTTGACGAAAACAATTACGTTTCATATTTTGCATTGAGTACTATAAAACCAAATGTTCATAAAGATCAAATAATTATAGGGTTACTTATCTGTTTACTATATTTTCTAACGATTTATTCACATATATGCCAAATTCAACTTCAGTTTATGTTGGCTAGGGGAGAAACTAAGCCGACCCTTGTCAATATTTTCCGGTAGCAACCATTGAGCTGTCACCATAATCACAAACATTATCGCACAACGGGGCCACCCTTCACCATAACAGCCATCAGTACGTCACGGTGAGCGGTGATACACTGCAGGTTAACAGGTTAGTCTCTCACATGGCTACAGAATATTGACATTTCCCTAGCCTCATATTATTCTAGGATTATCAGATGTTTTGTTTTAGGTTGAATAATGTGTTTTCCATGAGTAATACCTTATGACTTCAAGGGATCCTTCTTATATTGAATATATACGTCTTCTGTAAAATAGTACATAATTAACAAAAAAGTTATTCGGAGTATGATTATGAAGGTGAACAAATTGCAAGAATTCATATTGTACTACATAACAGACATGCACCATACACATTTTTGTAAATTTTTCCTATTAAAAAGTTATTATTAAACTATAATTCTGCTTCCAAAGAAAACAAGGTAATTTGCGCTATTTAAAGCAACACAATTATATTAAGTTTAACATGTACCTTTAGGAATCAGAGGTCTACAAGATTTCTCAAATGCCCCTCTATCTCTAAGAAATCCGCTGTCTAAATCAATGTTGTTTGCTAAAATTATAAGAAGATTATGTAAAAGCTGTCTGATGATAATGCCTCCCAAATATTTGCCGAATCCGTGATAGATAAGAGGGTGTATATTTATAATGTGTACCGGGTGTACTGTCAGAAGTAGATGGAAATGACAATGCACTTGTGAACGTATGTGTCGGGAGGAGGATGCTGATAGCCAACACCTTCCAACACATAATGATGCACAGGTATAAATGGAAAGTGGAGTGGAGGAGGGAAGGAGTGACAGTGGAACGAAAGACACTGATTGATTATAAGTATGGATGAATGAACGAAGAAGTTTGTGTTAGATGCTATTGTATATAGGGGTGTTAGGGAGGGTTTGTCTGACCATTATGTAGTAGTAGCTGAAATTAAGATACAGAAGAAGAGGGTGGAAAGGTTACAGGAAGAGGAGTTCAGGGAAGAGTTCAAGAGTGCAGTAGAAAGACGATTAGGTAGGTTTGACTTCGAAGGTATGAAGGAAGTGGAAGAGGTGAGCAAAGTGTTTAAAGAAGAGATGTGTGCAGCATGTGAGTAGGTATGTGACGGTAGGAGAATAGGGAGAGGAGTGAAGGTAACAGCATGGTGAACTGAAAAGGTGAAATTATCAGTTGAAGAGAAGAAGAAAGCTTATAGAGAATGGTTAGGTACTAGAGGGAATGAAGATTTGGAGAGACAGAAAAGGGAAAAGTACTTGGAGTAGAAGAAAATGGTGAAGAGAGTAGTGAAGGGAAGTAAAATAGGAGTAAATGAGGAATTTGGAAGGGATTTTAGTGTAAAGAGGAGGGAGTGTAACAAATGGATTTGGAAAGAGGTTAAGAAAGTTAGGGAGGGTAGCAAGGGTAGTAGTAAGGGTGTAAGAGATAAGAATGGGCGAGTGCTAACAGAGAGACAAGAGAGTCGAGAGATGGAGGGAGCACTTCAAGGAATTGTTGAACGTAAGGAACGCCAGCAAACATAGTTGGATGGGGTATGGGAGAGAGAAGGAGAAAAGTAGTGGAGAAGGAGGTGGGGATCAGGAGGTCAGAAGTGTGTGAGGCCTTGAAAAGAGTGAAGATGGGGAAAGCATCAGGAAAAGATGGAGTGTGTGGGAAATGCTGATGTATGGTGGTGCGATAGTGATAGAATGCATAGGGAAAATGTGTTAACTAGCATGGGAGAAGGGAAGTGTGTCTGATGACTGGAAGACAGGCATAATAGTCCCCCCCCCCCCCCTGTATAAGGGTAAAGGAGAGAGAGGAGTGTGTGGTAATCACCGGGGGATATGTCCTCTAAGAATGGTAGGGATGATGTGCAGTAGGGTGGTGATCGAGAGGGTGAGAGCGAGAACGGAGATATGGGTAGGTGAAGAGCAGGGCGGGCTTAGGAAGGGAAGAGGGTGTGCAGACCAGATTTTTGCCTTGAAATGTGTTGTGGAAAAATGTCTGGAGAAGGAACAAAAGCTGTATGCTGCCTTTATGGACTTGGAGAAGGCCAAAAACAGAGTTGATAGAGAAGGTCTGTGGAAAGTATTGAGAATATACAGAGTAGCTGACAAGTAGCGAAAGCAAAGGCAGTAGTGCGTGCGGAGAATGAAAAGAGCGAGTTCTTTGATCTGAATGTTGGGTTAAGCAAGGGTGTGTGATGTCCCCATTGTTGTTCAATATATATATATGGATGAAGTCATGAAAGAAATACAACGAAGAACAGTGAAAGTTGGTGTACCGCTGACAAGGGAAGGAAATGAGTGGAAGTTGTCTGTACTGCTGTTTGCTGATGATACAGTTCTGATGAGTGATAGGGAGTGGGAGTTGCAGGGGTCTGGTAAATATGTTTGACAAATTGTGTAAAAAAAGGAATCTGAAGGTAAATGCGGGGAAGAGTAAGGTTATGGCCTTTGAAAATGGTGCAGTCACAGATTGTGAGGTGAGGTTGAACGGTCCGGTTATGGAGAATGTCAGCTCATATAAGTATTTGGGCAGTGTGTTGAGTAAAGATGGGAATATGGAGGAAGAAGTGCGGGAGAGGGTGCAACAGGGGAAGAGGGCTGTGTAGGAACGTTGAAAGCAGTAACAAGAAATAGGGTGGTCAGAATGGAAGTAAAGAAGTCCTTGTTAGGTACTCCAATATATCCAACTATTACTCCGTGAATTACTTCAACACTAGAGTACATATTTAAAGTATATCTCACTATAATAACCTTAATATAACTACTCATATTATTAAACATAGTATTTTTTACATCAACTGTACATGATGGAGCCGATTGGTATGGCGCCAAAAGTCTGGAGTTTGTGCAGACGTAATATACCTGGTCAGCATACCACTCAACTCACATCATGGCCTGGTTACTGTGGAAGATCTTTCTATGGAAGTTTACCTAGGGCGTGTCACTGGGTGAAACCACACCCGAATACGTCATTATAGACAGGTACCAGGATTGGTGGACATTGTACACGTAGAAGGTAATGAGTGGGTTTACGTCATATAATGGGCGTGACCCGTATGCTTATATGCGGTAGCGAAGGGGGTTGAGGAGAGACGACGGAGAGCCCAACAGCTGATAAGAGGGGTCAGGGTGACAGCCCGTGTGTGTGATAACCAGACTATATATCATACTTGAATTAATCTTACTATTACGAATACTTATACAATCAATATATTAGTGTACTTCTGAATAAGTCTTAGACATCTTTCATTAAACTATTATGAATTATTCTCAAGTTTCAGTTACCTGCTTTTAAGTATTATTTTGAGTTATCTAATTAATCCCGGGGTAATCCCAGGATGGTGGCAGTATTTATAAAGGGGAACTTCTACCAAATGTAACCCTATTTCCTCCACCTTACATGGTGTGCAAGCGAGTGGTCCTTTTTACAACAGAGGCTACACTCACGTGTCGATTAATTGACCGCTAAAGCTACTAAAAAGTATTGAATTCAAGTCACTGGAGTCTGTCAAAATATAGAATTCACATACACGGTGGGCTGAAACACTTTTATATCTGGTAAGTTTACCTAAGTGCCCGCTACGCACCCACACAACTTCGGAGCTGGTCGCAAATTCGTCTTAATATTCTGGCAGGCGGACGCAGGGAATCCTCAACTTTGTCTGACGGAGGAGGAGTCTTCATGGAAATGGTACCGACGTGTGGAGTGGTTGGCCATAAATAGGAGGACCAAGTCTGAGTGACAGTGGTTTGAGGCCGAATTCTGGACGTCGCCGGCAGTGAAAATAGTTCAGCTCCACCGCCGCTAAGTCACAACAATTCTCTTCAGCTTAGCCAACCACAGAGGCACTGCCAGGCAGTTGTATCTTGCAATCGTTTGAGTGAGGATATACAAAACATCCAGGCGTGACATTGAAGAGGTAACGTGTTACTGGAGAAAGTGCATCTTTCTATCCATAAAATTATACCAATCTTAATTCAATACATTCATTCAATTGTGTAATTCATTTTTTGTATCACTGTCTTTTAATTAATTAATTAATTTGTGCAAAGTAGGGTGTATTTAGATTCAGGAATTTTTGTGCGGTGTTTTTACAGGAATTATTTGCTATATATATGGGCGGATTTTATATATTATATGTTTATCAAGTGAAATTTCCACATGTCATTTAGACGTCTGCTTCAGAAAATCCTAAGGTTCCGGCTGACAAAGTTGGACCCGAATTACCTAATATTACAGAGGATAGTGATTTTTCGGACGATTATTGGAGTAAATTTGATAATCATTATTCGGAGATTGAGTCTCAAGAAAATCCGGCTTCTTCGGGACTTCCACCTTTGTACCAAAATGTACCTTTGTACCAACATTTTAATCAGAGTGTGTTAAGAAGCGGGACTTTCCGTGATACAACTCCTTCCTACATCACCCCTTTGCCTAGTATAGTAATTCCCACACCTCCCGAAGATAACGTCATTATGTCGGGTAACAAACCCCAGGCTTTTCATTTAAGTGTGACCATGGTCAGGCCGTAAAGAATTTCACTGGGTTGGAAGAACACAGAAATATGTTTTCAGTTTTGGATGATGTAGAGACGGAAATTGCAGCAAAAGGTATTACTCAGGAGAAGGCCAAAATTGACATTTTTCGCTCGAAAATTGACAAGGGGAATACTCCAGCTGGGTACCTTTTGGCTTGCGATGACCTCATAAATGCTAAGACTTACGATGAGTTCAGGCTAGAATTCCTAGAGAAGATTGGATCGTCAGCTAAGGGGGAATTTGCGAAATTCCATGATTTCGCCGATCAGCTATTGAAGCAAGAGAAAAATCTGTTAGTAGATACATTATTGGCGCAGTGTTCACAGTTCGCGAATTGTATGTCGCATGATCTAGTTTGTCACTCTTGGTTTGAGGACAGTAAGATAACAATAGAACAGCTGAGCAAGTTACTGGGGTATGTTATGTTGGTTAGTGCCTTACCAGACACCGTGAAACCGATCGCACGACGTATCGAGTTCCCTCCAACGATGTCTCTCAATAAATTCTCAAAGGAACTTAGGAAGTCTTGTGATACTAGCGGTATAACCACCGAGCAAATTCAGTTCTCGTGTGCTGCCGTTAAGAATTCCCTACCTGTTTCCCCAGCTCAACCTGGGCCTAAACAGAATCTCCCTAAACAGAATCAAACTAATATAAACCCCCAACCACATAGAAATCCCCAGCAGTTCTCCTCTAACAGTTCTTTTCCCAAATTCCATAAACCCGCACAGGTAGGTCAGAATAACCAGAGTTATAGCTCCAAGACATGGAATTATCAGTACCCTCGCTATCAGGCCCAAGGGCGCGGTCTGCAGACTGCGCACAGACCGGCTATCATGGCTTGTGCCGCGAATGGCCAGCACAGAGATGTTATGTGTTTTTATTGTGGTGTACGGGGTCACATTGTTCCTCGTTGTAACATCAAGGCCAAAGAGCTATATGAATATACGGCAGGTAAGCAACCTTTCTGTCGTAGATGCAGGTGTAATGATCATCGGACCGGAACTTGCCCGGAAGTGAAGGTAGATTTGGACGATTGGAAAGCCAGTCACCCTAGGTCGGGGGAAGCTTACGATCACTCCCAAGCAAACGTAACGTAAAACATCAATGTACACAAACTCCGGAATGTCCTACGTTAATGATAAGTGCCCTTATGCATTCACCTGACTCGTTAATTTTGAAGTCATGTGTAAATAATACAGATATAAGTGTTTTAATTGATACAGGTTCTTCTGTGAACCTAATGTCTAGCTCTGTATTTAACAAATTGAATCATGATGATTCGTTTAAACTTGAATTCCCCGATGTTAATCTTCAGAGTGTTTCAGGGGATAATATTTCAATATTGGGGGTTACATACTTACCGTTAGTATTGCATGAGGACTTGGATTTAATGACGGAGAAAGTGTACGTTGTTCAGGGTTTAAACATCTCTTCGGACCTTCTATTGGGTTTTAAAACTATGAGGGTAGGTAAATTTATTTTGAGTCTAGAGATGAATGGTGTATCTATTGATGGTACTTTCATTGAGGCGTCACCTAGCTTCCCAGAAAAATTACAATTTGTATCAAGGGGTGTACATAAGGGTGTTGTGGAGAGTGGTAAAACCTTTCGGGCGAAACGTCGTACATCTGGTAGGGAGATCGGAGGCGGTCAACGCAGGCACTGCCACGGGATCACCTCCACTCTTCTCGCCGTCGAGATTAAACTGCATGAGTATTTCGAACATTCTATGGGGGATTCTGATATTCTCATTCACTGTAATACTATTATTGAACCGCATTCTGCGAAGGTTGTTAATGTTTATGCGAACAATCTTAAGAGTACAGTAAATTCTATTGTATTATTACCTGATTCCTCAGCGATCAAGGGTATTACGTTCGCTCAAGCGTTAGATGAGGTGGGTGACACCAATGTTTTCCAAACTCTCATTTTAAATGCCACAAATGGCTTGATGAAATTATATGCGGATACGAAGTTATGTAATGCTTCCTGTGTACCTTGTAAATTTGAAGAAATTAATTCTCTTTCCGTGGCATCAGTGCGCACAGGAAACTCTCCTGGTATGGATGATAGAATGCGTAAGATTTACGAGGATTTACAAGGTACCGACTTTCCTGAGGCTCAGGGTCCGCTTAAGGCGTTATTGAGGGAATTTAATGAGTCCGTACATTTGAAAGGGGAGGCTATGGGGTTTACTGACATTATAGACCATAAAATTGTGTTGAGTGACAAGGATCAGAAGCCCGTTTACCTGCCTATGTATCGCTTATCGCACTGTCAACGGGAATTGACTGATAAACATGTTTCAGATTTACTTTCTCAGGACGTAATCCAACCATCAACGTCACTTTGGCGATCACCTCTTTTCTTAGTCCCGAAGAAGGCGAAGGGGGAGTTTAGAGTCGTGGTAGACTTTAGAAAACTTAATACCATTACGGAGACCGATCATTTTCATATGCTGGCGATACCGGAAATTCTTGCTAGTTTGGGAACAGATAACAAAGTATTCTCAACTCTCGATCTTTCGAGTGGGTTTCATCAAATTGGGTTATCACCGGAATCAATACAATATACAGCATTTAATTCTCCCTCCGGTACTTTCGAGTACAAACGTCTACCCATGGGGCTTAAAAATTCACCAGCGATATTTCAGAGATTGATGAATAATGTATTGGCAGGATTGATCGGTCACAATGTTTATGTGTATATAGACGATATTATAATTTTTCTAGAACGGTAGAGGAACATCTTGTCGCACTGAGAAATATACTTTCTAAATTAAATGAGGCAGGATTACAAATTAAAATCAGTAAATGTGAATTCTTTAAAAAGAAACTGTCAATTTTGGGGCATGAATTAACTCCGGACGGGGTAAATACCACTGCTCAATTAACAAATTCTATCACTAAATTTCCTACGCCCACTAACGTAAAACAGTTAAGGCAATTGTTGGGCCTATCAGGCTATTATAGGGCATTTATAAGAAACTACGCTAGTATCGCGAAGCCTCTATATATTTTACTCAAGAAGGACGTTGAATTTTTGTGGGAAATTGAACAAGAGGGTTCTCTTGCTGAATTAAAGGCGAGCTTAACATCTCGACCGACCCTTGCTTTCCCTGATTTTAAGAAACCTTTCTATATTAATTCTGATGCATCATATACTGGGTTCGAGGCTGTTCTTACGCAGTATGACGATAGGAATCTCTTACGGCCGTTAGGATTCGCTAGCCGTTCTTTAAACCTGCAGAACAGAATTATTGTGTTACCGATTTAGAAGGTGCAGCGCTAATTTGGGCGTTAAATATATTTCGTAAGGTAATATATGGTTATGATGTAACTGTTTGGACAGACCATAAGCCTCTAATTAAATTGTTTGATGATAAACTTCTCACAGGTAGACGTGCCAGGTGGAAGTTAACATTAGCATCACACAATCCTACATTATTGTACGTTGAAGGCAAGCTTAACCCTCTCACATCCGGACGCGATTTTTGAGCCTATTACGGATACTTTAAAGCCTTTGTTACCGTCAGGGGTATCTATAAACCTTTAGCTTGTTTACTTCAACCTCTGCAGTTGACTTTGAGTTAGCTGTGGGCAGAAAACTAATTTTGGAGAGGTAATTATAACAGTGAGAGTAATCAATTTCTTATTGCTAATCTGGCAACCTCTGCGTCCTATGGTCTTGAGAGGGTTAACACAGTTGCCGATGCGTTATCAAGGAATCCTGTTGGTCTAGTGTCGGTTAACGCTTTGTTGAGCAGTAAAAGTATTGCGTTAGATCAGCGTAAAGATAATTTTTGGGGTAAAGTAATTCTTGCTTTAGAATCGGGTGATTTCAGCGACAATGTTCTTGGTCACCCCGACTTAGCAGGTTCTGATTATTCTAATTTTGTAATGCATGAAGGGTGTTTGTACAGAAAGAGGGATTTAAATGACAGGGTAATTTTGCAACTCGTCATTCCAGATTCGCAAATTTGTACTTTATTACCTATTTTACATGGACATGATACAATTGGACATCCGGGGAATCTTCGGTGTTTGACACAAGCCCAGAGAAATTATTATTGGCGGACGATAAAAAGGGATATAATATAGATATATTGACTGTTGTTTTACATGTACCACTATTAAGCCTAAGTTGAGCCCGGAAGTGAAAATCGGGGAATATCCAATTCTGGCGTATCCTTTCGATGTGGTTGCTATAGATTTATTGAAACTTCCACTGACTAACGCCGGAAATCTATACATTATGCTCACTATTTGTCACTTTTCACGGTATGTCGTGTTATCAGTGATGCAGGATAAAGAGGCGAAATCGGTCGCTAATAAATTTTTAGCGGACGTCGTGTGTAAATTCGGTTGTCCTAATACAATTATAACTGATAATGGTACAGAATTTTGTAATTCTAGTATGACAAAACAATGCGATGAATATAATATAGATCATGTTACTGTTTGTCCTCATTCACCCCAGTCTAATGGCTTGGCGGAACGCGCTAATCAATCTCTTATCCGTGCGCGGCTTATTATTAGATCGTGATACGAGTACTTGGGATTCAGTTTTACATTTTGCAGAATCAACGATGAATTGTTCGATAAATTCCTCAATTGCGGATTCGCCTTATTTTATCGTTTTTGGTAGAGATATGAGACTTCCTCATAATTCGTTAGTTCAGTCTAATTCTCCTGTTTATAACTGCGATGATTACGTGTTGTATCACTTGAATAATTTTTGGTCTATTTATAAAACTTTACGCAGTTCTCTTTCGAAATCAGATGAAGACATGATGAACGTAGCGAATATACGTAAGAAGGATGCTAATATTGTTGTAGGGGATCTTGTTTATTTGAGTGAATTTTACGCCAAAGATAAATTACAACCTGTTTTCGAGGGTCCTTACCGAGTAATTTCAGTCGACACAAATAGTACTGTTATAAACCACTTAGATAAGTGCGTTGAAAAAAGGGCTCATGTGAATCATTTGAAACGTGTTATACGCAATTTACCTGGTTATGAAGATATTTCTGATGACCACAAACCGATGAGTCCGAGGAATGTTAAGGGACGTAAACGGCCTAAAAAGACAAATGGTGCTTATAAATATAATTTAAGATCGAGTAATGTTGCTTTTGTTAAAGAGGAAAGTAATTTTGTTGCTCAATGGTGGGTTGTTAATTTGGGAATGAATTTGGATTAATTTTACATGTGAAATTTTAGTCATCATTTTTTTTTCGGTTCCTCAGATGGGTGTCGTAGGAAGGATTGTAGGGCGTGTCTTGGTATTATGGATACCGGGATATTATATCTACTATTTTGGGGAAGAATTTTGAAAGTTATAATATATGCATGCTTTATTTCACTCGGAGAATGGTCTTGTGACATCTGACTTACTTTCTAGTAGGGTCATTTGCTTGGAATCCGTGACCATTTTGTTCCTACCTTTTTCTCTCGATGGATTTGACAACCTGAACCATTTTAAAGGAAAATTAGCTCCTATGCCCCTCTGAAAAATTACGGCTAACTCTGCTAGAGCCCAATATTCAAAATGGCCGCCAACACCATCTTGAAAAACATGAAAAGTAATATCTCTGGCATCAGATGAGCTACAAGGACGAATGAGGTGTCCTTTTTCACTAATTCTGTCATTTCAAATCCACTGGAATGGTTATTGTATTGTATTGTATTGTATATTGTATTGTTATTGTATTGTATTATACTAATTGTACATACTAATCTGCCACTTCACTGTCACTACATGATTCACTGTATGAGCCACTATCAGAATCACTGTCCTCACTTTCGCTGCTATCATCACTGTTGTTCTCTGCCTGCGGATTTGTAGGTAGTGGTATGGATGGGGGAAGTGGGGGCGGGGTTGAACGGACAGGCAGACATAGGCCATTTACAAGATGCCATCCATGGCCGATCGGTGAGGGGTGACTTTGGAGCTGGTAATGCTTTTGCAAATATGCAAGATAGTTTGCACGCTCCAAGTGTGGACGGAGACTGTCCAAGCCAGGCACAAGTCGGATAGTGCTTTTTTTCTTTTGAGCTCTCTACTTCGCTGCCCTCGCATCTCCCAGGGTCTTGCTTTTGGTATCACCATAGACATATCGAATGACAAACCGCTCCCAATCACTGATGACGTGTTCTGTGATTAGGAGCTGTGTACCACATGCTGCTAGCAGGTCGTGTGCCTCTTTACACTTCTCCAGACGATCTGCGATGAGCTTCTTGATTGCTCCATAGAAGCCAGAGTTGTGGTCACACCCAGTGAGGACATGAAGTGGTATGATGGATGCAGCCATTGCCTCACTGCACAAACATCGGGCATCGATAAGCTGACGTTTGCGTTTCACACACAGGATTCCTGTTGTCTTCTGAGCAACATATGCCGCTTGCACGTAGTTGTCTGTGTCCTCTGTGTCAAGAACGACAGCTGCTGTGTAGCTGTCTGACCGGAGCACACTATATATGGTGAGCATTGCCGTATCTGCCTCTGCATGGGAGCATGTGAGCTCTGGCACAAGCTTTCCTGTGGTGAGATTCTTTGCAGTGCTGCCAACTACACAGTAGATGATCTCGGTGCTAGTTATTGCTGCTGTTCTCTGGAATTCCGTTTGAAGAAATGCCTGAAGGCGGATTTTGTTCTCAGGTTTACCCAGGAGAGCATGAAAAACTTTACTAGAAGGAAATTTATCTTCTGTCTTCATGAAGACATTGCTTATTGGCAGGTTTTTTTGGCGCAGTATTCTCTCACTGTCCTTGATCGTGTAATTCTGATCATATGAATCATTGACGCAAATGATGCGCTCAGCATGCTTGTGTCTCGTTAGAACGAAGTGCACCAACTTCTCTGCATAATCTCCCCAGGTATACTTGGTACCGTCTCCCTTTTCTCTGTCTTCAAAGGTAGGAGTTGTTAGGCGCCAGATGAGGCCCATATCAATAATAGATGTGTATACATCAGGCTCTGGAATGACAGTCATAGTTAGTTTTTGTTGAAGCTTGCTTTTCTGTGCCTTACGGATGGTTCCATTGACGTTGAAGATGGAAAGGCACTCGGCTGTAACACGATGCTGCAGGACTTCTTGAAGTTTGAGGGCACCACTCGTTTCAACCAGTCCGAGAACAGAGGCCAAGGCATTACGCTCCATTTCCTCAGTCTTCCCCTTCAGGTTCTCACCATCTGCTTTCTTCAATTCCTGAGTTGAAAAGTTCAAACACTTGCTACGGGGAACTCTGTCGTTGAGAGACTTGGTCTTGGAATACACTCTCTCATTCAAGAACTGCTTCAGTTTGCTTGTGCCATCCTCCTTTGCCAATTTCAAGTCGGCAGCGAGAGCATCTGAGGCTGGGATTCCTGACTGTAGGGATCGAAGTGTCTTGTTTGTATGCTCAAATGGATCACACTTGAATTCAGTGAGACATGCGCTTATATCCTGTACAGCTTGTTCATCCTTCTTCATTTTACTCGACGAGCAATCAGCATGCTTCCTTTTCCTTGTTTCTTGCGATTAGCATCGCGATGGACCTTTGTTCTCACCCGATTGATGTTATTCACATTCCGAGTGTTTGAAAGGAGCTGCTTTTCATTGTTCAGAATGGCCAACCAACCAGATTTCAGCTTAGAGCCCTTATTCATTGTTGACTCTATCCATATGTCGAGGGTGACACACGAATATGGTTTTCCTGTCATTGACTGTGCAAACATACCACTCTCCATGAATGCAGCCTGATCGACAGGAAGGGTATCAAGCACTGCGGTGAAATCGGGGAGATGCCGACCATACTTGTCATTATCATAGATTTGCATCAAAGGAAGCATGAGCTTGAGTGAGGACTTGAACTCAGTCCTGTTGCTTGTTCTGATTGCATGGATATTTTGAGTTAGAACCTCAACCATTTCCATGAATGACATCCAGTATTCTGCTTGTGGGGCACCCTCAAAGTCCTTGAAGAGAGCATCAACGAGGTCCTTCAGCTTAGTATTTCTCTCTAGCTCTGCATGTTCATCTGCTAGTTCCTGTGCATCAATCGGATGTCGAAGCTTGGCAAGGGATGCCTTTACTTCTTCAGATAGAGGGGAATCTTCCAAACGTTTGTCTATGACATGGTGGACCAGAGTCTCGTAGAATAGTCGCAAGCAGCGAACCCCACACTTAACATGTTTTCCACGAAGGGCCTGATCAACAGACCCGTCTGCTATAACACCAGCTGCCACCAACACATCTGAGATGCCAGATCCTTTAAAACTCTTGTATATAGTGTAGATGAACGACATTTGGATGTGGAAGGGTGCCATGAATGGTAAGATTTTGCTGAACAGCTCAGCATTCTCACTTTTCAACTCTAGCATGAGCACATAGACAGGATGATCACCAACAATTTTTGAAAAAGGCATCTTTTTTTCTTCGATTTTTTAATTTTGCAAGCTTACACATTACATCATTGAGAATTGTCTTACTGGGTGGCTTGGGATAGGTCATGTGGTATAGTGCTCGACTCTTCTCATCTGCATTTGACATGCTGGCGTGAAACCCTGAAAACCCCGGCACAGTCTGTTCTTCTGGCTTAGGTCTCGTTCGGTCATCTTGCGCCGTGGCCAATGCATGGATCACACCACGAATTCTTTGCACCGATGTGTCAGGAGGAGGAGTACTTTGATCAGCTGGTGGCTTCCTGAGAGGTGGTTCCCCACGCTTCACTGTCTTGTATGGGTTGACTTTTTGCATTTCACTTCCGAGCTCTTTGAGAGTTGTCGAGAGGTTTGATGCAAAGTTGGCACCGGGAACTGGTCTATCCTCGTGATTCTCGGAAGGAATTCTGTATCAAATGATTCTGGCTGCACAAACATGACATTGTTGCGGTGTGACTGGCCAGCACCGGTCAGTGTGTCGCTCTTAAAGTCATCGTTGTCGACTATAGCGATAGCAGGCTTACCCTCAGCTAGTTCGAAGGGGCAATCAGATGAGCACTTGAGGTAATTGACCACCCAAAAATCTCGCAGCATAAGTACGTCATTGTAACTGATGCCCAGTCCATCTTTGTGCATTATGTCGACTATCTCCCTACTCTTGGTCAGTCCATGTAGCAAGGCAGAGAGGTTTATCTCAAATGCAGTGCGTTTTCCAGTGATGTAGCTTGTGAGGATAGATGCAATCGATCGGACGGATGGACTGTCATCAATTGCAGACTTATTTGTGTGTTTCAGCCATGTGAGCAGCTTCAGCAGGAGCTCACTGAGGTCTTCTTCTCTCGCCAACTCGTGTATATATGGGAGCCAGGGAATAGTGTTTGTCCTGATGACTTGCTCTTTGAGTCGTGCCGCAACATTCATCACCAACTGATCATTGCTGACACCCAATGAAGATATTGCCGCCTCGATGTATGTACCTGCTGCTGTTGTATCATATACCAGTTCACTCACATTCTTTTGAATGCGTTCATGAAATCCGATGTCTTCCCTAAATTCATTGACGAGAATTTCCTTTAAGTAGCTGGATTTAACTACTGAGTAATGTCCATGATTTGAGATAATGCGCTTATAGTCCTGCAGCAGGCCTTGCAGTGTGCGAATTTCATGGTCTTTGAAGATGACTTGACGAATATGATGAAAGAAGAGAGCTTGGGCCTCTCGGAGGTTTACACGCTGCAGATGTTGAGTGCTTTCATCTGAAAGGGGCTTGTGGTCGCTTACATATTTGCGCCAGCACGCACGATGGTAGCGGATTTCCAACCCTAATGCTGTTTGACTATCTGGGATGGATGCAATCAGAGTGTCAAGTCTCAATCTCATGACCTCATCTTCCAGACGGACAGTATGTAACTTGAATTCAGTCCAGGCATCTACTGTTGATAGGAGTCAAATCTGCTTGTCACGATCACTACTCTTGTATGCCCCTTTCATGCACCACACACATAGAGTCTTATCGTGAAGGACACCCATACAGGAGCGGAGCCTTTTAGGTGCACTGGCCTATGGGGAAGGGTCTTGTTGATCTGATGCTTCATCTCTTTCAAGACGTTCCTCGGATTTGTGTTTGCGTTTTTCGGCTTCAGAGAGCTTGCGCTTGCTGGATAATGATACGTAACAAGTGCTATGCATGTGGTGACCCTTTGGTCCCTTCTCCCAATCCACATTTTCATGTATATGTTGAAACTTATCAAGTTCTTTCCATTGTAAAGACTTTTCCCGGATGGATTCCCACTTCTCAGGTGTAATGTTTTCCAAACGATCATCTGCGGTACATCGCTTACCACAGAGTAAAATGCACTCGTATTCATTTAATGTCTTGTCTGGTAACTCTTCACTCTCTCTTCTATTATCCATTATTTCGGTCACTTCACAAGTCGGCGATTTTCATCAGATGGGCATGCGATCCATCTGAAACAGTAAAAAAGTAATATTAGATATACACCGCAGGCAAAGAACAACAGTGATGATAGCAGCGAAAGTGAGGACAGTGATTCTGATAGTGGCTCATACAGTGAATCATGTAGTGACAGTGAAGTGGCAGATTAGTATGTACAATTAGTATAATACAATACAATAACAATACAATATACAATACAATACAATACAATAACCATTCCAGTGGATTTGTAATGCCAGAATTAGTGAAAAAGGACACCTCATTCGTCCTTGTAGCTCATCTGATGCCAGAAATATTACATTTCATGTTTTTCAAGATGGCGTTGGCAGCCATTTTGAATATTGGGCTCTAGCAGAGTTAGCCGTCATTTTTCAGAGGGGCATAGGAGCTAATTTTCCTTTAAAATGGTTCAGGTTGTCAAATCCATCGAGAGAAAAAGGTAGGAAAAAAATGGTCACGGATTCCAAGCAAATGACCCTACTATTATCTCATATTGTTTATACTGGGAGGTTTGACATACCTCCCAAACTACCAAATAGGGAAACCTACTATTTAATAGTAGTCTTGGACAATCCAACGTCAAGGCTATTAACCTAATTGCAGTGGCGACTTGTCATAAATGACTGCAAAGTCATCACCCCAACCGCGATCAAATAAGAAAACATCTAGAGTCTACTCCTTAACTTACTCTAGGAGATGTTGTACATTAACCAATACCGCCACCGAAGGTGAAAAAAGCATAGAAGAGAAGAAAAAGGAATTTACCTGAGTTACAGCTGAAAGCCCATACCGTATTCTGTCATAATGTTGACAACTGGTCGAACCTGAGCGCATGCGTCCATTTCCCGGTATCATATTCCATGTAGCGAGGAGGGGCAGGGGTTCGGCTTGTGGGAGGGTACTATGTACGTTGGATTTCCAAGACTACTACCAAAAAGAAGGTTTTCCTCTTTGGTAGTTTGGGAGGTACATCAAACCTTCCAATTTGTTAGTAGTCTTGGCAAATCCAACGTCAAGGCTGCAGAACAAATTGGAGGCGGACATCCAAGCCCATAACAACCAAATACCAATGCACACAAATATGAATGACAAAGACACACAAAATAAACAAGATAGTTTAATAAAGAGTAAAAAAATTAGTAGTTCAAAAAGAGCAGTTTTTACAGTGTAACTCGTCATTCATAGCATTGAAGAAAAACATACAAAATCTACAACAGTACAGTACAAAATTCAATTTCTTCTGAACCACAGATATTTACAGAATACAAACATATATAGGCTACATGGGAAAAGTAGGTCACGTCGGACATATATACAGAATATATAAATATCCCCGTAATCCCCCCCCCCTTTCCTGAAGAAAACAAGTACACATTTAGAGTAATTAGGGGGAAGCCCAGTGACACCAGCCAGTGCACCAGGAGACGAGACTCTCTAGAGCTACCACTGGCCTGGCGGGTCAGACGATGGACATGGAGATGGAGGAGGAGACAAAGGGAGTGACCAATGACCACAAACCCACAGGACAATGTCGGGCAACGATCAACTGTGCAGGAACCGTAGGGA
Source organism: Paralithodes platypus (assembly GCA_032716605.1). Classification (NCBI taxonomy): domain Eukaryota; kingdom Metazoa; phylum Arthropoda; class Malacostraca; order Decapoda; family Lithodidae; genus Paralithodes; species Paralithodes platypus. The sequence continues at coordinate 24,142,976 of CM064507.1, read as the reverse complement.
GGCTGCAAAGGATCGAAGAATGAGCGCACAACCCCCACAAGTAGGGATACTGGCACGTAGTACCCAACAAAGGTAGCGTCCAATCTGCACCTTCGACAACCACCTACCAGTCCTCGGCAATAACCACACAGCCGGCCCCGAAGCCGGAACCACAGACTCCACATATGTGTGCCAGGTGTACCCCGGGCACAACACAAGGTGAGCATGGCCACGTCGGAAGCCAGGACGGTAAAAGGCTTGAACACGAGGATCTCTCACTCAATCTCGGCAACAAAAGGAGGAGAGGGGGCCAACGAGATCAAGTTCAATGACGGGAGAAATTCATGTAGTCCCTGGACTGCGACATGGCAGCCAGTCCCGACACCCTACCACCAGGAACCAGTGCCACGATGAACAAAGGACTCTCAAGCAACTGCACCGGCGTCGTGTCCTGTGTGTTTGTTCGTGACGCCAGATGGTCCAGAGCGCAGTCCTGATACCACAGCGGAGGGAGCTGGCGCAGCGGCGGTCGTACCCGGCAGGCAGATTTCAGGAAGGAAACCAACTCCTTTGGTGGAACGACCAGCCCAGTCAGAGACTAAAAGACCTCCTGGACTGGACAGCAGGCAGGTGGTAGCGTATAGAGTGAACTTCGAAATGACGGGCGCGAAAATGGTAAAGCAAGTAGCAGAGAACAAGCGGAGGCGAACGAACTGTCTGGCCAGTTTCCCGCATCCATGTCGTAAAAGACATCCAGTGGGACACATAAAACCACCATGTATACGACTCTGTCCAAGAACGGATGAGGAAGTTCGTGGAACGAGAGCCATCTAGTCCCACGAAAAGCTATGACCCGAATGCCTACGAGAGCCCAAGAGCGCCAACCCGGCCCAAATGGAAGCGTGAGACAGGCATGGGCACCAGAATCGGGCACCATTGCTGCAGCCGGGCATACCAAGCCTGTGCCGGCTGCAGGGGCACTAGCAACCAGACCCTGCTGTGGAACTGCCGCAGCGTCGTGAGGACTGTGCACAGAAAGAGTGCGTCTGGCAGCAGAATATGAAGAGCGACCGCCACCTTGTTCCAGTCTTCTGCGAAAGCAACGAGATCCACCGCCGGAGTGCGAGTCCGGAGGGGTATGGGATCGAGGCAATATGTGTGATCCCGACGAAGCGAACAAGGCAAGCCCTGGAACGTCCCAAGAAGCCGTCAGGTCGTCAAAGACATTATGCGGCAGTGTCCACACTACCTGAACGGTTTGTCCACACAACAGAACATCCCCCCAGAGAGAGGCAGTCTCGGGAAGGCAGGAAGCGCGCAAGGATATGCAGTGCCAGTCCGCCAGGAAGAACAACGTCTCTGTGATCCCCAACAGAGTATGTGACCTGGAGGACCCATGCTTGCGGAGACAATGAACCTCCGGCTGAATGTCCATCCCGAAAGCCACCGACCCCACCCAGTATTGATATTTCCTCAGCGTGGGAAGGTCGGTCACTGCAGACCTATATTTTTTTTTAAATCACTGCTATTAAAAACAATTTGTGTTTTAAATATGTGATTGAAATTAATGTATATAACATTAAAAATTACATATGACTGCATGGATGTCATCTCCATAATTATAAGTGGTCAAGAAAATATTGTCCCAGACACGCTCGAAGGTAAGCTATCTTATAAATAAAGTGGTGCTAACGGTCACTGGTATATGCAGATACAACAATATTTGTATAAAACATTGTTTTAGTAGTAGAGACTTGGATCTTGTTTTCAAAGCTTCCTTATTCATTGCCGTAAGTCTGGAACTATATATCATGGCCGAATAGTTTACTGCCTAGTTTAAATTCGTGCATACAGTGAAGTTTGTTTTATCATGATTACTCTTTGCATAGCGGGATGAATATATACGAAATCAAATATTTATGGGACATGAATTTTGATGATACCAATGGAAAGAATATATATAGTACTATTTAGTTCACTCCTAAAAACCTATGTTGCCAATAAAAATGTCCTTGACATTGTCCGTTTAACTACGCACAAATGGATGTTGTTGTTTTTTATATACATTTTCTTTATGATAATTTGAGGTGTTGATATTATATCAACCTGAATGTTATAGAATACTCTTTCCTCGTTGTATGTATAATAAAGGTTATAACACGTCATTCTTATTGTCTAAAACCAGACGAGAGTGATCAATTTTTTTGGTCCGACGTCCATATTATATAAGCGAAAAAATATAATTTATAATATTTATAAAAAATCCAATATTAAATATAGAACATTTCTGAATAAACCAACGAAAGGAGCGGAAGCATATTTTGTGATTTCATATTACTAACACATAATATACAGTAGTAAGTAATATATTACTAACACATAATATACAGTAGTAAGTAATATATTACTAACACATAATATACAGTAGTAAGTAATATATTACTAACACATAATATACAGTAGTAAGTAATATATTACTAACACATAATATACAGTAGTAAGTAATATATTACTAACACATAATATACAGTAGTAAGTAATATATTACTAACACATAATATACAGTAGTAAGTAATATATTACTAACACATAATATACAGTAGTAAGTAATATATTACTAACACATAATATACAGTAGTAAGTAATATATTACTAACACATAATATACAGTAGTAAGTAATATATTACTAACACATAATATACAGTAGTAAGTAAGATCACCATTATATTTCGGAAACATTCCTAATATTATTTTTTTTTTCATGATAATCATTCGAGGTTTCATAATATCTTTGTCTATAATAATATTGTAGACACGATATTATTATGCATCTTCTGATGCATAATCGAGTACGGTTTAGGCGATAATTGTTAGTGAAAAACGAGCTTTAGTAAACAATTGTTGTGGTGCGAATTGGGGAATCGGCTGGGATAGACGATTTTATTTATGGGAAAGATAACATTCCTGATCAAAGCTTCTATAAGTAATACCCGAAGGTGGAGATGGTTACAAAGGAATACAAAGGAAGGCAAGCAACAACAGACCTAATTGTCCTTACTAGGCTGCTTGTAAGAAAAGGATTTTTTTTTTTTTTAATACTTTAGCCATCAAATTAAGGGCTTCAGCTGCAGAAAGACTGTGGTCAGAAAACAAAATTATAGTACTATGTACGATACTGAAACGGTCACATTACTCGGGCACAAACGCAGTCAGTCGGGGGTTCATGGCAAGATATTTGTCAAGGCGATATATGAATGTTTGGACTGTATGGTGCTCTGCAACACTTCCAGACAATTTATTCTATAAGTTGACCACTCTGTTGAAAAAAAGTGCTTCGCTTCAAGTGAATGAAATGTCTTTCCGACAATTTTGTAGCCATTATTTTTTGTGTAATTTGAGTTATCTAGTGTGAAGTACATACTTGCATCCATGTTGTCATGGCCTTTGATCATTTTAATAACTTGGATGAGCTGCCCTCTTATTCTGCGGTTTGTCAAGGTAAATAGGTATAACTCTTTTAGTCGTTTATCATACAGATTATTTCTTAGTCGAGGAATCATTTTAGTTACTCTCCATTGTACTCTAGTTTTTCGATGTCCTTAACATAGTATGGCGACCAAAACTGGACACAATATTCCAAATGCCGACGAACCAATGAATTATATATAGTGCGTATAATGATTTCGAATTTATATTTTGCTTAATATTGTAACTCTTAAATCAGTTTCTTTAATGGTGAAATTGAGTCGACTGCCATTCATAGAGTATTTTTTGTTTATGTTTGCAACCTCTATGTAGTACTTTATTGTTATCGGTATTAAAACTCATTTGCCAGATTTGGGCCCAATTTGCTAATTTATCTAAATTATTTAGGATCTGTTGAGCATGCAAGGGAGATATTACTATGATCGCAATTTTGGTATCATCTGCGAATTTTGAAATTGTACATGAAAGATCATCATCGTTTGATATAAATCAAGAAAAGAACAGGTCTGAGTACTGAACCCTGGGGCTCACCACTTGTGACATTTTTGCAGTCCAAGGTGTTACCATTTATTGCTAATCGCTGCTTACATCCATCTAGCCAATTTTTAATCCATCGAACTATTACCCCTTCTATGGCATGAACTTTTAATTTTATCAAGAGTTGTTTGTACGGGATTTTGTCGAAGGTTTTCTGGAAATCAATGTAGACCATGTCAACAGCTTTACTTTCATCATACATAATGTAGATGTGAAAAAGTAAAGGAGATTTGTCAGGCAAAAAAGTACTTGAGACTATTACTCATCTGGAAATCATCGTCAAGGAGAACTCCATTTTAATTGTGGTTCTATTTGAGAAATGATCACCTCTTTACTTCTAATGAATCCATAAAATTCCTTTGGGTTTGACTTGCTCAAGCTTGTAATGCGCTAGTCCCAGTTTTTCATACTAAGTTTAATATATATTTTTTGTTTTGGCTTTTCGTCGGAGAGTACGATAGCTTAACCTGTCCGATTTATTCTTTGTTCTACTGCAAAGCGCTGTGGGCATTTTTGACTATTTCTAATTAATGTGTTTTACCATTTAGGCGTATTGTTTCAGGTAGAGCGTCGTTTGTCATAGGGGATGCAAGAATTAATAGCATTACTATATATTTCTGAGAAAGCATTCCAGATCTCATTAGTAGCACTTGTATGGTTTATGAAATTCCAATTTGTTTTCTCACCAATAATTCTTAGTTTATGGATATTGTCATTCGTGAAATTTGACACATTTTCATGACTCTCGTTTAATTTATTGTTTAGCAATTTACTGTTGAATGGGATCGAACGATGTTCACTTGTACTAAACTCATCTTCTACTCTCACCTGGTTTACTAAGTCGTCTTTAGTTGCTAAGATTAGAGCAAGAACATTAATGTGACATATTGTGTACAGAGCAAACTAATATATTGAACTAGTAAAGAGTACAGGTCCAAATCCTGTGTTAGATGTCAGGGATTCGCCCCACTGAACTACTGGCAAGCTGAAGTCTCCAAAAAGTACAACATCTTCGTTATCACTCATTTCTGCGGTTTGGTATAAATTTGTCTAAATGTTCAGTGATTGTCCAGGGGGCAATATAGTAGCCCAAGGATTATCTTTTTTTGAAGCTTAATTCTCAACTGAATTATTATGTTCCTTCCAACAACCAACTATACTCCTAAAATCGATTAATGAAATTTACAAACACATGTGGCAGTCCGTGGATTCGAATATAAGTTTTATCAATGTTGTCCGTTGTACAGATTTGAGTCCCCAAGGGAATCAGTGCTGCACCACCAATTATCATATTTGGTCCTATTTGCTGACTAGCAAGCCCTTCATAGACAGTGGTGGTCTAACAAGGATCTACCAACTTCATAGACGACAACAAATACCTAGGGAACGTAATTTTGAATCGGATACCACTATGTAGAATATTAATATTAATCAAATTTAAGGTTGTTTAACGCTGCGCTTCCCACCCTGAACACGCCTCAATTTCCTTCCATGCTATATCATGATACAACAGTAAGAATGGTAGGTGGGTGGGAAACATTGCTTCAATGTTTCCGGAGCCACTAATGAATTTTAGGTTTTTATTCATCCCTTTGGGACTCAAACCTATCGTTTAATAGTGGCTTTGCCATCGATGACGCACTGTCTGGAGGAGGGACATTACTATTATTACATGTTATGCTTGGGATTATATATAGGAAATATTAATACTACTCTTACATAGTTTTAAGATAATTACTTATAGTGAATTAGTAATGTACATGATTATTGGGAGGCGACTGTACACCACTCTGTGCTTAAAGGTCACAAGTGATAACAGGTACAGTACCTTATACTGAGATCATAGCTGTGTCTACTGATGATGTGTTTCCTGTGAGCTATCACTACGGGTCGGTTTGACAGGAAGTTAACGTGAGGTTTGAGGTGATTTGAACATGTAACTGACACTTAGACAGAGGGCTGGGAGCTCCTAAATGGGGATTACTCCTAAATACTACTTCAAGATATATTGTTACTATACTTATCAAGTTACATTTCAAGTTCCTGCACAAACACACTGTTCCTGTATTTCAAGTTTTGTTCCTGCAATCCTTAATAAAGTATAAGTTGGCTGGTTAACTACGAATTTGTAATTATCCCATCCTTACTGTTTGTTGTAACTAGGGATAACGATGGCAGCATATTATTACTAATATAAATAAATATATACCAGACGTGTCTACGAGAATCTACCAGTCTACACTCAGTCATTATCAACCAAAAACTATATTTAACCTATTTACATACTATCACACCTACTACAAGGTACCCACATCACCTCCTTACTTGGTTACATTATCCTGTACCTTACACTACTTCAATAGGCAAAGGTTCCGCAAGGAAATAGATACATGATGTAAATACAATTGTTTTAATGTAGAAAACAAAATACGACAGAGACAGGACGGGTCTTATAATAAACCTATTGGATGGAGATAGTAACTATGTGGTACAAGGATAATGTATTATAACCAAGGATTTTAATATACATTTAGGGAATATATTTCTCCATAAGGAAAACCATAACACTAAGTCACCTTACTATTTACAAAAATATATATTTATCTTAAATAATTTATTTATATTTAGATAGGAGAGCCAGGTTCCTCCTCCCCCACCCCCATCCCTCTTTTGTTTGCACTTAACCTTAGTAGGAACGAGCTATGTACATATCTGTACTAATTTATTCTTTGTCAGAGCGCCACACACGGAGAGTAAGGCTTTTCTGGATTAACAGACAAGTATCGAGAAATAAAGGTTTGAGACGACGCCCAGAGCTTAGTCCTTGCAATATCGTCCAAAGAATAGTTATGGAGGAAGCGGATGGAAGCTGCTCATTTAATTTACGTAAATCGTGATCTCGACAAAGAACTCCAGAGATTGCCTCTCTGATGACATCAGCAAGTATCGCTGCTACATGTTTATTTCTCAATCTTGTCCATATAGATAGCAAAACCCATAGGCGAGTGTCTGATTGGGTTTGCAATTAGCATGTAATCAGACAGAGCTTTCACCGAACTTAAAGCATGATGGGTAACCCCTCGCTTAAGAGTGGGTACTAAAAACTGGGTGAAAACATGTCCGTATGTTTATTCCTTGCAATTAATTGAGGGTCGGGTGCAATCTCGAGTTCAATCATGGACCAAAGCATAAGCATCGCGAGGATCACAACATTGTCGCCAACTCCGAAACCCGATTACCAATTGCGAGCACCATCAAAATTAGTGCCTTTTTTAGTCAATGTAAGGTAGATGGGCGTTGCGTTTATACAAGAGATTTTTGAAAATGAAGGACCTTATTCAGGGACCAAGCCGGCATAAGTTGACCAGGGGGAGGTCGGAGTCGGAAACATGCCCTCATAAACCGTTTTCCTCCACTATTGGCATGGACAAACTTGTGGGGTCGTAAAGAGAAAATGGAGAGCAGAATGATGATTTTTGAATTTGGCGACAGATAAGTGTTTTTCCTCAAATAAGTAATCTAGATACTTAATCACAAGGGTGATGGAAGGAACTCGCTGAGCAGTTTCTGTGATTCAAGTCATATGCGATTTCCAATGTGACACTGTGGTGATTCTGCATAACTATTCATTAATTTTTCAGTGACACTACCTCCGTAAAAGTATAGCCGTTTGGCTTTCTGAATGACCACAAGGCAAAAGTTAGCGAGGTCTTGAGGTTCCCAATCATCTCACAGTGGAAATTCAAAACCTTGAGCGACACCAAGTTGCTGAACTAAGCTTTCAGTGATGGATACAACGTTTGAGATGGCCACACTGGCGCTATCAGAGTAACCATTCACCAATAGTCCCGTAGTTTGTTGACTACGCGATACATCAGCGATGCATCTGGAAGTGGAAGCAGATAGATGGAACTCCATCTGTTCCAAACCTCGCAAAACGGGTCTGGGCCCCCTGCTGGTGTCTCCATCTAGCAAGTCAAGCAATGGGGTAACTTGTTCATCTGTTTGGACGCAAACGGTTCGACTTGTGGGTGGTTTTTCGAGGCAATCATTTCTTGAAAAACGTTTTGCCTGAGGATCCAATCCACAAGGGTGCTCTGTCATCTCGACATAGCATCTGCCCATAGGTTCGCTACACTGGGCAGATATGTTGCATGGAGGGATATTTGCAGCTTGTTGGCTACCACAGATATCTGTTCTGTGATAGACTGTAATACTCAAGGCCTCGCCGAACCTTGTTTCTAAATGCAGGTAATAGCATTCAAGTTGTCCATTTGAAAAACCAGTGATTTACCTGTTAGAGAGGAGCTGTAATCTTGGAGGAAATACAATGGAACTGTTAATTATTTGGCATTCATGTGAAGTGTGTGTAACTTGGATCACAGACCCTGGCTTTTGATGACGCTCGGAGGACTGATAACCCCACCCCAGAGGACCAGCCGCATCCATGTAGATCCATACAGTCGGAGGTGCCATCCACGATTGAACCAGGTCGGGAATGTCCCGGCGGACCCAAAATGCTAACAGATTGTGAAATAATCAGTAGGTTCAGGGATATTTTGTAGCGAGGACTTTCTATATGATCTGTGCCCCATGAATATTCTTTCCTCTAACTTAAACATTAGGCTACCATAGTGTGGTGGGAATATGAACATGATTAGATTAATATGCAATATTCAAGAATGGATAACAAGTCGTAGGTGTGTGCATAAACCTCTAACCGTCTTGGTGGTGTAATGGTTAAGGTGTCTACAAATCTGTGTGTGATAACCCGAGTTCGAATCCTGGTGGATCACATACTGTATATGTTTTCAATCATTTCATTGGAGGTGTTTGGTGTTGTGGTGAAATTAATATAAAATCGATAATGGGGGGATTGGCCAAAGTTTCCCCAATGGTACGAGTGGGAAAAACTTGTTGGCTTCCAAGGTAAGTCTTATAGTTTTAGACGACCTAGCTGGTGGTTAATTGAACCCAGTTGAGTGTGCCTATCAATGACTCCTAAGGACGATGTGTTACAGTGCGTTTGTGTAGGAAGAGAAACAACTTGCATTGGAAGCGGGTTAATTGTCGTGGCTTTGTCGGGTTTTGAGCATATGAGAATCTCACAGCAGACCTACCCACTGAGTGAATTGAGACGGAAGGGGTTAAGATTTTTTTAAATTTAGAGGAAAAACTAAAGTGGTTCCACGTGATGGATACACTGGTGAGGGGAATTTGCTGTAACCATCCAGTCGTCCAGGTAACATAAAATCATTAATCCGTCTTCAAGAAGAGGTAACAGGGCTTGTCGGACCAGCTTCGAAAGTACCGTGGGTGCAAGATTTAGCTTGAAGGGAAGGCGTTGGAACAAAAGATTCTGATCTTTGTATTGAATCTCCAAGAATTTTGTATATCTTCTGTTGATCGGAACATGCCAGCACACCTCTGAAAGGTCGAGAGTGATCATCCAGGCTAAGGGCCTGAGAGTCAAACGTACGTGGTCAATTGTCAACATTCTAAATTGCTTGTTGTAAATGAACTTGTTCAGAGCCACTAGGTCTATGACCGGCCGACACTGTTCTGTTTTGGCACTAGGAAGAGTAGGAAAGTATATACATTTTTATATTGACAGGCCAGAATGCGAATCTGTTTCTCGAGCATCTCCTGAAAGAGTGACTCCACCTCCGAAGAAATACTGATTGAGTTTAGAAGTAAACCTTATGGAGGAAAGCGGAGCGACCTCCAAGAGAGCCGAACAAATTTTCTGGCCCACATTTTGCGGGGGCCAAGCCATGTGACACACCCAAAAACTTGAGGTAAGAAAGCGAAAGACTCTCTATGGTCGTATCTACCTGTGGGGACTGAAATACTGTGTAGTCTTATTCGTGACATGTTAGTTTTTTGGTTTGTGAGATGTGGCATTTGAGTCTGTAGTAGATGGAGGGAAATTAGAGGTGGAAGATGCCCGCCCCCTCTGTAAGAGGACTATCCTCTATGGTTCCCGCGAATGCCGCCACGACCTTGTCCCCAAGCCTGATCGGCGGAACCTGACGAATGCAGGTCACTACATTCCGCTCTCTCCGATTATTGCTGGTCTTCTTTTTGTGCTTACAAATTTTCTTCCCTGTTTAGGACTGGGAGATTTGGAAAGAAAGGCTGCCATGTCTCGACGATGGAGTAGGGCATGAATTTAAATCCAAACAGCAAGAGAGATTACATTCAGGTTAAAGACATCTGATTGCACTTTGCGATCCCGGATGTCTGGAGGAAGATGCTGACACATGTGTACACATATGTCTTTTTCAGCCCTGACTACATTTAGAATTTCTAGACGCGCATCTTTTAATGTGGCAATGGAATTTATCTAAGATATGTGCCTGACAAGCCTGAGAGTTGCCTGGGGGAGCTCATCAGGTAGACCATCTATAATTTTGTGTTGAGCTGCAGCCTAACGGTTGTGGTTAATTATATAATTATGAAGTAGGAGGGTAGTAGGAAGGTACCTGGATAGGGATAATGACGATATTTGACAGCTACCTGGAAATGAATGAGGTCAAGAAAAACAAAAATGGGTAGACAATGGTTCACAATCCTCTTGGGAATTATTAAAATTTGAGAGAGGTTTTTATTTTGTGATTTTGCACATTCGATTTTATTGTTTCTGCAAAACACAAAACATGCTAAATAACACAAATATATATGATATATAATATGATATATGATTGAAAACGCTCTCATTTAATGCAAAACACACTTAGAACATTAATTTGTATTGTACAGTGTTTAGAAGAAAATTACAAATTTACACTGACAAATTTAAATCATTATACTGGGGAGTTTGCCTTAAGACTGAAAAGTTATAATGAGAGACTGAACATGTGAAAATGGAGATCAGGATCAGTATGCTCGAAATATTACAAATTTTGCAACAGGATGCGGAACAAACACTGGTATAATGTTTTTGGTTCTTATGTCGTCATTCATGGACGAATCTTATTAACTAAAGTCATATACTCATGCATACAATTTCATATGTCGACAAGATGCAAGCACTTCGAAGGTTTTACCTGCAAGTAGAGAGTCACTAACGCAAAAAAAAAAAAAAAAAAAAATCGTTGAATTCCGATGTACCTTTTATCTCTATATCTAAATTTCAGCAACAACATTTTGCAAAGTGTTTTACTCAAAAGGGACTGGATATGTGTGCACTCAAAGTTGATTGAAGTAGGTTTGTGAGTTGTGCTCAACTCAGCTTCTATCGTGGGTAGTCTGATATAAATTAGTACAGTACTGAGGAATGACATACTAATCATAAGTATATAATTGTCTGTGTATAATATTTGTTAAAGTTATTAATGAATGACAGTACCTAACCAGTATTGTGGTGATATCAATGGAACTCCAACACACTGATCTAAAGTGAATGTTCTGTTAAATGAGTCTCTCCTTGATAAGAACATAGCCTACCTTGGTCTATGACTTACTATACCAACCTAACGTTAGTTATATTTCGGAGAACCTCGCTGGAGGCATTACATTATAGACTAATTATGAGTACTTGATAGCTAGAGAAATATAGAAACCTAGTCGAGTCTTTGGATCATTAATATCTACAGTACATATAATATTTATAAATATATACAAACCCATAGAAAAATAATATAATTAAACATAACTGTCGAGAAGCAGGGCTTGTAAGTAATTGTACGTAGACAAGTAACACTCACAATCTTATATAAACCTGCTGTGCATCGTATGTAATGTACACATAAGTATAAATAAGTTTATCAGAATGTGTATAACGATATGCAATAAAAACCCACTTAACAATTTAAGGGTAGCAGTAGTAGATACCCCGTCCAGGGCAGTATTATTACCAAGGTTGATGGGAGTTTCAAACATTGTGTGGATTCATTTTTCTTTCCCAGGCCTTTAGTAGCAATTTATTGTCGTATGTTTCATACACAGGGGATAGGTCCAGTTAACCCACTAAGCCCCACCAGAGTTATATATAGATAGACACACAAAAACCAGCCCATTTTTTATTTTTGTTTTCCTGAATTTGAGAGCAGTGGGTTAGTTATGCATGCTTATGTAAAATAAATCACTCACCTAGGTCCTATGGGGTTCGTGAGGGGGGGGGGGGGGGGGGGCCTTCCGTATCTTCAAAACACCCAGGCAGGCAGGCTGGGTGAGTGTGGCTGATGTACAATGCCATCCATTATTGAGTATTAGAGCAGTATACAGTATATGTTCCGAGTGTCATTTGTGCTTTCAAAGTTCGTAAAGTACTATCTAATATCACATAGTCATTGGAAGTTGAGGTAGAATGGCATAAAGTGCGTAGTATATACGATACATAAGCTATGGGAGGTGGCAAGCTTCGCGCATATCCCGGTTGTCATGGTGATGGCGGCCATGATAGAGGAAGCGCACAGTGGTTTTCATGGCAATGGGCCGCCTGACACTCCCACCACGACAAAAACACACAAACGTACACACGCTCAGCTGACACCACCACTTTCCCTCTCAATATGACTCTCGCTTTCATTCGTATATTGAAACTGCTTACTATTTTAGTTATTATCGTATATTTTACATTGTTTCTTACTAGTATTACTTATTTATTTCTTATTTCATTTGTGTCACTGTCTCTGAAAAATTGTTTGAGGCGCTTTTTTGGCTTAAAATATTATGTACTCTTAGATTTTATATATACACTTTGTTTTTATACAGTTATTTTTACACTTGTTAGCATCTCTGATCGCAGTATTTCCACGCACTGATTTAGAAGTGTTAAAGGGTGTGGTAGTCCCTGAAGCAGTCAGGAACACAAAGATCCACTTGACACTCTCGGCACCAGAACCTGGTCTCGACATGGGCCACAGCCCTCCATGTCGTATTCCGGCACACACGACACCGCCTATATGGGTGTGCCTTGCTTGCGGTGGCAGGAATTTCTGATGGGAAGTGTCATTCCACCAGACGTGCCACTCCTTCTGCTGCTGGACGATGATGTGGATGGGGTTGTATGCGACGAGGCCCTTGCATGAACCTCCTTAGTATCCCCTTTGCCAGCTCAATACTGAAGTTCCCCATGGTCTCACGGTGGCCTGTTGCTTCAGCATGGAGGATGTGGCTGTTGTAGAGGGTGATATCGAGGAGGTAGAAGAAGAGTTTTTTGTACCACCTCATCGTCTTTCTGGCAAACTCAACTGACGAGATGACAGCGCCCGACTTGTCCACCACATGCATGTTGATATTATAGTCGCAGATGGCCTCAGGCTTCTGGACTTGTTCATCTGTCACGACGTCTGGTGTCATGGAAGATGGGGAAGTGTACTGTTGTCAGGACATTGACATCCTGATTATCTATCAAGGATAACATTACTACATTACTACTTTTCCCGCCTGGTTGGGAGCTCGGGCTTGAAGGCACGATTCCTCCGGACTGTGCCACACACTCCCGTCTTGCGGCTGTGCAGGTACTTGGCGTGGGCGGGGCTGGTGTACCAATTGTCCAGGTACAATATGTGGCCCTTGTCAAAGTAGTCTTCCAGCATTGTGACAACAACAGCTCCGGAGATGCCGTAGGTCCTCGTGTCTACCAGCTCGGTCTTCCTGCCCATGTACAAGATGAGGTCCTGGACGCAGCGGGTCTTGCAATCACACATGACAAAGGTTTTCTGGCCATACCTATGGCGTTTGCTGGAGATGTACTGGCAGCTGGCAATATTCCCACACCACAGGAGCAAACTTTCGTCCATGATGAGCTGCTGATGAGGTCTGAAAGCGACAGCAAACTTGGTCTTCAAGTACTCAAAGATTGGCCAAATTCTCTCCATTGGATCTTTCAGCTCTCTCAGACGATCTTGGTTCCGAGTGTGACTGACCAGGCTGTCGATGAAGTGCAGGTTGCCCATTATTGCAGTGAACCTGTTCCTGACCAAATATGGGTGTGGCTATGAGGGGATCCCATGACCAATATTTCCTCAATGATGACTTCTTCGTCACCCCCATCAGGATGACTGTGGCCAGGAAGCTGTAGAATTCAGGTGATGTGAGGTCGTGCCAGTTGATGCAGTGCCTACAATATCATTAAATCCCAACAGACACTTTAGCATGCAGGACGAGAGAGCGAGAGAGAGAGAGAGATAGATGATAGATAGATAGATAGATAGAGAGAGAGAGAGAGAGAGAGAGAGAGAGAGAGAGAGAGAGAGAGATGGAGAGAGAGAGCCATTACTATTTCAGTCAAGTGTGGACCGCAGGAGCCAAGATTGAGTTAGGCCTGTCACCCGGGAAATTGATGGGTAAATTCTGTGCGGCTGTGTCCTGAGGGTGGAGAGAAAGGTGGTGACGTGGGAGAGGCAGGTGTTGAATAAGCCATTTTTAAAAAGGACCCAAAAAACATCACATTTTATTTGTATACTATTATCTACCATACTTTTCTATTGGCCCTAGAAACAAAGGCAAAATATCTTCTCAACATAATTATATATGTCCATGCACTAGAGGTTTATATATGTCCATGCACTAGAGGTTTTCCCTCTATCACATCAAGAGTTTTCAAAATAACATTATCCAACCATAATCCAACATGCTGGGTAGCCATAAACAAGCTGCCAGTGGGGACTCGAACTCAACTGAAAGCTACTGGATAATTCTGACACGACAATGTTTCCTTTCGTGGAAGATTATTAACTACGTGAACAAGAATTGAATAAATTGTCCCTTCACCGCTGGTGACAGTATTGGTTAATATTTTATGAGTGGCTGAATGAATTTGGCGCCGTTAAGTGATAATACAGCAGTACCTGAAAGGATATAAGATGTTAATGCCAGAGAAGAGCAGAGGTAACGCAATGGGCTCTTATCTGAAAGACCGTACTTCTAATCCTCATTGGTAGCTAGTAGATTATGCAATTATAGTTAACAAATCTTATATTGCTACTATTTTAGTTAGCCCTAAATCAAACTATTATTGAATCAGTATTAAATGCAGAGAAGATATTGTAGTAAGTATAATAGTTCAAAGACTCATAAGTTAAGAGGTTATGATATTCGCAGTTGTGTTCATGGTCACTCGGAAGTTGCAAAACTATGACAGCTAATTAAATCAGCATGAATAAATAATGCATTTTTATGCAGCTGCATACCTGTGTGTTTGTTATTCCTTTTCAAACATGAATGACCGATTTTATTTTCCAAACAACCTTACCCAATTTGCAGCTTTGAACAAATCCATTCATAAAAATTCATTATTTACTCATGCTGAATAGTCATAAAGTATCACTATCCTGTTTAATGAGTTATTTTAGTTATTTTTAATCAAATTACTGTCTACAATTATTTTACTCCATTGTTCCCTTATTGGATAAGCAAAAGTGTTCTAGAATATTTGTGTTACTTAGATTCCTATTTTTAAAAAAATATATATATTTTCTGAAGATAAACGATAATCTCTATCTATCTATATATCTATTGCCGGACGCCTTACTCCCCTTACGAGGGTGGCCATACACAGAATACCCCCAAGCGGACCTATTCCCTGTGAGAGGGACAACCCGAGCCAGTTTAGTGAAGGACTTACAGGATTGACCACTCAATTTAGGAATCTCTATCAGAGATTTAATTAGCTGTCATAGTTTTGCAACTTCCGAGTGACCATGAACACAACTGCGAATATCATAACCTCTTAACTTATGAGTCTTTGAACTATTATACTTACTACAATATCTTCTCTGCATTTAATACTGATTCAATAAAATTTTGATTTAGGGCAAAATTAAATAGTAGCCATACGAGATTTGTTACTTATCATTGCATAATCTACTAGCTACCAATGAGGATCAGAACCACGGATTTTCAGATAAGAGCCCTGATATATATGAACAACTTATTCCCTCCCTGAAACTGACCCTGTTGATACTATGGTAACTATATGGCAAAACCCTGTTTGGATAAGAATTAATTGACGACCACATAACTCGTGGCAGAGGTTGATCGATCATGTTACGAATTACGTAGGATAAGAGCTGCAGCCATTATACCCTCCTGCAAAGCAGATCTGTTGGTGTGAGTAGCATCACCGTCATTCAGGGAAAACAAAAACTTGAATAAAAACCTGCACTTAGGACTCCCCAAGCTGACAGTTAGGGAAACTTCAAATTATATATTTGAGGTGTTACTGTCATTTAGTTATAAGCAATGAAATGTTTAGCTTTGTCTTGTCACATTTGAAACTTTATGCAACAGAATCAACGCATGTAACAAATTGTGTGATACAAAACTGGAGTGATTACGTCAACATTACGTAATATATTTATATTAATGCAAATGTTGTCTTTTCTTTTTTCCTATATGTATGAAGGAAACGAGTGTCAACCAAAGCCAAAATAGTGAAGAGCCAAATTCAAGGGGAGTTGTTGTCAAAAAGCCTGGACACACAAAGTTTAAGGTAGTTTAAGTCATAGGATGAAGGAAAGATTGATTGAGGGAGAGAGTTCCAGAGTTACTTTGTTGAGTAGAAGAAAGACATAAAATTTGCTATTTCTTGGGTTGGAGAGCTGGACAGACTATAAGTGGGATTGTGTTGAAAGGCGGGTGCTTCACACTCGCCGTAGTGGGGGGAGGGGGTGTGTGCAATGAGAGATCTCTTATTGCTGTAATAGCAATAGAAGAGTGAAAGAGATGCAACGTTGCTGAAACAGATTGTAGTGAACTAGTAAGAGGAAGTGAGTTGATGAGAGAAAATGCTTTTTACTCTACCCTTTGGAGAAGTATGGTATGGATGGAAACTCCCCACACATGCGAACAATACTCGATACATGGACACACTGTGCCCCTATATAGAGCAAGAAGCTGTGTAAGGATGAGGAACCCATGGAGACAGTTGAGCACACCTAACTTCTGCGAAGTGGTTTTAGCAAGAGTGGTATTATCTTCTTTCCAAGGAAGGCCAGAAGAAAACGAAACACTAAGAATACTGAGAGAAGATGAAGGGTTGATTTGTGTATTGTTAAAGTATAAGGGATAGATGTGTGGAAGTTCTTGACGGGTAGATAAATGGATAAAATTTGTCTTAGAAGCAATGAAATTAACAATTGAAAATACACCTATAGAAAATAGACAATAGATCAGAAGATAGCCGCGCGTCTGCGATGGCAGGTTAACGAAGGCTGGTTGTAGCTCGTGCTTCACTTGTCTCACTTCCTAGGCTGGAACAAGACCTCACAGGCTTCACCGTGTTGAGCGGTGAATGTGCAGGCTCTTAGGCTATGCTCGAGAGGGAGTAGTTGGAATATAAAAAAAAGAAAAAAAAGACTCATCATATGAGTTTTGGAGTGATTGCATGCCAGGTCGTTGTGGAAAAGTAGTTGAACAGCGTAAGCTAAAGTCATCAGCATATGAGTGCATAGACTAGAAGTACAGTTGAGATAATTAATGAATATTAGAAAAAGAACTGGAGACAGGACAGAGCCCAGAGTAACACCGAGTTGATAGGTTGAGGAAGTGAGCGATGGTCATCCACAACCGCAGCTATGGAACGGCCGGAAAGGAAATTAAGCCACTGGACCCCGAGCGATATAATCATAAATGGCACTCCAGGACCAACCACTTTTCATTATTTTTTTCCTGAAAACACACGGGATGGGTTAGTAATGAAGGAAAAACAACATAAAACTGCTCACCTTGGTCATTTGGGGGTCCTGGGGGGCAGGGGGAAGTCACCATTATCATTGGGTGATGGGTAGGCCGTATATTGGCATATCACTCCCGCACGCGCCCACACGCACACGGCTGGACTTGGGAGGGTTGCCAACAATCGGTATTATTCTGTGGGATCCTAAAGTAGTTCCCATACAAATCTGAACCCTCTAGGTGCCATAGGACAAGAGTAATTAGGGTTGATGCATACGCTGTGTCGTTGGGACTGTGGGTTACATACATAGGCGACGCATAAGGTGCATCCCTGGCGTCGAAGGGGTTAAAGATAAAATCACAGATGGACTGATAAAAACCAAAGGAAGGTAGTTTAGAAATTAGAGATTTGTGCCAGACTCTATCGAAGGCTTTCACTATGTCCAGTGCAATAGAGATGGTCTCATCAAAGTCCCAAAAGAAATATGACCGAGAGTTAGTGAGATAAGAAAGAAGATCACCAGTAGAGCGGCCCTTAAAACCATGAATAGGTGCGCATCGTTTTCATCTCTGGTACACATTTAAAAATCCAATACACCGAAGCTGATAACCATTATTTTATTTGTTTTTATTGATAAATATACTCAAATTATATCTTAAGATTAAGTGAAGTTATAATAAAATAATAGTAAATTTGAATGGGTTTTATTGACTTTAGTACATAGTTATTGTCTTGAAAAAAAAAATATAATGACAAAATATAGAATCTATACTTACAATAGGTTGAGGTCAATCCCGTTATTGGCACTTGTAGGGTGAACCTGGGGGATGCTGAGATACGAATCACAGCCTTGTAGGTATCATCAGAGCGGAACTAGAACGAAAATGGCAAGAGCTTAATTTTCCGACGATAAATAACAATACCCAATTTTCTAAAATCCGTCAAGGCTGTAAATATTGAGGGATTTTTATGAAATTTGCATGACTGTATCCCTAATATATATATAACATCCTAAACGTAGAACAACCCATAATATATAGGTCTACATATGTATCGGGTAAGTAAAGGTAAACAAACAGAATAAAAGTAAGTACAGGTAAATGCAGGTAAATTATAAAAAGTAAGTACAGGGAATTGCCTGTAAGTGAATTATAAAAACGTTAGTACAGGTAATTGCAGGTATATATCAGGTAAGTAAATGAAATTGCAGGTACATATCAGGTAAGTAAATGTAATTGCAAGGTAAGTATCAATACAAATTTATCTAGTAAGTAAAGGTAAAACATTTATAATAAAAAGTAAGTACAGGTTACAGGTAATTGCAGGTAAGTATCAGGTAAGTAAATGTAATTTCAAGGTATGTATCAATAAAAAAGTATCTGGTAAGTACGGGTAAACAAAATAAAATATAGTAAGAACAGGTAAGTGTAAGTAAGTATCTGGTAAGTAAATGTAATTGCAAGGTAGGTATAAACAAATATGTATCTGGTAAGTAAAGGTAAACATTTTGCAACACAGTATCAATCTGCTGGTACACACATGTAAACAATATATTTCTTTAAGTTACCACAAAGTATCATAAAGTTACTGCAATTACATAATCCTCTATATAATTAAATACAGAAGTTTTGAAACTAAAAAAAGTTGCACTTACCAGGTACCCTGGTCACTGATTGGTGACCGAAAATGCTGGCCAAGGTCACTGGGAGGAGAGAGCGGGACAGATGTCTCCACCCTCCCACAGCACTAGGTAGACTGACTCCTGAACGGGAACGGTACCTCCTGGCACAAACAAAGGCTGCGCAGTAACTGAACACAGTTTTTGCGTATGGCCAGGGCCTGCATTCGAGGCCTGTGTACCTATTCAGGGTTAAGGAAACCATACTGGCGATCCGTAAGTAGATTATGGGAAGATAATGCTTAAGACATTTTTAAATTAAGAAGACATTAAAAAACTTTAGAGATGCAAGAAATGAGAGCACTTGAACGACAGTTGAAGGGCTGAGAGCAATCACCCTTCTTTGGGACAGATTGAATGAGAGCAAACTTCCACCAAGAAGGAAAGATGTTAGAGGAAAGACAGAGATGGAAGAGTTTGCCTAGACAGGGTGTTAGCACGGAAGAACAGTTTTTGAGTACAACAGGAGGAACGCCATCCGGTCCGTACCCCTTCTTAGTATTAAGCTCAGAGAGGGCAGAAAGTACATCCTTAGAAGAGATTATGATCATAGGCATAAGTCAGAAAGAATGGGATGGAGAGAGTGGAACAGCACCAGAATCATCCAAGGTAGAGTTTTTAGCAAAAGTTTGAGCCAAAAGTTCAGTTTTGTCAGAGGAAGATGTAGTCGTGGTGTCGTCAGAGTGAAAAAGAGGAGGGAAAGTTGACGAAGTAAAATTGTTAGAAAGTTTTTTTGCTAGATGCCAGAAGGCTTGGTAAGATCTAGAGTTGAACAGTTCAGAGCATATATAATTGATGAAAGAGTTTTTGGCGAGTCGAAGATCAGATTTGGCTTGATTTCAGGCAGAAACATATAAAGTACGAGATTCTTGAGTTTGAAAGCAATGGTACCGTTTGAATGCTTCCTTCATTTTACAGACAGCAGTAGAACAAGCATGATTAACCAAGATTTTTGTGAGTTAGTTTCAGAAAAAGAAAATGGGATGTATGCTTCCATACCCGAGAGGATTACCTCAATAATATGCATAGCACTCTCTAATGCCCCTTTCCCACTTATGCGATTTCATACGATTTTTGTCGCAGACACCCATAAATTAGCACATTCGTGATATGTCGCACAGCAATCATATACCCTCGCATAATAATCGTATGACTCGCAAGGCCTCGCAAGGGCCCTCGCGGGTCATCGCAAATGTACGGACTGTTCAAAATTTTGGACGAGGACTCACGAGGGTTCGTAGTCCTCACAAGCATCTTCGAACATCGCAGAGGGATCTGCGAGGCCCTCTGAGATCATCGGCGAGATCGGCGAGACATCGGCGTGACATCGCGGAGGGTTTCGCACCAAAAAAAAATTTGCAACGCTGCACGGCGGCTCGCCGATGCTCTCAGATGTTCTGCTCGCCGATGTTCTCAGATGTTCTGAGAACATCGACGATGCCAAAGAGCACCTTCGGCGAGGTGGGTAAAAAAAAAATGATTAGGCCTATAGTGAACCTTTTTTCTATGCACCTCTCTTGGGGGGTTGACCTGTTTTTTTTTCTCTTTCTCTCCTTTTCTCTCTTTCTCTGGTTTGTATCCATTCAGCCCCATTCAGCCAACTGTTTTAAGACGTTTATCCCCATCCAAGTATCGATATCTTCCTGGCAAGCGATAGCGAACCAGCATTATATGGAGAAATCCGGCTTCGCCGGAGACATTTTTCTATCGAAAAATGTACAAATTTAACTTGCTCTCAAAAAAAAATATATATATATGTTGGCCTTGTATCGGTTCGGCCCCGTTCAGCCTACTGTTGTAAGACGTTTACCCCCATCCAGGTTTCAATATTTTCCTGGTGAGCGGTAGCGAGCCAACATATATATATTTTTGTTTTGAGAGCAAGCTAAATTTGTACATTTTTCGATAGAAAAATATCTCCGGCGAAGCCGGACATTGCCAATCTCCGAATTAAGGGGAGATGGGTCGTTTTTCTGGTCCTCTTTCTTCCTCATTGTTAACCCCATTAGTTTTCATATTTTATGATGTTCGGTTCATTAGTTTGGCGATTTTAAGACATTTCACCCCATTTCGTTGTCAATATTAAGACTTTTTTGGGTCTATAATTAGGCCTTGTAATTGGGGTTGGGTGTGACAGGGATCTGCCTTGTGTGGGCCGATCGGCTTTCTACAGACTCCCGTTTTCTTATGTTCTTATGTTTGTGCCATGAAATATATGCAAAAAGTTTTTGGATAATCTCGCCGAGGTATTCGCCGAACCATCGCTTAATTCGCCGAAAACGTCGCAGAACATACGCCGAGGATTCGTTCATCCTTCGCATTATTTTATTCAAATGTGACAGTTCTCGCCGAGGTCATCGGCGAACCATCGCTCAATTTGCCGATGGCGTCGCATAATGTCGCTGATTCCTCTTCACTGCTTTCAGCAACTTGCCCTCTACTCCGTATATTCTAAGTACTTTCCACAAACCTTCTCTATCCACTCTGTCATAGGCCTTCTCCAAGTCCATAAAGGCAACGTACACCTTTTGTTTCTTCTCCAGATATTTCTCCACAACACAATTCAGGGTAAAAATCTGATCTACACATCCTCTTCCCTTCCTAAAACCTCCCTGCTCGTCGCCTATCCATTTCTCCGTTCTCACTCTCACTCTCTCAATCACTACCCTACATATACCTTCCCTACTACGCTTAGAAGACATATTCCTCGGTGGTTACCACACACTCCTCTTTCCCCTTTGCCCTTATATAGGGGGACTATTATGCCAGTCTTCCAGTCATCGGGTGCACTCCCCTTCTCCCATGCTAGTTTGCACATTTTCCATACCCATTCGATCACTATCTCGCCACCATACCTCAACATTTCTCCACACACTCCATCTGTTCCTGGTGCTTTCCCCAACTTCACTCTTTTCATGGCTTCCCACACTTCTGACCTCCTGATCCCCACCTCCTCCTCCACTACTTCTCTTCTTCTCCCTCCCATACCATATCCAGCTATGTTTGCTGGCTCTTCATTCCTTACATTTAGCAACTCATTGAAGTACTCCCTCCATCTTTCGACTCTCTCTTGCTTCTCGGCTAGCATTCTCCCATTCTTATCTTTCACACCCTTACTGTTTCCCTTGCTACCTTCCCTAACTTTCTTGACTTATTTCCAGAACAGTTTCTTACTCTCCCTCCATTTTACACTCAGATTCCTTTCAAATTCCTCATCTACTCTTCTCTTACATTCCTTCACTATTCTCTTCACCACCCTCTTTCTCTCCACGTACCTCGCTCGTTTCTGTCTCTCGGAATCTTCATTCCCTCTACTACCCAACCACTCTCTATATGCTTTCTTCTTTTCTTCCACAGCTATTCTTACCTCTTCTGTCCACCATGCTGTACCTTTCACTCCCCTCCCTCTTCTCCTCACTCCACACATGCTGCACAGATCTCATCCTTAAACACCTTGCTCATCTCCTCCACTTCCTCCATAACTTCCAGGTCGAACCCACCTAGTCGTCTTTCCACTGCTCTCCTGTACTCCTCCCTGACTTCCTCCTCCTGCAACCTCTCCACCCTCCTCACCATTCCACCCTCCTCTCGCCTCCCTCCAGCTCTCCTCACCCACTTCTTTTGTATCCTAACCTTAGCTACCACTACATAATGATCAGACAGACCCCCTCCAATACCCCTATACACCCTAGCATCCATCACAGATTTCTTCATTCGTTCATCCACACATACATAATCAATCAATGACTTTCATTCCACCACTGTCTTATCCTTCATCGTCAACATCCGTTTCCACGTGTACCTGTGGATCATTCTGTGTCGGAAGAAGGTGTTGGCTATTCACAGCCTCCTCCCCACACATACGTCCACAAGTGCACTACCATTCCCATTCACCTCTGATGGTACCCCCCACCCTCCCACCACTCCCTCAACTTTCCTATCACCCACCTTACCATTCATATCCCCAATCAGAAATATTCTTTCGTTCTTGTCAAACTTCTCCAGGCACGCCTCCACATTCATCCAGAACTCCTCTTTCTTTCTTTCAAGTATATCCTCTGTCGGGGCATACACGCATACAATCACCCACGTTTGTATTCCTACTTTCATTCTCACCCACACAATCCTTGAACCCACAGACCCATACTCTCTTACACATTCCTTCCATTTGCTACTTACAAACAAACATGCACCTTCTCTCGCTGTTCCTTCACTCACTCCCGCACACACACCCATTCCACACTCCCACTCTCTCACATCTGAACCTTTCCATTTGGTCTCTGTCATTCCACATACATCCAGCCTGGCATTCACTAACACTTCCAGAACCTCTCTCTCTTTTGTGCCATCATTCATGCCACTAACATTCCACGTAGCCATTCTCAGAATGTCCGAAAGCATGTCCTTAGTTGGTCGTGGTTCGTCAACGTTGGTTCCGTCCGCATCCGAGGCTGTTCGTTCGTTTTTCTTTGCTTAGATATTTTTTCCGGGTGGGGGCCGCAAGCCCACCGACCCAACCTCTTTAGTCGCCTCTTACGACACGCAGAAGGCACGTGGGGCATATTCTATTCCCTAACCCCCAGGGGGAATATATCTCTCACCATTATATATATCATTATATATATCTCACATCATTATAACAGTTATTCACTTACTTAAGTATGCAAATGTGCATCTCTAGTTGGGTATGATCTCACCCATAGAGATTCATAACCCCCACCTCTAAAAGCCTTGGTATGATTCCTGCAAGTAAGCACGGTTCTCACGCCGCCCGTCAGAGAATTGCTGCAACACCAAGATGATTGCTAGCAACTAAGTATGAGTGTCACACCACACTGGTAGAAAGCCGGTGCCCACTATGAGAGCACCCAGGCAGTAGCAGATAGATCAGCCATTAGGACGCATCCATACCTATTCGGCTAAGGTAGACGATAGTGTTATACAAGTGACGTATACAGTGACAGTGCGATACTGTGCATTAATTAGTGTGTGTGTTAATACTTTATTCACGATTCTTAATGTGTCCAATTCTTTTTACAGGAATACTGTTTACAGGAATTAGCTCAGTTTCTAGTTGCTTTCTTTATAGAGTTCTTATAGTTAAAGGTACTTCCCAGTCGGGCAGATACAGTACCTCCACAGACCTTAAAATAATAATCAAAGCCACACTTCATAATTATATTTTGTTGGTAATAAACACTAAGAAAGCCAACAGTGTTTTGCTTCTTATTAATTTTTCTTATAAACATGTTTTCAGTGAACCAACTGAAACTACAAACATATAGAAGGAAATATCTCTTAGGTAAAAAGTGATTGGCAGGCAATGGATTCGTGTTTCCCTAAAAGAAAACCCAATAGATAGACCTCCGAAGAGCAAATGGATAAACACTACAGAAAGAATATTAAAACAACTAGAAATACCGAACATTAACCCCTTATTGGCGGGGCCCGACTTAAGGCGGTCTAGAGAATAAAGGACAATGTGGCGGGGACCGCCTTATGTCGGTAGCAATTTTGAGCACATAATTGGCTCTGAGAGAGAGTCCGAGCGGTGGGAGGAGAGTAGGTTGACTCTGACCGTTCGGAATGGCTCCCGCGCCGGCACTGGGCCCACCTCCACACACATCCACACTCACTGCCTCCCTAGACAGGCAAGTATGTCAGGAAATTACCGTATTTTAGGGATTTTCCTTCGTGTTGCATGATCATTGCAAGACAACCCGTGATCGTAGAAGGATGGTTCTGGTGTCATTGGAAAGCTCAATTATCGCCCTTTCATGGACACATAATTGTATTACGCTCTGGCTCTTGTTTATGCATAAAAAAGAGCACGGAAATAAGCTCGTTTAGGGTAAAACCACCCGCTTGGCAGGTAGTAGAAGTTACCGACCTAGCCGCTTGTGGAGTGTTAATAAGAGCTATTGGAAAAAGAAACTTATCAGTGAAGAAGAACAAATACAGTTAAATCAGAGCGAAGTGATACAGGGTGGTTAACACATCAGTAACCACAACAATTGTAGCTGACGCCACACATCTCGCTCGCAGGGCCCAAGCAGCAATGGGTGACTCATCCTTCTCACCCACCCAAGCTCACCCGTCACCCTTCTTCCACTGCCCTCCTCACACACCCGCTCTCCAACCGCGAGAACAGTGACGTAATTAAGGGCCTGACGTGGAGGTGACGTCACCACCAGCCATGACGAAGAGGAGTGTAGCAAGGAAGTCCACGGATACAACACTCCAGTCTCCATTCAATCAGCTGATATAATCAACACGACCTACAAGCCGTTTGCAACTATAGTACCAGCTACTTGTAATAGGTTGGTCCTACACTACAATTGACACTAAAATGTACAATACTAAATTAGTTCTAGTAAACTCTATAACACAGCAAGCAATGTCCAGTGAAATTTGATTTGTATTAGCAATTCTGCCTACTTATTTACTTCACGTATTTTAAGGTGTGACTGAACGTACATCTTACCTCTATGTTGACTTAGTAAATTCAAGTATTGCTTCAAGAACTTTATCTTTGCACTAATAAACTTATATATTTACTTCCTTTAATATCTACTTTCTCACATAGAAGTATACATTTTGAAGGCCTACAGTAAATTTTATTATTGCCAGTAAAAATGTCACAAGAAATGTATATAGCAGAGGATCAAAACTGTCTTTTCTGTTGCCTGTTACATTGTGTCTTTTAACCCATTTAGTAAGAGTGTTCCTACAGTTCCTTACTAACCTGAACTTTCCAGAATTTTCCTGTATTACTAGTTCTACTGCTCACTCATCAGACTAACCACCATTATCATCCAGACAAACATGGGTACGGGTGTGTGGTTAAGAGAAATCCCTAATACCAAAATGTTGTGCCAGTGCTAAAATTATTGTGGGATAATTTGTCAATGACATTCAGTCCAGGTACCTTTACCAAAAGTGTAATTTTCCCCTATGTCCTTTAATCCTTTTAACAAGAAGTCACCTCACCTTGAGGAAGACTTAATTTACTCAGATAGTCAATCTGAGAGCAGCTCAGAAGAGGAATTAGAGGGAGCGGGAATTGAATCTCAGTCAGACACAGAGTTTGATAAATAAGTAGGGACAAAACTTGCTTCTGACCTTGACGACTTGACTGAACAACTAGCTAACTCTTTCAAGGAGACATCGGGCCACCCCGATGCATCCTCTAGCCCCTGCGGTCCAGTTAAGGATACATCGGGCCACCCCGATACTACATCATCAAGCACAAGCGAACCGCCCTTGGTGTCCCACGATCACCAACATTTTGCGAAACCCGAGGTAAAGCCAAACACCTCCACCACCCAGAGTCATTTCAGCTTACGTCCTTCAGAACTAGGTGGTGTTACCCTGCGATCAGGAAACACTTACTTTTCATCAGTGCCGGTAGTAACACCTCCACCAGCAACGACTACCAGTACTTCATCTACAAATACGCCACCAGCATCTTTCACAGTAATCATGGCAGGTCAGGCCCCACCACCGAAGATAAATCTCATGCAACGTGGGCAGGACATCGCCTATTTCGCGGGAAAAGATTGTCCAAACTGCCCAGGAGGAATCCTTATCTTCTTGCGGACCATCGAAGACCTCATGAGGAATAGCGACGTTACGACGGATGAAGACAAGATCGTTTTTGTACGAGGATATCTGAAAAGCAGCTCCAGGCCCGCACTTGCCCAGTCCATCGTAGGTTTTCGGACCCTGGACTATAGTGCATGGAGGGTCTATCTGATTTAATGTTTTGGAGACGGCAATCAAGGAGGAGCATTGGCCTTTGTACACAGAATGGCCCACAAATATGACATGTCCCTTGGCATGCGAGACATTCTCATGGCCCAAGCCATTGCAGGAGATGTTGTCGTAGATGCCGAGCAAAGATTTTTCACTTCAGAATGGGTAAATCAGACAGATAACACAATGACCCTGGAAAATCTAAGGAAATTCCTAGAATATATGGTTTTCATATGCGCACTGCCTACCAGTCTTAGGAAGGAAATGATGAAAAGTGAGTTCAAAACCACCCATAACCTTCAGGAGTTTGTGACAAAGAAATCATTCAAACTATCCACAGATGTAGTGCCTAAAGCCATCATAAGCCCAGTAGAAGCTTACGGGACCAAACCCAAGCAGGCTACAAGCTCAAGGACCCAAACCATCTGTGACCACTGCCAGAAGAAGGGACATGACAAGAGATCATGCTGGAAACTGCACCCGGAGCAAGTCCCGGACAGGTACAAGAAGACGACGACATTCACAGCTTCCAGTGGGGCATCACACATAGGTGGACGAGCACAAGGAACCCCTACAAGCCAAGGATAACAAAGTCCGAGGAAGAGCTGTTTGATCCATGGAGAGAAGGGACATTGCACCGACGAATGCCGAGCAGCCAAGGATCTAGTCAGTAAGTACCACAAAAGTTCGTCGGGGAAAGCCCAGCGCAGCAAGCCCGAAAATAAACGTAGTAAAAACTACTCCGTTACCTACCAATGTACACTCGTTGCCCTTACACGTGCCCTCGCTGCGGCTGTCACACGAGTGAACATTATGTCAATTCCAGTAACGGTAGGTAACAGGAAGATCTTTTAGGCTCTTGACTCCGGCGCCTGCACCAACGTCTTGTCTTACAAGTCATTGATAAATCTTCAAAATAAAGTAGACGTGCCGTTTCGCCCAAAATCAAAACCGCATACCCAACTCTGCGATCGGTCACCATCATCACTACTAGTCACTATCATCATTAATATCATCAGCACTACTACTATTATAATCATCACTACTACTCTCACCATCATCACTACTACTCTCATCATCACTACTACTCTCATCATTACTACAACTTTCACCATCATCACTACTACTTACCAACATCACTAATACTGTCACCATCATCTTACAATCATCATTACTAATGTCACCATCATGAATACTATTATGACCATCATCACTACTACATGTAGTGAAGTACAGGGTAAGCATTTGTTCATTCAACTGTTGTTCCCTTATTAACAATATCGAAATAATAAGAGGACTAACGGCTGAGGGGTTTGACTTAATTGTATTGCATGACACTTTTTGGTCGATGACATGTTGTGGAAGCTTGATTATATAGATGAAGAATATGACAGTGTTGGTGTACCAGCCAAATGATCACAAAAGGCTAAGGTAGCTATGGCTGGTCGTCCAGGGAGGGGGGGGGGGGGGGCTTGCTATTTGATTTAAAACAAAATCTAATATTAAAATCAACAGGATAAGTTTAGAGAATAATTTTATTGTTCTGAATATTAACATCAATAATATGAATATACTGCTGGTAAATGTTTACATAAGGAGTGATTTAGGGGAGGCAGCTACTTTACAGCAATATCTCCAGACTCTCTCGGAGCTGGGATCAATTATTACTGATAATAACTTTGACTCCATTTATTTTGTCGGGGACTTTAATATGGACCATCACTCTGGACGAGCATGGCGTAGTCTTAACTCTTTCATGGAAGATCATTATTTGAAATGTTTTGATGTTGAGTCAATGAGGCCGGACACGTTTACATTTGTGGGCCATAGTAACTCCTTTTGTAGATGGCTAGATCATTTTGTTGGCAGACATCATAATGAAGTGGAAGTGGGCCATATTAAAGTGTTATCGGAGATGATAGGCTCAGACCATTTGCCATTATGTGTCTCCCTTAAATTTAATATAAGTGTATGTTACAGACAGAAATCATTGGTACAACCACGATGCAATAGCAGTAATGACACGCAGTTTGTAAATTGGAATAAACTTACCAAAGAGGACATTATTGATATAGCTAATAGTGTAGACAACACTTTAGAAAATATGTACTATGAATCAAAGTTTTCGTGTAATACTAGTGGATGTAGAACATCAAGACACATAGAAAATATTGACAAACAGTATGAAGCAATATATAAATCTATTTATTTAGCTTCTATGGATTATGCTTCCAGTATAGTGATATCAAACAAGTTCAAGGTGATTCCTGGATGGAACAGAAGGGTTAAGAGTCTGCACAGAGTAGCAAGGGAAAAATATTTGAAATGGATATCATATGGCAGGATACTAGGGAATAATCTACATGGGGAGATGGTTGAGTCACGTAGAAAATTTTAACAGGCTTTGCATTTATGTAAGGTAAATGAAAAATCCGAAATATGCAACTAAATCATTGAACAATTTAGTAATAAAGATAAAACTCAATTTTGGGAAGAGGTTAAGAAGAAAAAAGGTAAGCAAAAAAAGATCACAATTGTAGATGGTAAGCAAAGCAAAACTGATATTGTTAATATATTCACAGAGAAATATCTGCTCAATCAGGCCGAGACTGACTATGATCTTAGAGACGAGTTTATGGATAACTTTAAAGAAACTTGGCAGCATGGTAGAAAAATGTTTCCCTGTGTTTCATCTGTATCACTAAAAAGATTGTTATCAAGACTTAGTAATGGAGTGGGCCATGATGGAATACATTCTGTCTTTTTTTAAAATGCCTCTGATAAATTTCTTCATATATTATCTACATTTTATAATGCTTGCCTGAATCACTGTTATCTACCGAGTGATCTACTAAAAGGTAGTGTCACTCCAATTGTTAAAAATAATAAGGGTAACATATCTGACTCAAATAATTACAGGCCAGTTATGCAATCTTCTTGTCTCTTGAAGGTCTTTGAAATCTTAATGCTTGGTATTTTGGAAAAATAGTAGGCAGTTTGGATTTCGGAAAGGTACATCCACTACCGACGCTAGTTTGATTGTAAAATAAGTAATGCACTCTAATTTAAGCACTATAAATAAAGGTATCGTTACTTTCATAGATTTATCGAAGGCATTTGACTTAGTTAATCATTTTATCTTGGGTAATAAACTTATTAAGCTTGGAATTCCAATTGATTTAGTTTTTATTATAATGCATTACCTTCGAAATCAGACGGCAAGTATTAAGTGGCAAGGGTTGCAAGGTGACTACCATTACATTGAACACGGTGTTAGGCAGGGTGGTGTATTGTCTTAGTTTCTTTTTAAATTGTATATAGATGATATTATAAATAATATTGATAAGATCAATGAGAGATGCAATCTCGGTATCACAAGGATTAATATATTAGCTTACGCCGACGACATAGTCTTGCTTGCGAACTCCCATGAAGTTATGAACAAATTATATCTACAATTTTGCTGTGAGGTGATGAAAAACACAAGTTGAAAATTAATTCGAACAAATCTAAATGTATGATATACGGTAAGAAAATATCAGGGGGAAACGATAACTTTATTAATTTAGGATATCACGTGCTAGAAAGAATAGATACATATGAATATTTAGGTCACAGCATTTGCTCTAATCTTAAAGATGAAAAAGATATTGAAAAGAGACTAAATGTTTTTTATGGTAGTTTTTACAGTATTTTAATAAATTTTAGTCTAGTAAACAGAGATACATTGTTATTTCTATTCAACTCCTACTGCAAGCCTGACTATGGTCTATGTCTGTGGAATCATGCAAATGTCTATAAATCTTCTATATTTAAAGCATTTGAGGTAGCTTACGCTAAAGCCATGAAACGCATGATAGGAGCTCCAACCTTTGCCAGTAACCATGAAGTAGCAGAGACCTGTAACTTGTTGTTACTCAGACATCACATTGCTATTACTCTTGCAAGATATATGAAGAGGTTTATGAAATCTGATATTTCCATTATTAGTGTTAATATGCCTTTCCTTAAATGTGGCCATTTCTATATGTATACAACAAAGCTGTTTAAAAATGCATATGGTGTGGATATATCTAATCTGACCCTGGATATTGTGACTGCTAGGGTAACTTGGGTACAATGCCATGAGGAACAGAGAGCTCCAGTGATATTGTCATCTTAACTGGGTATGGGCTGTTGTGTTCTTGTTTTTATCAATATGCTGTGCACATGGTATTATTTCTGGTAGGTGTATAACTAACTTGGAGGAACGACCTATTCGCTGTATTTTTGCATTTTCGAACATTGAATAGTTCATTAATTTTGCAATAATTGCGGTTGTTTTTTAAACTTTTTAATATTATAAAATGTGTATACAAATTTAATTTTATTACATTTGTGTATAGTTTCTTTTATTAATATTTTAATATATTTTCAATATTGATTTTATCTGGACTTATCATTGTTCTCAATGAATTGTTTGTTCTCTTATATAGTATTTTTTGTTTGTTATTCTCATGTACAAATTTAACTTTAAGCTATTTCTTAAACTGAATAAATAATAATAATTTAAACTTAAGATGCATATACTGTATATTATTACTCTAATTTTGGAGTTAATGTGTACTATCCACCTACTTCCTCTATATATGTAATTTATTACGAAATAAAATTGATTGATTGAATGACTAGTACTGTCACCATCATATCTACTACTGTTATCATCATCACTACCATCATCATCACTACAGTCATCATTATCACTAAATCTACAACCATCATCACTACTATCAGCATTATCCCCACTATTACTACCATCACTTCTAAAGTCAACTAAACTAACTTAACATAACAAATACGTCGCAAGTTTTTCTCACCCCCTGAACGATGGCGTTCTGTGTGAGAACCCCATCATCATTGCTTGGGAACAGGTACAGGGTGGGGGGTGGGCGTCTTGAGGGGGGGAGGGGGGGGCAAAACCATATTTTGGACCTAAAATCATAACTATTGCACATATTCAAAAAATATGTTTTTTATTACCGTCGCATTCACGCACCAAATGTTCGTGTGAAGTTTGGTGAAAATCCGTCGAACGGTCTAGGAGGAGCTATCGGACAGACAGACAGACAGACATTTCGGCCGGCATGTACCACTATACGGGGGGCGATACCACTCTGCTTACGCAGAGTTGATCAGCTTAAGTGCAACTGGATGCTTAATCCACCAGACATGCAACTTAAAGGAGTTACACGGGATACCCTACAACTAGTTGGTATGGTTGACATTCCGATTAGATTCACACATCGCGGAGACCCACACACCAAGACGAGGTTTTACGTGATCAAGGACTTTCCACTCCCAACCGATGGCCTCATAGGCATCGAAATAATGAAGGACAACCGCATCGCCTTAGATCCTTCCGAGCAAAGGATGACATACAACTGTCACACGTATTCTACAATGCAGAATCCACGGCCTCTCCTACACTCGACCATTGCAGTGACTGTACCAGCAAGAGTGGACAGTTCACCTGCGCGGTCCTTGGGGTTCCTTATTCCGAGTAACCAGAGTGTTGGATCAATGGGTTAAGGTTCCCGGTTGTATCCCTTAGTAGTATCCGGAAAACAAAGGATTCATGCTAGAGAGGGTACACACCTTCCAGTTAGGTTACCCAAACTAAAGAAAGGCACCGATGCAATATGTTTAAGTGAAAGTGCATGTGTAAAGGAACTAGCTCTCAAGTCAACCTTGTACAAGTTACACAATAACGCAAGGACGGAGATACTAGTCTACAACAGATCTAATGGTCCAATTACACTGAAGTCCGGTTGTACCATCGGAAAAGCTCTTGTGTACGACTATCTAGTAGATCCAGAACCCCCGGAGTGGCCCTCTGCACAAGCGCCTATTGCTGTGATGACAGCATCGAAACCTTCCAAGATGTCAGAAACAGATCCTATTAAGCAGAACCTCAAGAATGTAGACTATCCAGAAGCGGAAGACTCCCTTCTGAAGTTATTACAGTCTTTCAGAGATGTCGTTGTGCTCCCAGGAGAACGACTAGGTAAAACGGATCTAACAACGCTCTCCATACCCCTAAAACCAGGCACCAACCCCGTCTACACAGCGGCATACAGATTGCCACACTGTCAAAGGGAGGTAGACGACATGCTTGAACAAAAGGTTATCCAACATTCATCCTCGCCATGGAATTCACCTCTTTTCCTGGTTCCTAAGAAGGATGGAGGATGGCGCCCAGTGATTGATTATTGCAAGGTCAATCATGCAACCATACCTGATAGATTCCCCATGCCTGTACTGTCCGAGCTACTACAAGGCATTGAAAAAGGGAATACAGTATTCAGTACGCTAGACCTCCTCAGTGGGTACTGGCAAGTTGGAAAGGATGAGAAATCAACAGAAGTCACTGCCTTCTCGACCCCGAGCGGACACTACGAATGGTTATGCATGCCTTTTGGGTTAAGAAACGCACCCCTCACCTTTCAAAGGTAAGTCAACAACCTTTTTGCAGGCCTCTTGGGTGACTCAGTCTTTGTCTACCTGGACGATATCTTAGTCTGTAGCAAGGATGTTACTCTCATCTTGACAAACTCCAACAAGTAATGGAAAGACTACAAATGGCAGGTTTACGCATCAATATCAGTAAGTGTGATTTCCTTAAAGGAAAAATCAAGTTCCTAGGTCACCAAGTAGATGCAGAAGGAATCCACACTATGGACGATAAGATCTGTGCGGTACAAAATTTCCCACGACCAAAATCGGTAGAGAATGTCCGAAGCTTCATCGGGCTGTCGGGCTACTACCGTTCCTTCGTGAAGAACTATTCAAGTCTAGCAAGGCCTCTGACACAACTGCTTCGAAAGGCTGCACCATTCATATGGGGCCCAGAGCAAGAGGAAGCTTTCAACAGCCTCAAACAAGCACTCACCTCTATACCTGTCTTAGTTTTCCCAGACTATGATCAACCATTCACACTCTGTACCGACGCATCCCTCAAAGGACTCGGAGCTGTCCTAATGCAGCCAGATGAACGAGGCAAAATGCGAGTTATTGGTTACGCAAGTAGAGTGTAGAATGATACCGAGACTAGGTATCACACAACGGAAAGGGAAACCCTTGCAGTAGCTTGGGCACTGAAGCATTTCCGAGACATAATCCTCAGCTATCCGATCGATCTCTACACAGACAATGAGGTGATCATCAAGATATTTAAGGGTGGTAAGAATTTCACTGGCAGACTAGCACGGTGGTACGAAACGGTATTACAGTTTGATCCGACTCTGTATCACATCAAAGGTAAAGCTAACGTGGCGGCAGATGCACTCTCCTGAAATGTTCAAGTGGCCCCAGTGATCCAGCTACCGACGATAACAGACGTCCAAGTGAAAGAAGAGCAACGCAAGGATCCTCTGTGGTCCACAGTCATCTATTTTCTGGAATCAGGGGATGCCACAACTCTCCCAGCACTACCAGTCCCCCTCACACAATTCACGTTGCTGGACGGACTTCTGGTTAGAGTTATTCCCAAAGCCCAGTGTAGTGATTCCAAATACCCTAACTGAAGCAGTACTTCAACAGCAACATGATGCTCCCCAAGTTGGTCATCCAGGACGGGACAGAATGCTTGAAGCTACCAGGAGGAAGTACTACTGGAAAGGGCGGGTGCCCAACCCCGAAAGGAGTTGAAATAGGGGAGCTATCCCCCCGCCAAAGGCGGCTTTCTAGGGCCTTTCCTAGCTGATGCTGAGAGGATTGGGTTCTAGTCATCTGGTGATGGGCTGGTCTATCCGAGTGAGAACTGAGCGATCTCTGCCATACCCATAGCTTACTCTGACTGTTCCTTTTACTTATATATCTTCTAGATCTCAAGTGGCGGCGTCTTTTCCGTGGATTGACCTCCCTACTGCCAACCTAGAAGTTGGCAGATTGGGAGCCAAAGCATCACATTTTTCCCTTACCCCTCAACTTTCCCTTCATAATTGCTGAGGGGCACAGGGCCTTGGGTGGGGCTTTGGTTTCCCGAGCGTTTCCGCACCCTCCTCAGCTCCCTGCCTTGGAGTGGCTTTGTTAGTGGTAAGCTGGGAGGATTTTGTGGGGGCACTCATTTATGGCCTTGGCCTTGCTCGAGACCTTGGGGCTGTTCGGCCAGACAGCCTGGGGAACAACAACAACAACTACTGGAAAACGATGAGAAAGGATATTGAACAACACATAGCAAGATGTCTCTCCTGTGCCTAGCACAAGAGAACCTGTGATGGACCCCCTCCAATCTTGGAATATCCAACGCCTTCACTGCCATTCGACACTGTTTCTGTGGATTTGCTGAAGTTGCCAAGGAGTCACCAGAATTCACAGTACTTTCTAGTATGTGTTGATTTCTTCTCAAGATTCGTCGTCCTAGCCCCGCTTAAGACTAACACAGCGGATGAAGTTGCTCATGCACTAGTAACGCATCTCATCTGTCCGTTCTCCTGCCCTAAGACTCTCCTCTCAGACAACGGGTTGGAATTCAAGAACCAGGTGATTGCAAGTATCTGTGATATCTACAATATCAAGCAATCGCACATTGCAGCATACCAACCGGCATCAAACGGGTTGGCTGAATGCATGAACAGGACCCTCCTAGAAGTCCTACGCCATGTGACAAACCCGCTCCATGAAGCGTGGGAAGACTGGCTTCCACAGGTAGCAGCTTGTGTAAATGGCTCTGTAAACTCCTCTACAGGTAAAGCGCCACACTACATAAGTCTATGGTCAAGACAAGATTATGCCATATGAACTGCTGTCCAAGCCTAGCACACTAGTCTACAATCTAGAGGACTATGCTAAGAGACAACTACAAATCTTTAGCAAGATCCACCATCAAGTCTGAAATCATTTGCAGGCATCCCATGCAGAAATGATAAGGAAACAACACAAAAGAGCACAGCAAACTGTCCTTGAAGTAGGTGACAAAGTAATGTGCCAAGATCCGACGAGAATGTCTAAGCTCACACCGACGTATAGTGGACCCTATATCGTTACGGACACAACATCCAGAAACAAGTTTGAGGTTCGAGACCCTACCACTAACAAGGTTGAAGTAATCCATGGTGATAGGTTAAAACGTGTGAGTCCTGAACTCCCCGTCCATGGCCAAGTAACACCTATCCCCTCACCTTCAACGGTGCAACCCACTGCACCTCCCTCAACTGACTCCGCAGATGTCAATGAGTATAGGCGGAAGCTCCGTTCTGCTAGCAGAGTGGATCATTGTTCTATTGAGATAGCATATTAAATGAAGCAAGCCGCACACCCAGGTGTGTAGAGAAGAATAAATTACCAATCAAACAAAATCATCGTTCTGTTAATGTCTGATATCTAACAGAGCAAGCCGCTCACCCAAGTACATCCTACTGGGCGAGTGAAGTATTTGATCAGTACACCTTGCTAATAGGATATTATCCTTTCTTCCGAGAAAAATGACCTGGTTAGTGAAAACCCTTCTACTGCTTGGAACATTAATAGTGGCTGATGCAGCATCACCTTCGTTGCTGAAGCCCGGCGCCCTTGTAGCCCAAGTAGGGAGAGTTTTAGTTGTGGAAGATGTCATAGCAGTTAAGTATGAATTTGGGTACCTCCTTAGTCTGTCTAGTGACTATACGGTACTCCAATGTCTCCTAGACCAATTACACTCTGCGTTCACCTTCCTATTATCTAATCAGACCTTTTCCTGTGACTTACGACTTACAGTGACGCTTCAACTTGCCCGGGGGCGGGGGGAAAAAAAAAAAAAAAATGGTGGAGTTAAGTTAGGTTAAGTTAGGTTAGGTTAAGTTAGGTTAGGTTAAGTTAGGTTAGGTTAAGTTAGGTTAAGTTAGGTTAGGTTAGATTAGGTTAGGTTAAGTTAGGTTAGGTTAAGTTAAGTTAGGTTAGGTTAAGTTAGGTTAGGTTAGGTTAAGTTAAGTTAGGTTAGGTTAAGTTAGGTTAGGTTAGGTTAGTTTAAGTTAGGTTAGGTTAGGTTAAGTTAGGTTAGGTTAGGTTAAGTTAGGTTAGGTTTGGTTAGGTTAGGTTAAGTTAGGTTAGGTTAAGTTAGGTTAGGTTAGGTTAAGTTAGGTTAGGTTAAGTTAGGTTAGGTTAGGTTGTAGGTTAAGTTAGGTTAGGTTAGGTGCTCATTGTTGGTTTACCCCCCTCCCCCCTGAACAACCGTAACCCCCCCACGTAACCCGTATAAACCGTAAGCTACGGAATATCCAGTTGGACCTCCCTGACAATCATACCCCGGTGACCGTGTTGAGAGAGGACTGTTTAATTTTGTTGGCCTACTCTCCCATGAGCTCTTTGGAAAAGCCCAAGCCTCTGATGTTGAGAAACTGGGACAGAGACTCACTGTCCTGGAGAACGCAGCAAAAACCTTAAATAGAGTCTTGAGTTACGACTCAAAAGCCATGGAGAATGTGATGAATTCCTTAAACCCGGTCGTAGCACACATGAATAACCTGACACAGGTGGTTAAATCCTTAATAGCTGATGGGCGGTCAACAAAAAAAGTCATGTGCCTTTCCGAGATCCTTCAGGCTACGAATGACGATGTTCAAGATTTAAATGCCCAAACTAAGGCAGGCTTAGCAAACTTAGTAGATGCTGCACTAAGTCGAGTCACGACTGACCTATTGCCTGTTGAACATCTCCGTACCTCCATTGAAATAGCGAAAGATCAGTTTGCCCTGACTCTGCTATATGAGTTAGACTGTGAATTCTATTACCCACTAATGGAAGCAGTTCTGACACACTCATCTATTTTAGTCCACATTCTGTTCCAGTCCTCACATATGTTCAATGCCTGGAGAATTATTCCGTTCCTGTTTCCTATAGACGGTCAATTACTAACCGTGACTGACACAGCAGACATGATGCTTGTCTCCGACGATCTTCAACTTGTGACTGTAACAAACAAAGATGCTATTGATTCATGTAGGTCCTCGCATCTTCACCTGTATGTGTGTCCAGCATATGTGTTTTCCTTTGCGTCCCCAGACAAAACTGCATGCGAACTTACCTTGACTCAAACAACTGTGACTGATTCTGGTTCTTTGAAAGACTGTTCTTACGCCCCGGCTCCACAGCTCCCCGTGCTCCATCAACACTTGCTAGATATTCAGTTCTTTTACTACCCTAACCAGACCCAGGTGTCCCTTGTGTTACGATCCAGGTTCTCAAAGACACAGGGCTCTTCAACATTGGACTTGATAATGGCAAAAAGCAACAACGGTAACACTAGATCCAACCCCTGCCTTAAACACTGGAAAACAAAACACCATTACCGCCCTGAGTCGTGCCTGGACAACGAGGTATCCTATGACTCGGTAACTGGTGCACACACACTAGGCTGACGCTCAATGAAACAGCCTATTCTCAAACAGTAAAAGATTACTCGATTATGTTACACAAAAAAAGATAGTTAACGTGATTAATTAACGTTACGGTAGATACTCAAATAACTGGCACTCCTGTATTAAAGAAAGTGCAATGCTAGTCCTGCAACATCAACTGGAAACTTCTGAAATAAGTCTGATGCTGGGAAGATGTTCGTAAAGAATCTTGAACAATTATAATGCAGAATACGGGTCACAATAAATGCTAGGACATATAGTAATAATAGGCAGGCGAATAATAAAGACTGCGCAAAGGTAGTAATGCTCAACAGCTAAAGAAATGCTTTGTGACACAACGCAACAGCCTACTCGGGTTGTGCAACTCAACAACTACCTCGGCTCAAAAGTGCAGTGAATAATAATGTTACATACATATAATAATGGGGCTTATCTCTAACCAGTGTCTGCTCAGTTAATAAAGTCTAGCTGGGGTATCAAGGCAGGGCAACAATGGGCGAGCATGCGGCTCGTAGCCTAACGTTGTCCGAGGGTGGTATAATGAAGATTACGTTATATGACGGGGATGCTCTCTTGATAAATCTAGGTCTCTAGTACCTAGCTCTATCTTGGCGATCCCTCAGAAGTCAACACAAAGAGGCAGCACTATGTTGTGAGGGATAGGCTATGGCCCTCTCACACCACAGTGCTGTGCTCGCCAAGTAAACCAACCCGAAGACAACTTAGGCTCCCACAGTACCTGTCGATGTCGTGCAGAGCTTAGCTAACACTGCACACATCGGAGACAACGACACAGTAACCTTACCCCTAGTCTAGCTTTAGATAACCAAGAAGAATCACTCAACACCCTGCAAGGGAGACATATACCGGTCTACAACCTTCCCGAGAGAGGACACATACGGAAAAGTTCGTCTCTCTAACCCTCAATAAAGCATAGTACCTCCTTAACCTAATACATGGAAATATCTGAGAGCTTCGCGTACAATACGACTGGTCGACGGTGAACGTCTATGCTGAAACCAGAAGGGATGTTGAGTTTAATAAAGATTAGAGAATGAGAAAGGAGAAGTCGAGAGAGAGAAATAGTATGCAAAGTAGCGAGTATGGGGGACAGAATTGCAATGGATGTAGGCGATACGCGTGTCAGGCAAGCTCTGAGCTGGTAAAGAACACGAGGCAGCGACGGGAAGGGACTAGTTGACCACCCGGCCGCCAACACCGTCAGCGCCCAAGCGAGCCGCGTCATAGCTCACCTCGCTGCCGGGTGTACCCCCTCACCCTCTCTCTCTCGCCTCCCACACAAGCAACATTTATATTATAGCGAATATAAAATATAAGGCGCGGTCAGAGACCAAAACAAAGACCATTTCTAGACTGTCTGTGGCAACACGACACTAATGAAATAAAGCAGATCATTCTAGGACAACTGTAGCCTATCCCCCCATCCTGGCGAGCGCTAGCGAGCTGCAATGCCCCACGCAACCATTCTGCTAACGCCGGGAGGCGTCATACTTGTTTGTCTAGACTCAAGAAGTGCAATCAATGCTCACGGGATGTATCAGGTACCTGATCACTGCGAAGTAAGGAGTTCACTTATCCACACACTTCCTTCACATCAGCACATTGCCTTGATTACTAACCTCTCCTCAGAGTTCATCCCTATTAACATTTCATTTACAGGAAACTCATTGGACCTCATCATCAAACTGAGACAGCTCACCCTCATGAAAGAGTTAAATTCTTTAGAATTTACTAACTCACTTGGTTCATCTCTACCCATGTTTATTAACCCGGAAGTCATTTATCCTACAGTACTAACCCCTACCTTGACTCTACTCATCATCATCCTTTTTCTAGTCTTTTGCCTTCGTTGTCTTTTGTTCAGGGTTGATCGCCTGGTGCGTAGACGCAAAGCAAAGATAGCTACTGCTGATGCAAATGTGTATCTATATATATGTTAGCTGTTCTTTATTTACACTTCGGTGGGCCTCAGCTGACGTGGACGAGCGGTGTAACAGCGCATTTTGAGCGACTGTACACTCTAGGATAGACCGTATTAATAACATATTATATGTTACCTGTTAACAGTTATTCACTTACTTGGGACACTCACCCCCCCAGCCCAAAATTTCAAAATATTTTTGTTTTGTCTAAAATGCTTCTTTTAACATAGGAGAAT
Organism: Paralithodes platypus; assembly: GCA_032716605.1. Classification (NCBI taxonomy): domain Eukaryota; kingdom Metazoa; phylum Arthropoda; class Malacostraca; order Decapoda; family Lithodidae; genus Paralithodes; species Paralithodes platypus. Next base: position 24,102,362 of record CM064507.1, on the reverse strand, counting down.
AGCATAGGATGGCATAAACACCCATATTACATCCCTACCCCACCCCCCACTGCCCGCACCCCCACACAACCAAAATGTCATGATTTTGTTTTCGGGGGTCTAAAATGCTTCTTTCAACAATGGAGGATAACATAAGAGGGCATAAACACCCATTTGACGTGATATCACTAGGACATAAATACCCCCCCCCAAAAAACCCCACAACACTGACATACACCTATGATACGTATTATAAAAGGTTACATATAGACAAATCCTAGTTTACTCTAAATTACTGGCTAGTTTACGTTTTCTTCTAATACCTAAATCAGAAAACTTAGTTTTTATGAGTAACTTAGCCATTTTTTTCATGAAACACCACCAGCAAATTGAGATTTTTATATATTTTACTTTCGTCTGCGATTTCCCACAATCATATATTGGCAACTTCCAAGTGTAACTACTCCATTGTATTGTATTGGAGCTGCTTGTAAACGCTCATGTTAACACATATTGGCTATGCCTTCATCATGTAATATTTTGTTTTTCGATAGAGTGAAAAACTTGAGTGTCAGGAGAAATTTTATTTAAAAAAATTGCGATCAGTGCGACGTCGCGCACGACGTACATTCTATGACCTTGATATCTCATGACATATTGGAAATTTTAAGAAAAACGAAATTACACGCTCTTCGTATGGTATTCGAGTATTAATATGTAACAGCAGGTGTCTGTAGGACAAATAATAAGACCGCAGGAAATTGTGACATCATCATGACATCATGACGCCGTGACGTCATGATGTCATGACGTACCACATTCTCATGCTCCCACAAAGTCGGCTTTGATAATTTGATTATACCCTGAAAGTATCGAGGTGAAGGATATAATATTTGTTCTATTATTATTTGTTTAGTGTCAGAGGGTGTGTAGTCCCCTTATGTATGCAACTGTACATTTCTAGTTGGGTATGATCTCACCCATAGAGATTCATAACCCCCACCTATAAAAGCCTTGGTATGATTCCTGCAAGTAAGCACGGTTCTCACGCCGCCCTTCAGAGAATTGCTGCAACACCAAGATGATTGCTAGCAACTAAGTATGAGTGTCACACCACACTGGTAGAAAGCCGGTGCCCACTATGAGAGCACCCAGGCAGTAGCAGATAGATCAGCCATTAGGACGCATCCATACCTAATCGGCTAAGGTAGACGATAGTGTTATACAAGTGACGTATACAGTGACAGTGTGATACTGTGCATTAATTAGTGTGTGTGTTAATACTTTATTCACAATTCTTAATGTGTCTAATTCTTTTTACAAGAATACAATTTACAGGAATTAGATCAGTTTCTAGTTGCTTTCTTTATAGAGTGTTTATAGTTAGAGGTACTTCCCAGGCGGGCAGATACAGTACCTCCACAGACATTACAATAATAATCAAAGCCACGCTTCATAATTATATTTTGTTGGTAATAAACTCTAAGAAAGCCAACAGTGTTTTGCTTCTTATTAATTTTTCTTTTAAACCTGTTTCCAGTGAACCAGCTGAATCTATAAACATATAGAAGGAAATATCTCAGAGGTAAGAAAGAGCAAACAAACAGTTAATCCATAACATCTGCGATACTTAAAGTGATTGGCAGGCAATGGGATTCGTGTTTCCCTAAAAGAAAACACAATAGATAGACCTCCGAAGAGCAAATAGATAAACACAACAGAAAGAATATTAAAGCAACTAGAAATACCAAACATTAATAAGAGCTATTGGAAAAAGAAACTTATCAGCGAAGAACAAATACAGTTAAATCAGAGCGAAGTGGTACAGGGTGTCAACACATCAGTAACCACAACAATTTTAGCTAACGCCACACATCTTGCTCCCAGGGTCCAAGCAGCATGGGGTGACTCATCCTTCTCACCCACCCGCGCTCACCCGTCACCCTTCCACTGCCCTCCACACTCACCCGCTCTCCAACCGCGAGAGCAGTGACGTAACGTAATCAATGGTCCGACGTGGAGGTGACGTCACCACCAGCCGTGACGAAGAGGAGTGTAGCAAGGAAGTCCACGGATTCAAAACTCCAGTCTTCATTCAATCAGCTGATATAGTCAAGCACGACCTACAAGCCATTTGCAAATATAGTACCAGCTACTTGTAATAGGTTGGTCCTACCCTACACTACATTGACACTAAAAATCTTTACACTAGTAAATAAAGTAGACGTGCCGTTTTGCCAAACTCAAAACGGCATACCCAACTCGGCGATGGGTTACCATCAACACTACTAATACCATCATGTGACGCTCCTGCATAGTAGCCACGTGCGGGCATGCGCGCGCGTCGGCTGCCCAGCCGTTTAGAAACCGGCTGGCGGCAGCCGGCCGGCCGGCTTTTCCTTAGTATATATCCTACGATAATGTAACTAATGTCTGGGATATTCTTATGTTGTTTCACAGCTTGAAGCTGCCCTTAATCTTAACCAACGCATCTTAGTATATTTTATTCTCGATAGTTGATTGTTTCATTATAATATATAAGATGTAAGTCTAGTGAGAGTGGGAGGAGACGAGCGGGAGAGAGAGAGACCGGCTGGGGGACGTTGCTTCGCGCGGAGAGTCTAGCTTGGGACGAGCCTGATGTTGCCAATTTGATTGCAACGTTAGGCTTAGTTTCGACTCACGCAAGGGGTAGAGGATTTTGACCCGGCAACTGTGTTGAGTGTTGCCAAGCATGGGATGTATTTCGCATGCCTAGGGTGGGGTCCAGACAGATTCAAGACTCAGAGCTCACCTCACTGTCGTACCCTTCGGACCCCCTTGATATCTATCCCTCTCAACCCCACTTAGAAACTTTCTCTCTTACTTTGTATACCTTCCTTCCACTACTTCACCAATCTATTTAATTATCCCATCCCCTTGATAGACCTTATATCTATTATTGTATTAACGACGAGCTCTCAGATAACTAGATAGGAATTTGGGCCTTATGCAGAGATTAAATTGTTAATGAGACCTAGGAAGCTTTTTTGTTGTCTCATATTTGGTGGTTTCATGCTTGCTAGTGTGTTCTTGTGTCAGGTTAGCAGGGGCTAGACCGGAGGGGAGGCTTTTTGAGATCCTTTAAGTAAAGTCTGCTGGTGCGAGTCCTGTGGACCCGCACGAATTTACTAGGATACCCGTGGGAGTCTGGGGGGCATTTTCTTGTCTGTGTCCCTGTGTGTCTAGCGTTGTGTTGTGTGAGGGCCCTTGCCTAGTCCACTCAGCACTGCTCTAGCACGTCTTGCTTTTGTTTTAGGGTCGCCAGGAGAGAGTCAGATACTTGCGATCTGAGTCTCTCAAGAGAGCACCCTTTCAATTAGAGTAATTTGGCACACAGACTTGGGAACGTCCCTAGGCTAGAGCAGGTGGCTCAGCCCGGGTATCCGAAGCCTATATCCTTCCGGCTAGACCTCTGCCACCTGGCAGATTAACAGCTAGTGGTTTATATCTGTATGCTTGTTATTGTGCCACAGTTTACCGTTTTTGTGAGCATTGTGAGTCAGGGTGTGGCTTAGAGACTCTGTCCGAGCAGGCTTGCCTGACTAAGAGTGGGAAGCACACCTGTATGTGGTTATGTTGCAAGTTGCTGCCTTTAGTTAATTATACCTATGCCATTATACACTGTATGGCCTATCACTAGTATTTATTCCTGCTTATGAGTTAAGAGTTCTCTAAATCCGTAACTTACTTTCTTTGCTAAGCATCAGATCCTACAGTAGCCCCATGCAGTTTAGAAACCTGCATCTTGTCTACCAGTACGATGTTTTGAGGAATGTTTGCTTTCACCTTCTTTCACGCAGGGGTGATTAGTTGTATTAATTAACGTAACGTTAAATGTACTTTCTTCTAGTTTGTTATTAAATTGTTTCTGCAATTTAATTCTGTTATCTATCTTTTCCTTGAAGCTTTAAGTCAACTTAATTGTGTGATCTTTTATATAGCCTGCTTGACTATCAGCAGTCTATAGTGCGTGCACCCTGTAACCGAGTCATAGGATACCTCGTTGTCCAGGCAGGACTCTTGACGGTTTAGGGTGGTTTGTTGCCTGGGTTTATAGATAAGGGTTGGATCTAGCATTTTCCGTTGTTGCTTGTTGCCGCATACCTAGTCCAATAGAAAGAGCCCAGTGTTTATATATCCCAGGACGTAACAAATGGCGACCTTGCATAGGATTTACTGAACAGAGGAATATAGTGGTCATTTGTTTTGAGATTCCTTATGATTAGAGGAATACAGTGGACATAGAGTTTTTTTTTTGGAGCAACCAATATAACACATTAATGACTTTAAATAACATTAGTATATACATACTTGCATAGGAGATAAGGCACATTCTATAATCGTGATAATTACTGCAGTACACAAGCATGTCTAATACATCAGAACACAGTGATGGGTCAGGTCACGATACGGGCTCGGAGGGAGAAAGACCTGTGGAGTGGCTAGTCGATAGCGAGGAGGGTGCTAGAAGATTTTTAGAGGTGCCCCTTACCGCTGCCAGGGTGTTGAAGCTGAATAAGTATGGCTTAAAGTGTGTAGCAGGTCTTCAGGGTCTCCAGGGTTTAAGTGGCATGAGGAAAGATCAGCTGAGGACTTTGATATTGGGTTTAGAAGGGAGAGACCTGGGTGGAGAGGCGACTGGGGGCCCCGGTCCCCAGCCCCCCTCCACTCTACCCCCATATCAAACGTCAGGGTGCCTGAATTTAGTACATACCCCCAAGTTGATGGTCAATGGCAGCGTGGAATTCAATCACAGGGACCCCCTCCATTAAATGCACCTTCCCCTCCTCAAGGGTTGACTCCAGATTTGTTGTTTCGGCTTGAGATGGCCAAGGTTGAGGTTGCTAGAGCTCAGGTTGAGACTACCGAAAGACAGGCTAGAGCTGAGGTTGAGGCTGCCGAGAGACAGGCTAGTGTGCAGGCTGAGGTTGCTAGAGCTCAGGCTGAGGTTACTAGAGCTCAGGCTGAGGCTGCAGAGAGAACAGCTATACGAGAGGCTGAACTGCAGGCAGAATCCACTAGGTATCGGGCTGACAGGGAGCTGGAGAGATCTTGAGTGGAGGTAACAGGGCGAAATATTGGGGGAGGTAACAGACATCGGGACCAATCATTGTCGCACCTGATTAAACTAGTTCCTGTGTTCGATGAATCATATGTGACTGAGTTTTTTATGCGATTTGAGAAGAAGTGTCAGGAACACCAGTGGCCTCAGGAAAAGTGGGCAGCATTAGTTTCATCAAGACTCCTAGGAAAAGGGGCTAAAAGCGTATGATGCACTACCTTTAGAGTCCTGTGTAGTTTATGATGAGCTAAAGAAGGCTGTGCTACGGGCCTATGAGTTACAACCAGAAACTTACCGCTTGAAGTTTCGGGGTGTTACTAAGGGCAAGGATAGTACCTTCCTAGAACACGCCCGGGACTTGTCTGATGCACTACGACATTGGCTGCGTTCTGAGAGGGCAGCTACTTTTGAGGAGTTGAGTGAGCTGGTTCTCTTGGAGCAGTTCTTTAAGTGCACAGGCGGGGACTTAACACTAAATATAAAGGAAACAAATCCTAGAACTCTCCAGGAGGCAGCAGAAATGGCTGACCTCCGACTGTCATTAATTCGAGGGTGCGGAGCAGCAGCTAGGAGTGAGTCGGGTGCAAAGGATCGTACCCCTCCCCCTCCCAAGAATTTTGATACACATAAATACACAAAACCATCTAGCACTGACAATAAAACTGAACATAAACCAAATACCGTCCCGTATAAGAAGTCTAATGGTACCTCCCACTCCCAAGGGAAACCAAAGAGTAAAGAGTGCTTTGCATGTCACAAGGAGGGTCACTTTGCAAATGCTTGTCCGAACAAGCCACCAAACAAGGTTGTGTCATTGGTCCGCAGCATAGGGGTGTCGCCTATATCTTCTGAGTTTGCCAAGGGTAGTTCGTCAGAGGTTGGGACACAGCCTGTGTTCAAGAGTCCGGAAGGCTCGAACCCTGTCCGCGACGTCTTTGGGGGTCATAGAGGGCATGGTTTTGTGAGGTGGGCTGGCGAAAGGCGAGGAGTTAAGCTATTGCGTGATACTGGGGCTTCTCAGACCTAATTAAAGAATGTACTGGTAGGCCGATTAACACTGCTCGGGTGGTGGTAGTTCAGGGGATCAATGCTACGAAGTCCTACCCGCTGGTGCGGATGGAGCTGGAGGTGGGTGGTGTGGCGAAGGATCTGGATGTCGGAATTGTAGAGAACTTGCCTGTTGGGGGCGTTGACCTCCTCCTCGGCAACGACTTTGCGGTGCCTGCTTCTAAGGTTTCACCCTTGGTCGTTGCCGAGAAGGCGGCCGACGTTAGTAGGTAGGAACAGGAGTGGGTTGAGAAGTGTAGCGTACAAACCATGGCGTGTGTTGTGACGCGTTCTCAGACATCCGGAGCCTTGCAGCCACCACCTCAATCTATCAAACCGCGGAGGAAAGGTCACAAGAAAACGGGAAGTGTTGGTCAATTGGAGAGTTTTGAGCCGGCAGTGTTTCTTGGTGACTCATTATTGGCACCTATGTTAGAGTCTGGAGAGGCCCTGGGGCCTGTCACCGCTAGTGCAGGTGCAGGGCAGGAAGAGACTCTGCGACAGCATCGTTATGTGCAGCGCGAGGAAAGGATGGCTCAGCGGGACATTGGAGGTGGAAATAAATTATTTAAGATGAACTTGGATAATCTCGCACCTGCTGATATATGTTCCTTGCAGCTGGAAGATCCTGAAGTCAGGGCGTGTGGTAATGGTGCTGTCGAACTGGAGAGCGATGGGGATGCGCAGCCTGGTGATTTTTTCTTGTCCGAGGGGATCTTGTATCGGAGACATCAGGATCCCAAGAAAAAGTGGGATGGCGGGTCAGGATTAGTGGACCAGTTAGTAGTACCGAGGGTGTGCCGTGAGAGCTTTTTGAGATTAGCTCATGATGTGCCTTTGGCAGGGCACCTGGGGGCACGTAAGACGGAGGCAGCTCTGAGCAAGCTTTTCTGGTGGCCTGGGTTAAAGGCGAGTGTCGTGTCATGGGTGTCACAGTGTCACACTTGTCAAGTGGTTAGGAAACCCAATCAGGTCATCCCGAGAGCCCCGTTACAACCCATCCCTGTCATTGGGCCGCCCTTCAGCAAAGTAGTTATCGATATGGTTGGCCCATTGCCCCCCACTAGTGCCGGCAATAAATTTTTACTAACTGTAATGGATGTAGAAACACGGTATCCAGATGCTTACCCCATGCGTAACGGGATGGCTAAGACTGTTGTCAAAAACCTACTTGTCTATTTCTCTCGTTATGGCTACCCTCAGGAGATGCAGTCTGATCAGGGATCCAATTTTACTTCTGCTCTGTTTAAGCAGACCATGCAGCAACATGGGATAGTGTCTGTGGTGTCATCTGCCTACCATCCCGAGAGTCAGGGAGTTTTGGAAAGTTGGCACTCGACTCTCAAGAGTATGTTGCGGTGTTATTGCATGGAAAATGGGAAGGACTGGGGTCTAGGCCTCCCATACGTTTTATTTGCTGCGAGAGAAGTACCTGGGGAGAGCTTGGGATTTAGCCCGAACGAGTTGATTTTTGGACACAGGGTCAGGGGGCCCCTCCACATAGTCAAGGAGATCTGGGAGGGAGTCACAAAGCCATGCTCGCTTCTAAAGTATGTAGTTGAAAGCCGTGAGAGAATGCTAAAGAGCTTGGAGGTAGCAGGTCGGAACCTTAAGAGTTCACAAGCTCAGATGAAGGACAGATACGACCAGAAGGTGAAGCTGAGGGAGTTTGAAGTAGATCAGGAGGTACTGATACTACTGCCTCTGGTGGGACACCCCTTGTCTGCCAACTATTCTGGTCCATATCGGGTTGTAAGGAAGGTTTCTGATCTCGACAATTTAGTAGCTACTCCTGATCGTTAGAAAAAGAACCAACTTTGCCATGTAAATCTGATGAAAGAGTATGTGAGGCGCCCCTCCGAGCCTCTCACTGTCCCGGTGTTGATCTGCAGCGATCGTGGTGGAGAAGGAGGATGGGACAGTCAAGCTGCGGGGGAGGATAATTGGGATTGTCATGTTTCCGCGGATCAGTGGGCGGGGAATTCTAGACAAGTGGCTCACGAGTTGATATTGCACCTGCCTGAGCAACAGCGTGTAGCTGTGCAGCACTTGTTTGATTCAAACCCAGCTGTTTTCGCGGAGCATGCTGGCCTCACTACTCAAGCGGTGCACGATGTCGATCTTGGGGACCACCGGCCCTTTAAATCAGTGCCATACCGTGTTCCCCCTATTAAATTACCAGCACTTAGGGAAGAGCTGGATTATATGCTGAAACGTGGGCTGATTTCTGAGGGTGCAGTAAGGTGGACTTCCCCCGTCACACTGCAGCCCAAACCAGATGGCAAGGTGCGGTTTTGTATAGATTTCCGCAGGTTGAATGGTTTAACCCCCACAAATGCCTACCCTCTCCCTCGCGTGGACGACAGTGTGGATAAGATAGGAAAAGCCAAGTTCCTCACTAAGATAGACCTTGTTAAGGGTTATTGGCAAGTGCCCTTGTCTGAGCTAGCGCGAGAGGTGTGTGGGTTTGTGGTGGACGGTGCCACATATCGTTGCCATGTTATGCCATACGGGCTGAAAAATGCCCCTGCAATGTTTCAGAAATTAATGAATGACATTGTAGCCGACATTCCCAACTGTACGGTGTACCTAGATGATGTCATAATATACGACGATGATTTTAACAGTCACTGTGCTCACATCGGACAGCTTTTTAATAAACTGAATGAAGCAGGTTTGGTGGTAAACCTGGGTAAGTGCGATTTTGTCAAAGCCACAGTTTTGTACCTGGGGTTCGAGGTGGGGATGGGTCAGGTGTGCCCTCCACAGACAAAGATCAAAGCCATCGATCAGTTTCCCCAGCCTACGACTAAGAAACAAATCATGCGGTTTCTAGGTATGATAGGCTATTGTCGACGCTTCATCAAAGGCTATTCGACTGTACTTGCACCTTTAACTGACTTATTAGCTAAGGACAAGAAGTTCCGGTGGTCTCCTGAGTGTGCAGAGGCGTTTTCCTTGGTGAAACACCTGTTATGTACCCACCCCATACTCAGGGCCCCGGACTTCAGCAGACCTTTTCAGCTGGCGACTGATGCCAGTGGCGTAGGGGCTGGGGCTGTCTTGTTACAGACAGATGATGAAGGTATCGAACATCCAGTGAGTTTTGACAGTAAAAAATTCAATAGTGCACAAAGGAATTACTCTGTAATTGAAAAAGAACTCCTGGCGATAGTGCTGGCGCTCAGGCACTTCGATGTATATGTTCCTGCTTTCGGACCAGTCATAGTGGTTTATACCGATCATCACCCTCTGAAATTCTTGAATCAGTTTCATAACCGGAATATGAGGCTGACCAGGTGGTCACTCATGCTTCAGGAGTATAATCTGGACATACGCCATATTGCCGGTTCTGATAACGTGATAGCGGATTGTCTATCAAGGGTGGATGATGTTGGTTAGACTGCCACAGGATTGAGGGTTGAGTGTGGAGGAAAATAGGCTGTCACTGTAGTTCAGCCGAAAAAAACAAATTAAAAAAAGCAAAAACGTTATAAAAACTCTTAATTTTTATAACGTGTAGAATTTTGTATAAGATGTTGTAGCAGTATCTAAGTTGAATGTTTTCGCTTATTGTCGCTAAGTTAGTTGAACTTGCTCGGTGGAGCACAACAGTCTTAATTTTTTTTATATATAGTGCCTTGTGTCGCAACAGTGTGTGGTACTATGAGAAGCTTTCTGTTAGATATGAAGAACTTAGTCAAGGGTCTTATATCTTGGGGGAGGTGTGACGCTCCTGCATAGTAGCCACGTGCGGGCATGCGCGCGCGTCGGCTGCCCAGCCGTTTAGAAACCGGCTGGCGGTAGCCTGCCGGCCGGCTTTTCCTTAGTATATATCCTACGATAATGTAACTAATATCTGGGATATTCTTATGTTGTTTCACAGCTTGAAGCTGCCCTTATTCTTAACCAACGCATCTTAGTATATTTTATTCTCGATAGTTGATTGTTTCATTATAATATATAAGATGTAAGTCTAGTGAGAGTGGGAGGAGACGAGCGGGAGAGAGAGACCGGCTGGGGGACGTTGCTTCGCGCGGAGAGTCTAGCTTGGGACGAGCCTGATGTTGCCAATTTGATTGCAACGTTAGGCTTAGTTTCGACTCACGCAAGGGGTAGAGGATTTTGACCCGGCAACTGTGTTGAGTGTTGCCAAGCATGGGATGTATTCGCCATGCCTAGGGTGGGGTCCAGACAGATTCAAGACTCAGAGCTCACCTCACTGTCGTACCCTTCGGACCCCCTTGATATCTATCCCTCTCAACACCACTTAGAAACTTTCTCTCTTACTTTGTATACCTTCCTTCCACTACTTCACCAATCTATTTAATTATCCCATCCCCTTGATAGACCTTATATCTATTATTGTATTAACGACGAGCTCTCAGATAACTAGATAGGAATTTGGGCCTTATGCAGAGATTTAATTGTTAATGAGACCTAGGAAGCTTTTTTGTTGTCTCATATTTGGTGGTTTCATGCTTGCTAGTGTGTTCTTGTGTCAGGTTAGCAGGGGCTAGACCGGAGGGGAGGCTTTTTGCGATCCTTTAAGTAAAGTCTGCTGGTGCGAGTCCTGTGGACCCGCACGACTTTACGAGGATACCCGTGGGAGTCTGGGGGCATTTTCTTGTCTGTGTCCCTGTGTGTCTAGCGTTGTGTTGTGTGAGGGCCCTTGCCTAGTCCACTCAGCACTGCGCTAGCACGTCTTGCTTTTGTTTTAGAGTCGCCAGGAGAGAGTCAGATACTTGCAATCTGAGTCTCTCAAGAGAGCACCCTTTCAATTAGAGTAATTTGGCGCACAGACTTGGGAACGTCCCTAGGCTAGAGCAGGTGGCTCAGCCCGGGTATCCGAAGCCTATATCCTTCCGGCTAGACCTCTGCCACCTGGCAGATTAACAGCTAGTGGTTTATTATATCTGTATGCTTGTTATTGTGCCACAGTTTACCTTTTTTGTGAGCATTGTGAGTCATGGTGTGGCTTAGAGACTCTGTCCGAGCAGGCTTGCCTGACTAAGAGTGAGAAGCACACCTGTATGTGGTTATGTTGCAAGTTGCTGCCTTTAGTTAATTATACCTATGCCATTATACACTGTATGGCCTATCACTAGTATTTATTCCTGCTTATGAGTTAAGAGTTCTCTAAATCCGTAACTTACTTTCTTTGCTAAGCATCAGATCCTACAGTAGCCGCATGCAGTTTAGAAACCCGCATCTTGTCTACCTGTACGATGTTTTGAGGACTGTTTGCTTTCACCTTCTTTCACGCAGGGGTGATTAGTTGTATTAATTAACGTAACGTTAAATGTACTTTCTTCTAGTTTGTTATTAAATTGTTTCTGCAATTTAATTCCGTTATCTATCTTTTCATTGCAGCTTTAAGTCAACTTAATTGTGTGATCTTTTATATAGCCTGCTTGACTATCAGCAGTCTATAGTGCGTGCATCCTGTAACCGAGTCATAGGATACCTCGTTGTCCAGGCAGGACTCTTGACGGTTTAGGGTGGTTTGTTGCCTGGGTTTATAGATAAGGGTTGGATCTAGCGTTTTCCGTTGTTGCTTGTTGCCGCATACCTAGTCCAATAGAAAGAGCCCAGTGTTTATATATCCCAGGACGTAACAATCATCAATCACAATCGCCATCATCACTACAACTGCCACAATCATCACAACTACTGTCATCATCACCATTACTTGATCATCACTACTACAAATACAATCATCACTACTACTGTCACCATTGTCACTACCATCTTAATCACTACTATCATCATTGATACTACACCTATCAACCATCATTACTACTATCATCACCACCATCTTACAATCATCATTACTACAGTTAACATCATCACTACTACTATAACCATCATCATTACTACTGTCACAAGTATTACCATATTGTATCCTATCACCATCATCACTACTACTGCCATCATCACCATTACTATGATCTTCATCATCACAACTATTGTCATCATCACTACAACTTTCACTATCATCACTACAACTTTCACTATCATCACTACTACTGATGATGGTGAGTAGACGTGGCATTTTGCCCAAAATCAAAACGGCATTCCCAACTCTGCGATGGGTCAACATCATCACTACTAGTCACTATCACCATTACTATCATCAACACTACTACTATTATAGTCATCACTACTACTCTTACCATCATCACTACTACTCTCATCATCACTACTACTGTCATCATCACTACAACTTTCACCATCATCACTACTACTCACCATCATCACTACTACTGTAACCATCATCACTACTGTCATCATTATCACTACAACTATCACCATTACTTATCACCATCATCACTTCTATTATGACCATCATCACTACTACTAGTATTGTCACCATCATATCTACTACTGACACCATCATATCTACTACTATCATCATCATCACTGCTGTCATCATCATCAATACAAATACAACCATCATTACTACTATTATCACCATCATCACTACTATCACCATCAATCCCACTATTACTACCATCACTTCTAATGCCAACTAAACTAACTTAACCTAGCAAATGCAGAGCGAGATGTTTTCGCCCCCAGAACGAATGTGTTCTTATAGTGTGTGAGCCCCTTCGTGGCTCACACACTATTATATCCGGGTCAAATTCATGTAAGGGTGGTCTGGACCACCCTTTGCGAAAGGGGATTTTAGGGGCTTCCTAAGATCAAAGATGGCCGCTACGACGCTTCGTGAATACCAGCGTTGAGACGTAAGGGAACGGTAAGGGAGTTTTCGGATCGTACGACCGTTAGTGAATCTGGGTCCTGGACTTACCAAGAGAGCCTCCAAGTCACTTAACGTAACATAAGGGAAATCTGTTCAACGGGAGGCAGTAGGCTACGAGCATGCTTGCGCTCTGCCTAGTTTCTTAGTACCTTTTATGCCACTGCTAGACTTTATTAGTGAGAAAGACAGCATTGTGTTTATTAACTTTAATTGTGTATGCTTTAGGAATTATTCACGCTTTATTTAAGCCAAGGTTGATGCATAGTGCACAACCCAGTTTGGCTATTACGTTGGCTACGGAAGTACTGTCTGAGTGGTTATTATTAGTGCTGTCACAGAGTTGTTGCACTCCCTTGTTATATATATGTATCCTACTTATTGGTGTATTTAAGATACACGCTTTGGTGTCCTGCCCCTGCATTTATTTTTGTTCTGTATTAACGAACATCTTAGAGCATCAGACCGTTTCAGAAGATTCCTTATCTGATTGCTGTAGGACTAGACTTCCAGTGTTTTCATAGAGCATTGGAGAGTTTAGTGTTGAGTACAGACTCACACTAAAGTTAACGTAAGCATATATTTCTTTATTTAATCTTATAGTTTATTCAAGCATTGTTATTACTTAAGAGCATTATTCTTCAAGATAAGTTGCAAACTCTTGTTCCTAAGCGCCAAGAGAAGTTGCTCACTAGTATTAACATAAGTACTCCTTTTTGAGAGTAGGCTTTGCCGTCACCGGAAAGCCTTTGTAGAAGTGCACTAAAACCCACTTAATTGATACCCCGTTATCCAGGAGCTTAACTCTGGAGGGTTTGAGTGTTTTGTTCACCGGCGTAATAGTTCGAGGGTTTGGAATTAGCGTACCGTTGTTGCAGATATAGCCTATCATCTAGTCCAATATTGAGTGCCCTTGTTTATTTCGTAGTGCCGGTCGTAACATAGTAGTGGTGGTGGTGGTTGTGGTAGTAGTGGTGGTTGTGGTGGTGGTGATTGTGATAGTAGTGGTGGTGGTGGTGGTTGCGGTAGTTAGTAGTGGTGGTTGTGGCGGTGGTGATTGTGATAGTAGTAGCGGTGGTGGTTGTGGTAGTAGTGGTGGTAGTAGTAGTGGTGGTTGTGGTAGTAGTAGTGATGATGCTGGTTGTGTTGGTAGTGGTTGTGGTAGTAGTGGTGGTGGTTGTGGTAGCGTAGTGGTGGTGGAGGTGGTTGTAGTAGTGGTGGTGGTGGTAGTAGTAGTGGTGCTGGTGGATGTGGTAGTAGTAGTGATGATGGTGGTTGTGGTGGTATTGATGGTGGTGGTGGTTGTGGTAGTAGCGGTGGTGGTGGTTGTGGTAGTAGTGGTGGTGGTTGTAGTGGTGGGGGTGGTGGTTGTAGTAGTGATGATGGTGGTTGTGGTAGTAGTGGTGATGGTGCTGGTTGGTAGTAGTGGTGGTAATGGTGGTTGTGGTAGTAGTAGTGGTGGTGGTTGTGTTAGTTGTGGTGGTGGTGGTTGTGCTAGTGGTAGTGTTAGTGGTGGTGGTTGTGGTTGTAGTGGTGGTTGGTGTTGTAGTAGTGGTGGTGGTGGTTGTGGTAGTAGTGGTGGTTGTTGTGGTAGTAGTGGTGGTGGTGGTGGTTGTAGTAGTGATGGTGGTGGTTGTGGTAGTAGTTGTGGTGGTTGTGGTAGTAGTTGTGGTGGTGGTGGTTGTATTAGTAGTGGTGGTGGTGGTAGTAGTGGTGGTGGTGGTGGTAGTAGTAGTGATGGTGGTGGTGGTTGTGTTAGTAGTGGTGGTGGTTGTGGTACTAGTAGTGGTGGTGGTGGTGTTAGTGGTAGTGGTGGTGGTTGTGGTAGTAGTGGTGGTGGTGGTGGTTGTGGTAGTAGTGGTGGTGGGGGTGGTTGTGTTAGTAGTGGTGGTGGTGGTGGTGGTTGTGGTAGTAGTAGTGGTGGTGGTGGTGATGGTTGTCGTAGTAGTGGTGGTGGTGCTGGTTGTGGTAGTAGTGGTGGTGGTGGTGGTGGTGGTGGTGGTGGTGGTAGTAGTAGTGATGGTGGTGGTGGATGTGGTAGTAGTAGTGACGATGGTGGTTGTTGTGGTGGTGGTGGTGGTGGTGTTGTTTTTGTTAGTGGTGGCGGTGGTGGATGTGTTAGTAGTGGTGGTGGTTGTGTTAGTTGTGGTGGTGGTGGTTGTGATAGTGGTAGTGTTAGTGGTGGTGGTAGTAGTGGTGGTGGTGGTGGTTGTGGTAGTAGTGGTGGTGGGGGTGGTTGTGTTAGTAGTGGTGGTGGTGGTGGTGGTTGTGGTAGTAGTAGTGGTGGTGGTGGTGGTGGTTGTGGTAGTAGTAGTAGTGGTGGTGGTGGTGGTAGTGGTGGTGGTTGTGGTAGTAGTGGTGGTGTTGGTGGTTGGGGTAGTAGTGGTGGTGGTTGTGGTAGTAGTGGTGTTAATTGTGGTAGTAGTAGTAGTGGTGGTGGCGAGCGATAGCGAGCCAGCATTATATGGAGTAATCCGGCTTCGCCGAAGAAATTTTTCTATAGAAAAACATACAAATTTAGCTCGCTGTCAAAACAAAAATATATATATGCTGGCTCGCTACCGCGCGCCAGGAATATATTGACATATGGATGGGGGTAAACGTCTTGAAACAGTAGGCTGAATGGGGCTGAATGGATACAAACCAAATAGAGAGGGAGAGAAAGAGAAAAAAAAGCTAGTCGGGTTCCCTTAACATTAATCATCAATTACAATTATAAATCACCAAATGTATTGTGAATGTATAGTACAGTCGCGCTAATAAGTTATGTCTCGGCACCAAGTATGTTTTGATCAATAATTGGTATCAGCCATATCTAAGCTTCATTTCTTCATATCGAGCGAAATATCCAAACATGTTCCTACACTTACCCACCCTATTCAACATCTGACAGACATTAATACAGCACAGAGCTAGCCTAACGTAATGACAGCTGGGACATGACTTATTAGTGCGATCGTACAGTACATAAATTATCTATTTTTTTTATTAATTTCACCACACCACCAAACACCTCCAATGAAATTAATAAAAGCAAAATTATATGTGATCCACCGGGATTCGAACCCGGGTTATCACACACAGATTTGTAGACACCTTTACCATTACACCACCAAGACGGTTGTAACAACGGGAGATTGAACCTGATGATAGATGATCTGGAATGTAAAATTCAGTTTAAGAAGGAACTGTGCTATAGTCTATTCGCTGTAGGTAGGCGAGAAGTCATGACCTCTAACGTCTGTAACTCAAAAACAACTAGAGTAATCAAGCTAATATGTCTACCATTTGGGAAGAGTCAGTCAAGGAATACATGTGGAAATTTACAGTCAATTTATTGTAGCCATTTTTGAGTTACAGAGGATAGAGGTCATGATTTATCGCCTACTTACTGCGAATAGACTATAGTAAAAAGGGTTAAGTGAGATAGTTCGAAGCCTGTTAATTGCTGGAGGCCCTTAAAACTGAATACAAAGTGTCTTAAGCCGGTATCACACGAGATCATTTATAGTCAACATTCGATGATCAACCTTTTTCTGGCAACATTTCTGGAATATTTTGCACTGGTATCGGAGACTAGACTGATGGTAGATGAAATTAGGTAACACAAAAATATTAAATGTTTACTTTATGAGCTGCCAGACTAGTGTTAAGGATAAATGTTTAGTGAAAAGGCGCTCGTGTGATACAGGCTTAAACACACGAGCGCTTTTTCACTAAACATTTATCCTCAACCCTGATCTGGCAGCTTATGAGGTCAACATTTAGCACATTTCGGTCACCAAGTCCTTCTATCACCTGTCTAGTTTCCATTACCAGGGCAAAATATTCCAGAAATGTTGCCAGACATTTTTTGATCATCGAATGTTGACTAAAAAAGCGCTCGTGTGATACCGGCTTAATAGTAGTCAATATCAAGTAAAAAGACTGATGATAGATGATCTGGAATGTACAATTCAGTTCAAGGGGAGGAAGACCGTTTGGTATATTCCTGCGAAACGGCATGCATTATATCTCAAGAACTGGGCAGTGTTATAGCATATTTGTTGTTTGTGCATATACAGTATATGTATTATGTATGTTGCTTCGTAGTATACTGTAAATGGAAAATATACTTGGTAAATGAATAATTAGAGGGCATCTGTGGACTCACTTTTACAATTTCCCAGCTCAGCTGGTGGGCGACGAGTGGAGGGGAGTCGAGTTGTATACTGACATTCTATTGGTCAATAAACTGGGTGTGACGTCACGAGCGATGGTGGTATATGAATGGTTGTTGTGAGAGTACGTCACTGTCTAGACGGTGACGTCACAAATTCTCGCAACATTTTAACGGGTGTAGAAATACACATCAGTCCATATAATGAACCTCTTTTGTTTCTCAATCCCTCTACGACGTCACATTGATTCATTTATTATCCTTGGTGTTTATAATCTCTCGGATTCGGGCCAGTCGGCCATATTTGAAATGGTGGAACTGTTGTTCAATGAATAGTGAAGTGTGTTTGCTTTATGAAAACACCTACAACATCTTCTATTTAACGGGATTACCAACGGAGCTTCCAGCGGCATTGTGTTAATTTGGCTGCAGACCATTATTGTCCAGTACACCAAGGGTAAGGGTTTTATACCGTCGTTATTTGGGTCCAAGCCTAGGCTACGATTACCACAGAATCTTTAATGAATATCCTCAATACAGACTTATTTCCTTCACTTACCTCGTCAATAATAACCCATATAGGTGGAGAGGCCCTGAATTATATCAAAGAAAAAGTGATGTTGAAACATTAGGCTATCTGCAATTTAGCCATGTTGATTAACTCTTAGCCCACTTAACCCCTTCAGACTCATATGACGCAGAGCTTGGCAGATTAGCAATAAGAAATAGAGTTCTCTCTCTCTTATAATTACCTCTTTTGGCGACCGTCAATCTTTTATGAATTAAATACCAAACCAGCGGGGGTGTGGGGGCAGCAGCCCCCACCTAATATACTAGGTTAGGTTAGGTAAGGTTGTTAGGTTACGCTAATATTACCCCTTATTTTCGTCTTTTACCCCTCAATTTCCCTGTACTTCATAGCCCTCCCCACTATCGGGGGCCGTATCTTAACATCGTAATTGTTTAATGGAAGTCCTCTTTTTCTAGTTATTAAAAACGTATTCTATGGTGTATTATATGATATATAGAAGCAGTAGAACTGTTCAAATTACCTGGAAAGTGTATAATAAACAAAATACAAAACTTTGAATAATGAGGTAAGAGATAGGCTATGTGTTTTTTATCACTTTTCAACCCAAGACCACCGGGGGTCTGGGGGCAGCAGCCCCCAGGATGCCCAGGTTACCTTAGGTTAGGTTAGGTTAGGTTAGGTTAGGTTAGGTTAGGTTAGGTTAGGTTAGGTTAGGTTAATGACCAGCTATGTAAATACAGTAGTGAACATTTGGTTCAGTCTGTGCTCAAAAATCAATTTTCTTTAGGAGGAGGCCATACACTAAACAATTACCGTGATGTTGAAACATTATCTGCAATTTAGCCATGTTGATTAACTCTTAGCCCACTTAACCCCTTCAGACTCAAATGACGCAGAGGTTGGCAGATTAGGAATAAGAAATAGAGTTCTCTCACTCTTATAATTAACTCTTTTGCCGACCGTCAATCTTTTATGAATTAGGCTAAATACCAAACCAGCGGGGGTGTGGGGTTGTTAGGTTACGCTAATATTACCCCTTATTTTCGCCTTTTACCCCTCAATTTCCCTGTACTTCATAGCCATCCCCACTATCGGGGGCCGTATCTTAAGATTGTTGGATAATGGGGACAACTTTTTTTCCGGAGATTCTAATTAATGACAACCACTGTATAATGATGAAAACTAGCTAAAACCCCCCAAAAAAACTCACGAAATAAAAGTTGGCCAGGTTCCTGGATATGTTCCTTAATTTGCATGAACAAATTGTAATAGGCCTATAGAAACCTAATAAATCATATAAATAACAAATCCACAAAAATACAATCATTGAAAATAGCTGTGGTCCGTCTCCTTAATATTGACCGAAAAAACGCCCATTCTAATAAATCTCAGAGCTCTTTCGGACAGTCACAGTTTACAAACGCCTTCTTTATGCAGTATAATCAATATTTACCCCGTGCTGGCAACATAGATGACGATTTCAATAATTCATGGGGGGGGGGGTGAGGAGGGGCAAAGCCCCCCCTCAACCCATCGTGTATCCAACATTGGCATTATAACTAAGACCATGAATAGGGCCTACACTAATTTCTCAAAATCTGGAGGAAAAAACATAACAAATAAGGGTGCGAGCCTATTCCCTATAATTACTAATATATATATCACTTCATCTTGGGACGATACCGCTCTCGCAGATTAACCTTACCGTTCACGAGGCAAATACGGGGGTGGGGGATACTAATTAGTATTGATAAATAGAAACGGTTTGAATATCAAGACGCAAATTACACAGTGCACTAATGACATTATAATACACGTTTTGTGAAACATTTTACACCGCTGATGTTAAATTAACCGGGTGTAAGATTAAGCGGGTGTAAAAATAAGCGGGTGTAATGACGATATGCTGGCCGAAGGCTGGAATGACGTCATCGCTGAGGCCCGCCTTGGCTGATGACGTCACGATAATCAACAACCAATCACAAGCAAGGATGCACAACGTCTTGGCTTGGTTAATCAAGATGGCTATATTCTAGTTAATCTCCGTGTTTCAACCCCTCTCTTTCCCTGATATATTTCATACCCTCCCCAGCTATCGGGGTTTAGTATTGTTGAGGTAAGTGAAGAAAATAACTAAGAGATATGAGGATATAAATAAGGATCCTTAGTTAATCGGCAAACAAAATACGGTGACTACCGCTACATAGGATCTTACCGACCGTTTTTCTGGACCCCCTTCTCCCTAATGTTTAGCCCCACTAGTTTTGAAATTAGACGAATTTCGGCCCATTAGTATGGCGATTTTAACACCTTTTCCCCCATTTTGTTGTCAATATTAAGACTTTTCGTGCGATTTAGGTATCGAGTATTTCCTGGCGAGCGATTAGCGAGCCTGCAATTTTAAGAGGAATCGGCCTCCGGCCGGGGCATTATTCTACCGAAAAATTTACAAATTTATCTTGAAGGGGGGTCTAGGGGGTGTTTTTTCTAAGCTTGATGGAGGTCTAGGGAGGAACACCTAAATAGCACGAAAGGTCTAAATATTGACGACGAAATGGGGCGAAAGGCCTTAAAATCGACTAACTAATGGGGCAAACATCTTAACATCTGAAAACTAAAGGGGCTAAACATGAGGGAGAAAGTGGTCCAGAAAACCGGCCCATCCCCCCCTTAAGAAGGAACTATGCTAGTAAAAAGGGTTAAGTGAGATAGTTCGAAGCTTGTTTATTCAGCACCATGTATCCAGGTGTCGATTTCTTCCTGGCGAGCGACAGCGAGCCAGCATTGTATGGAGAAATCCAGCTTCGCCAGAGACATTTTTCTAGCGAAAAATTTACAAATTTAGCTTGCTGTCAAAACAAAAATATATATATGCTGGCTCGCTACCGCTCGCCAGGACAATATTGACACTTGGATGGGGATAAACGTCTTAAAACAATAGGCTGAATGGGGCCGAATGGATACAAGCCAATGAGAGGGAGAGAAAGAGAAACAAAAGCAAGGTGGGCTCCCTTAATCCAGCTGTTTAAATGCTATGCCATACCCCCTACCCTAACCCCCCCAAGAAAATAAAAAATAAAAATAAAAAAAATAAAAAAAATAAAATAAAAATATATCAACCCTAGCCTACTGGATAGTTACGCCAGCACACTGTATGTCAAGAATATGGTCAGGACTGGAGCCCCTTTTCGAGAACTCCAGTCCCTTGATGTGTGCAACTAACCTGGCATAGACGACACTTGCTGAAGGTCCCATTCCTCAAGGGACTGGAGTTTTCGCAGAGAGGCTCCAGTCCTGACGTTATTCTTGACTTGCAGTGTGCTGGCTTAATAATCCAATAGGGTTGATAGCCTCCGAAGTCCTATTTTAACTAACTAACCATTCCTGCTGACGATGAGAACACCAGTTGGGTGAAGCTCTTTTGACCCCTGTTCATAATTATTTTTTTAATAAATTAGTTGCTTAATTAGTTAGTTAAAATAGTACTTCAGAGGCTATCAACCCTTCTGGATTAATAAGCCAACTCACTGTAAAGGGGCCCTCACACAGTCAGGAGTGCGAGCTAGAGTCACTAGGAGTAGGGGAAAATGCGGACTTGCGGGCCTATTCGCGGTAAAATCGATGACTCCTAGTGACTCTAGCGACTCCTGTTAGACTCCCACTCGCTCGCACTCCTGACTGTGCGAGGGATTCATATGACGCAGAGGTTGCCAGATTAGCAATATGAAATAGAGTTCTCTCACTCTTATAATTACCTCTCCAAAATTAGTTTTCTGCCCACAGCTAACTCAAAGACAGCTGCAGAGGTTGAAGTAACTAAACTAAAGGTTTGTAAATACCCCTGATGGTAATAAAAGCTTTAAAGTATCCCTAATAGGCTCAAAATGTCTTCATATGTCGGAGAGGGTTAAGTCAAGAATAGCGTCAGGACTGGAGCCCCTTTTCGAGAAACCCAGTCCCTTGCTTATGAGTGTTCACATCTATGGTCTGTAACTTGTAAGATTATCGTTCTCCGTGAACTTAAATATGGCATGCACTCATCTGAATCAGTATCGAATGTGAACGAGACAATACAATGCTTAATTATAGCCCAAGTGCTTCATAACTTGGCTTTAAAGATTCAAAGATTCGAAGTGGTGTACAATTATATGATGATAATTGTTGAAAAAGCTAAGCATACACACACAACTTGAGAGAAATAGATAGATAGATAGATAGATAGAGAGAGGGGGGAAAGAGAGAGCGAGAGCGAGAGGTGGAGGGAGGGAGGGTGGAGGCGAGGTGAGGTGGAGAGCACACACAAGATAGTTAATCAGTCCACCTCCCGCCTTCTCCAAACAAACACTCCTCCTCTGGTAACTATAAGATATATTGTGTAGGAGTGCTTGATTCTTAAGGGGCGTGACTTGTTACTTCAATCTCTGGGTTTTATCCATTTGGCCCTATTACAGCCTACTGTTTTGAGAATTTTATCCCCAACGAGATGTTAATTTATACATGGCAAGCCATAGCAAATCTTCTTAAAATTAATTAATGTATGCCTACCATTCATAACTCGGCGGTTCGTGTTGGTGGGGGGGGCCAGGATATGTCCTGATGTGTACAGTCTCTTTAATAAGTGATATCTCTGCACCAATTATGTTTTGAGCAATAATTGTTATCTAGAAATATTTAAACATGATTTCATATTTTTGGATGAGCTATACAACAATGTTTCTACACTTACCCACCTTATTAAGGGGAGATGTCCACTTGAGGGATGTTTTTGTAGACTTTATGTTTAGCCCCATTGCTTTTTAGATTTTAAGACTCTCGCCCCCTTTAGTTTGTCTATTTTAATAACTTACGCCCCATTTCTGTTAATTTTAAGAACTTTCGTGCCATTTAGGTGTATTTTTTCCTGGCGAGTGATGGCGAGCCTATAATTTGAAAGGAACCGGACTTTGGCCTGGAAATTTTTATACCGAAAAATTTACAAATTTATCTTTAAAAAGGGAGTCTAGGGGGTGTAATTTAAAGCTTAATGGAGTTCTAGGGAAGAAACTAAATGGAGTTCTAGGGAAGAAACTAAATGCCTTTCCTTAAACATATGACCAGAGTCAAACTTAATGATCGCTGAGACATGCCTTATTAGCGCCACCGTACTGGAGAAAATGCATAATATCGTGATTAACTCTTTCTGTAGCGGAGACCATCAATTATCTTTATGCTAATACTATTTTATTCAGTTCAAAAGGGGCCTCCAGAAATTAACAGCTTTCGAACTATCTCGCTTAACCCTTTTTGCTACCACAGATCATTCTTAAACTGCAAAAAATCTTCTAAATATAGCTAGAATAAAGTTAAAAAGACGTCGCCGGTAAGTAAGGGTTAACCATTGTACGAACCCTTGCTATACCAGGACTAAACTGAATTCATAACTGAAGGGACTGGTGATCAAAAAGGGGCTCCACTCCTGATGCTTTCTTGACTTAGTGTGTTGGCTTAATAATCCAGAAAGGTTGATCGCCTCTGTCATATTGTAAGGGAAGTCTCTTTTTGCTTGTGTCCATTCAGCCTACTGTTTTAAAGACTTGTATGCCTATCCAAGTGTCAATATTTTCCTGGAGTATTAGAGAGCCAGCATATACTTTGTTTTTGACTACGCTAAATGTTTACATTTTTCGATAGAAAAATCTCTAGCGAAGCCGGATTTCTCCATACAATGCTGGGTCGCTATCTCTCGCCAGGAAGAAATAGACACCTGGATGGGAATCAGTCTTAGAACAGTTTGCTGAATGTGGTCGAATGGATAAAAACCAGGGAAAGAGAAAAGGAGAGAAAAATAAGTCGGTGACTCTCTTAATAATCCAGGAGGGTTGATCGCCTCTTTGTCATATTTTAAATAATCCATAAGCCATACTAAAAGTTGGGGGGAAAAAAAAAAAAAATTTAGCTCTAGAAATTATTCTCTATAGATTTTACCTTTTTTCTGAATCCGTAAGTAACCTTTCAAACTGTTTAACGTAGTGTTCGATTATATTTTAATTTTACTTGGATGTCTAAGTATTCAAAAGATTTGTTCAGGACTTTTAAAACTTGGATTACATGTGTGAAGATAATTTGTCTGATCACATGCCTACATTAATTAAATTCATTGGGAAGTGTTGAGTGAAATAAATATTAGATTATTGTAGTAGAATTTCTTTCCAGTTTGGTTAATCTACTGCAGAAGCTTGTTAACAGGAAGCTACTTCACCATGGCTAAGGCTGTAAGTATTGACTTTGTTTTCACCTTCAAAATTTTCAGAATTTTTAGTTTAACTTTTAATTTGCTTAAACGTTGGATTGTCCTAGTGACTTCTTAAGTACCATTTTTGTGGGAGTACAGTTTAATCCTATAACCAGTTTGCTAAGAATCTAACTAGATAGTTCATATTAAATGTATACCATGATTTTACAGTTTTACGTAGCTCCTAATCCGTATTTATAGTTTTAATAACATAAATTCAAATGTCTGAAATTTAAATCATTACACTTTTGAAATTTGCATTAAATTTTAATGTCTTAAGGCTAAGACAAGATCTGCTAACTGATCTCTATTTCGGTTTCAGATTCTGCTGCTACCTGTGTTGTGTGTGATGGCGACCCTGGTAAGCTGTAGTTATGGCAGCGGAAACTACGGTGGCGGAAGCTACGGCGGCGGAAACTACGGTGGTGGTTACGGCAGCGGACGTCACGGTGGCATAAGCTACGGTGGTGGTTATGGCAGCGGACGTCACGGTGGCGGAAGCTACGGTGGTGGTTACAGTGGCGGACATCACGGTGACAGAAACTATGGTGGTGGTTACGGCAGCAGCAGACTTCACGGTGGCGGAAACTACGGTGGTGGTTACGGCAACCGTTATAACGGTGGTCTTCGGGACTATTATTGATTTGTGTCTGGGGAAAATTAGCTGACTTGGTATCGGTATAAATAAAATTGTTTAAGTTTATTTTTTTTTTCCAAATCCATACCAAATTATTCTTTTTAGATTAGTAAAAGTCCAATTTTCAGTGTCTCGATCCTTTATATTGAAACTTAAAAGTATTAGAAATCTTGGTGTATGAATTTGTAGGAAACTAGTTTGTCCTAATGCACTACAATATAGGATTCACACTAGCTTAATCTTTAGGAACTAGCAAATTATCTCTATAAGCCACAAATGGCATCCAATGAATGGCATAATATTATTTTTATTAATCTCACCACCACACCCCCAATGAAATTAATTAAAGTATATATGATCCACCGGGATTCGAACCCGGGTTATCACACACATATTTTTGCCACCTTAACCATTACACCACCAGGACGGTTAAAGGTTTTTGCACACGCCTAAGACTTATTATCCATTCTCGAATACTGGATATTAATCTAATGTTCATATTCCCAACCGCACTATGGTAGCCTACTGTTTAAGTGAGAGGAAAGAATATTCATGGGGCACAGATCATATAGACCGGCTTCTCGAAGAAATCTCCCTAAACCTACTAAAAATATTATTTTTATTAATCTCCCCACCACACCCCCAATGAAATTAATTAAAGTATATATGATTCACCGGGATTCGAACCCGGGTTATCACACATATTTTTAGAAAAGAAATTAAAAGTAACTTGGTTTTACTCAGAAATAATAAGGGAATCTGATTTATACAGCCAGTTTACTAGATATGGGTGCATTCGGCCATACCTGACCTTGCATTACCGTAACGAGTTTATTTTGTAGTGTGCAGTTTGGTACTTCTCTAAATTGCCATTTTGATACAAATTCTTGTCAAAGCCATTATCATTTTGTTAGACTTTTGAAACTATATATATATTTTTTTTAAACCGACTGCCTATTTAGTGATTTTTTTTAATAATTTTTGAAAAGTGCATAACTAGTACCGGTATTCAGAGTTTGGTTAACATACATTTAATAGCTTCTGAATGATCCTTCATAAAACTAGATTCTATAAATTAATAGGGTTTTTTACACGGATTCTCACTAAGTGGAATAGTATTCGATGCCGGAATGTTTACTCTAAAATTGCAGACTATTTTACAGCCACGAGCATTGTTTATTTTTATCCGTATCTGATCAATTCTTGTGGGCTCTAGTTTTATTAAGAGGATTTTGCTTGAGTTTGCACTACATTTCAGTAGTTTCTTGGAAAACAAATTACTAAAGCTTATTTATTAATGCAATCTATGAATGACTCTGCCGTTTTCTAATGTTACAGGCTCGGTATTTCTCACGATAACTGTTCTTATTTATCGCCAAACTAATAAAATAAAACTGGGAAGGATCCTCTGACCAAATAGGGTTAATATTGAACTGTTGGGTTGAATTCTGGAACTACCACTAGAACCTTCTCAGATTAAGGGGAGATGGGTAGTGTTTCTGGTCTCTTAATGTTTAGCCCCATTTAGTTTTCATATATGAATTTCGGCCCACCAGCTTGGCCATTTAAAGACTTTTCGCCTTTTTTGCTTTGGGTCATTTAGATAAATTCTTAACTAGCGAGTCTGATAAGCAAGTTGGAGCCGTAAACCTTGATATTTAAGAAAAATGCAATGTAGTTTTCAGGTGGATAAAAAGTACTTTGAATTAGATTATTTTATTTATACATGTACAGTCGAGGTTAACAAGTGTCAGATATGTCACAAAGTTTCGGACACTGACATACTCCGAGTGATTAGCACTTTTCCCAGTAACTATAAAGATATCAATACAAAAAATTGAGCGAAAATCACTGGAATCTGACTACACTTAATACCCCCGATTGTACTACAACTGTATATTAGCTGGTAACTGCTTAATATCAATGTCTACAGCTCTAACTTTCCTATAGCCAGAAACTCACAAGTGGTCAATTTTGAAGCTGTCTCGGGCTGAACTGAATCAACTGAAGTTAACCCCTTCAGCTCCATGACACCTTTCTGCCTTTAAATTTGGCTACAGGTAAATGATAAGCAGTTTATTAACCCATTCTGTACCGGGGACGTACTTTCTATCATATTCTGGCAACTATTAGACTTTTATTCAGCGTAGGAAGGACCTTCAGCAATAATAAGGCTTAAATATATCAACCAACCCTTTTCATCACCACAGATTCTTCCTAAGCTGCATGTTATCGTCAAAATATAGCTAGAATAAAATATAGCACACGTCGCTGGTACTCAAAAGGTTAACCCTCTCACGTATTTGACGCAATTTTGAGCATATTAGGGATACTTCAAAGCCTTTACCAACATGGGTATTTAGAAACCTTTAGTTTAGTTACTTCAACCTCTGCAGTTGTCTTTCAGTTAGCTGTGGGCAGAAAACTAATTTTGGACACTTCGCATATAAGTTTGATAAAACATCTACACTCTTGGGAGCGTTTAAGAACACTGAATCTGTACTCACTGGAACGTAGAAGAGAACGTTACCTAATAATATACACATGGAAAATCGCAGAGGGTTTAGTACCAAACCTACATACTCCGATAGTCATGAAATTCAGTGATAGGAGAGGCTGGGAATGCGAAATCCCCCGGATGAATAACAGGGGTGCTATGGGGTCTCTGCGAGAGGGCTGGTTATCACACAGAGGCCCACGTCTCTTCAACAAACTCCCACGGCGAGTAAGAGACATGAGGGACATCTCGATAGTCAACTTCAAGAGAGCCCTAGATGTCGAACTGCAAAAAGTGCCAGACGAGCCCATCTTTGCAAGGGAGCGAGCTGTCGCTTCAAACAGTCTACTGCACCAAATCACCACCCATACCGAGGGGCGTCGCGCTCCTTGGTGCCGCTAGAGGAGCGGCGAACACATCCAAAGGTAAGGACAGGTAATTATGAGAGTGAGAACTCTATTTATTATTTCTAATCTGGCAACCTCTGCGTCATAACAACGTGAAAGGGTTAAGGACCTATGTTACTAAGAGGGTTTATGGCCACGAACGAACCGCCCCCATGCACCTCTTGTCCCCAGTCAGTCTACGCCCCTCCTCCCAACCAGTACCGCCTTCATCCATATACTTCCTCACTGCATCCTTCCACCTCCTCCTTCGGTGCACCTCTCCCTCTCTGTCCTTCCACCTCGCTCTCGTACACCCTCTTATTCATTCTCTCGCTTTCCAAACGTTCCATATGGGCGAACAATCTCAAGTTGTTCCTTTTCACTCTTTCCAGCACATCTACCTCCACGCCACACCTCCTTCTTACTTTCTCATTCGTCTGTCTATCCCTTCATGTAACTCTGCACGCACTTCTCAAGTAACTCATTTCCACCGCTCTCTCTTGTGTCTGAGTCTCTTCCCGAACGTCCATGCTTCACTTCCATAAGTTAGTGTCGGGATTACCACACTGTCATGCAAGGACTTCTTCAGTTCCATACTGACCACCCTATTTCTTGTTACTGCTTTCAACGTTCCTACAAGTAACAAATGCAAGTATGGTTATTAAGACAGTAAATGAGATTCAATCCTTACCCCTAGGGGGGGAGGGGGGAGTATATATATATATACAGTATATCCCCCTTGCCACATGACTCGTTGCCGCTGTTTGAGGGCTTGTAGATGGGGCGGCCAAGGTTCTTGGCCGCTCTCCCTATCACCTCCAACTACTTTTGTCATGTCCTTTTCTTTCTCCTCATTTCTAGTTTACGTTTTTCCCTCTTCCGCTTTCTCCTGGGGCTGCCATCAGAGGCCGGTCTCCCACCCTTGAACTTTTGTGGTCCCGTCCCTCCCTTCCCTTCCGGTTGACTTCCCTGTTTGCTTCCTTCCTTTCTCTTTAACTGCTTCGGAGGTTCTAGTTTCCTTAGGGCTTCGCCTTGGTGTCTCTGATCACTGCTGAGTTGGCAAAGTCCACCTGGCGAGAGGTGCTGCCGGCCAGGGCTCGCAAGGCTCGTTGCTGGAGGATAGGCACTATAGGGTTGCTTTGGGGTTTCTGACTCCCTTCTCTCTTCCCAGTGAGTGTGTCAGGTGACTACGCCGGCCCCGTTCTCCGTGGGACAAAGCTGCAGGACAAATGCCCGGGTTGTACAAGGTCCCTAGCTCAAAGCCGACACCTGTCCCATCTCAATTGGCCGCATTCTGGGTTTTGTGGCCCTGCGGAGGTCTTTCTCCCTTTCGTTGCCAGGGGCACCTGGTAACCGCAGTATCTTCTTCCATGCTTTACCCCCTTTTCTCTTGCTATGGTGACGACTTATGCTTTTTTCCCTGTTCTTCCCTGTTTATGGCTTCTGCTTTAGTGGTTCCGGTGAGTGAGCCCCTTGTGGCATGCAGCCTGCCACTTGGGGGTCTGTTGTCTGGCTGTCAGTCCGGTTCACCGCTGGAGCACGGTGAGTCGGGGATGGTTTTGGGCGCTCTCGACCGGCCCGCTGAAATATCCCTCGGTCGTCGCTCGTCCCTCTCGTCCATTACCATTCCGAATCCTTCTACTACTATACCCAGGCTTTCATCTCCTCTCCTGTAGTTATGTCTTCCTCTTCTTCCTCTTCTCCCTCTAGTCATGTCACCCTCGACCCTTTTCTGCCCTCCCTCCCTCGTTCTCTTTCCTCTTCTTCTCCAGTTTCCTCCTCTTCTCGTCCTCGCTCCTCGGTCCCTCCCTCTGTCCTCTCTCTTGCACCTCCTCCTTTACTGTCTCCATCCCTGCTTCTGCGCCTCTAGCCGGTGATGACCTCCTCTTCCACCTGCGTCTCCTTCAACAGTGGAAAGGACGTCACCTTCCACTACCGCCATGATGCCTCCCGTCTTGTTATCGTCCAAACGAACTTCAGGCTACTGCTATGTCCTCGTTCGTCGATTGTTCTGGCACCCCCACCCCTTGCTCAAAAAGATTCAACTCCTGTACAGGGACTGTCCTGATCCCCGCTTCCAGCCGTCTCGTGGGTCGTCCATCTCGCGGATTGCGCCGACCATCGTCAAGGACATCGTTGTCGCACAAGACCACAATGGTTAGTGTGGTATGCTACACTATCCCTCCTCGCGACCTTCGCCGCCATCCTGCTAACATTGCCAAGATCTCTTTTGATGGACTTTCCCTTCCTGCCCATTTTATTGTTGGTGGTATCGCCTCCCGTGACTGCGTCTCTTCCCTCCACTCCAGTGTCGCAGCTGCTGGCGTTTCGGCCACCCGGCGAGTTCTGCCGTTCAACGCTGAGAGCCCACTCTGCCCGCGCTTTGCGGAGTCCGGACCTGCCGTATCAGTCAACGTCCAGTTCTGCCTTAATTGCCGCTCATTTGGCCGACTCTAAGATTTGCCCCGTACATCTGTTCGAGTCTGAGGTTGCTGCTCCTCAAAGCGAGACACTGCCTTACGCTCACCGCACCCCGCCAAGAGGCTCGTCGCTTGGGCTCCACCCCTCTGTCATTTTCCAAGACTCTGTCTCCTTCCCTCCTCTCTTCTTCGCCTCCCAGGCTCAGCCACGCTCCGTCACCACTTCCCCAGCCCCCCCTTTTCTGTCCGGACCTTCCACGCCTCCGCTCCCTCCGTCCCCCCGGGCCGCCACTAATTTGCCCCTTCATCTGTTCGCTTGCTCTCTTCCTTCTACCGTTCCGCCTCCGGCCGATGTTCTCCTTCCTTTTTCTTCTTCTCCTTTTTTTTTCTTTTTTTTCTTCCAGTCTTGCTCTCTAACGTTTTTTTTTTCTCCCTTGTCCGTTTTTTTTTTGCCCTTTTTCTTCTGTTTCTTCCTTTTTTCCTCTTCTTTTCTCACTTTTTTTTTTTTTTGTGGTATTGTGGTTTTGTAATGGTTGTTGTAGTAGTGGTAATGGTGGTGTGATGTAGTAGTGGTGTTTGGTTGTGGTAGTGTATAGTGGTTTTGGTAGTAGTAGTAATGGTGGTTTGGTATGGTGTTGTTGGTTTTAGTAGTAGTAGGTGGTGGTGGTGGTTTGGTAGTGATGGTGGTGTGGTTGTGGTGGTGGTGGGTATGTGGTGGTGGTGGTGGTGTGGTAGTACAAAGGAGTACAAAGGAAATCAAGCAACAACATATCTAGTGACCCTTCTAGGCTGCTTGTCCTCCAAAACACTGAGGATCAAGTGTCCAAACAGTGGTTTAGAGTGGGTAAGGGAACATTGGAAAGGGAACTACTGCCCTGCCACTAACGTGGCAGGACTAGGAAGTTAGTAGGGGACATATGGGTTAGTAACTGAGGGGAGGATAAAATAAAGTTATTCATTTACAAACACAGTCAGTCGCGGGTTTGATGCGAGATATTTGTCTAGGCGGAATTTAAATGAATCAACGGTGCTGCAGTCTATTACGTCTCGGGGAAGCCCAGTCCACAAGTTGACAACTCGATTGAAGAAGAAATTCTTAGATTCGTGTGAGTTAAAAGATTTACCAATAATTTTGCAACCGTTTCCCCGCGTGTAATTAGATTGGTCGATAGTGAAGTACTTACTACAGTTCATATTGTCGATGCCTTTGATGATTTTGAACACTTGAATTAAGTCACCTCTTAATCTGGCACCTGGGTTAAAGGAAATAGAATTTAATTCTCTAAGATGCTCTTCGTATGGTTTGTTCTTTAGGCTAGGTATCATTTTGGTAACTCTACGTTGAACTCGTTCTAAGCTTGTTTATGTCTTTTTGGTAATAAGGGCACCAGCATTGAACGCAGTATTCCAGAAAGAGGGCGGACTAAGGAATTGTAAAGGGTTAGGATTACGTCTTTGGATTTATGCTTAAATGATCTGCCTATAAAGCCAATTATTTTGTTTGCCTTCTTAACAACTTCTGAACATTGTTGACTCGGTTTTAGGTTACTCGATATTGTTACTCCCAGATCGGTTTCTCTGTTTACATTCTTAAGCTGAGTGCCATTCATCGAATAGTTTGCTTTCTCAGTTAGGTATCCGATATGTAGTACTTTACATTTATCCGCATTGAAACTCATTGTGCCAAATTTGGGCCCAATGTGACAATTTATCTAGATTGGTGTTGCATATCGTCAACTTGATCTTTTGAGAGTACACGATTTGCAATTTTTGTAATCGTCAAGCAAATTTTGAGATTGTACAGGTGAGACCCACATCTATGTGCCGTTGATGTAAATTAGAAAGATAATTGGTCCTAGTACCGATCCCTGGGGTACCCCGCTACTTACATTGGTCCATTTAGATGCCTTACCGTTTATGACTACTCTTTGCTTTCTGTCGCTGAGCCAATTTTCTATCCATTTCAACACACCGTCCTGTATTCCATGCGCTTTTAGTTTTAGCAGTAAACGTTTGTGGGGGAACTTTGTCAAAGGTCTTTTGAAAATCAAGCTTGTAGATAATATCTACAGCTTTACTCTCATCGTAGAGGTTGAGGATATCGTGGAAGAAGTCTAAGATGTTTGTTAAACAGGAACGTTTTTTACGAAAGCCGTGTTGAGTATCTTTAAGTATGTTATTTTCCTCCAAGTGATTTACGAGTCTGTCTCTTATGACCGTTTTTAGCATTTTACATACAACTGAGGTTAAGCTAATTGGACGATAGTTACTGGGTAGGGATTTGCTGCCTTTTTTTAATATCGGTGTTACGTTGGCTATGTTCCACTCATCAGGCATAGTTCCAGACTGCAAGGATTTATTGAATAGTAATGTCAGTGGTTTGGAGAGCTCATCCTTAGCTTCCTTTAGAACTCTAGGCGAGATTGTATCAGGTCCAGGCGTTTTATTTACCTTGAGTTTATCTAAACAATTCAATACTTCTCTCTCTGTAACGGTGATATTGCTTAGAACATCTGAATTATCAATCTGAATCGGCGATGGTGTAGGGATATCACTGAGGTCTTCTGTTGTAAAAACTGATGCAAAGAAGGTATTGAGGGCATTACTCATTTGTACTTCGTCTTTGGTGTATTCTCCATTTTCATCGACTAACGGTCCAACAGTTGAAGTAACTACTTTTTTCTTTCTGATATAACTATAGAATTCTTTCGGGTTTGTTTTACTTTGATTCGCAATATGTAACTCTAGGGTCATTTTACTTTGCTTAATTAACTTTTTGGCTTTGCGTCGTAGCTCTACAAATTTCACCCGTTCTTCGTCATTTTGTGAGGATTTTAATCTATCATTAGCAAATATTTTAGCAAGCAGGCAGTTTGAAATATCTTTATTCCACCATTTGGGCTTATTATTATGGCCTGGACGCCGTATTTTCGATGGTATGCAGTCTTGCACTGCTTTTAGGTAAGTGGTTTCGAATAACTTCCAAGATGTATTTATGTCGTTATTGTTAATTAAAAAGCTCCAGTTAGTTTCTTTAAACATAGCTCTAAGTTTATGAAAGTTTGCTTTCTTGAAATTAGGGACTTTTTCGATGCTACTATTTGGTTCGTTACTAGTAAAGTTTAAAGTGAAAGTTATCGTACGATGGTCGCTGTTACTGAATTCATCACCAACATTCAAATTCTCTATTAATTCTTCTTTTGTTGCAAGTACAATGTCAAGAACGTTATTACCTCGGGTCGGTGTTCGAACAAATTGGTAAAGCGAACTCTCTTGCAAGTTCGTATACAAGTCATGTCCGGAGTGTGAAGTAAGAGTATCGCCCCACTTGGTCACAGGTAAATTAAAGTCGCCAAAAAATACGGTATCTTGTGAGTTACTTACATCTGCAATTTGTTCATAAATTTCTCGGTCAGTTTGCACTGATTGAGCTGGAGGTCTGTATATTAATGCAAGTATTATTTTTGTACCTTTATTATTCTTTATTAGCACAAAAGATGTGTCGACGTTCACAATTTGAGGTTTTGACAAGAGGGTCGGGTTAAGACTTTCTTTGATATAAAATAAAACGCCACCTCCATTTTTATTTATTCGGCTTTTCTCAAACATTACATAACCGGGAAGTGAATACTCTGCTAAAAAGTCTCTATCTACTGTATTGAGCCAAGATTCTGTTATACCAATCACATCATAATTTTCAGTAAACACTAGTTCCTCTAAATCTGAAAATTGATTGTGTATGCTACGAGCGTTTGCATAGAAAACCTTTAAAGTTGCGGTTTTAGAACTCACAGAACGTTCTTTAATCAAATTTTTGGTTCTGATCGGATCTACATTTACATTCATGGCTGACATCGGTCCTCGGTCGTTATCCCTGGCGGTTTTGAATTTGGGTCGTGTTGGTGGAGCTTTATCCAAATTCGCTGTTCTTGACAGATTAGCATTTAATTCCTTCGCAGGTTGCCGCCCTCGCTGTCTTCGGTCCTCCTTCCTGGTTGTCCTGTGCCGAGTCGATTTCTTCTCCGAAAATCCTTCACCGCATCATTGAGAAGACGCCCAAAACGTGTTGCTCCAACCTGGTTCAGATGAACTCCATCATCCGAAAACAAATAGTCATCGTAGTAGAAATTGTCCCAGGTGTCGACGAATCCCACGTTTTCCTTCCTGCAGAGGTTTGCTAGACAACGATTTGTGCTGGTGGCTATGTTGTAAAATCGGCTCTTTACACCAAGCCGGGGGACGATTCCTGAGACGATGATCCTTGATGACTTCTCCTTAAACGACTTGATCAGCTGCTGGTACTTTAAAAGCAAATCTTCCGACCGGGTTCGCTGTACATCGTTGGATCCAACGTGGATGACATACATTGTATTAGCAGGGGCCAGCTTAGATACTTCGTCAACTGCAGCAACTACGTCGTCCACACCACCACCAGGGATACAAAAACGCTTCCTGGTCTTAGGTGCTCTGGCGCAAAACTCTGTGAGCTGACCACGTATCATCGAGTCTCCCACGAGCCGGACTTCTTCTATTTCCGCTTCGTCATCGGAGTCTGCGAGTATCTGGAAGCGGTTTTGACACTCGGTAATCGGTATGGGTTTCCTGGTCTTGGGGCAAACGTTGTTCCTCATGACACGGAAGTTGTCTTGAAGGGGAAGAGAGTTACTATTTGTTTAGTTTCTTGAGTATCGGAACCATCAGATGAAATGGCTACTGCAGGCGTTGAATTGTTGGCAGTTGACGTTGAGGCGTTGGTGGCTGCTGGAGTTGCGGTGACAATTGAAGTTTGTGGTACTCCAACGTTGAGTGTTACAAACTCTTGGAGTGATTCCAGCTTCATGGTGAGGACGTTGATCTTGTTGTAGGCTTCATCTAATTTTACTGTCAAATTCTCTTGTTGCTGGCAGAGACGGCAGACTTGAAGATCGACAGTAACAAACATGGACTCACCAAACCTACTGGCGCAGTTCGTACAAGTGCGAGGCATGGTAACAGTCAGTTTCTTCAGATCACTTCACTCACTTTAAAACACTTAACTCACTTTAAAACACTTAACTCACTTTAAAACACTTCACTCACATTAGAAACTCTTCAATCACTTCAACCGAAAACAATGTTGAAATACACAACAATAGGTTATCAGGGGTGATAGCCTAACCAAAAACAAAACATTTGAGATACGCAGAATTAGGCTTCCAGGGGCGATAGCCTAACCAAAAGTTTAAAAAAAATTGAAATACGCACTAATAGGCTACCAGCGTTGAATAGCCTAACCGAAAATAATAAAATTTAAATACGCAGAAATAGGCTACCAGGTGTGATAACCTAACCTTAAACAAATATGTATATATAACAGAATATGTAACTAAATATACAATTCACCAAATAGAGATTATATAAAAATAAAGTGTGACCGCACACAAGGGGTTAATATACTATCAACAGATGGCCCTGGTGTCACTGTAGCCTAGTAAAGCAGTAGCCTACTCTTTTTAGATTAGACAAAACAAAATGTATCAGTCAAAGGTTACTACAAGATCGTGCAAGCAACAACTAAAATTACAGATATATATAGCTACAGTAGGATACTAAACACAATATCTACTAGAGTTAATAAGAACAACAGATTGGCTGGCTATAGGCTAGGCTAGGTTTGAATTAGGTTAAAAGCTTGGCAGGTTGGGTTAGGCTAGGTTAGTTTGTACAAATACCACCCTTAGCTTAAGTAAAATCACTCTGAGGAGAAAAAGTCAAGAATATATCTAGGGGAAAAAGATAAATGAATGCACTTAAATTTACTACAAAATTGGCTGGAATTTAATATGTATAATCCCCAAAAAAAAATTGTTTACAAAATGGCGTCGGCGTTCGTTCCTGTAGGCAGGTTAGTTAGCACACAATATTGTTTATTAGCAAATTAATATGCAAAGCTTTACTTACATACAAGGCAGTTAAATTGATACTTACTACAGTAGGTAATGGGTAAAATTAGGGGCTACGATTTTATATCAACTAAAGAAGAGAGCGTTTGTTTACAAACAAAACAAAACAACAGATGGCGCTAGTGGCGCCCTGTCCGAGCAGGAGTCTTGTGATAAACACAAAGTTTATCAGTCAATACACAGCGAAATATCGTGCAGTGTTACTTACTAAACTACAGGATGGTTAAACGTGCTCTTAACCACCTTTCATGCACAAGAATGAAGAGGATGAGTAGTTAATACTCAAATTATGATCGATATCGTGAGACCGTTGACAGAGCGCCTGCAGCGTCTGGCGGTAGCTCCAGGTATATGAGGTAGTGGTTGTGGTAGTAGTGGTGGTGGTAGTATTGGTGGTGGTTGCAGTAGTAGTAGTAGTGGTGGTTGTGGTAGTGTTGGTGGTGGTGGTTGTGGTGGTGGTGATTGTGATAGTAGTAGTGGTGGTGGTTGTGGTAGTAATGGTTGTGGTAGTAGTGGTGGTTGTGGTAGTGTAGTGGTGATGGTGGTGGTTGTAGTAGTGGTGGTGGTGGTAGTAGTAGTGGTGGTTGTGGTAGTAGTAGTGATGATGGTGGTTGTGGTAGTAGTGGTGGTGTTGGTGGTGGTTGTGGTAGTAGTAGTGATAATGGTGGTTGTGGTAGTAGTGGTGGTGGTGATTGTGGTAGTAGTGGTGGTGGTGGTGGTTGTGGTAGTAGTGGTGGAGGTTGTGGTTGTAGTAGAGATGGTGGTGGTTGTGGTAGTAGTGGTGGTGGTGCTGGTTGTGGTAGTAGTGGTGGTGGTGGTGGTGGTAGTAGTAGTGATGGTGGTGGTGGATGTGGTAGTAGTAGTGATTATGGTGGTTGTGGTAGTAGTGGTGGTGGTGGTGGTTGTGTTAGTAGTGGTGGTGGTTGAGGTAGTAGTAGTGGTGGTGGTGGTGGTAGTGGTGGTGGTTGTGGTAGTGGTGGTGGTGGTTGTGGTAGTAGTGGTGGTGGTTGTGATAGTAGTGGTGGTGGTGGTGGTTGTAGTAGTGGTGGTGGTGGTGGTTGTGGTAGTAATGGTGGTAATTGTGGTAGTAGTAGTAGTGGTGGCGAGCGATTGCGAGCCAGCATTATATGGAGAAATCCGGCTTCGCCGGAGAAATTTTTCTATAGAAAAATATACAAATTTAGCTCGCTGTCAAAACAAAAATATATATATGCTGGCTCGCTACCGCTCGCCAGGAAAATATTGACATATGGATGGGGGTAAACGTCTTGAAACAGTAGGCTGAATGGGGCTGAATGGATACAAACCAAATAGAGAGGGAGAGAAAGAGAAAAAAAAAGAGAGGCGGGTTCCCTTAACATTAATCATCAATTACAATTATAAATCACCAAATGTATTGTGAATGTATAGTACAGTCGCGCTAATAAGTTATGTCTCGGCACCAAGTATGTTTTGATCAATAATTGGTATCAGCCATATCTAAGCTTCATTTCTTCATATCGAGCGAAATATCCAAACATGTTCCTACACTTACCCACCCTATTCAACATCTGACAGACATTAATACAGCACAGAGCTAGCCAAACGTAATGACAGCTGGGACATGACTTATTAGTGCGATCGTACAGTACATAAATTATCTATTTTTGTATTAATTTCACCACACCACCAAACACCTCCAATGAAATTAATGAAAGCATATATGTGATCCACCGGGATTCGAACCTGGGTTATCACACACATATTTGTAGACACCTTAACCATTACACCACCAAGACGGTTGTAACAACAGGAGATTGAACCTGATGATAGATGATCTGGAATGTAAAATTCAGTTTAAGAAGGAACTGTGCTATAGTCTATTCGCTGTAGGTAGCCGAGAAATCATGACCTCTAACCTCTGTAACTCAAAAACAACTAGAGTAATCAAGCTAATATGTCTACCATTTGGGAAGAGTCAGTCAAGGAATACATGTGGACATTTACAGTCAATTTGTTGTAGCCCGTTTTGAGTTACAGAGGATAGAGGTCATGATTTATCGACTACTTACTGCGAATAGACTATAGTAAAAAGGGTTAAGTGAGATAGTTCGAAGCCTGTTAATTGCTGGAGGCCCTTAAAAACTGAATATAAATCGTCTTAAGCCGGTATCACACGAGATCATTTATAGTCAACTTTCGATGATCAACCTTTTTCTGGCAACATTTCTAGAATATTTTGCACTGGTATCGGAGACTAGACTGATGGTAGATGAAATTAGGTAACACAAAAATATTAAATGTTTACTTTATGAGCTGCCAGACTAGTGTTAAGGATAAATGTTTAGTGAAAAGGCGCTCGTGTGATACCGGCTTAAAGCCGGTATCACACGAGCGCCTTTTCATTAAACATTTATCCTCAACACTGATCTGGCAGCTTATGAGGTCAACATTTAGCACATTTCGGTCACCAAGTCCTTCTATCAACAGTCTAGTCTCCAATACCAGGGCAAAATATTCCAGAAATGTTGCCAGCATTTTTTTGATCATCGAATGTTGACTATAAAAGCGCTCGTGTGATACCGGCTTCATATTAGTCACTATCAAGTAAAAAGACTGATGACAGATGATCTGGAATGTACAATTCATTTTAAGGGGAGGAAGACCGTTCTTCTGGACCCCCTTCTCCCTAATGTTTAGCCCCACTAGTTTTGAAATTAGACGAAATTCGGCCCATTAGTTTGGCGATTTTAACACCTTTCCCCCCATTTCGTTGTCAATTTTAAGACCTTTCGTGCCATTTAGGTATCGATTATTTCCTGGCGAGCGATAGCGAGCCTGCAATTTTAAGAGGAATCGGCCTTCGGCCGGGGCATTATTCTACCGAAAAATTTACAAATTTATCTTGAAGGGGGGTCTAGGGGGTGTTTTTTCTAAGCTTGACGGAGGTCTAGGGAGGAACACCTAAATAGCACGAAAGGTCTAAATATTGACGACGAAATGGGGCGAAAGGCCTTAAAATCGACTAACTAATGGGGCAAACATCTTAACATCTGAAAACTAATGGGGCTAAACATGAGGGAGAAAGTGGTCCAGAAAAACGGCCCTTAAGAAGGAACTATGCTAGTAAAAAGGGTTAAGTGAGATAGTTCGAAGCCTGGTTATTCAGCACCATGTATCCAGGTGTCGATTTCTTCCTGGCGAGCGACAGCGAGCCAGCATTGGATGGAGAAATCCAGCTTCGCCGGAGACATTTTTCTAGCGATAAATGTACAAATTTAGCTTGCTGTCAAAACAAAAATATATATATGCTGGCTCGCTACCGCTCGCCAGGACAATATTGACACTTGGATGAGGGTAAACGTCTTAAAACAATAGGCTGAATGGGGCCGAATGGATACAAGCCAAAGAGAGGGAGAGAAAGAGAAAAAAAAGCGAGGTGGGCTCCCTTAATCCAGCTGTTTAAATGCTATGCCATACCCCCTACCCTAACCCCGCCCCCCAAAAAAAATAAAAAATATAATAAAATAAAAAAATAAAATACAAATATATCAACCCTAGCCTACTGGATAGTTACGCCAGCACACTGTATGTCAAGAAAATTGTCAGGACTGGAGCCCCTTTTCGAGAACTCCAGTCCCTTAATGTGTGCAACTAACCTGGCATAGACGACACTTGCTGAAGGTCCCATTCCTCAAGGGACTGGAGTTTTGGCAGAGAGGCTCCAGTCCTGACGTTATTCTTGACTTGCAGTGTGCTGGCTTAATAATCCAATAGGGTTGATAGCCTCTGAAGTCCTATTTTAACTAACTAACCATTCCTGCCGACGATGAGAACACCAGTTGGGTGAAGCTCTTTTGACCCCTGTTGATAATATTTGTTTTGAATAAATTAGTTGTTTAATTAGTTAGTTAAAATAGGACTTCAGAGGCTATCAACCCTTCTGGATTAATAAGCCAACTCACTGTAAAGGGGCCCTCACACAGTCATGAGTGCGAGCTAGAGTCACTAGGAGTAGGGGAAAATGCGGACTCGCGAGCCTATTCGCAGTGAAAATCGATGACTCCTAGTAACTCTAGCGACTCCTGTTAGATTCCCACTCGCTCGCGGTGAAAATCCTGTTAGACTCCCACTCGCTCGCACTCCTGACTGTGCGAGGGCCCCTTAAGTCAAGAATAGTGTCAGGACTGGCGCCCCTTTTCGAGAAACCCAGTC
Source organism: Paralithodes platypus (assembly GCA_032716605.1). Taxonomy (NCBI): domain Eukaryota; kingdom Metazoa; phylum Arthropoda; class Malacostraca; order Decapoda; family Lithodidae; genus Paralithodes; species Paralithodes platypus. The sequence goes on along the minus strand of CM064507.1, from coordinate 24,062,428 downwards.
CCTTGCTAGGGCCTGTAACTTGTAACATTATCGTTCTCCGTGAAATTAAATATGGCATGCACTATCTGAATCAGTATCGAATGTGAACGAGACAATACAATGCTTAATTATAGCCCAAGTGCTTCATAACTTGGCTTTAAAGTTTCAAAGATTCGAAGTGGTGTACAATTATATGATGATAATTGTAGAAAAAGAGCATACACACACAACTTGAGAGAAATAAATAGATAGATAGATAGATAGAGAGAGGGGGGAAAGAAAGAGCGAGAGCGAGAGGTGGAGGGAGGGAGGGTGGAGGCGAGGTGAGGTGGAGAGCACACACAAGACAGTAATCAGTCCACCTCCCACCTTCTCCAAGCAAACACCCCTCCACTGGTAACTATGAGATATATTGTGTAGGAGTGCTCGATTCTTAAGGGTCGTAACTTGCTGTTACTTCAATCTCTGGGTTTTATCCATTTGGCCTTATTAAAACTTACTGTTTTGAGATTTTTATCCCCATCGAGGTGTTAATTTATACATGGCGAGCCATAGCAAATCTTCATAAAATTTATTTATGTATGCCTACCATTCATAACTCAGCGGTTCATGTTGGTGGGGGGCCAGGATATGTCTTTATGTGTACAGTCGCCTTGATAAGTGATGGCTCTGCACCAATAATATTTTGAGCAATAATTGGTATCTAGAAATATTGAAACCTTATTTCATATTTTTGGATGAGCTATACAACAATGTTCCTACACTTACCCACCTTATTAACCCTTTCACGCACATATGACTCGGAGGTTGCCAGATTAGCAATAAGAAATGGTTCTCACTCTTATAAATACCTCTAAAATTAGTTTTCTGCCCACAGCTAACTGAGACCACTGCAGAGGTTGAAGTAACTAAACTAAATGTTTCTAAATACCCCTGATGGTAACAAAGGCTTTAAAGTATCCCTAATAGGCTCAAAATCGCGTCATAAGTCGGAGAGGGTTAAGGGGAGATTTCCACTTGAGGGTTTTTTTTTTTGTAGACCCCTTTCTCATGTTTAGCCCCTTTGCTTTTTAGATTTTAAGACTCTCGCCCCCTTTAGTTTATCGATGTTAAGAACTTTCGTGCCATTTAGGGGTCTATTTTTTCCTGGTGAGCGATAGCGAGCCTGTAATTTGAAAGGAACCGGCCATTGGCTGGGAAAATTTTCTACAGAATGTACAAATTTATCTTTAAAGGGGATCTAGGGGGTGTAATTTTAAGATTAAGAGTTCTAGGGAAGAAACTAAATGCCTTTCCTTAAACGTATGAGCAGAGTCAAACTTAATGATAGCTGAGACATGCCTTATTAGCGCCACCGTACTGGAGAAAATGCATAATATCGTGATTAACTCTTTCTGTAGCGGAGACTCTTCAATTATCTTTATGCTAATACTATTTTATTCAGTTCAAAAGGGGCCTCCAGAAATTAACAGACTTCGAACTATCTCTTAACCCTTTTTGCTACCACAGACTTCTTAAACTGCAAAAAATCTTCTAAATATAGCTAGAATAAAGTTAAAAAGACTTCGCCGGTAAGTAAGGGTTAACCATTGTACGAACCTTTGCTATACCAGGACTAAACCGAATTCATAACTGAAGGGACTGGTTCTCGAAAAGGGGCTCTACTCCTGATGCTTTCTTGACTTGGTGTGCTGGCTTAATAATCCAGAAGGGTTGATCGCCTCTGTCCTATTGTAAGGGAAGTCTCTTTTTACGGTGCCGGAAACTACGGTGGTGGTTACGGCAACAGTTATAAAGGGGGGGGAACTTTAGCTCCTGAAATTATTCTCTATAGATTTTACCTTTTCTGAATCCGTAAGTAACCTTTCAAACTGTTTAACATAGTGGAAGATTATATTTTAATTTTACTTGGATTTCTAAGTATTCTAAACATTTGTTCAGGACTTTTAAAACTTGGATTACATGTGAAGATAATTTGTCTGATCACATGCCTACATTAATTAAATTCATTGGGAAGTGTTGAGTGAAATAAATATATTAGATTATTATAGTGGAATTTCTTTCCAGTTTGGTTAATCTACTGCAGAAGCTTGTTAACAGGAAGCTACTTCACCATGGCTAAGGCTGTAAGTATTGACTTTGTTTTCACCTTCAAAATGTTCCGATTTTTTTAGTTTAACTTTTAATTTGCTTCAACGTTGGATTGTCCTAGTGACTTCTTAAGTACCATTTTTGTGAAAGTACAGTTTAATCCTATAACCAGTTTGCTAAGAATCTAACTAGATAGTTCATATTAAATGTATACCATGATTTTATAGTTTTACGTAGCTCATAATCCGTATTTATAGTTTTAATAACATACATTCTAATGTCGTTAATTTAAATCTTAACACTTTTGAAATTTGCATTATATTGTAATGTCTTAAGGCATCGATCTGCTAACTGATCGACATTTCGGTTTCAGATTCTGCTGCTACTTGTGTTGTGTGTGATGGCGACCCTGGCAAGCTGTAGTTATGGCAGCGGAAACTACGGTGGCGGAAGCTACGGCAGCGGACGTCACGGTGGCGTAAGCTACGGTGGTGGTTACGGCAGCGGACTTCACGGTGGCGGAAGCTACGGTGGTGGTTACAGTGGCGGACGTCACGGTGACGGAAACTACGGTGGTGGTTACGGCAGCGGACGTCACGGTGCCGGAAACTACGGTGGTGGTTACGGCAACAGTTATAAAGGTGGTCTTCGGGACTATTATTGATTTGTGTCTGGGGAAAATTAACCGACTTGGTACCGGTATAAATAAAACAAATTAAGTTTATTTCTTGGTTTCCAAATCTATACCAAATTATTCTTGTTAGTTTAGTAAAAGTCCAATGTTCAGTGTCTCTATCCTTTATATTGAAACTTAAAAGTATTAGAAATCTTGGTGTATGAATTTGTAGGAAACTAGTTTGTCCTAATGCACTACAATATAGGATTCACACTAGCTTAATCTTTAGGAACTAGCAAATTGTCTCTAAAAGCCACAAATGGCATCCAATGAATGGCATAATTTAGAAAAGAAATTGGAAGTAACTTGGTTTTACTCTGAAATCAAAAGGGAATCTGATTTATAGCCAGTTTACTAGAAATGGGTGCATTCGGCCATACCTGACCTTGCATTACCGTGAAGGGTTTATTTTTCAGTGTGCCGTTTGGTACTTCTCTAAATTGCCATTTTGATACAAATTCATGTCAAAGCCATTATAATTTGTTAGAGCCTTTTGAACCTTTCTTTTTTTTTTCTTTTTTTAAACAGTGCCTATTTAGTATATTTTTTTAATTTTGGGAAAGTGCAGAACTAGTACCGGTATTCAGAGTTTGGTTAACCTACATTTAATAGCTTCTGAATGATTCTTCATAAAACTAGATTCTATAAATTAATAGGTTTTTTTTACACTTTTCACGAAGTGGAATAGTATTCGATGCCGGAATGTTTATTCTAAAATTGCAGACTATTTTACAGCCACGAGCATTGTGTATCTTTATCCGTATCTGATCACTTCTTGTGGGCTCTGGTTTTATTAGAGGATTTTGCTTGAGTTTGCACTATATTTAGTCTTTTAGAAGAAAAAAAATAACTAAAGCTTCTTTATTAATCCAATCCATGAATGACTCTGCCGATTTCTAAGGTTACAGGCTCGGTATTTCTCACGATAACGGTTCTTATCGGCAAACTAATAAAATAAAACGAGACCCTCTGACCAAATAGGGTTCATATTGAACAGTTGGGTTGAATTCTGGAACTACCGCTAGAACCTTCTCAGATTAAGGAGAAATGGGTAGTGTTTCTGGTCTCCATGTTTAGCCCCATATAGTTTTCAGATTGTATGACTTTCGGCCCACCAGCTTGGCCATTTAAAGACTTTTCGCCTTTTTTGCTTTGTCATTTAGATAAATTCTTAACTAGAGTGATAAGAATGTTGGAGATGTAAACTTTGATATTTAAGAGAAATGCAATAATGTAAGTTTCTGGTGGATAAAAAGTACTTTGAATTAGATTATTTTATTTATACATGTACAGTCGAGGTTAATAGTGTTGTCATTTATTTCACAAAGTTTCGGACACCGACATACTCCTGAGTGATTAGCACTTTTCCCAGTAACTATAAAGATATCCATACAAAAAATTGAGCGAAAATCACTGGAATCTGACTACACTTAACTCCCTCAGACATATATGACGCGATCGCGTCCTATGGGAGAGTGAACCAAAAACTCATGACGAGATCGCGTCATATGGACTTCTCTCTATACCTCTCCAATAAGTTTATGACGCGATTTTGAGGCATATGAGCTCGATAAGTTACCATACGATAAAACCGTTGGTGGCAACCTCTTTCACCTCCGATAATTCTAACGGCCGCAGTGTTGTGAGTGTAGTGCGGGGCAGTGGCAATGATCCCGGGGCTCCCGCCTCCTCGGACTTCTTGGAACATAATATGTCTGAAGGAGTTAATAGCCCCGATTGTACTACAACCGTATATTAGCTGGTAACTGCTTAATATCTATGTCTACAGCTCCAACTTCCCTATAGCCAGAAACTCGCAAGTGGTCAATTTTGAAGCTGTCTCGGGCTGAACTGAATCAACTGAAGTTAACCCCTTCAGCTCCATGACTCCTTTCTGCCTTTAAATTTGGCTACAGGTAAATGATAAGCAGTTTATTAACCCATTCTGTACCGGGGACGTACTGTCTATCATATTCTGGCAACTATTAGACTTTTATTCAGTGTAGGAAGGACCTTCAGCAATAATAAGGCTTAAATATATCAACCAACCCTTTTCATCACCACAGATTCTTCCTAAGCTGCATGTTATCGTCAACATATAGCTAGAATAAAATATAGCACACGTCGCTGGTGCTCAAAGGGTTAACCCTCACGTTTTTTATGCAATTTTGAACCTATTAGGGATACTTCAAAGCCTTTACCATCGGGTATTTAGAAACCTTTAGTTTAGTTACTTCAACCTCTGCAGTTGTCTTTCAGTTAGATGTGGGCAGAAAACTAATTTTGGACAGGTAATTATAAGAGTGAGAACTCTATTATTTCTAATCTGGCAACCTCTGCGTCATAACAACGTGAAAGGGTTAAGGACCTATGTTACTAAGAGGGTTTATGGCCACGAAGGAACTGCCCCCATGCACCTCTTGTCCCCAGTCAGTCTACGCCCCTCCTTCCAACCAGCACCGCCTTCATCCATATACTTCCTCACTCCATCCTTCCACCTCTCCTCCGGTGCACCTCTCCCTCTGTCCGTCCAGCTCGCTCATCGTACACCCTCTTATTCATTCTCTCGCTTTCCAAACGTTCCATATGGCCGAACCATCTCAAGTTGTTCCTTTTCACTCTTTCCAGCACATCTACCTCCACACCACACCTCCTTCTTACTTCCTCATTCGTCTGTCTATCCCTCCATTTAACTCTGCACGCACTTCTCAAGTAACTCATTTCCACCGCTCTCTCTCTTGTGTCTGAGAGCCGTATTCTTAAACAATTCTTTCCCTTCGAAAATGAAAGGAAGGAATTTTCTTTCGATTTGGTATTCTTAAAAAATCCTTCCCGTTCCTTTCCCTTGGGAAGGAAAAATCTTTCCCTTAAACAGGGGAAAATATTGGAATTTGAAGGATTCTCACTAGGCAGGTCTTCAGTTTTCCCTTCGTCATTTTGTTCATAACATTCTTATATAATTGGAGTCCGTGTGACTAAATATTGGATTTGACCACTATGTAATTTTATTAACATGATATAATGCACGATATTGAAAATGATATTGAAAATAAAGTAATGTTATTAAAAGTTTTAGAAGACCACTGATCTCGGAGGCTCGGCGTGAATTCGCGTGCGGACGATTCGGGTAATTTCGGGCTGCCAGCTGATAGCCTATTCCTCATCTTATACATATTTTGATTATTATTGATTTTCATTGGTTTACTGATGTAGCCCTTTCAAAGCAATTTTGTGCACGGTGTGAATATATTTTGGCACGTGTTAATGCAATAAGTGTCAACATTACCAGGTTTTGAGGCTTGCCAGAGATACGCTATCAACAATTCCCAGTAATACCATACTTTACATAACTAAAAATAGCTAGGCATATACTGTAATATTAATATAAATTTGTGGGCTAACCGTAATAGTGGTCAATCATCTTATATACTAATTTAGCCTACCTTACCAGTACCACATATTGGGTTAGGCTAGGCGGCTAGGCCTAGGCTTAGCCTACAGCCTACAGTAGGCTACATCATCATGTAAGCTAGCCTAGCCCAGGCTAATCTATTTTTCTTATGAATTTCACGACTCATACAGGATTGTAGGCCTAATTTGTTTTTTCTTAGGCTAGGCTACATCCCCACTGAATAAACTAACCTAGGCTAGTCTCTGTCCCTCTAGGCTAGCCCATCATAATGTTCAAGCCAACATTTGTTAGATTTTGTCAGAATTGGCTCACCTCAGATAGGCTATCTGGATTTTAATATGTTGTGAATTTATTAGGCCTATGGGAAGGATGTAGTATTTGGACATGCTACATGGCGCCTGCCTTGGTTTACACTACGCCGAACGGCGGCAGCAGTGAACGCTCGCGATCATGTTCCAGTCTATTTTGACTGCCGCAGGATTCAATAATAGGTTGACGGGGTCCTCACCCCCCCCCCCCCCCATTACATGTTGTTATCATCATATATTATATTGCCAGCAGGGGGAAAATAACCGTTAAAATAGACGGGAACGTAACTACGCGCACTACCTATGTAAACATGACGACCGTACACCCGGATACATCCTTCACGATTCACGACTTTTGACTGGTTTTTTAAGTAATTTGCCCCCTGCTGGCAAAATGCCTATATATGATGATGACAATAAGTCATGGGGGAGTGAGGGGGGCCCTCAACCTAATGTTGTATCCCACGGCAGTCAATATAGACGGAAACGTGATCGCGAGCGTGCGAGTAGTGTAAACAAGGCAGGCGATAAGCTCGAAATTCCTCGAATACTACATCCTTACCTTTATTACTTTATGTTATAGAAAGTCCGAGTTACCTTTTCACTATAATATTTTCCCTGATTTTCATAGCCTTGTACACTATCAGGGAGCGTGTTTTTAGATTATTCGGTATCTACCGGGTATCTTAACTACAGTTCAAGGAGACTACAGCACAGTTTGCACGCTCTCTGCGTTTATTTTTAATTTGACAGTGTTTGGTGGACATAATTGTCATCATCATATTCATATATAATGCCAGCAGGAGGCAAATAACCACTCGCAGAGGGATGATTTCAGAAAAAAGTGGCAAAATCTGACGCATAGAGCGTGCTAATATTGCCGCAGTGTCTGCTTGAATATTGTCATCATATTAGCCTAATCAAAACAAAATCCCTTGAAAAACATATTTGTAAACACTAGCCTATTCAATACTATTGGTTGTGAGTACAATTATAGGCTACCCTAATTTTTCATTACAGTATATCCTAGCCTAATCCCTCTACTTTCTTTAAATATCCAAACAATATAACTTAACCTGAGAACCTAAGATAGGCCTAGGCTATGCTAATATACAGCGTTTGATTATGCCGAGTGTATAGGCTAACTTACTAACATTGGTAGTTGCTAAACGTCTGGTAGGCTAAAAGAAAATGTATAAGATTAGAGCCCAAAATTGCTAATGAAAAAATGTGGCTACTTATTTTGGGCTGTATACAGTATGGTATGAGATTTTGTTGAAAACTTGGGATTGTTCTTGATCCCTGGCAAGCCTCAAAACCTGAATTTTCAAACTTATTACATTAACATGAGTCAAAATGTAGTCACACTGTACACAATATTAATGCATTGAAAGGACTGAATCAGCAAAGCAATAATACTCAAATATAGCCTACTCAATGTTTGTAAGGAAAACCCCACTAGTCACCAGAGTCCCCCGCACACTGTTTCAAATAAAATTTGTGGATTTTCTGTCTGAATTTACTTTACATCCTTAGTATTCTCTAGTCTTGAAGGTTAGGAATAATTATGGTATTATTACATACAGTACATACAGTGTTGGAACATCAGTGCTTCCAGCAGCTGTGGTGGGTGGATCGGTATCAGTCATTATCATGATCAGTATGGCAGTGGTGGACAAGTCCCCGTCAGTTTTTAGTGTGTACGGGTCAGCGAAAGAACGTGACACAGGATCTAATTGCACATTATATTGGGCTGCACAAGGAAGGCCAGTTAGTGAAACAAATAGTGCAAGCCACTGGTGTATGTGAGTAATCGGTAAGAAATTGGGCGAGGCCTTACAAAGATATTTGCCTAACTACATGATAACCTAGCCTTTGCCAAACTATATGATAGCCTAGCCTTTGAGGGGAGAGTAAAGAACATAAGAATATCACCCAATCTTCAAAACTATACTAATGGATAGCTAATATGATGAATAACCTACTCAAGAACATTATGTTCTTATGTTCTTATTGATGCCTAAATCATAACTATTGGTGATTCATCTTTTATTCAGATTACCCAAGAACAAAAATCAATTTAAAAATTGGAAGAATCTTATTTAAAGGTTCAGTATTATCCAAGCAACCTTCCGCGTCGATTTGCACGCTCTGGGCCATGACCGTTAAGTTCACTTCTATTATGTCCGCTTCTTAGGTTGAGGGGAGCCTCACCTTCCCAGGAATTATTGTCATCAATATACAGTATATATTGTTTGCAGAAGGGCAAATAACAAATAATGGTAAGGGTTGTGTTAGCGGGCGCCGGGCTTACTGTCCAATTTGTTTACAGTCGCACGCTCGCAGTTACATTCGCGTCTAATTTCATTGCTGTTATTTGCCCCTGCTGGTAATATGTATGATAATGACAACAAGTCATGGGGATGATGGGGGGTGAGCCCCCCTCAAACCATTATTGTATCCCACGGCAAAACAATTTACCCAACACCTGGCCGTGGGATACAATAATGGTTTGAGGGGTGCTATGTCCCCTCACCCCCCATGACATTGTCATCATCATATACAGTATATTACCAGGGGCAAATAACAGCAGTCAAATTAGACGTGAATTTAACTGGGAGTGTGCTAATATGGAAACAACGTGGGCGGTACGCCCGCTAACACAACCCTTACCAAAATAGGGAAGAATGTCATGTTGTGCGCTCGCACTTACGTTCCCATCCATTTCGACGCTATATTTTCTGCTATTTGCCCCCTGTCATTACTGCATGAATACTAGGTTAGGTTAGGTTAGGTTGTTTGGTTAGGCTAATGTATTTTTAGATCCAAAGGCATCCGCATAGTGTAAACAAGGTGGGCGGTACTGCCGGTACACCCGGTAACTAAATTCTTGCCCAAAATAATGTATAAAAATAAAAAACGGTCAAATTAGATAATTAATAAATAAATATCGGTAGCCTAAATATAAACATTGAAAAAAAACTAGTTTCAATAGCATAGTAAATCTACTATGGGCCATGAATTGCAACTTTTACCAAATTGGGCCAGATCAAATATAGCCTAGCTTTTATTTTTTGTTCACTGAATAGAAAACAAATCTAGCCTAGGCCTATATAATATATAGGCTAGGCCTACAGAAGTTGAAGTTAGTATTTGAACTCAGCACACCAGAATATGTCAGGCTATAATGTGTATTGAACTTTGAAGGTAAATACTTCTCAATAGTGGGTTATTGTGCGATTCCTGTAGCCTAGTTGTTAAGTTTTGGTCAGAAATGGAAGACTTGACCTTGTAATTTAAAAGTTCTCATGCTTGATATACGGTACACTAATTCGCACTACATTCGGCTAATCTAATTTATCTCCATCCCTGTTTCTTATCATATCGGTTTATATGTAATTATATTCTTGGATAATAGCCTATAGGCTAGGTCTAAATACTACAACAAAATATGGCTTGTTGGTGTACATGCGCGAATTAGAGCTAGGATCCTGTATTTATTAATATCATGTTGACAATTCATTCTTGTGATTGTGCAAGTCAACATAATATGCTTTGAAGACAATATTTGTGGTCTAAATCATTATTTTGGGCAACAATAATGCAAGTCAACCCTTGGAAACGTTTGTTTGACAAGGTTTGCTTACTACTTCAGGGAGTTCAGGCATACCAACTGGTACGCGCCTAGCTTCGCCTGTGGAACAGAGCTACCAACACTTCCGAAAAAATTTCCTTCCAAGGAATTCTTTAAGAATACCGAAGGGAAAGAAAATTCCTTGGAAGGGAAAGGAAAGTTAAAAGAAGGTATGGGTTTTTAAGAATACGACTGAGTCTCTTCCCGAACGTCCATGCTTCACTTCCATAAGTTAGTGTCGGGATTACCACACTGTCATGCAAGGATTTCTTCACTTCCATACTGACCACCCTATTTCTTGTTACTGCTTTCAACGTTCCTACAAGTAAAAAATGCAATTATGGTTATTAAGACTAAATGAGATTCAATCCTTACCCCTCAGGGGGGGAGGGGGGGGGGGAGTATATATATATATACAGTATATCCCCCTTGCCACATGACTCGTTGCCGCTGTCTGGGGGCTTCCGGGCTTGTAGGTGGAGCGGCCGCTCTCCCTATCACCTCCAACTAATTTTGTCATGTCCTTTTCTTTCTCCTCCTTTCTATTTTTCGTTTTTCCCTCTTCCGCTTTCTCCTGGGGCTGCCATCAGAGGCCGGTCTCCCACCCTTGAACTTTTGTTGTCCCGTCCCTCCCTTCCCTTCCGGTTTACTTCCCTGTTTGCTTCCTTCCTTTCTCTTTAACTGCTTCGGAGGTTCTAGTTTCCTTAGGGCTTCGCCTTGGTGTCTCTGATCACTGCTGAGTTGGCAGAGTCCACCTGGCGACAGGTGCTGCCGGCCAGGGCTCGCAAGGCTCGTTGCTGGAGGATAGGCACTATAAGGTTGCTTTGGGGTTTCTGACTCCCTTCTCTCTTCCCAGTGAGTGTGTCAGGTGACTACGCCGACCCGTTCTCCGTGGGACAAAGCTGCAGGACAAATGCCCCGGTTGTACAAGGTCCCTAGCTCAAAGCCGACACCTGTCCCATCTCAATTGGCCGCATTCTGGGTTTCGTGGCCCTGCGGAGGTCTTTCTCCCTTTCGTTGCCAGGGGCACCTGGTAACCGCAGTATCTTCTTCCATGCTTTACCCCCTTTTCTCTTGCTATGGTGACGACTTATGCTATTTTCCCTGTTCTTCCCTGTTTATGGCTTCTGCTTTAGTGGTTCCGGTGAGTGAGCCCGTTGTGGCATGCAGCCTGCCACTTGGGGGTCTGTTGTCTGGCTGTCAGTCAGGTTCACCGCTGGAGCACGGTGAGTCGGGGATGGTTTTGGGTGCTCTCGACCGGCCCGCTGAAATATCCCTCGGTCGTCGCTCGTCCCTCTCGTCCATTACCGTTCCGAATCCTTCTACTACTATACCCAGGCGTTCATCTCCTCTCCTGTAGTTATTTCCTCTTCTTCCTCTTCTCCCTCTTCATGTCACCCTCGACCCTTTTCTGCCCTCCCTCCCTCGTTCTCTTTCCTCTTCTTCTCCAGTTTCGTCCTCTTCTCGTCCTCGCTCCTCGGTCCTCCCTCTGTCCTCTCTCTTTGCACCTCCTTCCTTTACTAAGTTTTTCTCCATCCCTGCTTCTGCGCCTCTAGCCGGTGATGACCTCCTCTTCCACCTGCGTCTCCTTCAACAGGTGGGAAAGGACGTCACCTTCCACTACTGCCATGATGCCTCCCGTCTTGTTACCGTCCAAAACGATCTTCAGGCTACTGCTATGTCCTCGTTCGTCGATTGTTCTGGCACCCCCATCCCGGCTCAAAAAGATCAACGACTCAACTCCTGTACAGGGACTGTCCTGATCCCCGCTTCCAGCCGTCTCGGGGGTCGTCCATTCGCAGATTGCGCCGACCTCGTCAAGGACATCGTTGTCGCTCAAGACCACAAGGTGGTTAGTGTTGTATTTTTTTTTTTTTTTTTTTTTTCTATGTGATTGAGGGAGGCAAAAGGCATAACTGCCTATAGCGAGTGCATCCCCCATAGTTGAAAGAGTGACAAGGCCAAAATCAAGGGACGTTCGAGCCAAAATGCCTGGACACACGGAGTTTGAAGCAATTTAAGTCATAGGAAGAGGGAAAGACTGATTCTGGGAGAGAGTTCCAGAGCTCAGATGTTGAGTAGAAGAAAGTTTGAGAGTAACATTTCACTCTTGGGTTGGAGAGTTGCACAGAGTAGGGGTGGGATTTAGTTGCAAGACGGGTACCACGTGCCCTATGTAAAGGAGGTAGTATGCACTGGGATAGCTCTGAGGAACACTGATTATTATAGTAGCGATAGAATAGCGAGAGAGATGCAACATTGCGGCAGAGAGAGAGAGATTGCAGAGAGTTGGTGAGTGGACGGGAGTTAATGATACGAAAGGCCTTCCTTTCAACTTTGTCTAGGAGAGCGGTGTGAGAGGAACCTCCCCACACATGTGAACAATACTCAATACAAGGGCGCACTATGCCCCTGTACAGAGCATGAAGCTGTGCAGGGAAAAGAACCCCTAAGGCGTTGAGCACACCCACTTCTGGGAGGCTGCCTTAGCAAGACTGGTAATATGGTCCTTCCAAATGAGAGCAGAAGAAAAAGAGACACCAAGAATATGAGAGAAGATGAAGGGTTATTTTGTATTGTTGAAGAATAAGGGATAGTCCGCTGGGAGATCCTGACGGTAGATAGATGGAGAAATTGGGTTTTGGAAGCATTAAGTAAACAAGGTTTTCTCTGCCCCAATTGGAAATAGTATTTAGATCAGAATTTAAGAGTTCTATGGCTTCATTTCGTTTGTCGTTGAGGGATTGCTGGCTGGGGCGTTCTGAAAAACTAATGGAGTAGTGTAAGGTTGAGTCGTCTGCGTATGAATGGATGGGAATTAAAGTACAGTTAAGCAGAACATTTATCAAAATTAGAGAATAGGAGATAGGACGGAGCCCTGAGGAACACCGGAGTTTATAGGATGAGGAAGTGAACAATGGCCATCCACAACCGCAGCTATGGAACGGCCGGAAAGGAAATTAGAGACAAAGGCACAGATGGAGGGATAGAATCCGAAGGAAGGTAGTTTAGAAATTAAAGATTTGTGCCAGACTCTATCGAAGGCCTTCGATATGTCTAGTTCAATAGAAAAGGTCTCACCGAAGTCCCGAAAGGAGGTTACCCAAGAGTTAGTGAGATATGAAAGAAGATCACCAGTAGAGCGACCCTTGAGGAAGCCATACTGGCGATCTGAGGGCAGATTATAAGATAAAACGCTTAAGTAATTTGTAAGCAAGAACAGACTTTAGAGATACAAGAGATGAGAGCAATTGGACGATAGTTGGAGGGTTGAGAGCGGTCACCCTTCTTTGGGACAGGTTGAATGTGAGCAACACTATCCCTCCTCGCGACCTTCGCCGCCATCCCGCTAACATTGCCAAGATCTCTTTTGATGGACTTTCCCTTCCTGCCCATGTTATTGTTGGTGGTACTCGCCTCCCCGTGACTGCGTCTCTTCCCCGTCCACTCCAGTGTCGCAGCTGCTGGCGTTTCGGCCACCCGGCGAAGTTATGCCGTTCAACCGCTGAGAGCCCACTCTGCACGCGCTGTGCGCAGTCCGGACATGCCGTTGGTGAATGTCAGTCAACATCCCAGTTCTGCCTTAATTGCCGCCGGTCTCATTCGGCCGACTCTAAGATTTGCCCCGTTCATCTGTTCGAGTCTGAGGTTGCTGTCCTCAAAGCGAGACACGGCCTTATGCTCACCGCAGCTCGCCAAGAGGCTTGTCGCTTGGGCTTCACCCCTCAGTCATTTTACAAGACTCTGTCTCCTCCCTCCTCTTCTTCGCCTCCCTCTACCACGCCCCCCCCCCCCCTTTTTCTGGTTCCTCAGTTCCTTCCACCGGCTCCGCTCCCTCCGTCCCCCCGGTCGCACCAGTTTCGTTATCTGCCTCTGTTCCTTCTACCGGTGCTTCTCCCGGATTTTCTCCTTCCTCCTCTTCTGTCTTCTCTGTTCGTCTTTCCGTCTCTTCCTTTTCTGTCTCTTTGTCTTACACTTTCTCTGTTCTCAGTCCTTCTCCTACTTCTGCCCCCTTCATCTTGCTCTCTTCCTTGTTCCTCCTCTTCTAGTCTCCCTCAACGCTCTCACCGTTCCAAGCCTCCCCTCCGTTCCCCGTTGTGGTAGTAGTGGTAATGGTGGTGGTTGTGGTAGTAGTGGTAATGGTGGTGGTTGTGATAGTAGTAGTAATGGTGATGGTTGTCATAGTAGTGGTAATGGTGGTGGTTGTGGTAGTAGTAGTAATGGTGGTGGGTGTGGTAGTAATAATAAACACTATTTGTCTACAGCCTACTGGGCAAAAGCCCTCATATGGTTGGGGAGAGGCTAAAAGCGGAAATGGGTAAAAGAATAGAATAAATAGGGGTAAAATCAATAAAACTCGTTCATCCTAAAAAGAAAGAAAAGAAACAACAGTAAAAAAGATAAGACTAGAAGAAAGTATAAGATATTAGATCAGATGAAAGATGTTAATTTCCTTAAGGAAAGCAAATAAGTTGGCAATATCAAAGGAAGGAGTGTCAGACAGGATAGACTGAAGAGAAGGCTGAGAAAAGTAACGCTGCCGCTGTCGACCATATAGTGGGCATTCGACGAGAAAGTGCCACACAGTAATGCCTGTGTCACAAGTAGCGCACCACGGGGGAGGAGCATGTGGAGTGGCCATTAAGTGTCCATGTGTGTAGCGGGTATGACTAATTCGGAGACGAGTGAGGACGACTTGGTCCCTGCGCCTGGCCTGAAAAGAGGAAGGACACACGGAAACCGCATCCTTGATAGCACGAAGATGGATGGTAAGGGGCTGTGAAGACCATTCATGTTGTCATGCACGATAGATGAGTTCTCGAACTACGGCCTTCATGTCAGACAGGCGCAAGAGAGGACCTGCTCCTGGACCGATACAGGCTGATTTAGCGAGCCGATCTGCTCTCTCATTACCCGCAATGCCCACATGTGCAGGAACCCAGCAAAACTGGATTTTCCAATTGGCCAAGGAAAGGTCATGTATTCGGCGGAGAATAGTGGAAATAAGTGGATCGCTCATAGAAAGATCTTGTAACGCCAGAAGGGCACTCAGGCAGTCACTATAAATAACCACCCGAGGGGTGTTGACTGGAAAGGAAGGGACCATATCAACCGCCCCCAACAATGCACGCAATTCAGCAGTAAAAACAGATGAATATGGGGATAAAGCCAAGCTAAAAACGGAAGCCTCTGAAACTGCAGCACAACCAACTTTCCCATCCCTCTTAGACCCATCAGTATATATGACACGGGCAGGGGCATGATTTAGCATATGCTGAAGGGCGACACACCTCTGAACAGCAGGGAGCGAGGACTTAGAACCTTGAGCAAGGAACGTACAAACCATAGGTGATGATAAAAGCCAATACGGGATGGAGGGGTCAGCCGCCTGCAGAAGGGGGATGGGTAAATCATGGTGCATAAAGAGTTTGTGGGCCAAAACCGGAAAAGACGGTAACAATGCTAGAGGTAAGTCATCCTCCCCCACCTGGTCAAACAAGTTGCTCGCAGGTGACTCAGTAGACAGCAACTGCAGAGCAGAATTCATAATTACACGCTCTCGATGGAGGGGGAGAGGAAGCTGGCCACTTTCTACGAGAAGGCTCGTAATGCGAGACGACTTGAAAGCTCCAGTGCAAAGCCTGATACCAAGATGATGGACAGGATCCAAGGTTTTGAGCGTGGTCTGGGAAGCCGTGCCATAAATAGCACACCCATAATCTAAGACGGACAAAACCGTGGCCGTATATAACATAAGGAGGGTCCGACGATCAGCACCCCAGGTAACATGGTGACATTTCTTCAAGACGTTAAGACGTCTTAGGCACCGCGCCTTAACCCGGGAGCTGCAGGGAGACTCTTAAGAGTTCCCCCGGCGCACTGCGGGGAGACTCTTAAGAGTCAGAGAAAATAAAAATCAACTTTTGACATCGAAAAAAAAAAAAAAAAATATATTTTTTTTTTTTATTTTTTATATTTTTTTTGGCCCCTGGGCCATGCAAAATCTCAGTCCTCTACCTCCCCTCCTTCCCCACTTTCCTCCTCTCCTTCAGTTATCACCTATTTTCCCTGTTATTCCCTTATTCTGAGGTATATTTTCGTGCTAACATTAGAAATCCGATTGGAGGGTGTGGTCTTCACTGATAGCAAGCGAGTGCAAGAGAGAGGGAGAGTATCGATCGACTGTGTCTCAGTGGCCTTGGGGGAAATTGGCGGGAAAGCAGATTGCCTCACCCATACATTATACAACTCGCGGGCTATATCTCCGATTTTGACCATCCAAACGCTGTTTTCACTCGTTTTATTGTTGTTTCAGGTTAATACCTTTATAATCAACCCATAATAGGCGCATATGGATAAGTATTAATGCTATTAATGGCACAATGAATATTTTAGTGGCGGAAACACCTCAAATACGTCAGCACAGGGGGACGTTTCCAATTACCCCCATGCGCACTTCAGAGGTTAAGGTCTTTTACATGGGCAGACCAGTTAAGATGTGTGTCAAGGATGAGTCCCAAGAACTTAACCTGATCAGAAAATAGTAGCCGATGTCCAGACATTGAGAGGGAGATAGTCTGACCATATAGGTGACGTTTGTCACGATAAAAGAGAATCGCCTTGGTTTTCTCGCTGGAAAATGTAAACCCCGTAGAAGACGCCCAACGGGTAACGTCCCTCAAGACAGTATTAACCCGTTGAGACCCAGCGTCGCATGTGTTGCGTCGGCAGTCTTTGATCACCAACTCCCAGCGACGCATCACGTGCGTCCGACATATAAAAAACACTTACGTGGCTCGTAAGGTAGGAAATGGCGGGAGAATAGGAGGGGGAGGTACCGTAGTGTGTGTGGGAGCCGGGCCAGTAGTGTGAGCGGGCCGAGACAGCCCTGTGTTGTTGTGTGGGCTTAGTAGTTTACACCCCTAGTTCACCGCCACTTTGAACCTTCATTACTCCGGTCGTATGGGAGCTAGAGACTTGAGATTTATGTGAGATACTCCTTAGGATGTATGCCGTACAATGCCATACTCAGTTTTTACCCTAGTGCTCCCGGGCGGGTGGTCATGCGGGGGAGACGAACTATTGAACCCCCCCCCCCCCCCCCGCCCCCCAAATGACCGAAATGAGTTTTTTTTATTTTTGTGTTCATTTCTCACCATTCTCTTCCATTTTGGCTCAACAAATTTTGTTGAGGCTCCCCCGCCCCAAACCCCCCACCGGGCCCCCCCCCAAAAAAAAATTGTCAGAGGTGGTTTTTTTTTTTTTTTCATTTCTCATCCTTGTCTTCCATTTTAGCAAACAAAAAAAATAAGTGAAAATGGCTTGGGACTGGGGTGAACAAAATATTATAACTAGCCGGGGCTCAACGGGTTAAGGCATCGCTGTATATGAGATAAACTGGGTGAGGTATAGTAAACCGCGAAATCGTCCACATAAAGGCTGTGGGAGACTTGAGGAGGGAGGCAGGACACCACCCCGTTGATGGCGATTGCAAACAGCGTGCTACTAAGAACGCTCCCCTGAGGGTTGTGGTTGTAGTGGTGGTGGTTGTGCTAGTAGTAGTAGTAGTGGTGGTGGTTGTGGTAGTAGTGGTGGTGGTAGTGGTTGTGGTATTAGTGGTGG
Source organism: Paralithodes platypus (assembly GCA_032716605.1). Taxonomy (NCBI): domain Eukaryota; kingdom Metazoa; phylum Arthropoda; class Malacostraca; order Decapoda; family Lithodidae; genus Paralithodes; species Paralithodes platypus. The sequence goes on along the minus strand of CM064507.1, from coordinate 24,044,705 downwards.
TGGTGGTGGTAGTATTGGTGGTGGTTGCGGTAGTAGTAGTAGTAGTGGTTGTGGTAGTGTTGGTGATGGTGGTTGTGGTGGTGGTGATTGTGATAGTAGTAGTGGTGGTGGTTGTGGTAGTAGTGGTTGTGGTAGTAGTGGTGGTGGTTGTGGTAGTGTAGTGGTGATGGTGGTGGTTGTAGTAGTGGTGGTGGTGGTGGTAGTAGTAGTGGTGGTGGTGGTTGTGGTAGTAGTAGTGATGATGGTGGTTGTGGTAGTAATAGTGATAATGGTGGTTGTGGTAGTAGTGGTGGTGGTGGTGGTTGTGGTAGTAGTGGTGGTGGTTGTGGTAGTAGTGGTGGAGGTTGTGGTTGTAGTAGTGATGGTGGTGGTTGTGGTGGTAGTGATGGTGGTGGCGGTTGTGGTAGTAGTGGTGGTGGTGGTAGTGGTGGTGGTGGTGGTAGTAGTAGTGATGGTGGTGGTGGATCTGGTAGTAGTAGTGATGATGGTGGTTGTGGTAGTAGTGGTGGTGGTGGTGGTTGTGTTAGTAGTGGTGGTGGTGGTGTGTTTGTGTAGTAGTGGTGGTGGTAGGGGTAGTGGTGGTGGTTGTGGTGGTGGTGGTGGTGTGGTGGTTGTGGTAGTAGTGGTGGTGGTTGTGTTAGTAGTGGTGGTGGTGGTGGTTGTGGTAGTAGTAGTGGTGGTGGTTGTGGTAGTGGTGGTGGTTGTGGTAGTGGTGGTAATTGTGGTAGTAGTAGTAGTGGTGGCGAGCGATAGCGAGCCAGCATTATATGGAGAAATCCGGCTTCGGCGGAGAAATTTTTCTATAGAAAATATACAAATTTAGCTGGCTGTCAAAACAAAATATATATATGCTGGCTCGCTACCGCTCGCCAGGAAAATATTGATATATGGATGGGGGTAAACGTCTTGAAACAGTAGGCTGAATTGGGCCGAATGGATACAAACCAAATAGAGAGGGAGAGAAAGAGAAAAAAAAAAGAGAGGCAGGTTCCCTTAACATTAATCATCAATTACAATTATAAATCACCAAATGTATTGTGAATGTATAGTACAGTCGCGCTAATAAGTTATGTCTCGGCACCAAGTATGTTTTGATCAATAATTGGTATCAGCCATATCTAAGCTTCATTTCTTCATATCGAGCGAAATATCCAAACATGTTCCTACACTTACCCACCCTATTCAACATCTGACAGACATTAATACAGCACAGAGCTAGCCAAACGTAATGACAGCTGGGACATGACTTATTAGTGCGATCGTACAGTACATAAATTATCTATTGTTTTATTAATTTCACCACACCATCAAACACCTCCAATGAAATTAATGAAAGCATATATGTGACTGGAAGACTGGCATAATAGTCCCCCTATATAAGGGCAAAGGGGAAAGAGGAGTGTGTGGTAACCACCGAGGAATATGTCTTCTAAGCGTAGTAGGGAAGGTATACAGTAGGGTAGTGATTGAGAGAGTGAGAGTGAGAACGGAGAAATGGATAGGCGACGAGCAGGGAGGTTTTAGGAAGGGAAGAGATCAGATTTTTACCCTGAATTGTGTTGTGGAGAAGTATCTGGAGAAGAAACAAAAGGTGTATGTTGCCTTTATGGACTTGGAGAAGGCCTATGACAGAGTGGATAGAGAAGGTTTGTGGAAAGTACTTAGAATATACGGAGTAGAGGGCAAGTTGCTGAAAGCAGTGAAGAGCATGTATGAGGGTGCAAAGGCGGCAGTTGGAGTGAGCAGAGCGAGTTCTTTGACCTGAATGTTGGTTTGAAACAGGGGTGTGTGATGTCCCCCGTGGTTGTTTTTACTGTATATATGGATGGAGTTATGAAAGAAATACTATCAAGAGCAGTGGATGTTGGTGTATCGCTGAAAAGGGAGGGAATTGAGTGGAAGCGACCTATACTGCTGTTTGCGGATACAGTTCTGATGAGTGATAATGAATGGGAGTTGCAGGGTCTGGTAAATGAGTTTGGAACAGTGTGCGAAAAACGGAATTTGAAGGTAATACGGGGAAGAGCAAGGTTATGGTCTTCGAAAGGGGTGAAGTCACAGAGTGTGAGGTGAAGCTGAACGGTCAGGCTATGGAGATCGTCAACTCTTTTAAGTATCTGGGCAGTGTGTTGAGTAAAGATGGACTCTGGATGAAGAGGTGCGGGAGAGGGTACAACAGGGAAGAGGGTTGTAGGACGCTAAAAGCAGTAACAAGAAATAGTCAGTATGGAAGTGAAGAAGTCCTTGCATGACAGTGTGGTAATCCCGACACTGACTTACGGAAGCGAAGCATGGACGTTGGTTGAGAGACTCAGACCAAGAGTGAGAGCAGTGGAAATGAAATACTTAAGGAGTGCGTGCAGAGTTACATGGAGGGATAGACAGAGTAATGAGGAAGTAAGAAGGAGGTGTGGTGTGGAGGTAGATGTGCTGAAAGTGTGAAAAGGAACAACTTGAGATGGTTCGGCCATATGGAACGTATGGAAAGCGAGAGAATGACTAAGAGGGTGTACGAGAGCGTGGGGGTGAGGTAGACCGAATATGAGGTGGAAGGATGGAGTGAGGAACTACATGAACGAAGGCGGTGCTGGTTGGGGGGAGGGGCGTCGACTGACTGGGGACAGAGGTGCATGGGGGCGGTTCGTTCGTGGCCACCCCTTCGGGGATCACGGCGTCAGGCAATAGATAGATAGATAGATATATGTGATCCACCGGGATTCGAACCTGGGTTATCACACACAGATTTGTAGACACCTTAACCATTACACCACCAAGATGGTTGTAACAACGGGAGATTGAACCTGATGATAGATGATCTGGAATGTAATATTCAGTTTAAGAAGGAACTGTGCTATAGTCTATTCGCTGTAGGTAGGCGAGAAATCATGACCTCTAACCTCTGTAACTCAAAAACAACTAGAGTAATCAAGCTAATATGTCTACCATTTGGGAAGAGTCAGTCAAGGAATACATGTGGAAATTTACAGTCAATTTGTTGTAGCCCTTTTTGAGTTACAGAGGATAGAGGTCATGATTTATCGCCTACTTACTGCGAATAGACTATAGTAAAAAGGGTTAAGTGAGATAGTTCGAAGCCTGTTAATTGCTGGAGGCCCTTAAAAACTGAATACAAATCGTCTTAAGCCGGTATCACACAAGATCATTTATAGTCAACTTTCGATGATCAACCTTTTTCTGGCAACATTTCTGAAATATTTTGCAATGGTATCGGAGACTAGACTGATGCTAGATGAAATTAGGTAACACAAAATTATTAAATGTTTACTTTATGAGCTGCCAGACTAGTGTTAAGGATAAATGTTTAGTGAAAAGGCGCTTGTGTGATACCGGCTTAAAGCCGGTATCACACGAGCGCTTTATCACTAAACATTTATCCTCAACACTGATCTGGCAGCTTATGAGGTCAACATTTAGGACATTTCGGTCACCAAGTCCTTCTATCAACAGTCTAGTTTCCAATACCAGGGCAAAATATTCCAGAAATGTTGCCAGCATTTTTTTGATCATCGAATGTTGACTATAAAAGCGCTCGTGTGATACCGGCTTCATAGTAGTCACTATCAAGTAAAAAGACTGATGATAGATGATCTGGAATGTACAATTCAGTTTAAGGGGAGGAAGACCGTTCTTCTGGACCCCCTTCTCCCTAATGTTTAGCCCCACAAGTTTTGAAATTAGACGAAATTCGGCCCATTAGTTTGGCGATTTTAACACCTTTCCCCCCCATTTCGTTGTCAATTTTAAGACCTTTCGTGCCATTTAGGTATCGATTATTTCCTGGCGAGCGATAGCAAGCCTGCAATTTTAAGAGGAATCGGCCTTCGGCCGGGGCATTATTCTACCGAAAAATTTACCAATTTATCTTGAAGGGGGGTCTAGGGGGTGTTTTTTCTAAGCTTGACGGAGGTCTAGGGAGGAACACCTAAATAGCACGAAAGGTCTAAATAATGGGGCTAAACATGAGGGAGAAAGTGGTCCAGAAAACCGGCCCATCCCCCCCTTAAGAAGGAACTATGCTAGTAAAAAGGGTTAAGTGAGATAGTTCGAAGCCTGTTTATTCAGCTCCATGTATCCAGGTGGCGATTTCTTCCTGACGAGCGACAGCGAGCCAGCATTGGATGGAGAAATCCAGCTTCGCCGGAGACATTTTTCTAGCGATAAATGTACAAATTTAGCTTGCTGTTAAAACAAAAATATATATATGCTGGCTCGCTACCGCTCGCCAGGACAATATTGACACATGGATGAGGGTATACGTCTTAAAACAATAGGCTGAATGGGGCCGAATGGATACAAGCCAAAGAGAGGGAGAGAAAGAGAAAAAAAAGCGAGGTGGGCTCCCTTAATCAGCGGTTTAAATGCTATGCCATAACCCCTACCCTAACCCCACCCCACAAAAAAAATAAAAAATAAAATAAAATAAAAAAATAAAATAAAAATATATCAACCCTAGCCTACTGGATAGTTACGCCAGCATACTGTATGTCAAGAAAATTGTCAGGACTGGAGCCCCTTTTCGAGAACTCCAGTCCCTTAATGTGTGCAACTAACCTGGCATAGACGACACTTGCTGAAGGTCCCATTCCTCAAGGGACTGGAGTTTTGGCAGAGAGGCTCCAGTCCTGACGTTATTCTTGACTTGCAGTGTGCTGGCTTAATAATCCAATAGGGTTGATAGCCTCTGAAGTCCTATTTTAACTAACTAACCATTCCTGCCGACGATGAGAACACCAGTTGGGTGAAGCTCTTTTGACCCCTGTTGATAATTATTTTTTTAATAAATTAGTTGTTTAATTAGTTAGTTAAAATAGAACTTCAGAGGCTATCAACCCTTCTGGAATAATAAGCCAAATCACTGTAAAGGGGCCCTCACACAGTCATGAGTGCGAGCTAGAGTCACTAGGAGTAGGGGAAAATGCGGACTCGCGGGCCTATTCGCAGTGAAAATCGATGACTCCTAGTAACTCTAGCGACTCCTGTTAGATTCCCACTCGCTCGCGGTGAAAATCCTGTTAGACTCCCATTCGCTCGCACTCCTGACTGTGCGAGGGCCCCTTAAGTCAAGAATAGTGTCAGGACTGGCGCCCCTTTTCGAGAAACCCAGTCCCTTGCTAGGGCCTGTAACTTGTAACATTATCGTTCTCCGTGAAATTAAATATGGCATGCACTATCTGAATCAGTATCGTATGTGAACGAGACAATACAATGCTTAATTATAGCCCAAGTGCTTCATAACTTGGCTTTAAAGTTTCAAAGATTCGAAGTGGTGTACAATTATATGATGATAATTGTAGAAAAAGAGCATACACACACAACTTGAGAGAAATAGATAGATAGATAGATAGATAGAGAGAGGGGGGAAAGAGAGAGCGAGAGGTGGAGGGAGGGAGGGTGGAGGCGAGGTGAGGTGAGGTGGAGAGCACACACAAGACAGTAATCAGTCCACCTCCCGCCTTCTCCAAGCAAACACCCCTCCACTGGTAACTATGAGAAATATTGTGTAGGAGTGCTCGATTCTTAAGGGTCGTGACTTGCTGTTACTTCAATCTCTGGGTTTTATCCATTTGGCCCTATTACAGCTTCCTGTTTTGAGATTTTTATCCCCATCGAGGTGTTGATTTATACATGGCGAGCCATAGCAAATCTTCATAAAATTAATTTATGTATGCCTACCATTCATAACTCAGCGGTTCATGTTGGTGGGGGGGGGGGCAGGATATGTCTTTATGTGTACAGTCGCCTTGATAAGTGATGGCTCTGCACCAATTATATTTTAAACAATAATTGGTATCTAGAAATATTGAAACCTTATTTCATATTTTTGGATGAGCTATACAACAATGTTCCTACACTTACCCACCTTATTAACCCTTTCACGCACATATGACTCAGAGGTTGCCAGATTAGCAATAAGAAATAGTTCTCTCACTCTTATAAATACCTCTCCAAAATTAGTTTTCTGTCCACAGCTAACTCGGACAACTGCAGAGGTTGAAGTAACTAAACTAAAGGTTTCTAAATACCCCTGATGGTAACAAAGGCTTTAAAGTATCCCTAATCGGCTCAAAATCGCGTCATAAGTCTGAGAGGGTTAAGGGGAGATTTCCACTTGAGTTTTTTTTTTTTGTGGACCCCTTTCCCATTTTTATCTTTTTAGATTTAAAGACACTCGCCCCCTTTAGTTTATCGATTTTAAGAACTTTCGTGCCATTTAGGTGTCTTATGTTTTCCTGGTGAGCGATAGCGAGCCTATAATTTGAAAGGAACCGGCCTTTGGCTGGGAAAATTTTCTACATAATAATGTACAAATTTATCTTTAAAGGGGATCTAGGGGGTGTAATTTTAAGATTAATAAGAGTTCTAGGGAAGAAACTAAATGCCTTTGCTTAAACATATGAGCAGAGTCAAACTTAATGATAGCTGAGACATGCCTTATTAGCGCCACCGTACTGGAGAAAATGCATAATATCGTGATTAACTCTTTCTGTAGCGGAGACTCTTCAATTATCTTTATGCTAATACTATTTTATTCAGTTCAAAAGGGGCCTCCAGAAATTAACTGACTTCGAACTATCTCTTAACCCTTTTTGCTACCACAGACTTCTTAAACTGCAAAAAATCTTCTAAATATAGCTAGAATAAAGTTAGACGTCGCCGGTAAGTAAGGGTTAACCATTGTACGAACCCTTGCTATACCAGGACTAAACCGAATTCATAACTGAAGGGACTGGTTCTCGAAAAGGGGCTCCACTCCTGATGCTTTCTTGACTTGGTGTGCTGGCTTAATAATCCAGAAGGGTTGATCGCCTCTTGTCATATTGTAAGGGAAGTCTTTTTGCTTGTGTCTATTCAGCCTACTGTTTTAAAAGACTTATGCCTATCCAAGTGTCAATATTTTCCTAGAGTATTAGAGAGCCTGCATATATTGTTTTTGACTAAGCTAAATTTTTAAATTTTTGGATAGAAAAATCTCTAGCGAAGCCGGATTTCTCCATACAATGCTGGGTCGCTATCTCTCGCCGGGGAAGAAATGGACACTTGGATGGGAATAAGTCTTAGAACAGTTTGCTGAATGTGGTCGAATGGATAAAAACTTGGGAAAGGGAAAAGGAGAGAAAATAAGTGACTCTTAATAATCCAGGAGGGTTGATCGCCTCTTTGTCATATTTTAAATAATCCATAAGCCATACTAAAAGTTGGGGGGGGGACTTTAGCTCCAGCAATTATTCTCTATAGATTTTACCTTTTCTGAATCCGTAAGTAACCTTTCAAACTGTTTAACATAGTGGAAGATTATATTTTAATTTTACTTGGATTTCTAAGTATTCTAAACATTTGTTCAGGACTTTTAAAACTTGGATTACATGTGTGAAGATAATTTGTCTGATCACATGCCTACATTAATTAAATTCATTGGGAAGAGTTGAGTGAAATAAATATATTAGATTATTATAGTGGAATTTCTTTCCAGTTTGGTTAATCTACTGCAGAAGCTTGTTAACAGGAAGCTACTTCACCATGGCTAAGGCTGTAAGTATCGACTTTGTTTTCACCTTCAAAATGTTCCGATTTTTTAGTTTAACTTTTAATTTGCTTCAACGTTGGATTGTCCTAGTGACTATTTAAGTACCATTTTTGGGAAAGTACAGTTTAATCCTATAACCAGTTTGCTAAGAATCTAACTAGATAGTTCATATTAAATGTATACCATGATTTTATAGTTTTACGAAGCTCATAATCCGTATTTATAGTTTTAATAACATAAATTCTAATGTCTGTAATTTAAATCTTTACACTTTTGAAATTTGCATTAAATTGTAATGTCTTAAGGCATCGATCTGCTAACTGATCGACATTTCGGTTTCAGATTCTGCTGCTACCTGTGTTGTGTGATGGCGACCCTGGCAAGCTGTAGTTATGGCAGCGGAAACTACGGTGGCGGACATTACGGCGGCGGAAACTACGGTGGTGGTTACGGCAGCGGACGTCACAGTGGCGTAAGCTACGGTGATGGTTACGGCAGCGGACTTCACGATGGCGGAAGCTACGGTGGTGGTTACAGTGGCGGACATCACGGTGACGGAAACTACGGTGGTGGTTACGGCAGCGGACGTCACGGTGGCGGAAACTACGGTGGTGATTACGACAACAGTTATAACGGTGGTCTTCGGGACTATTATTGATTTGTGTCTGGGGAAAATTAACAGACTTGGTACCGGTATAAATAAACAAAATTAAGATTATTTCTTAGTTTCCAAATCCATACCAAATTATTCTTGTTAGTTTAGTAAAAGTCCAATGTTCAGTGTCTCTATCCTTTATATTGAAACTTAAAAGTATTAGAAATCTTGGTGTATGAATTTGTAGGAAACTAGTTTGTCCTAATGCACTACAATATAGGATTCACACTAGCTTAATCTTTAGGAACTAGCAAATTGTCTCTAAAAGCCACAAATGGCATCCAATGAATGGCACAATTTAGAAAAGAAATTGGAAGTAACTTGGTTTTACTCTGAAATCAAAAGGGAATCTGATTTATAGCCAGTTTACTAGAAATGGGTGCATTCGGCCATACCTGACCTTGCATTACCGTGAAGGGTTTATTTTTCAGTGTGCCGTTTGGTACTTCTCTAAATTGCCATTTTGATACAAATTCATGTCAAAGCCATTATAATTTGTTAGAGCCTTTTGAACCTTTCTATTTTTTATTTTTTTAAACAGACTGCCTATTTAGTAATTTTTTAATTTTTGGAAAGTGCATAACTAGTACCGGTATTCAGAGTTTGGTTAACCTACATTTAATAGCTTCTGAATGATCCTTCATAAAACCAGATTCTATAAATTAATAGTTTTTTACACTTTTCACGAAGTGGAATAGTATTCGATGCCGGAATGTTTATTCTAAAATTGCAGACTATTTTACAGCCACGAGCATTGTGTATTTTTATCCGAATCTGATCACTTGTGGGTTCTGGTTTTATTAGAGGATTTTACTTGAGTTTGCACTATATTTCAGTAGTCTTTTAGAAAAAAAATATCTAAAGCTTATTTATTAATCCAATCCATGAATGACTCTGCCGATTTCTAAGGTTACAGGCTCGGTATTTCTCACTAACTGTTCTTATCGGCAAACTAATAAACTAAAACTAAAAGACTCTCTGACCAAATAGGGTTAATATTGAACAGTTGGGTTGAATTCTGGAACTACCACTAGAACCTTCTCAGATTAAGGAGAGATGGGTAGTGTTTCTAGTCTCTTAATGTTTAGCCCCATATAGTTTTCAGATTTTATGACTTTCGGCCCACCAGCTTGCCCATTTAAAGACTTTTCGCCTTTTTTGCATTGTCATTTAGATAAATTCTTAACTAGAGTGATAAGAATGTTGGAGATGTAAACTTTGATATTTAAGAGAAATGCAATGTAAGTTTCTGGTGGATAAAAAGGACTGAATTAGATTATTTTATATATAAATGTACAGTCGAGGTTAATAGTGTAGTTTATTTCACAGTTTCGGACACTGACATACTCTTGAGTGATTAGCACTTTTCCCAGTAACTAAAGATATCCATACAAAAAATTGAGCGAAAATCACTGGAATCTGACTACACTTAACTCCCTCGGACATATATGACGCGATCGCGTCCTATGGGCGAGTGAACCAAAAACTCATGACGAGATCGCGTCATATGGACTTATCTCTATACCTCTCCAATAAGTTTATGACGCGATTTTGAGGCATATGAGCTCGATAAGTTACCATACGATAAAACCGTTGGTGGCAACCTCATTCACCGGCGATAATTCTAACGGCCGCAGTGTTGTGAGTGTAGTGCGGGGCAGTGGCAATGATCCCGGGGCTCCCGCCTCCTCGGACTTCTTGGAACCTAATATGTCTGAAGGAGTTAATACCCCCGATTGTACTACAACCGTATATTAGCTGGTAACTGCTTAATATCCATGTCTACAGCTCCAACTTCCCTATAGCCAGAAACTCGCAAGTGGTCAATTTTGAAGCTGTCTCGGGCTGAACTGAATCAACTGAAGTTAACCCCTTTAGCTCAATGACTCCTTTCTGCCTTCAAATTTGGCTACAGGTAAATGATAAGCAGTTTATTAACCCATTCTGTACCAGGGACGTACTTTATATCATATTCTCGCAACTATTAGACTTTTATTTAGCGTAGGAAGGACCTTCAGCAATAATAAGGCTTAAATATATCAACCAACCCTTTTCATCACCACAGATTCTTCCTAAGCTGCATGTTATCGTCCACATATAGCTAGAATAAAATATAGCACACGTCGCTGGTACTCAAAGGGTTAACCCTCACGTCTTTTACGCAATTTTGAGCCTATTAGGGATACTTCAAAGCCTTTACCATCGGGTATTTAGAAACCTTTAGTTTAGTTACTTCAACCTCTGCAGTTGTCTTTCAGTTAGCTGTGGGCAGAAAACTAATTTTGGACAGGTAATTCTAAGAGTGAACTATATTATTTCTAATCTGGCAACCTCTGCGTCATAACGTGAAAGGGTTAAGGACCTATGTTACTAAGAGGGTTTATGGCCACGAAGGAACTGCCCCCATGCACCTCTTGTCCCCAGTCAGTCTACGCCCCTCCTCCCACCCAGCACCGCCTTCATCCATATACTTCCTCACTCCATCCTTCCACATCTCCTTCGGTGCACCTCTCCCTCTGTCCGTCCACCTCGCTCATCGTACACCCTCTTATTCATTCTCTCGCTTTCCAAACGTTCCATATGGCCGAACCATCTCAAGTTGTTCCTTTTCACTCTTTCCAGCACATCTACCTCCACACCTTACTTCCTCATTCGTCTGTCTATCCCTCCATTTAACTCATTTCCACCGCTCTCTCTCTTGTGTCTGAGTCTCTTCCCGAACGTCCATGCTTCACTTCCATAAGTTAGTGTCGGGATTACCACACTGTCATGCAAGGATTTCTTCACTTCCATACTGACCACCCTATTTCTTGTTACTGCTTTCAACGATCCTACAAGTAACAAATGTAATTATGGTTATTAAGACAGTAAATGAGAGTCAATCCTTACCCCTCGGGGGGGGGGGGGGGGGGGGGGGGAGTATATATATATATACAGTATATCCCCCTTGCCACATGACTCGTTGCAGCTGTTTGGGGGCTTCCGGGCTTGTAGGTGGAGCGGCCGCTCTCCCTATCACCTCCAACTAATTTTGTCATGTCCTTTTCTTTCTCCTCCTTTCTATTTTTCGTTTTTCCCTCTTCCGCTTTCTCCTGGGGCTGCCATCAGAGGCCGGTCTCCCACCCTTGAACTTTTGTTGTCCCGTCCCTCCCTTCCCTTCCGGTTTACTTCCCTGTTTGCTTCCTTCCTTTCTCTTTAACTGCTTCGGAGGTTCTAGTTTCCTTAGGGCTTCGCCTTGGTGTCTCTGATCACTGCTGAGTTGGCAGAGTCCACCTGGCGACAGGTGCTGCCGGCCAGGGCTCGCAAGGCTCGTTGCTGGAGGATAGGCACTATAGGGTTGCTTTGGGGTTTCTGACTCCCTTCTCTCTTCCCAGTGAGTGTGTCAGGTGACTACGCCGGCCCCGTTCTCCGTGGGACAAAGCTGCAGGACAAATGCCCCGGTTGTACAAGGTCCCTTGCTCAAAGCCGACACCTGTCCCATCTCAATTGGCCGCATTCTGGGTTTCGTGGCCCTGCGGAAGTCTTTCTCCCTTTCGTTGCCAGGGGCACCTGGTAACCGCAGTATCTTCTTCCATGCTTTACCCCCTTTTCTCTTGCTATGGTGACGACTTATGCTATTTTCCCTGTTCTTCCCTGTTTATGGCTTCTGCTTTAGTGGTTCCGGTGAGTGAGCCGTGTGGCATGCAGCCTGCCACTTGGGGGTCTGTTGTCTGGCTGTCAGTCCGGTTCACCGCTGGAGCACGGTGAGTCGGTGATGGTTTTGGGTGCTCTCGACCGGCCCGCTGAAATATCCCTCGGTCGTCGCTCGTCCCTCTCGTCCATTACCGTTCCGAATCCTTCTACTACTATACCCAGGCGTTCATCTCCTCTCCTGTAGTTATTTCTTCTTCTTCCTCTTCTCCCTCTTCATGTCACCCTCGACCCTTTTCTGCCATCCCTCCCTCGTTCTCTTTCCTCTTCTTCTCCAGTTTCGTCCTCTTCTCGTTCTCTCTCCTCGGTCCTCCCTCTGTCCTCTCTCTTTGCACCTCCTTCCTTTACTAAGTTTTTCTCCATCCCTGCTCCTGCGCCTCTAGCCGGTGATGACCTCCTCTTCCACCTGCGTCTCCTTCAACAGGTGGGAAAGGACGTCACCTTCCACTACCGCCATGATGCCTCCCGTCTTGTTACCGTCCAAAACGAACTTCAGGCTACTGCTATGTCCTCGTTCGTCGATTGTTCTGGCACCCCCATCCCGGCTCAAAAAGATCAACGACTCAACTCCTGTACAGGGACTGTCCTGATCCCCGCTTCCAGCCGTCTCGGGGGTCGTCCATTCGCAGATTGCGCCGACCTCGTCAAGGACATCGTTGTCGCTCAAGACCACAAGGTGGTTAGTGTGTTTTTTTTTGTTTTTTTTTTGTTTTTTTTTCTATGTGATTGAGGGAGGCAAAAGGCATAACTGCCTATAGCGAGTGCCTCCCCCATAGTTGAAAGAGTGACAGGGCCAAAATCAAGGGACGTTCGAGCCAAAATGCCTGACACACGGAGTTTGAAGCAATTTAAGTCCTAGGAAGAGGGAAAGACTGATTCTGGGAGAGAGTTCCAGAGCTCAGATGTTGAGCAGAAGAAAGTTTGAGAGTAACATTTCACTCTTGGGTTGGAGAGTTGCACAGAGTAGGGGTGGGATTTAGTTGCAAGACGGGTACCACGTGCCCTATGTAAAGGAGGTAGTATGCACTGGGATAGCTCTGAGGAACACTGATTATTATAGTAGCGATAGAATAGCAAGAGAGATGCAACATTGCGGCGGAGAGAGAGAGATTGCAGAGAGTTGGTGAGTGGACGGGAGTTAATGATACGAAAGGCCTTCCTTTCAACTTTGTCTAGGAGAGCGGTGTGAGAGGAACCTCCCCACACATGTGAACAATACTCAATACAAGGGCGCACTATGCCCCTGTAAAGAGCAAGAAGCTGTGCAGGGGAAAAGAACCCCCTAAGGCGGTTGAGCACACCCAGCTTCTGGGAGGCTGCCTTAGCAAGACTGGTAATATGGTCCTTCCAAATGAGAGCAGAAGAAAAAGAGACACCAAGAATATTGAGAGAAGATGAAGGGTTAATTTTTGTATTGTTGAAGAATAAGGGATAGTCCGCTGGGAGATCCTGACGGGTAGATAGATGGAGAAATTGGGTTTTGGAAGCATTAAAGTTAACAAGGTTTCCTCTGCCCCAATTGGAAATTGTATTTAGATCAGAATTTAAGAGTTCTATGGCTTCATTACGTTTGTCGTTGAGGGATTGCTGGCTGGGGCGTTCTGAAAAACTAAGGGAGTAGTGTAAGGTTGAGTCGTCTGCGTATGAATGGATGGGAATTAAGGTACAGTTAAGGAGATCATTTATAAAAATTAGAAAGAGAATAGGAGATAGGACAGAGCCCTGAGGAACACCGGAGTTTATAGGGTGAGGAAGTGAACAATGGCCGTCCACAACCGCAGCTATGGAACGGCCGGAAAGGAAATTAGAGACAAAGGCACAGATGGAGGGATAGAAACCGAAGGAGGGTAGTTTAGAAATTAAAGATTTATGCCAGACTCTATCGAAGGCTTTCGATATGTCTAGTGCAATAGAAAAAGTCTCACCGAAGTCCCGAAAGGAGGATGACCAAGAGTTAGTAAGATATGAAAGAAGATCACCAGTAGAGCGACCCTTAAGGAAGCCATACTGGCGATCTGAGAGCAGATTATGAGAAGAGAAATGCTTAAGAAATTTGTAAGCAAGAATAGTTTCAAAAACTTTAGAAAGACAAGAGATAAGAGCAATTGGACGATAATTGGAGGGTTGAGAGCGGTCACCCTTCTTTGGGACAGGTTGAATGTGAGCAACACTATCCCTCCTCGCGACCTTCGCCGCCATCCCGCTAACATTGCCAAGATCTCTTTTGATGGACTTTCCCTTCCTGCCCATGTTATTGTTGGTGGTACTCCCCTCCCTGTGACTGCGTCTCTTCCCCGTCCACTCCAGTGTCGCAGCTGCTGGCGTTTCGGCCACCCGGCGAAGTTCTGCCGTTCAACCGCTGAGAGCCCACTCTGCCCGCGCTGTGCGCAGTCCGGACATGCCGTTGGTGAATGTCATTCAACGTCCCAGTTCTGCCTTAATTGCCGCGGGTCTCATTCGGCCGACTCTAAGATTTGCCCCGTTCATCTGTTCGAGTCTGAGGTTGCTGTCCTCAAAGTGAGACATGGCCTTACGCTCACCGCAGCCCGCCAAGAGGCTCGTCGCTTGGGCTTCACCCCTCAGTCATTTTCCAAGACTCTGTCTCCTCCCTCCTCTTCTTCGCCTCCCTCTACCACGCCCCCCCCTTTTTCGGGTTCCTCAGTTCCTTCCACCGCCTCCGCTCCCTCCGTCCCCCTGGTCGCACCAGTTTCGTTATCTGCCTCTGTTCCTTCTACTGGTGCTTCTCCCGGATTTTCTCCTTCCTCCTCTTCTGTCTTCTCTGTTCGTCCTTCCGTCTCTTTGTCTAACACTTTCTCTGTTCTCAGTCCTTCTCCTACTTCTGCCCCCTTCATCTTGCTCTCTTCCTTGTTCCTCCTCTTCTAGTCTCCCTCAACACTCTCACCATTCCAAGCCTCCCCTCCGTTCCCCGTTGTAGTAGTAGTGGTAATGGTGGTGGTTGTGGTAGTAGTGGTGGTGGTTGTGGTAATAGTGGTAATGGTGGTGGTTGTGATAGTAGTAGTAATGGTGGTGGTTGTGATAGTAGTGGTAATGGTGGTGGTTGTGGTAGTAGTAGTAATGGTGGTGGTTGTGGTAGTAGTGGTGGTGGTTGTGCTAGTAGTAGTAGTAGTGGTGGTGGTTGTGGCAGTAGTGGTGGTGGTAGTGGTAGTATTGGTGGTGGTTGCGGTTGTAGTAGTAGTAGTGGTTGTGGTAGTGTTGGTGGTGGTGGTTGTGGTGATGGTGATTGTGATAGTAGTAGTGGTGGTGGTTGTGGTAGTAGTGGTTGTGGTAGTGGTGGTGGCGGTAGTAGTAGTGGTGGTGGTGGTTGTGGTAGTAGTAGTTATGATGGTGGTTGTGGTAGTAGTGGTGGTGGTGGTGGTTGTGGTAGTAATAGTGATAATGGTGGTTGTGGTAGTAGTGGTGGTGGTGGTGGTGGTTGTGGTAGTAGTGGTGGTGGTGGTGGTTGTGGTAGTAGTGGTGGAGGTTGTGGTTGTAGTAGTGATGGTGGTGGTTGTGGTAGTAGTGGTGGTGGTGCTGGTTGTGGTAGTAGTGGTGGTGGTAGTAATGGTGGTGGTGGTGGTGGTAGTAGTAGTGATGGTGGTGGTGGATCTGGTAGTAGTAGTGATGATGGTGGTGGTGGTAGTAGTGGTGGTGGTGGTGGTTATGTTAGTAGCGGTGGTGGTGGTGGTGGTTGTGGTAGTAGTAGTAGTGGTGGTGGTGGTGGTAGTGGTGGTGGTTGTGGTAGTAGTGGTGGTGGTGGTGGTTGTGGTACTAGTGGTGGTGGTTGTGTTAGTAGTGGTGGTGGTGGTGGTTGTGGTAGTAGTAGTGGTGGTGGTGGTGGTGGTTGTGGTAGGAGTGGTGGTGGTTGTGGTAGTAGTGGTGGTAATTGTGGTAGTAGTAGTGGTGGTGGTGGTTGTGGTGGTTGTGGTTGTGGTAGTAGTGGTGGTAATTGTGGTAGTAGTAGTAGTAGTTGTGGCGAGCGATAGCGAGCCAGCATTATATGGAGAAATCCGGCTTCGCCGGAGAAATTTTTCTATAGAAAAATATACAAATTTAGCTCGCTGTCAAAACAAAAATATATATATGCTGGCTCGTTACCGCTCGCCAGGAAAATATTGACATATGGATAGGGGTAAACGTCTTGAAACAGTAGGCTGAATGGGGCCGAATGGATACAAACCAAATAGAGAGGGAGAGAAAGAGAAAAAAAAGAGAGGCGGGTTCCCTTAACATTAATCATCAATTACAATTATAAATCACCAAATGTATTGTGAATGTTTAGTACAGTCGCGCTAATAAGTTATGTCTCGGCACCAAGTATGTTTTGATCAATAATTCGTATCAGCCATATCTAAGCTTCATTTCTTCATATCGAGCGAAATATCCAAATATGTTCCTACACTTACCCACCCTATTCAACATCTGACAGACATTAATACAGCACAGAGCTAGCCAAACGTAATGACAGCTGGGACATGACTTATTAGTGCGATCGTACAGTACATAAATTATCGATTTTTTTATTAATTTCACCACACCACCAAACACCTCCAATGAAATTAATGAAAGCATATATGTGATCCACCGGGATTCGAACCTTGGTTATCACACACAGAATGTAGACACCTTTACCATTACACCACCAAGATGGTTGTAACAACGGGAGATTGAACCTGATGATAGATGATCTGGAATGTAAAATTCAGTTTAAGAAGGAACTGTGCTATAGTCTATTCGCTGTAGGTAGGCGAGAAATCATGACCTCTCACCTCTGTAACTCAAAACAACTAGAGTAATCAAGCTAATATGTCTACCATTTGGGAAGAGTCAGTCAAGGAATACATGTGGAAATTTACAGTCAATTTGTTGTAGCCCTTTTTGAGTTACAGAGGATAGAGGTCATGATTTATCGCCTACTTACTGCGAATAGACTATAGTAAAAAGGGTTAAGTGAGATAGTTCGAAGCCTGTTAATTGCTGGAGGCCCTTAAAAACTGAATACAAAGTGTCTTAAGCAGGTATCACACGAGATCATTTATAGTTAACATTCGATGATCAACCTTTTTCTCGCAACATTTCTGGACTATTTTGCACTGGCTTCATAGTAGTCAATATCAAGTAAAAAGACTGATGATAGATGATCTGGAATGTACAATTCAGTTTAAGGAGAGGAAGACCGTTTTTGTGGACCCCCTTCTACCTAATGCTTAGCCCCACTAGTTTTGAAATTAGACGAAATTCGGCCCATTAGTTTGGCGATTTTAACACCTTTCCCACCATTTCGTTGTTAATTTTAAGACCTTTCGTGCCATTTAGGTATCGATTATTTCCTGGCGAGCGACAGCGAGCCTGCAATTTTAAGAGGAATCGGCCTTCGGCCGGGGCATTATTCTACCGAAAAATTTACAAATTTATCTTGAAGGGGGGTCTAGGGGGTGTTTTTTCTAAGCTTGATGGAGGTCTAGGGAGGAACACCTAAATAGCACGAAAGGTCTAAATATTGACGACGAAATGGGGCGAAAGGCCTTAACATCGACTAACTAATGGGGCAAACATCTCATCATCTGATGGGGCTAAACATGAGGGAGAAAGTGGTCCAGAAAACCGTCCCATCCCCCCCTTTAGAAGGAACTATGCTAGTAAAAAGGGTTAAGTGAGATAGTTCGAAGCCTGGTTATTCAGCACCATGTATCCAGGTGGCGATTTCTTCCTGGCGAGCGACAGCGAGCCAGCATTGTATGGAGAAATCCAGCTTCGCCGGAGAAATTTTCTAGCGAAAAATGTACAAATTTAGCTTGCTGTCAAAACAAAAATATATATATGCTGGCTCGCTACCGCTCGCCAGGACAATATTGACACTTGGATGGGGGTAAACGTCTTAAAACAATAGGCTGAATGGGGCCGAATGGATACAAGCCAAATAGAGGGAGAGAAAGAGAAAAAAAAGCGAGGTGGGCTCCCTTAACCCAGCTGTTTAAATGCTATGCCATACCCACTACCCTAACCCCGCCCCCCAAAACAAAATAAAAACAAAAAATAAAATAAAAAAATAAAATAAAAATATATCAACCCTAGCCTACTGGATAGTTACGCCAGCACACTGTATATCAAGAAAATGGTCAGGACTGGAGCCCCTTTTCGAGAACTCCAGTCCCTTAATATGTGCAACTAACCTGGCATAGACGACACTTGCTGAAGGTCCCATTCCTCAAGGGATTGGAGTTTTGGCAGAGAGGCTCCAGTCCTGATGTTATTCTTGACTTGCAGTGTGCTGGCTTAATAATCCAATAGGGTTGATAGCCTCTGAAGTCCTATTTTAACTATCTAACCATTCCTGCCGATGATGAGAACACCAGTTGGGTGAAGCTCTTTTGACCCCTGTTCATAATTATTTTTTTAATAAATTAGTTGTTTAATTAGTTAGTTAAAATAGGACTTCAGAGGCTATCAACCCTTCTGGATTAATAAGCCAACTCACTGTAAAGGGGTCCTCACACAGTCAGGAGTGCGAGCTAGAGTCACTAGGAGTAGGGGAAAATGCGGGCTCGCGGGCCTATTTGCGGTGAAAATCGATGACTCCTAGTGACTCTAGCGACTCCTGTTAGACCCCCACTCGCTCGCGGTGAAAATCGATGACTCTTACTGATTCTAGCGAATCCTGTTAGACTCCCACTCGCTCCCACTCCTGACTGTGCGAGGGCCCTTAAGTCAAGAATAGCGTCAGGACTGGAGCCCCTTTTCGAGAAACCCAGGCCCTTGCTAGGGCCTGTAACTTGTATCATTATCGTTCTCCGTGAAATTAAATATGGCATGCACTATCTGAATCAGTATCGAATGTGAACGAAACAATACAATGCTTAATTATAGCCCAAGTGCTTCATAACTTGGCTTTAAAGTTACAAAAATTCGAAGTGGTGTACAATTATATGATGATAATTGTAGAAAAAGCTAAGCATACACACACAACTTGAGAGAAATAGATAGATAGATAGATCGATAGATAGAGAGAGGGGGGAAAGAGAGAGCGAGAGCGAGAGGTGGAGGGAGGGAGGGTGGAGGCGAGGTGAGGTGGAGAGCACACACAAGACAGTAATCAGTCCACCTCCCGCCGTCTCCAAGCAAACACCCCTCCACTGGTAACTATGAGATATATTGTGTAGGAGTGCTTGATTCTTAAGGGGCGTGACTTGCTGTTACTTCTATCTCTGGGTTTTATCCATTTGGCCCTATTACAGCCTACTGTTTTGAGACTTTTATCCCCATCAAGGTGTTGCTTTATACATGGTAAGCCATAGCAAATCTTCTTAAAATTAATTAATGTATGCCTACCATTCATAACTCAGCGGGTCGGCTTAATAAGTGATGTCTCTGCACCAATAATGTTTTGAGCAAGAATTGGTATCTAGAAATATTTAATAATGATTACTTATTTTTGGGTGAGCTATACAACTATGTTCCTACAGTTACCCACCTTATTAAGGGGAGATTTCCACTTGAGGGATTTTTTTTTGTGGACTCCTTTCACATGTTTAGCCCCATTGCTTTTTAGATTTTAATACTCTCGCCCCCTTTAGTTTGTCGATTTTAAGAACTTTCGCCCCATTTCTGTCAATTTATGAACTTTAGTGCCATTTAGGTGCCTATTTTTTCATGGCGAGCGAAAGCGAGCCTGTAATTTGAGAGGAACCGGCCTTCGGCCGGGACATTTTTCTACCGAAAAATTTACAAATTTATCTTTAAAGGGGGTCTAGGGGGTTTAATTTTAAGCTGTATGTAGTTCTAGGGAAGAAACTAAATGGCTTTCCTTAAACATATGAGCAGAGTCAAACTTAATGTTAGCTGAGACATGCCTTATTAGCGCCACCGTACTGGAGAAAACGCATAATATCGTGATTAACTCTTTCTGTAGCAGAGACTCTTCAATTATCTTTATGCTAATACTATTTTATTCGGTGCAAAAGGGGCCTCTAGAAATTAACAGGCTTCGAACTATCTCGCTTAACCCTTTTTGCTACCACAGATCCTTAAACTGCAAAAAATCTAAATATAGCTAGAATAAAGTTAAAAAGACTTCGCCGGTAAGTAAGAGTTAACCATTGTACGAACCCTTGCTATACCAGGACTAAACCGAATTCATAAATTATGGGACTGGTTCTCGAAAAGGGTCTCTACTCCTGATGCTTTCTTGACTTGGTGTGTTGGCTTAATAATCCAGAAAGGTTGATCGCCTCTGTCATATTGTAAGGGAAGTATTTTTGTTTGTGTCCATTCAGCCTACTGTTTTTAAGACTTTTACGCCTATCAAAGTGTCCATATTTTCCTGGAGTATTAGAGAGCCAGCATATACTTTGTTTTTGACTACGCTAAATGTTTACATTTTTCGATAGAAAAATCTCCAGCGAAGCCGGATTTCTCTATGCAATGCAGGGTCGCTATCTCTCGCCAGGAAGAAATAGACACCTGGATGGGAATAAGTCCTAGAACAGTTTGCTGAATGTGGTCGAATGGTTAAAAACAAGGGAAAGCGAAAAGGAGATAAAAATAAGTCGGTGACTCTCTTAACCCTTAATTAGCGGCGAGCAACATAAGTCGAGTTAAAAAAAGCTGGACTATGTGGCGGCGCTCGACATAGGTCGAGTGGCAATTTCAGCACGTAATGTGGCTGAGAGAGAGAGACAAGTGGTGGCAGGAGACTAGCGAGCGTATGACTGCTCCAGACCACCGCGGCGAACCTACTGACACAAATCTCAGCTCCCTCCTCCCTCTCTCACTCGCTACATACTCAATTATGTACCGAAACTACCGAATTACCTGCTTTTTGCACTCGCGTTGCACGGTTATTGCAAGAAAACTATCCATCATACAAGGATCGTTATGGTGTCATTCGAAAGCTCTGTTTATGCCCTTTCAGGGATAGGTACTTGTTTTACGTTCTGGGTCTTATTTAGGCATGAAAATGATCACGTAAACAGCCCTATTTTGGCTAAAAACACCCCGCTGTGCGGTACATATAATAAACCGCATAGGCCGCTCGTAAGGTGTTAATAATCCAGAAGGGTTGATCGCCTCTTGTCATATTTTAAATAATCCATACTAGAAGTTGGGGGGGGGGGGGGGGGGGGAAATTAGCTCTAGAAATTATTCTCTATAGATTTTACCTTTTCTGAATCCGTAAGTAACCTTTCAAACTATTTAACGTAGTGGAAGATTATATTTAAATTGTACTTGGATTTCTAAGTATTCTAAAGATTTGTTCAGGACTTTTAAAACTTGGATTACATGTGTGAAGATAATTTGTCTAATCACATTCCTACATTAATTAAATTCATTGGGAAGTGTTTAGTGAAATAAATAGATTATTATAGTAGAATTTCTTTTCAGTTTGGTTAATCTACTGCAGAAGCTTGTTAACCGGAAGCTACTTCACCATGGCTAAGGCTGTAAGTATTGACTTTGTTTTCATCTTCAAAATTTTCCGAATATTTAGTTAAACTTTTAATTTGCTTCAACGTTGGATTGTCCTAGTGACTTCTTAAGTACCATTTTTGTGAAAGTACAGTTTAATCCTATAACCAGTTTGCTAAGAATCTAACTAGATAGTTCATATTAAATGTATACCATGATTTTATAGTTGTATGTAGCTCATAATCCGTATTTATAGTTTTAATAAAAATAATTCAAGTGTCTGTAATTTAAATCTTTAAACTTTTGAAATTTGCATTAAATTGTAAGGTCTTCAGGCATCGATCTGCTAACTGATCAATATTTCGGTTTCAGATTCTGCTGCTACCTGTGTTGTGTGTGATGGCGACCCTGGTAAGCTGTAGTTATGGCAGCGGACATCACGGTGGCGGAAGCTACGGCGGCGGAAACTACGGTGGTGGTTATGGCAGCGGACGTCACGGTGGCGTAAGCTACGGTGGTGGTTATGGCAGCGGACGTCACGGTGACGGAAGCTACGGTGGTAGTTACGGTGGCGGACATCACGGTGACGGAAACTACGGTGGTGGTTACGGCAGCGGACGTCACGGTGGCGGAAACTACGGTGGTGGTTACGGCAACCGTTATAACGGTGGTCTTCGGGACTATTATTGATTTGTGTCTGGGGAAAATTAACTGACTTGGTACCGGTATAAATAAAAAAAAATTAGTTTATTTCTTGGTTTCCAAATCCATACCAAATTATTCTTAGTTTAGTAAAAGTCCAATTGTCAGTGCCTCTATCCTTTATATTGAAACTTAAAAGTATTAGAAATCTTGGTGTATGAAATTGTAGGAAACTAGTTTGTCCTAATGCACTACAATATAGGATTCACACTAGCTTAATCTTTAGGAACTAGCAAATTATCTCTAAAAGCCACAAATGGCATCCAATGAATGGCATAATTTAGAAATTAAATTCGAAGTAACTTGGTTTTACTCAGAAATCAAAAGGGAATCTGATTTATACATCCAGTTTACTAGAAATGGGTGCATTCGGCCATACCTGACCTTGCATTACAGGAAAGGGTTTATTTTTCAGTGCGGTTTGGTACTTCTCTAAATTGCCATTTTGATACAAATTCTTGTCAAAGCCATTATAATTTGTTAAGAGCCTTTTGAACCTTTCTAATTTTTTTTTTTTTAAACAGACTGCCTATTTAGTATTTTTTTTTTAATAATTTTTGGAAAGTGCATAACTAGTACCGGTATTCAGAGTTTGGTTAACCTACATTTAATGGCTTCTGAATGATCCTTCATAAAACCAGATTCTATAAATTAATATGGTTTTTTACACCGATTCTCACTAAGTGGAATAGTATTCGATGCCGGAATGTTTATTCTAAAATTGCAGACTATTTTACAGCCACGAGCATTGTGTATTTTTATCCGTATCTGATCACTTCTTGTGGGCTCTAGTTTTATTAGAGGATTTTGCTTGAGTTTGCACTATATTTCAGTAGTCTCTTAGAAGAAAAAAAAATAAGCTTATTTATTAATCTAATCCATGAATGACTCTGCCGATTTCTAATGTTACAGGCTCGGTATTTCTCACGATAACTGTTCTTATCTATCGCCAAACTAATAAAATAAAACTGGGAAAGACTGACCAAATAGGGTTAATATTGAACAGTTGGGTTGAATTCTGGAACTACCACTAGAACCTTCTCGGATTAAGGAGAGATGGGTCGTGTTTCTGGTCTATGTTTAGCCCCATTTAGTTTCCAGATTTTATGACTTTCGGCCCACCAGCTTGGCTATTTAAAGACTTTAGCCTTCTTTTTTTTTTTCATTTAGATAAATTCTTAACTAGCGAGTCTTCTAAGAAAGTTGGAGCCGTAAACATTGATATTTAAGAGAAATGCAATAATGTAGGTTTCTGGTGGATAAGAATTACTTTGAATTATATTATTTTATTTATACATTTACAGTCGAGGTTAATAAGTGTTGTCAGATATGTCCCAAAGTTTCGGACACTGACATACTCTGAGTGATTAGCACTTTTCCCAGTAACTATAAAGATATCAATACAATAAATTGAGCGAAAATCACTGGAATCTGACTACACTTACCCCCGATTGTACTAAAACTGTATTAGCTGGTAACTGCTTAACCTCTGAAGTGCGCATGGGGGTAATTGGAAACGTCCCCCTGTGCTGACTTATTTGAGGTGTTTCCGTCACTAAAATATTCATTGTGCCATTAATAGCATTAATATTTATCCATATGCGCCTATTATGGGTTGATTATAAAGGTATTAACCTGAAACAACAATAAAACCAGTGAAAACAGCGTTTGGATGGTCAAAATCTGAGATATAGCCCGCGAGTTGTATAATGTATGGGTGAGGCAATCTGCTTTCCCGCCAATTTCCCCCAAGGCCACTGAGACACAGTCGATAGATACTCTCTCTCTCTCTCTTGCACTCGCTTGCTATCAGTGATGACACCCTCCCATCGGATTTCTAATGTTAGCACGAAAATATACCTCAGAATAAGGGAATAACAGGGAAAATAGGTGATAACTGAAGGAGAGGAGGAAAGTGGGGAAGGAGGGGAGGTAGAGGACTGAGATTTTGCATGGCCCAGGGGCCAAAAAAAAAAAAAAAAATAAAAAAAAAAAAATATAATTTTTTTTTTTTTTTCGATGTCAAAAGTTTATTTTTATTCTCTGACTCTTAAGAGTCTTCCCGCAGTGCGCCGGGGGAACTCTTAAGAGTCTCCCCGCAGCTCCCGGGTTAATATCGATGTCTACAGCTCCAACTTCCCTATAGCCAGAAACTCGCAAGTGGTCAATTTTGAAGCTGTCTCGGGCTGAACTGAAGTTAACTCCTTCAGCTCCATGACTCCTTTCTGCCTTTAAATTTGGCTACAGGTAAATGTTAAGCAGTGTATTAACCCATTCTGTACCGGGGACGTACTTTCTATCATATTCTGGCAACTATTAGACTTTTATTCAGCGTAGGAAGGACCTTCAGCAATAATAAGGCTTAAATATATCTCTACCAACCCTTTTCACCACCACAGATTCTTCCTAAGCTGCATGTTATCGTCAACATATAGCTAGAATAAAATATAGCACACGTCACTGGTACTCAAAGGGTTAACCCCCACGTTTTTGACGCAATTTTGAGCCTATTAGGGATAATTCAAAGCCTTTGTTACCATCAGGGGTATTTAGAAACCTTTAGTTTAGTTACTTCAACCTCTGCAGTTGTCTTTCAGTTAGCTGTGGGCAGAAAACTAATTTTGGACAGGTAATTATAGGAGCGAGAACTCTATTTATTATTTCTAATCTGGCAATCTCTGCGTCATAAAAACGTGAAAGGGTTAAGGACCTATGTTACTAAGAGGGTTTATGGCCACGAACGAACTGCCCCCATGCACCTCTGTCCCCAGTCAGTCGACGCCCCTCCTCCCAACCAGCACCGCCTTCATCCATATACTTCCTCACTCCATCCTTCCACCTCCCCTTCGGTGCACCTCTCCCTCTGTCCTTCCACCTCGCTCTCGTACACCCTCTTATTCATTCTCTCGCTTTCCAAACGTTCCATATGGCCGAACCATCTCAAGTTGTTCCTTTTCACTCTTTCCAGCACATCTACCTCCACACCACACCTCCTTACTTCCTCATTCGTCTGTCTATCCCTCCATGTATCTCCGCACGCACTTCTCAAGTAACTTATTTCCACCGCTCTCTCTTGTGTCTGAGTCTCTTCCCGAACGTCCATGCTTCACTTCCATAAGTTAGTGTCGGGATTACCACACTGTCATGCAAGGACTTCTTCACTTCCATACTGACCACCCTATTTCTTGTTACTGCTTTCATTGTTCCTACAAGTAACAAATGCAAGTATGGTTATTAAGACAGTAAATGAGATTCAATCCTTACCCCACAGGGGGAAGGGGGGGGGAGTATATATATATATATATATATATATATATATATATATATATACTGTATATATATATGAACCCCGAACGACTATGGACAATCTTATGGACAATCTTAGAATAGCGACATGGAATGTGAGAGGCGTGAATGATGACACAAAAGAGAGAGGTCCTGGAAGTGTTAGTGAATGCCAGGCTGGATGTATGTGGAATGACTGAGACCAAATGGAGGGGTACAGATGTGAGAGAGTGGGAGTTTGGAATGGGTTTGTGTGCTGGAGTGAGTGAGGGAGCAGCGAGAGAAGGTGTGTGTTTGTTTGTAAGTAACAAATGGAAGGAGCGTGTAAGAGACTATGGGTCTGTGGGTTCAAGGATTTTGTGGGTGAGAATGAAAGTAGGAATGCAAACGTGGGTGATTGTGTGTGTGTATGCTCCGACAGAGGATAAACTTGTAAGAGAGAAAGAGGAGTTTTGGGGGAATGTGGAGGTGTGCCTATAAATTTGGCAAGAACGAAATAATATTTCTGATTGGGGCTATGAATGGGAAGGTGGGTGATAGGAAAGCTGATGGAGTGGTAGGAGGGTGGGGGGTACCATCAGAGGTGAATGGGAATGATAGTGCACTTGTGGACGTATGTGTGGGGAGGAGGCTTTGGATAGCCAAAACCTTCTTCCGACACAGAATGATACACAGGTACACATGGAAAGTGGTGTGGAAGAAGAAGGATAAGGATAAGACAGCGGTGGACGAATGGCACTGATTGATATATGTATGGATGAACGAATGAAGAAATCTGTGCTGGATTGTAGGGTATATAGGGGTATTGGAGGGGGTCTGTCTGATCATTACGTAGTAGTAGCTAAAATTAAGAAAGTAAATAAATGGATGAGGAGAGCTGGAGGGAGTCGAGAGGAGGGTGGAATGGCGAGGAGGGTGGAGAGGCTACAGGAGGTGGAAATCAGGGAAGAGTGCAGGAGAGCAGTAGAAAGACGACTAGGTGGGTTCTACCTGGAAGATATGGAAGAAATGTAGGAGATGAGCAAGGTGCTTAAGGAAGAGATCTGTGCAGCATGTGAGGAGGTGTGTGGAGTAAGGAGAAGAGGAAGGGGAGTGAAAGGTACAGCATGGTGGACAGAAGAGGTAAAAATAGCTGTGGAAGAAAAGAAGAAAAAGTATAGAGGGTGGTTGGGTAGTAATGGGAATGAAGATTTGGAGAGACAGAAACGAGCGAGGTATGTGGAGAGAAAGAGAGTGGTGAAGAGCTAGTAGTGAAGGAAAGTAAGAAAAGAGTAGAATAGGAATTTGGAAGGAATCTGAGTGTAAAGTGGAGGGAGTGTAAGAAACTGTTCTGGAAAGAAGTCAAGAAAGTTAGGGAAGGTAGCATGGGAAACAGTAAGGGTGTGAAAGATAAGAATGGGAGAATGCTAGCCGAGAAGCAAGAGAGAGTCGAAGGATGGAGGGAGTACTTCAACGAGTTGCTAAATGTAAGGAATAAAGTGCCAGCAAACATAGTTGGATGGGGTATGGGAGGGAGATGAAGAGAAGTAGTGGAGGAGGAGGTGGGGATCAGGAGGTCAGAAGTGTGGGAAGCCATGGAAAGAGTGAAGTTGGGGAAAGCACCAGGAATAGATGGAGTGTGTGGGGAAATGCTGAGGTATGGTGGTGAGATAGTGATCGAATGGGTTTGGAAAATGTGCAAACTAGCATGGGAGAAGAGGAGAGCACCTGATGACTGTAAGACAAGCATAATAGTCCCTCTATAAAAGGGTAAAGGGGAAAGAGGAGTGTGTGGTAACCGCCAAGGAATATATCTTCTAAGCATAGTAGGGAAGGTGTACAGTAGGGTAGTGATTGAGAGAGTGAGAGTGAGAAGGGAGAAATGGATAGGTGACGAGCAGGGCGGTTTTAGGAAGGGAAGAGGCTGTGTAGATCAGATTTTTACCCTGAATTGTGTTGTGGAGAAATATCTGGAGACACAACAAAAGGTGTATTGTTACGATCCAGGTTCTCAAAGACACAGGGCTCTTCAACATTGGACTAGATAATGGCAAAATGCAACAACGGTAACACTAGATCCATCCCCTGCCTTAAACACTGGAAAACAAAACACCATTACCGCCCTGAGTCGTGCCTGGACAACGAGGTATCCTATGCTCGGTAACTGGTGCACACACACTAGGCTGACGCTCGATGAAACAGCCTATTCTCAAACAGTAAAAGATTACTCGATTAGGTTACACAAAGAAAAGATAGTTAATGTGATTAATTAACGTTACGGTAGATACTCAAATAACTGGCACTCCTGTATTAAAGAAAGTGCAATGCTAGTCCTGCAACATCAACTGGAAACTTCTGAAATAAGTCTGCTGGGAAGATGTTCGTAAAGAATCTTGAACAATTATAATGCAGAATACGGGTCACAATAAACGCTAGGACATATAGTAATAATGGGCAGGCGAATAATAAAGACTGCGCAAAGGTAGTAATGCTCGACAACTAAAGAAATGCTTCGTGACACAACGCAACAGACTACTAGGTTTGTGCAACTCAACAACAACCTCGGCTCAAAAGTGCAGTGAATAATAATGTGGCATACATATAATAATGGGGGCTTATCTCTAACCAGTGTCTGCTCAGTTAATAAAGTCTAGCTGGGGTATCAAGGCAGGGCAACATTGGGCGAGCATGCGGCTCGTAGCCTAACGTTGTCCGAAGGTGGTATAATGAAGATTACGTTATATGACGGGGATGCTCTCTTGATAAATCTAGGTTTCTAGTACCTAGTATTATCATGGCGATCCCTCAGAAGTCAACACAAAGAGGCAGCACTATGTTGTGAGGGATAGGCTATGGCCCTCTCACACCACAGCGCTGTGCTCGCAAGGTAAACCCACCCGAAGACAACTTAGGCTCCCACAGTACCTGTCGATGTCGTGCAGGGCTTAGCTAACACTGCACACATCGGAGACAACGACACAGTAACCTTACCCCTAGTCTAGCTTTAAATAACCCAGCAGAATCACTCAACACCTTGCCAGGGAGACATATACCGGTCTACAACCTTCCCGAGAGAGGACACACACGGAAAAGTCTGTCTCTCCAAACCTCATTAAAGCCTAATACATGGAAATATCTGAGAGCTTCGCGTACAATACGACTGGCCGACGGTGAACGTCTATGCCGAAAACCAGAAGGGATGTTGAGTTTAATAAAGATTAGAGAATGAGAAAGGAGAAGTCGAGAGAGAGAAATAGTATGCAAAGTGGCGAGTATGGGGGACAGAATTGCAAAGGATGTAGACGATACGCGTGTCAGGCAAGCTTTGAGCTTGGTAAAAAACATGAGGCCGCGACGGGAAAGGACTAGTTGACCACCCGGCCGCCAACGCCGTCAGCGCCCAAGCAAGCCGCGTCATGACTCACCCCCCGCTGCCAGGTGTACTCCGTCACCCGCTCTCGCTCGCCTCCCACACAAGCAACATTTATATTATAGCGGATATAAAATATAAGGCGCGGTCACAGACCAAAACAAAGACCATTTCTAGACTGTCTGTGGCAACACGACACTAATAAAAGAAACCAGATAATTCTAGGACAACTGTAGCCCATCCCCCCATCCTGGCGAGCGCTAGCGAGCTGCAATGCCCCACGCAACCATTCTGCTAGCGCCGGGAGGCGTCACAGTATGTTGCCTTTATGGACTTGGACGAGGCCTATGAAAGCATGTGGAAAGTACTTAGAATATACGGAGTAGATGGCAAGTTGCTGAAAGCAGTGAAGAGCATGTATGAGGGTGCAAAGGCAGCAGTACATGTTGAAAATTAGCAGAGTGAGTTCTTTGACCTGAATGACAGTATATCATGTCTATTATTAAACGATTTTATTTGGATTTGGAAGGATGTACGTAAGTAAGAGGATAAATAAAGATAGTCTCTACCCTTTTCATTCCCACAGACCCTTCAAAAGCTACAGTATGTAAAATCGTCTAATGATAGCCATAGTTTACAGTCAAAAGGCGTCATAATCCTCAAGGGTTAATAGACTATACCTTTTGCATAACCTTTTAACCCTTGTTTTTTTCCCATATTACAATTCTTGCTAATAAGATATTCCTCCTTTTCCTGACTCGGAAATATTTGTGAAGGTTAAATGGTGCGAGCTGCACATAAAGGTTCAAATTCACATCACAGTTTTCGCTCACCCTTGAGGTTCTCCGCCCTTGGCCGGACGATACTATAATATTAGAAACGACCATTTAAGATGCTCATCCACACCCCATTAGGCTATCGGGCAGGACGATTTTTTAGAGCACGGTACAAACTAAGAGCATAAAAACAAAGAATATAAAATCACTGGGAAAATTGACAGTCAGTTTCGTACGTAAAATGGATTTATTACCACCATTATCGGCCCAAAATTCTCGACTTGTTTCTAACTTCTAACACTAACGCCATCATTGGTAGGGGGGTCCGGGTGGGGGGGGGGGGGGGGGGGGGGGTGTAAAACAATTTTTTGGACCTTAAATCATCACTAATATCACCATCAAAAAATATTTTTTGACTGACATTCGCATTCACCCAATAATGTTTGTGTGAAATTTTGTGAAAATCCGTCCAACGGTCTAGGAGGAGTTTCGGGACAGACGGACGACAACGACAGACATTTTTTTCCGGTGGTACCCACTATACGGGGGGGCGATACCAAACTCTGCTTACGCAGAGTTGATTAGTACTAGTAAACTTTACAACACAGCAAGCAATGACCAGTGTATTTTAATTTTTCTTAGCAATTCTCCCCACTTATTTTACTTCACAAATTTTAAGGTGTGACTGAACGTACATCTTAACTCTATTTCGACTTAGTAAATTCAAGTATTGCTTCAAGAACTATATTTTTGCACTAAGAAACTTATATATTTACTTCCTTTAATATCTACTTTCTCACATAGAAGTATACATTTTGAAGTAAATATTATTTTTTTGCCAGTAACAATTTCACAAGAAATTTATATAGCAGAGGATCAAAACCTTTGTTTCTGTTTCCTGTGTTACATTGTGTCTTTTAACCCATTTAGTAAGAGTGTTCCTACAGTTCCTTACTAACCTGAACTTTCCAGAAATGTCCTGTATTACTATTTTTACTGCTCACTCATCAGACTAACTACCATTATCATCCATACAAACATGGGTACGGGTGTGTGGTTAAGAGAAATCCCTACTACCAAAATGTTGTGCCAGTGCTAAAATTATTGTGGGATTATTTGTCAATGACATTCAGTCCAGGTACCTTTACCAAAAGTGTAATTTTCCCCTATTTCCTTTAATCCTTTTAACAAGAAATCACCTCACCTTGAGGAAGACTTAATTTCCTCAGACAGTCAATCTGAGAGCAGCTCAGAAGAGGAATTAGAGGGAACGGGAATTGAATCTCAGTCAGACACAGAGTTTGAGAAAGAAGTAGGGTCAAAAGTTGCTTCTGACCTTGACGACTTGACTGAACAACTAGCTAACTCTTTCAAGGATACATCGGGCCACCCCGATACTACATCGTCAAGCACAAGCGAACCGCCTTTGGTGTCCCACGATCACCAAAATTTCGCGAAACCCGAGGTAAAGCCAAACACCTGCAGCACCCAGAGTCATTTCGGCTTACGTTTTTCAGAACTAGGTGGTCTTACCCTGCGATCAGGAAACACTTATTTTTCCTCAGTGCCGGTAGTAACACCTCCACCAGCAACGACTACCAGTGCTTCATCTACAAATACTCCACCAGCATCTTCCACAGCAATCCTGGCAGGCCAGGCCCCACCACCGAAGATAAATCTCATGCAACGTGGGCAGGACATCGCCTATCTCGCCGGAAAAGATTGTCCAAACTACCTGGGGGAGTCCTTATCTTCTTGCGGACCATTAACCCCTCTTTGGAGGCGCTCGACTATAGTCGGACAAGAGAACCCCAACCTAAAGAGCGGGGCTCGGCTATAGTCGCATGCAATTTTGAGCACGTAATGTGCTCTGAGAGAGAGCCGAGCGGTGGGGAGGAGCATAGGTTCCCTCTGACCGGTCGGCACGGCTCCCGCGACAACTGAGGCCCCCTCCACACTCATCCTTACTAACTGCCTCACTACACAGGGAATTATGTAAGGAAATTACCTTATTTTAGGGTTTTTGCACTCGTGTTGCACGATCGTTGCAAGAGAACGCGTGGTCGTAGAAGAAAGGTTCTGGTGTCATTGGAAAGCTCAATTAACGCCCTTTCAGGGATACATAATTGTATCACACTCTGGCTCTTGTTTATGCATGAAAAAGAGCACGGAAACAAAGTCGTTTTAGGGGAAAACCCCCGCTTGGCAGGTAGTAGAAGTTACCGCCTAGGCCACTCGGAATGTGTTAAAGACCTCATGACCTCAGTGAACCAGCTGAATCTACAAACATATAGAAGGAAATATCTCTGAGGTAAGAGTGAGCAAACAAACAGTTAAACCATAAAATCTCCGATATATAAATATATATAGTGTAGTGGCAGTTGATTCTCCTCGGGGGAAGCGGAGTCTTATAAGGGCAAGCAACACCAAGGTAAACACGAACATCTTTATTCTGGTACCGGTTACTTTTCGTCATTAACATATATCATCATCAGACCTAAAGCATTAAGAAATAAATGTATTAATAAATTATGTTGACATTTAAAGCAAATATATTTTTAATAATAATTTAGAAAACACAAAAAGTTAGAAATCGCGAAAATTAAAAAGCTAGAACAAACACAAACAGCAACAGCTAAACCATATGTGAAGTATGTGTAGATATTGTAGGCTAAAATATATACAATACCTTAGAAACATAATAGGTTGGAGGAGAATTCGTGGGTGCCCAAGGTGGGTTTAAGATGGTGAGTGAGGAGGGACTCTGCTATTAACTGGGTGGTGTCACCAGAACAACTGAAAATTACTGAAAAATCTTTTTTGTTAATGGAATGGCCTAAAGGTTCACAATGGTCTCGAATGGCTGAAAAGGATGGTTTAGAAATGGGAAGTCCAGTTCTATAAGATCGACCCAGGTGCTCCGCAACCCTGTGTTTAAGTGCCGTTTTGATTGGCCTATATAAGTTGCATTACAGCAGCTACATTTATATTGATAAACAATAGAGGATTGCAGAACATCCGGGGTATGATCTTTGAATTTGAAATGATGAGACAAAGTATTAGTAGGTTTGAATATTATTCTGAGGGACACTTGGGGATAGAAGCAAAGAATTAATGTTGTGCCTTTATGGCGTATCGAGTAACTTGATGGTCCTAAAAATGGCATAGTGAAAATATTACTGCCTTTTTAGCAGTCGGTACGGGGCTCGGGACTTGGAAAAGTTTATTTAGTTGTTTACCGAAACCGTTTTCAATGAATGAAATAGGGAAACCATTAGAATGTAAAATGTGTTTGAGATATTCGAGTTCATTGTGAAAAGACAAATATGAGGAACAAATGTGGTAAGCACGGGTGACTAAAGTTAATATTAGATTTCGTTTGTACTGTATCGGGATAGATGAATTAAATTTTGTCGTTAAACCTGTGAAGGTTGGTTTCCTGTATATTGAAGTATTAAATGAGTCAGGTGTTCTGTTAATATTTATGTCTAGGAAGGGGAGTTTACCATTTGTTTCAGTGTCGGAAGTGAACTTAATGTTTTCATTTGTGAATTTAGATAAGCTAAGAATTTTGGAACGTGATCGGGAGACTGGAATAAAACGAATGTGTCATCTATGTAACGTGTATATATATATATATATATATTACATCCGAAGACACCAAGATGTGATCCGTGACTGTGCAGGAACGCGTGGTGGCTTCCCTCCCTCTTTCTTTCTACCTGACACCTGTGCCTATGTGACCGTGGTGAGAGAGCGCGAAGCGGAGGTGACCTAATATCAGTCCCCCCTACTCCCACCTACTTCGAGCACCTGTATTGGATGGCGTACCTGCCCCTCACCAGTGGTTGGTCGACGCAAGCAGCCTGTCCACCGATTGGTAGCGGCACGTGTGTCCTAGCCTACGTGACTCCTGAATCAAGCCCTGATTGGAATAGCGTGGAAAGAGAATGTGATAAATAGCCTGATATTTGAGTTAAAATCAGTCGCATTCTTAGCTGGGAGAGGAGAGCAGTATGGTGGAGACGAGACTATAACAGGCTTGTATAGCAGGGTTTTTGAGTTTAGTGTGTTCTTTGTGACCACTACTCGTTAGTTCGTGATTGAGTTTGTGACTATTAGTTAACCGGAGGTATGTTGTCAATACTTATCCTTATTTAATTTTGGATTTGTGATTGGATATTGAATATAGTAACTAAATCATCTGGCTGACATTGTACTAAATTTATTTAAATAATTTTATGTATTACTATTGTTTCATTAGTATTAAGCATTGTTGTAAGAAGTCCTATTAATTTATGTTGTGACTTAACTAAGGGAACGCAAACTTAGCTATAACCTTATTCTATATAATTAACGTGGAACCGAAACGGATACAAAACGATCCTGAGTTATTAAATGTTAATTTCTTTTATCATTAATTATTATTTAGTTTAATTGTAAAATACTTAATTTCTGTTTAAAAATACAATTTAATTTTATATGTGACTTTGTTATATTCACTTATCATCTATCATATTAATCAAATATCTTGCAGTAATAAGAAAATAATAAGAATAAGTAAGATTATAGGCTAACAAGAGAATAAGAGTAAATCATAATTTTTAAACGGTTAACTAACTGAAATAATTATATAGCTGAAAAGGATCTTAATAATATTAATACTTCATTACTAATCGAGATTAATTAATAGTCCTTACTTTCATACAAAGCTTTTCTTTATTCGTAATTAGTAGCCTACTGAATATTAAACATTGAAATAATTCTATATGACTTGAAATAGTTTCATGATTGATCATAATTGAAGTGTATCAGAGTATAAAGGATAATTAGTCCCAACAGCTAAAAGGAAAGCAAGTAACAACATAACAAACTTTAATAATTTAACCCTTTCACGCATTTATGACGCAGAGGTTGCCAGATTAGCAATAAGAAATAGAGTTCTCTCACTCATATAATTACCTCTCCAAAATTAGTTTTTTCCCCACAGCTCACTCAAAGACAACTGCAGAGGTTGAAGTAGCTAAACTAAAGGTTTACAAATACCCCTGATGGTAACAAAGGCTTTAAAGTATCCCCAATAGGCTCAAAATTGCGTCATATTTCGGAGAGGGTTAAGTTCTATTGGCCATCAGCTGTCTGATACCTTTTCATATTCTCTGTTCGGTCTAGTTTCATTAAGTTAACCACTTCTGAATCAAGATACATAACAGAAGACTGGTGACCTTGCCAGGATTCGTTTGTAAAGTTTCACTTAAGTTTCTTATAGTTTCACTGCTTAATTCGTCATGCCTGTATTAACTAATAACGAAGATGTTCAGAATTTATTAGAGTCAACACCCACAGCCAATGATATTGACCTCCTGTCAAAAGACGAACTGAAAGTGCTAGCCTCATATCTGCAGTTGATTGTCTCGGACATGACCAGAAATGGCACAGTCCATAAAATCCGAACTGTTTGGGATTCATGACACCGAGAGCGGTGAGCGTAACAGAGCAAATGGTGGGGGACCCAGTGATGCTGTGCAGTTTGGTGAAAATTTACCAGTTGGATTTACCCCTGAACAGTAGCTAGAGCTAGCTAGAATAAATGCTGCCCAGACAGACTCCCAAGCTAGGCAGACTCAAGCACAAATAGAGCTAGATCAGGCACAAACAAATATGCAGTCCCAACAAACCCAGCTAGACCATCAACTTCTATTATGACCATCATCACTACTACTAGTATTGTCACCATCATATCTACTACTGTCACCATCATATCTACTACTATCATCATCATCACTGCTGTCATCATCATCAATACAAATACAACCATCATCACTACTATTATCACCATCATCACTACTATCATCATCAATCCCACTATTACTACCATCACTTCTAATGCCAACTAAACTAACTTAACCTAGCAAATGCGGAGCGAGATGTTTTCGCCCCGAGAACGAATGTGTTCTTAGTGTGTGAGCCCCTTCGGGGCTCATACACTAAGAACACACTAACTGCTAACTGCACACACTAACACACTAACTGCTCAAAATAATTCAAATTCTAATGCTCCTTTGGTTGCTTCCCCTCCTGGATTAACCATGACTAGTGTGATTCCCCCATTCACAGAGGATGATGTTCAGGACTTGTTCGTGTTGTTCGAGGAAGTTGTTGCGGGAATGGGGTGGACAAGAGATCGATGGTGTTTTATGTTGCAAACAGTTTTGACAGGACAGGATCGTGCTACTTTTATTTCAGTAGAGTCTGAGGTTCGGCAAGACTATGACAGTCTCAAAACAGCTATCTTAAAAACTCATCAACTACAGCCTGAAGCTTATAGGCAAACTTTCAGAAAAACCCATAAGAACTTTGAAGAAACCCATACAGTATTTGCCAGGACCATGACCAAAACATTAAATAATTGGATCAAAAGTAAAAATGTCACTGATTTCAAGGGTCTGAAGGAGTTAATCTTGCTTGAGAATGTTCTATGGAAGAAAGATTCATCTGTAACCTATCATTTGAGAGGGAAAAAGGTAAAAAATCTTGAGGAAACTGCAGACATGGCTGATACCTATGTACAGTACTAAATAATAAATTCCGTGGGAAAAATCCCTATGATAATTCTAAGTTCTCTAATCACAAATCTGACAAATCTAGTCACTCTCAAAAGCCTATAACGTCTCCCCATGCTAGCCAAACTAAAAATGCTCCCCTAACTAAAAATGTGACTCCTTCCTGACATCATTCCAACATTCCACGACCAACATCTGTCTCGGTCACCACCCACCCCTCCCAAGTCACCATGAACACCAAAATCAGAGGGACTGTGAAGTGGTACAACTTCAAGAAGGGCTATGGATTTATACACAGAATAGACAACAACGAGGATATATTCATACACCACTCTGGGATATCAAGAACCAACACCAGAATATCACTAGACACCGGAGAAGCTGTTGAATTTTTCACCAGGAAAGGCAGACAAGGTGTAGAAGCTCAAGAAGTAACAGGACCAGGAGGTACTGAAACCAGAGGATCTCCCCATGCAACAGAGCAAACACCAAGAAGACTTGAAGAACACACTATGCATACAAAAATATATGCATGCATAGAAACAGCGAAGGCTATTGCTGGCTCAAATAAACATAATTTGAGCCACATAATACCTTTAATACTGCAGCACAACAACCTACCATCTATAAAAATCCCACAAGAAGCTCTCCAACCACCTAAATACCAAACCAAGAACACTCAACAGAGGAAGGACCCCATAATGGGGGAGAAGGAAGATGAATCAATCGATCTGTCTGAATTTGCTCAACAAGATGAACAAGAAGAAGATAATGAAGACTATGAGGAGGAGGATGAACAGGAAGAAGACAAAGAAGAAGAAATAGACCAACAACTACAAGAAGATGTAGAAACACCACGAGAGTCTCCCTTACCTCCAGTTCTATCACCTCAAACCGAAAAGAGAATCGAAGAACTCCGTAAACTTGATGAAGAAGGTCCCCGATATCATTTTGACAGAAATATAGGGAGTTTTGTCAAATGTACTCCTTATAAAGACAACCAGGGATGTGTTGTCTCTACCCCAAGGACTACAATAAAATCAACTACACAACGGAAAAAAAATAAAACAAAATGACAACTAGACACCTGAAAAAGAAATAAATGTAACTGTAATAAAGTAAAAATATCCCTAAATAGCAAGACTGAAAAAAACAAAATGTAACTAATAAAGTAAAAATATCCCTAAATAGCAAGGTGGTCTGCCCGCCAACTTTAATCTACTACTGTACTTCATAATTTCCTCCTCTTTTACCCTCTTCCCTCTCCAACCCTCTTCGTTCCCCTCTTAGACCCACCTTGGGTCCAAAAAAAAAAGGAAAAAAAAAAAAAAAAAAAAAAAGAAAATGTGACTCCTGGTAATGGTAACAGAGGTGGGGCCCAAACCAATAATAATAATGCTTATAAGGGTAATGTATCCCAGAAAATGTGTACTTATTGTGGCAAGAGAGGCCACCTAGGGCCAAAGAGAGAACGGAGAGATCTAGGCAGACAGTAGCCGCCGTACCAGACTCTCCCAATAATCAAAACCACCCAAATGTGTCTTTGATGCAGGACTTCCGACCGCATGAGTAGCCTACCTAGCTACTAACGTAAATCAGACAGGAAATGGTGTAGTAGCGTGTGTGGTGCAACCTGCAAGGGTTAAACCTGTAGTAATATCCCCATCAGTCCAGGACAGTCACCGTCCCTTTATTTCATCTGGAAATGTGAAACTGAATGGTTGTGTACATGAAGTAAAATGTTTGAGAGATACTGGCTCTACTAGCACCCTCATGGTGAATCCGGTTCCATGTCATCTCAACCAGTAGACCATTTCAACCAGTAGCTCTCAACCAGTGCCAAATTAACCCAGACCAACCAAACCAGTGCCAAAATATAGTACTAACCTAACCTAACCGTATTGGTTGATTTGGTACTGGTTGAAATGGTCTACTGGTTGAGTTGACCGGTCACCGGTGAATCCTTATTCTGAATGCCCAACTGGCGAACCAGTAATGATGAGAGGTGCTGGAGGCCAATTTTTTGCTTACTTGGTGAATGGAGAGATTGAGTGTGATTTGCTGAAGGGTGAAGCCTTTATAGCATTGTGTAGGCCTCAAGATATCCCTGTGCCTGGGGTAACCCTCCTTTTGGGGAATGATGTGGCTGGTGAGAGGGTCCGACCAGACCCAGTTTTGTCACTTTCCCCTGTTGACGAGCCGCTGACTGGTGAGCTTGAGAAGGAGATGCCAAAGGTTTTCCCTATGTGTGCTGTCACTCGGTCTATGGCTCAAGTAGCAGTTCTCTCTGATAGAAAAGTACCAACTGTGAAAGTAGATGAAAGGGATAAACGAGTAGTGAATGATGCTCCAACTATGCCTGTTGTGGAGACTGTAGTAGATCTGTCTGATACATTTATGGCTTATCTTGAGCCTAATGATAACCATGAGACCCCTCCAAAGTGGTAGAGTTACAGTGAGATGACAGGGAGTGTAAGGAGTTAGCTGCCAGTGCCGTGAGGCAAGAGGAGAGTGAGAAGGAGAAGGGTGAATGTTTTTACATGAAGAAAGGAGTTTTGTGGCGTAGGTGGAGACCGCCACACAGACCTATTGATGACGGGGCATGGGGCGTACATCAGGTAGTCGTTCCTAAACCTTGTCGTAAAGGTATACTAGAAATGGCCCATAGTATACCCTTACCTGGGCACTTAGGTGCGAGGAAAACCTTAGATCGTATTAAAGCCCACGTTCACTGGCCAGGAATGCGTGCAGATGTAGTGGAGTTCTGTAGAGTGTGTCACACCTGCCAGATGACAGGAAAACCTAATCAAAAAGTACCTGTACACCTTCTGGTGCCCTTGCCGGTGTTTGAGAACCCTTTCACTTGAGTGGTAGTGGATATAGTTGGTCCATTGCCAAAGGCATCCCTGGGACACATTTATCTGTTAACCATCATGGACATGGCAACTCGCTACCCAGAGGCTATACCGCTACGTAATACTTCAGCCCAAAATGTCATAAAGGAACTGCTCAAATTCTTCACCAGAATGGGTTTCCCCCATGAGGTGCAAAGTGATCAAGGTACTAATTTCACTTCTAATATATTTCAGCAGTCCCTGAAGGAATTGGGTATCGAGCATGTAAAGTCAAGCTCATACCACCCAGAGAGTCAAGGGGTCCTCGAATGGTATCATCAAACTTTGAAAGCCATGTTATGAATATATTGTGAAGAAACTGGAGGTGATCGGGATAAGGGGGTACCCTTTCTTTTGTTTGCCACCCGTGAGGTTTCGACTGAATCTCTGGGCTTCTCGCCAAATGAACTAGTTTTCGGTCACCAGGTACGAGGCCCTTTGCATTAAATACAAGATAGCCTAGTTAGCCAGGAAGGGAACCAAAATCTCCTCAAGTATGTGGCAGAGTTCAAAACCTGGCTGAGATCCTCGTGCGAGTTTATAGCCCAAAATCTGAAAGTGGCTAAAAACACCATGAAAGTATGGTATGACAAGAGAGCCTGTGTGAAGGAGTTTCAGCCCGGTGACGAGGTCTTGGTTCTCATTCCCCTTTTTGGCCAACCTTTATCAGCAAAGTTCAGAGGCCCATAATTATCAAGTCATAAAAAGGGTGAGTATTATTGACTATCTAGTGGCTACCCCAGACAGGAGAAAGCATAAGCAAGTGTTTCACATCAATATGTTAAAACCCTATCATAGGGCCCCTGACTCATCTCCTCCAGATTCTCCCTCTGTGGCAGTAATAGATGCAAGGACCTGTGGACAACCTGGTGCGTGTGATGAGGTTAGTAGTTCTGCTCCTGACCCACAGATCTCGCAACAGACTGTCCCAGAGCCTGAAGGTATCAGTTCTGAATTTGACTTGTCTTGTAGTCTTTCAAACTTTCAAAATAATTCTGTAGCATGGGGGGAATTACGAACAAAATGATGTCATCTTCCCTCTAATAAAGCTAACCAACTAATCTAGGTTCTATCCCAGTCTCCCAGTGTGTTCTGTGATACTCCAGGGCTCACTTCATTGGCCGTACACGACATAGACGTCGGGGATGCAGCTCCAATTAAATTATCCCCATACCGTGTCTCACCACAGCGCAGGAGTATTCTGCAAGTAAAGCTAGACTTCATGTTGTCAAATAATTTAATTACTAGGGCCTTAAGCCAGTGGAGTAGTCCAGTCACACTTGTGCCTAAGCCAGATATGGGAGTTATAGGTTTTGCATGGACTACAGACAAGTCAATGCCACTGCCACGGATTGATGATTGTATTGACCAGATTGGCACAGCCAGTTACATAAGTAAAATTGACCTTATGAAAGGATATTGGCAGGTACCTCTCACTCGCCGAGTAAGGGAGATTTCATGCTTTGTAGTTAACAATCAGGCCTTTTGCTGTGAAGTAATGCTTCATGGCTTGAAAAACGCTCCAGCTGCCTTTCAGCGTTTATTGAATCAGGTGACTGAAGGAGTACCTGGATGTGTAGTCTACATTGATGATATCTTGCTCTTTTCCCATACATGGAAAGAACACCTACATCAAATCAGATTGTTTTTTTCTAATCTTGCTAAAGCTAATCTAGTTGTAAATTTAAAGAAATGCACCTTCATCAAGAGTACCATCCAATATCTTGGATATACAGTAGGACAGGGTCAGGTTGCACCTCCTCAAGCTAAAGTAGAATCCATTGTAAATTTTCCAACGCCTAACAATAAGAAACAAATCCAAAGATACTTAGGAATGATTGGGTATTATAGGAGGTTCATTCTAAATTTGTCAAGGTTAACAGCACCTTAAACAGATCTTCTCTGTAAGGATGTGAAGTTTGAATGGTCCTCAGAATGTGAGGAAGCTTTCAGTACTACTAAGTATATTCTATCTAACTATCCTATTCTCCGTTCCCCTGATTTCACCAGACCTTTATTTTATATAATTAAAGTGGAACAGAAACGGATACAAAACGATCCTGAAATATTAAATGTTAATTTCTTTTATCATTGCTTATTATTTGGTTTAATTGTAAAATACTTTATTTCTGTTTATAAATACAATTCCATATTATATGTGACTTTGTTATATTCCCTTATCATCTATCATATTAATTAAATATCTTGCAGTAATAAGAAAATAATAAGAATAAATAAGATTATAGGCTAACAAGAGAATAAGAATAAATTAAGAGATTAACGAGGACAGCGAATAAGAGTAAATCATAATCTTTGGAGGGTTAACTAACTGAATTAATTATATAACTGAAATGGATCTTAACAATGTTCACACTTTAATACTAATCAAGATTAATTAAAAGTCCTAACTTTCATACAAAGCTTTTCTCTATTCGTAATTAATAGCCTACTGAATATTAAATATTTAAATAATTCTATATGACTTGAAATAGTTTCATGATTGATCATAATTGAAGTGTATCAGAATGTAAAGGATAATTAGTCCCAACATCTAAAAGGAAAGCAAGTAACAACATAACAAACTTAAACAATTTCAGTTCTATTGGCCTTCAGCTGTCTGATACCTTTTCATACCTCGTATACCTCGTATATCTTTTATACGATACCTCGTATAAAAGATATTGAAAATATAATAATGATGGGTAGAATTAAATATAAAATGTCGTAGTGTATTTATCTTACGAAGTTTTAAGAAATTAAAAAATTTCAATTTTGATTTACAAGACCAATGTTTTTTATTTAAACTATTAAAACTATTTTAATTAATGATAATTCTGAATAATAGTATAACTTTAGTTTCTTTTTTTATAGTATTTAGCGGGCTATGGTCGTTTGTATCTTACCGTAAACATTTGTTAAATACATTATTAAGATTATAATTCATTATATTAGGATTTTTTTTCTTTATAAATAATTGTATTTCTGGAATTGGAAGAGAGGTTTATTTTGTTTTATTTGTTTTAACGTTAGCTGCCTGTGAGGGAGCTTTGGGCCTTTCTTTATTAGTTTCGATTGTTCGTAGTCATGGTAATGATTATTTTAATAGATTTAGAACCTTAGGATGTTAAAATTTATTTTATCTCTTATAATATTAATAGTTTTTATTAGGGAATGAAATCTGGTACAGAGCGGACTTTTTATTTTATGTTTTTTATTAAGTATTTTTTCATATCATGATTTTTATATAAGAAGTTTAGGATTTGGACTGGGTACAGATTATTTAAGGTATATTTTGATTTTACTTAGGGCTTCAATTATATCTTTAGTAATTAGATCTAGTACTAAAGTAATTTTTTTTAATATTTATCCTTCTTCTTTTTTATTTGTAAATCTTCTTCTTTTGGCTGCTTTATTTATTAATTTCAGTTCTATAGATTATTTAATGTTTTATATTAGGTTTGAAGCTTCTTTAATTCCTACTTTGATTTAAATTTTAGGTTGGGGATATCAACCAGAGCGAATTCAAGCAGGTGTTTACATATTAATTTATACTTTATTAGCTTCTTTACCTTTATTAGTTTCTATTTTATATATTTATAAAATTAATGGTAGTTTAAGAATTGGTTTAATATACAATATGGTGGGGCAATCCAGAATTAATTTAATTTGATTTATTTGTTCTATAATGGCTTTTGTAGTTAAACTACCAATATATCTTTTTCATTTATGATTACCTAAAGCTCATGTAGAGGCTCCTGTAGCTGGTTCTATGATTTTAGCAGGTGTTTTATTGAAACTAGGGGGGTATGGGCTTATTCGTATTTTACCTTTATTTGGAGAACTAAATAAAATAATTAATTGACTTTGAATTGGGCTGAGAATTTTAGGTGGGTTTATTGTTAGATTAATTTGTTTGCGTCAGGTAGATATAAAATCTTTAATTGCCTATTCTTCTGTTGCTCATATAGGGTTAGTTTTAAGAGGATTAGTTATATTTGGTTGGTGAGGAATAAATGGAGCTGTAGTGGTTATAGTTGGACATGGTTTATGTTCTTCTGGTATATTTTGTTTAGCTAATATAGTTTACGAACGTATAGGAAGACGTAGACTTTTAATTAATAAGGGTTTAATAAATTTTATACCTAGAATAGCTTTGTGATGATTTTTATTAAGAATTGGTAATATAGCGGCCCCTCCTACTATTAATTTGTTGGGTGAAATTAATTTAATTATAAGAATAGTAAGATGAAGTAAAGTAACTATGTTGGGAATTTGTTTATTATCTTTCTTTAGAGCTGGATACACATTATATTTATATTCACTGAGTCAGCATGGTTTATTTTCTAGTTCTCTATATTCTTGTTGTTCAGGAAAAGTGCGTGAATATTTAGTATTAAGTTTACATTGAATTCCTTTAAATATTCTAATTTTAAAAAGTATTGTAATTATACCTAATTTTTATTTAAATAGTTTAATAAAAAACATTGGTTTGTGGTACCAAAAATATAATTATGTTTATTTTAAATCATCATTTGAAAAATATCAATTAGTTTAACCAGAATATTATTTGTATTATTATTATCTATTTTTTCTATAATAATATCCTTATTTTGTATTCTATTTGAAAAATGTTATGTAGCGGAGTGGGAGATTTTATCTATTAACTCTAATTCAATTTTAGCAACATTTATTTTCGATTGAATATCTTTAATATTTTTAGGTTTTGTATTATTAATTTCTTCTATAGTAATTTTTTACAGGGGCGATTATATGATAGGAGATTATAATATAAATCGTTTTATCTACCTAGTTTTGGCTTTCGTATTTTCTATGGCTATATTAATTATTAGTCCTAATTTAATTAGAATTTTATTAGGTTGGGATGGGCTAGGATTAATTTCTTATGCTTTGGTAATTTATTATCAAAATGAAAAAAGAGCTAATGCTGGAATACTTACTGTGTTATCAAATCGTATTGGAGATGTTGCTATTTTACTTAGAATTGGTTTAATATTTAAACTTGGAGGAAGAAATTTCATTTTTTATAGTTATTATCTAACAGATTGTGATAGTATATTATTAAAATTATTGATTATAATGGCTGCTATAACAAAAAGTGCTCAAATTCCTTTCTCTGCCTGATTACCAGCCGCTATAGCTGCTCCTACTCCAGTATCTGCATTAGTACATTCTTCCACGCTAGTCACAGCTGGTGTTTATTTAATAATTCGTTTTAGCCCTTCTTTATTAGGTTCTAAAGTTTCTATTTTGTTATTACTAATCTCTTGTTTAACTATATTCATGTCTGGATTCAT
The DNA here is from genome assembly GCA_032716605.1 of Paralithodes platypus. Taxonomy (NCBI): domain Eukaryota; kingdom Metazoa; phylum Arthropoda; class Malacostraca; order Decapoda; family Lithodidae; genus Paralithodes; species Paralithodes platypus. Next base: position 24,000,528 of record CM064507.1, on the reverse strand, counting down.
GTCTATTTTTTTTTAGATCATATTCAAAATTTGCACCCAGCAAATTTTGAATATGATCTAAAAAAAAATATTGCGTTATCTACTCTTAGTCAGTTAGGGGTTATATTAAGAATTTTATCTTTAGGTTTTTCTACATTAGCATTTTTTCATTTATTAACACATGCTTTATTTAAAGCTTTATTATTTATGTGTGCTGGAGTAGTAATTCATAATGTAAAAGAATTTCAAGATATTCGCTATATGGGAAGACTTTGTAGAAAAATACCACTAACTAGAATGTGCATAAATTTGGCTAATTTAGCTTTATGTGGAACTCCATTTTTAGCTGGTTTTTATTCTAAAGACCTTATTTTAGAAATAGCCTTTATAAGATGAATTAATCTAGTTTGTTTTATTTTATATGTAGTAGCTACAAGACTGACGGTTTGTTATACATTTCGTTTAGTTTACTATAGTCTAACAGGAGTTTTTAATTTTAATTTAAGATCTTATAGATCTGTAAGTGATAACTCTATTATTATAACTAGCCCGATAGTTGTTTTAGGATTTGGCGCTATTTTTGGAGGTGCTATATTATCTTGAATTATTTTTTCCTGAGAGTTATATAATTTGTATGAGTTTATCTATTAAAATATTAACATTATTTATTAGAGTTGTTGGTGGAGCCCTGGGTTATTTATTAAATATAATAACTATTGACTATAAATTAAAATCTTTTGGAATTTATAACTTAGTTGTATTTATAGATTCTATGTGATTTATACCTTTTATTTCAACTTTAAATTTTTCTAAAAATAGTTTAATAGGGGGTGCAAGGTTTTATAAACTATGTGATAAAGGGTGATCTGAGACTCTAGGTGGCCAGGGTTTATTTAATTCTGTAATTAAATTTTCTCTATCTAGGCAAATTCTTCAGGATAATGGTATTAAAGTATTTATACAAATATTTTTAGTATTATCTATTATCTTATTATTATTTATTATTTAAACTTTTATTATAATTTATTTGCAGAGAATATCGCGCTGAAGATGCGAAAGAGGTAAAACTACCTGAAAGTGTTTTTAAAAGATTTATTCTTTAGCTTTACAGTGAAAATGTAAAATGTTTAAAATTACACTATAAAAACGAGAAATGAATGGAATTAAACCACTCAAGTTAAAAGTTAGAAGCTTTTTCTTCGGCAAAAATCTCTATTATTTGATAGGAATTAATTCTAATTCAATATTATCATTAACAATGACGCACCTCTTTTTGGTTTCTATCAAAATTAGAGGTCTTAATGTCCAAAATTTAGGTCGAAACTAAACGCAATTATTTCGCTTTCTAATAAAATTAATAATAAAATGTTTATAATTTATTAACCTCCTCATCAGTAAATAAAAACATAAAGAAAGAGCCAAACAACGTCTACAAAATGTCAATATCATGCAGCCGCTTCAAATCCAAAATGGTGTCCAGAAGAAAAATGACACTTATATAAACGAAATAAACAAATTATAAGAAAGGATGTGCCGATAATTACATGTAATCCATGGAAGCCTGTAGCTACAAAAAAGGTAGCCCCAAATACTGAGTCTGCAATAGTAAATGGCGCTTCAACATATTCTAAAGCTTGAAGTGCTGAAAAATATAATCCTAAGATTACTGTAATTAAAAGTCTTTGTATAGATCGTTTATGATTTCCTTCTATAATCGCGTGGTGAGCTCAAGTTACAGTTGCGCCTGAAGATAAAAGAATAATAGTATTTAATAACGGAATTTGGAATGGATTAAAAGGATCAATACCTTTGGGGGGCCAAGATATTCCAATTTCTGCAGTTGGGGATAATCTTCTATGAAAAAATGCTCAGAAAAATGAAAAAAAGAATAGAACCTCAGACACAATAAATAAAATTATACCTCAGCGCATCCCATTTTCTACAATTTTAGTGTGAAGCCCTTGATAAGTAGCTTCTCGAGTTACATCTCGTCATCATTGAATTATTGTTAAAACTGTTGTTAAGAGGCCTAGAATTAATAGATCTATATTAAATTGATGAAATAATTTAACTAAACCTGTTGTTAATATTATAGCTCTGATAGAGCCAGTTAAAGGTCAAGGTCTTATATCAACTAAGTGATATGGGTGTATACCATGGGATAATGTCATTAGTTAACTTCACTAGCAAAAAGTGTTCTTAATACTGCAAATACATATGATTGAATTACTGCAACAGCAGATTCTAAAAGTAAAAGTAGAATTTGTGAGAAAATAAGAATAGTTAAGAGATAAGAATTTAAAGAAGGCCCAGTTCCTTCTGATAGCGTTAATAAAAGATGTCCAGCTATTATATTAGCAGCTAATTGGACTGCTAATGTTCCAGGACGAATAATATTTCTGATTGTTTCAATTAGTACTATAAATGGTATTAAAACTGCTGGAGTCCCCTGAGGTACCAAATGAGCGAATATATGTTGGGTGTGATTTACTCAACCAAAAATTATAAATGTTAATCATAGGGGTAGCGAGAGGGCCAAAGTTATTGCTAAATGCCTTGATCTAGTAAAAATATATGGAAAGAGGCCTAAAGAATTATTAAATACAATTAAAGAAAAAAGAGATATAAAAATAATAGTTCTTCTTTTTTGTATTCTCTTCGATCTAGGTTCATTAAGTTAACCACTTCTGAATCAAGATACTCTATAATATACCGGTATATATATATATATATATATATATATATATATATATTGTCACTCCCAAATGAGTCTTGTAACCTATGTCATTTGTGAGTGAGTTATAATTTACATAGCCTTTGTTATAGTGGGGGAGAGTCATGATTTCTCTCTCTCTCTATCTCCCCTGTATCTTTCGTACCCAGCAGTGACGTCATGATGGCACCATGTTATGAAACGCTCTCCTCTGTTGCCACAGAGATAGCACTGTTTTGTTGCCACAAATATAATTACTTCTTTTGTTCAGCCCTTGGGGTATTGTTTTCGTTATCATAAGTTTGCACAATGATGCCTTATGTTTTATTTGATTACTTTTGTATGGCTAATGAGAGCCTAGGAGCTTAGAATAATTGTTTAGTCTAGCAATGTCTGGAGCTCTCCTCCCCTCCTGGGACTCTCGTGTTCACAGCCTCACAGGACCGTCGAGCGACAGACCCCTTACAAAGCACACAGGCTGTGGAGTCTGTCCCAGGCTTGCTTCAATGTTTCCCTAGATACCGCATATATTTTCATTGTTCCTTATTGAATAGTAGCAGAGCAAGTCTGGGAGTCATTTAAATCATAACATATTGTTCTAACTTTATCATTTTGCATACAGGAGTTTTCTACATTTGTTAAATAGAAATACTGCATCTTCTTATCTCGCAATTTTAATTATAAGCTTCAACACTGTTTCCTTCCATTTCTCTTCCATTATTCTGCTGCATTGCTTATTATTATTACACATATTTATTCTTTAGTATTGAAGTTGATATCCACAGTGGTTTGGGCGGTATGCTCAAGTGCAGCCTGCCCCCCAACCTACTGGAATACCATCTAGTGTGTTTCTTATGTTAGGATAGGGCTCAGACTTTCCTCATGTTTCTGCTTCATATTATTCCTAATTCCTAAGCGATTGGGCATACCATGAAGTGTCTGGGGGTCTAGCAGTGTTATGTTTTGGCATTCATGTGCAGTCGAGAATAACCTTAGAAGTACTTTGGAATACTAATTCGCATTATCAACCAGACTTGGGGACAACAGATATTTTTGTGTCTCCTTGTTACTGCTTTAATAGAGCAAAGAGGAAGATAACCATTTTTCCTAGAGAACCTGCGTATCTTGGTGTTTGAGTCAGATATTAATTAAGAGCGTGTCTGTTGCAGGGTAGTACGGTGCTGTGGGCTAGGCTATGTAAGCATATGTTTGCACCGGCCTGCCCTCGTAACAATATATATATATATATATATATATAATATATATATATATATATATATATATATATATATATATATATATATATATATATATATATATTTATATTTAATTTATATATATATATTCAAGGTGTAATAAAATGACACAAAAAAATTTCATGACATATTGAACAGTAGTTGAGAAAAAAGTGATAGGTAAGCCACATCGTATTTTACTTAATTAATGAGATATATGCATTAATAATTGTGTAGCAGAACCAGTGGTGTAAGGAGAGCATAGGGATACAATCATAACATTTGATGAATTATATAATATAAATATAATATTGCATCGCTATAAAAACTTCATGAACCTTCATACCCCACTTTTTAAACCCACAACAAATAGAAAACTTCATAGAGCTCTGAGGATAGGGGACACTATTGGTTGCAGTGGAAATAAAATACTTCCTTCGTAATCCTTGCGTGAGTCGTATGAAACAACTAAAAGGGACGAGTGGACAGGAATCAATAGCCTTGCCAGGCAACCTCGTCTAGGGAAAGGAAAACCCTGAACCACAAACTCAAGCGACCATGGGGAAGAGCCAGCTGGTTTGTCGTAGGGTCTGTGAACCGACCCCACAAATAAAACAAAGCCGTCGCCACTCTCAACTGAGGAATATGGACCGGGGATCGTGGTAAACACTACCGGTAGGTGCCCACGACCCTAGTCAAGCAACTCTGGGGTGTTCAATGCCAGGCATGCCCTGGTCGGTTGGTGGGACCAGTCCTACTGCTCCTGCCAGTCAAGTAGGGGTGCCAATTGTGACGACTGCAGGTCAAAGCCTTCGGGACCCCTGTAGTCTGAAGGGCGGCGGACCTCTCAGATAAATTCCTGACATTCGGGGTGGTCGTGGCAGCGCTATCGAATCACGATCCCAACTTCGGGGCTTAACTTTCGAAGGGGTCTTCAGGTTGGAGCCTGGAACATATTGACCGTCTCAGATGATGATCAACCACCTCCATTATTTTGGGAGCTGCGGCAGCTGGGGATTGACATATTGACCCTTTCTGAGTTGAGGCAGCATGGCAACGGTGTGATCAGTTGCAATCGTTACCCACACTAATGGTCTGTCTGTAGCTGTGTGTCTTTTATTATTTCTTCTGCTCTGGTTCCCACAGTTGTTGCCAAGCATCTATTGCTGGTGAGTGTCCAAACTCTGATATGGACAGTCTTACTTTAACACCTAAAGAGCGGCCTAGGTGGTATCAAATATGTAGCCACCAGCGGGGTGTTTTTGGCCAAAATAGGGCTGTTTACGTGATCATTTTCATGCCTAAATAAGACCCAGAGCGTAAAACAAGTATCTAGTTTTCTTGCAACAACCGCGCAACACGAGTGCAAAAAGCATGTAATTCGGTACTTTCCCCATACAATTCAGTATGTAGCGAGTGAGAGAGGGAGGGAGGAGGTTGGATTCGTGTCAGTAGGTTCGCCGCGGTGGTCTGGAGCAGTCATACGCTCGCTACTCTCCTGCCACCACTTTTCTCTCTCTCTCAGCAACATTACGTGCTGAAATTGCCACATGACCTATGTCGCGCGCCGCCAGATAGTCCAGATTTATTATACTCGACTTATGTTGCGCGCCGACAGTTAGGGGTTAAGTATTACATTAAGTCTTTAGTATTAAGTTTGTGGGATCAATAATTATATAGAATAATTAAGAGGTTAACCTGACAAGCGCGATATAGACCTAGGTGCTAGGGTAGTTATTTGTGCATTTCTAGCCCTGGATTCTGACAGAATTAGTTATATTTACAATATAAACCATTATTTGTTTTCGGTATGCTTTTATTTTACATATATGATGTATATATGAACCTTCAAGAGTGCTAAAATAAGTGGGAAAAGCATTTGGGTGGTGAAAAACGAAGATATTGGCCACCCGGTCATAATCTCAGGCGAGAGAGAGCCACAGGCAGCCCTCCCCTCTCGCTGTCTGGGAGTCAACTGAGACGAGCGGGGCGGTGTGTGCCGGTGTCTGGGTGTTGCATAACAATCTTTTATGCAACCCACTTGTGCTACATTATCGCGGGAGAGAAAAATAACCGATAAATGATGATAATAAGTGGATAAATAGGTGATAATTGAGGAGGGGGGGGAGGGGGGAATAAGGTGGGGAAGGAGGGGAGGGGGAGGGGTGAGAAACACATGGATGAGTACTAGAGGGGAATTATCTCACCTAGAGACAAAATCCTTTGTTTTGATAGGCCCTTTTTTTTTTTGGAAGGCTTTTTTTATGGTCCTGCTTCCGTGAGGCCTATCGCGTTCCCTATAGGAAGCCTTCCGTGAGGCCTATCGCGCTTGCTGGGTTAATAATTATGTTCTGTATTGGATATTGGGTAATCCATCATTCCTATGAACTTAGGTAATTATAATTGGGAGGGAAAATATATACCTACCTATTCGCGCATGCGTGATATCGACGGACCTCCCGCGAATATTGTGAGGGTCCCGCTCTCACTCTCTACCTAGCCGCCACATCAACCAGACCGACTGCCTACACTCTCGTGTTTCACCTCACCTTTCGCCCCATTAGCGATAGTACTTAGCTCATCATTTCTCCATCTATCCATACTAATCCATAGGTCATTAATCATCATTCCCATCGATCATCCAATATAGTGGCCCCCTTATTTGTGCATTAACTCTGTCCTATTAACTAACACTCCGGTGTCCCTCACACCATCTTTTAACATCGCCATGGCTCAACAAGACAACTAGGTCCTACAGCACTAGCACCAGTATTCAGGTGATATAATTTATTGTATGGTATTCAGATACAGTCCACTAAATCATTTTAACCACGAATATCCATATAATATATAGTCCTTCGTCCGTCCTAGTGTGTTCGTCAGCCGGGCCCCCTTTGTTTTCTTGACGGTGCGTTTAATGGCGTTTACTCTCCCTCGACTTTTTGCTCGTTTTTTGGCCGCGAGGGTTTTCCTGGTTTGCCAACATTGCGCATGTTTTTTTTAAGTACAGAGCGGCAGGAGCTGGTGTAGGGGAAGGTTTTGAGCCAGAGAGGGCTATTTACCCTGGCCTCATAAAAAAGGTGGCCATAATAGGCCATTCATATGTGCGTGAATTATACAGAGATAAGCCTATCTACCACCCCCACTACACAATCAACACTCTTGCCGCCCCAGGGGCTAGAATAAGTACCTTGCGTAGCACTGAAGCGTGGGAACATTTGGTTGGCTGGCGTCCTGATTTATACCTGGTAATAGGTGGCAACGATATTAGGTCAGGCGTTGCCCCTAATGAACTGTCCAATCAAATCCACGAGTTGGCCAGAGATATAAAGAGTCATACAGTAGGTCACTTTTACATAATCGGCATAGAGAAGCGCCAGAATCCACCAGGAGTCGAACCCGCCGAGTTTAACCGTATCCGAAACTCCATCAATCAGTGGTTTAAGCGCAACCTGCCATGGACACGGAGCCGATACATGCCCATGAATACCGCAGCAGCTGATTTTGGGTGGGACGGAATCCATCTTACACCGCCCGCCTCAGATCGGTTGTTCCGCAAGATCATGGAGTCGGCTCGGGTGTTCTTTGGTGCGGACGCTGAGGCTCTGCTTGACAGAACATTTGTGGAATGGAATACTGTAATAATAATTATGCACTAAATTTAACTAACCCATAAATTGCATTTTTTCTGATTATCTAAATTTAAAGTTCAATAAGTCTTGTTTTTCTGATTAGGCCTAACTACATTTACATTTAAGTTCATTAAAAATTTGTTCTTTCTGATTAAGCCTAACTAAATCTACATTTAAAGATATCTATTGGCTTTTCTAAATTATTAGTAAATCTTGATGCATCTAATTTAATTAACCCTGTTTTTCAAAATTTCTGTGATAGCCTAATTTTTCAATTCACATTGCGGCATCTAAATTCTAAATTTTGAAGGATTGTATTTTGGGTTTAAATTTTAATGATTTCGGCACTCGGCGGGCGCATACATTTAATTCTACAGTACTAATGCCACCCATGTTCTGATGGTTTGCCATTTATCCCATCGCTCGCGTTTAGTGTTAGGTCCGAACCCGAGTTTGATCGGCTATTTATCACCATGTCTTGTTAATATATCCTTTTTTTTCTTACCGTTGCTCGCGTTTAGTGTTAGGACCCGAGTTTGATCGGCGGAAGATTTTCTTTAAATTCAAGTAAATTTCAAGTAAATTGTCGTAAAAATCTAGGATTTTCAATTTCCATTTGTTTTAGACTAAAGGTGACAATATGGACGCTCTAGCCCAAGGCAAACACCATAGGGCAGGTCTTAAAGGTTCATTGACTGTCCTGTCAGAAGGTTTAGACGAGTTCTTGGAAACCGCAACTCGGGTAGAAGTCGAGGCAAAACTGCATAGCGTGCAAACCCAAGTGGCCAAGTTTGAGGTCAATCAAGAGTTCTTGTTGCCGCTATATACCTCAGACGATGAATATTTTAAGGAGAACCAAGCGGATACCATCTACTTATTTGATATCTATGGGATGATCGCCAGTTTAAAGGAGAAATTGGGTAAACCACTAGAAGGGCAAACTCGATCCGACAACAAGAAAGGATCGGGAGTTAAATTGATGCACCTGATCCTGCCCACCTTCGCTGGCAACCCCACATTATGGACTGGGTTTTGGGACATGTTTAGATGTGTGGGGCATGAAAGGACTGACTTAACTCCAATTAAAAAAGTAACATACTTAAAGGATCAGTTAAAGGGGGATGCCTATACATTGATAGAAGGCTTCACGGTTGAGGGTGCAAGTTACGCCCCTGCCTTAGACTTGCTTCAAGAAACCTTCGGGCATCCCGACAGGGTAAAAGCGGCACATATCATGCATTTCCATAACCTTGTCGCCCAAAAATGTCAGGCCATAGAACTAAAGGCTTTCTATGCCAACATGGAGAGTGCAATGAGATCTATGACTAGTCAACAGGTGAGTCTGGAAGAGTTCTGTGTGGTTACATTGCTGAATAAATTGCCATCACCAGTTAAGAAGACCATTAGGAGGGAGATGGGTGAGCAAAGCCTAGATTACAAGACTTTCACACAGTGTTTTCAGACAGAATTGTATAACATGGTTGGTCAGGACTCCCCAGGAAAGAATATGCCCGTGGCTACGGCTGCATTCTCAACACAGAGTGGTAGTAGCCGGTTCCCATGTAAACTGTGCGGTGGGAATAACCATCCCTGGTATAAATGCTTTAACACCTTAAGAGCGGCCTATGCGGTTTATTTATATGTACCGCCCAGCGGGGTGTTTTTAGCCAAAATAGGGCTGTTTACGTGATAATTTTCATGCCTAAATAAGACCCAGAACGTAAAACAAGTACCTATCCCTGAAAGGGCATAAACAGAGCTTTCGAATGACACCATAACGATCCTTTTATGATGGCTAGTTTTCTTGCAATAACCGTGCAACGCGAGTGCAAAAAGCATGTAATTCGGTACTTTCCCCATATAATTCAGTATGTAGCGAGTGAGAGAGGGAGGAGGGAGCTGAGATTCGTGTCAGTAGGTTCGCCGCGGTGGTCTGGAGCAGTCATACGCTCGCTAGTCTCCTGCCACCACTTGTCTCTCTCTCTCAGCAACATTACGTGCTGAAATTGCCACTCGACCTATGTCGAGCGCCGCCACATAGTCCAGCTTTATTAAATACGACTTATGTGGTGAGCCGCTTTTTAAGGGTTAAGCATAAAACGGGACTGCTCAAAATCAAAAGAGCTCGGCAACTACGACTCTGTGCGGGATGTCTCTCCAGTGATCATGGTAGTAATGGGTGCACTAACCCTAACATCAAAAATTGTAGGTATTGCCAGGGTAAGCACTTTCACTCCCTGTGCCCAAAACAGAGAGAGGCAAGACCGGCAAGTGGGGGTACTACTAGGGAAGAGTCAACACCTACAACCTTAACAACAATGTCTGTAAGTATGAATAAGCAAACTGTGATCCTACCCACAGTTCAGCTGCCTGTAAAGGGTAGACACAGGAAAAGTATAAAGGTCAGATCGCTACTAGACCAATGCTCACAGAGGACCTTCGTGAAGAAATCCGTACTACCGTCCCTTTCATACGAAACCGTGGGGACGGAAGAATTACGGCTTCATGGTTTCACCGGAACTCAAACCCCTCGTGAGTATACTATTGTAGCACTGAAATATTTACATCGGGGAAGGTTCCATCGTCACAAAGCAATTGTGGTCGAGGAACTTCCCGAACATAAAGGTGAGTCTTAATGCTGAAATGACTAGTTTAAAGCACCATGGCATTAAATTGGCCGATTCATGCATCACAGAGACAGCACAGCTGGAGGTACTAATTGGTGCCGACTATTACTACAACATAGTGCGACCTGGTTATAAACGGGTAGGTAATTTGGTTTTACTTCCAACCAAATTCGGATATGCACTGAGTGGTTCTTATGCGGCATCCACATCCAGCTCCAATACTGAGGTTGTAACAATTCTAAAAGTGGCAGTAACTCCAGTGGACCAATATATGTCTACTGGACAGTTCCCGTGCAAAGAAGAACTGAATGCTTTGTGGGATTTAGACCACATTGGCATATCACCCAAAGAACATTCGCAAGCCGAACGGCAAGCTTTGATCAGTTATGAGGAGACAGTCACCTACGAGCCTGAGAGTCAACAATATCAGGTACGTCTGCCATGGACTGAATTAAAAGAACAGTTGCCCACCAATAAAGGTTTGGCTGGTGGGAGATTACGAGGTCTACAAAAGAAATGTATAGCCTAGCCTAAGTTTTGTGACCAATATTCACAGGTAATTTCTGATCAACTGTCGCGGGGTTTCATCGAGGAGGTTCCTTTCGATGACTCTGTCTCATGTCATTATCTGGCGCATCACGGGGTTGTAAAACAGAGCAAGGCTACACCGGTACGTATTGTGTTTGATTGTTCCGCCAAAGTTGTCAAACACAAGCCCAGTCTACATACGGGACCCTCTTTAGTACCGGACCTTGCTCAAGTTATGTTGCGATTCCGTCTGCATCAGTATGCGTGGGTCAGTGACATCGAGAAGGCTTTCTTGATGTTGAAACTTCATGAAGATGACAGGGATTACACTAGGTTTATGTGGCCGAAAGATCCTCTACAATTAGATTCTCCTCTAATCTGTTATCGGTTCAGGGTTGTCCTTTTCGGTGCTACCTGTTCTCAATTTCTCCTTAACGCAACCATCCTTAAGCATCTTTCTCTTGTTGATGCAGACCCGGAGTTGGTGAAGGAAATTAGGGCCGGGCTATATATCGATAACCTCCAAGGTACATGGGATAATGAAAGTTCCCTCGTCCATGCTTACGATATGGCTCGTGAAGTAATGGATAATGCCCATTTAATCCTGCGCCAATGGGCCACAAATAGTCCCGTCTTGAGAAGGGTGTTGCAGAGGGACGGTGTTGCTGCGGTAGAACAGGATTTGGTGAGAGTACTTGGCCTGGTGTGGAAAACTGACTCTGATTCTCTTTCCTTTGGAGTTCAGTATGCTCCTTTTGAACAGGTTATAAAGCGTGAGTGTTTAAGGTTTGCTGCCAAACTCTTTGATCCTTTGGGTGTTGTGTTGCTAGTATCAATAAGGTCTCGAATCTTTCTCCAACAATTGTGGAGACTGAAATTGGGTTGGGACGATGATCTCTCTGTGGACCTGCAAGCGGAATGGCGGGGGATAGTGGATGACATGGTTCTCTGTAGTTGTATTGAGTTCTCTAGGAGGATCTGTTTCAGAAAGACTGTTTCCCTGCATGCATTTGCTGACGCAAGCAGTGTCGCTTACGGGACTGCTATATATCTAGTCAGTCCAGAGGGTAGCCACTTGGTCATGGCAAAGGCTAAGGTGGCCCCCATCAAGTCTCTTTCCATCCCTAAATTGGAATTGACTGCAGTTCTGCTAGCTACCAGAATGATTAACTTCGTTGAGAATGCCTATAAAGATAAACTTCATATCTCTGAAACCTATGTGTGGAGTGACAGTCAAATTACGCTACACTGGATTCACAGTCAAAAGAAACTGCCAGTGTATATCACTAACCGCATCGACGAGATACATGCGCTAGTCCCGACTGCTTATTTCCGGTATGTGGCGACTAAAGAGAACCCAAGTGATATGGTATCTCGAGGCGTGTCTGCTAGATGTTTGACTTCTTCTGCGTTGTGGTGGAATGGGCCTACTTGGCTCCCAAAACCCGATGGATGGCCAGAGAATATAGATCTCCAACAGCAGCCCGCTGGTATCATGACCCAAATTGTAGGCACGGTGCCCCAAGATGACACACAGCTATGGGACTGGCACAAATATAGCAGCTATGAAAGATTGCAGCGTGTCACAGCAAGCATGGGTGATACGTTTCGTAAATAATTTGAAGGCAAAAAGAAATAGCCTGCCCCCCACAGGTAGTGCTCATCTTAACGTACAAGAAATTAGAGCTGCAGATAATGTTTTACCCAAATTATGCCAAAAAGAGACCTATTCGCAGGAACTTGAAATAATGGTGAGGGGTAAACAGTCCAGAAATAACTTAATCAACCAGTTAGGACTACACCTGAAGGGAGGTATAATTCATTGTGGAGGCAGATTGAGGTTAGCTGCTGTCTCGGAATCATGCAAATATCCTAAACTTCTGCCCTCCAAACATCCCTTTACCCACCTGATAATTGATCGGTGCCATCGGCTCTGTTGCCATTACGGGGTCGATCACGTGGTTACCTATGTTCGTCAAAAGTGGTGGGTGGCTAAACTCAGGCAGGTGGTGAAAAGCGTACTGGGTAAATGTCCGAAATGTTGTTGGGTAAAAGGTAAGCCCTACGACTATGCAGGACTGCCACCTTTACCAGCCCTGCGAACCACCCCTGGAGACCCGTATAAGGTCACTGGGGTGGACTATAGCGGAGCAATCCCGATCAGGGACTCGCCGACCATAAAGGCTTACATGCTTTAATTTACTTGCGCGGTCACCAGAACGATTCACATCGAAGTAGTCACCAACCTCACTTGTGACAGTTTCCTCCACGCATTCAGGAGGTTCTGTAGTCGACAGGGATTTCCCCGGATCATTTTAAGTGACAATGCCAGCACTTTTGTTGGGGCCTCTAGGTACTTGTCGGACATTTGTAATCACCCTAAAGTTCAGTCCCACCTTGGCAGTGTTCAATGTGAGTGGCGGTTTATCCCGGCTAGGGCGCTGTGGTTCGGCGCTATATGGGAAAGGGCCATCGGCATTGTCAAGGCGGGGTTGAAGAAGGTGTTGGGACGTGCCTTAATTTCCTTGGAGGAATTGACTACTTTACTGTTGGAAATTGAGGCCACTATCAATGATCGTCCCTTGTATTATGCTTCCGGCGACCTAGGGGATCTTACCCCAATAACACCCTCTGTGTTGGTGCGGGGTCATCGGTTGCGGGATCTTCCTGATGATAGTGAAGTGGAGGATGGGTTGAAAGATCCAGACTACATAAATAAAGATGTCATTTCAGCCAGATATCAATATATTCGCAAACTGTCGAAAGATATCTGGCAACGCTGGTGTAACGAGTATCTGGTTACCCTCAGAGAGGAGCATAAGTGTAAGCTGAGACCAATAAATGGTCGATGGCCAGGTATCGGTAATGTCGTTACCATCCATGACGAGGGTCCACGCGCTTTCTGGAAGTTGGGCCGTATTGTCGAGTTATTACCCGGTCGGGACAGAGAAGTCCGAGTGGCTAGAGTCCGGACAAAGACGGGAACATATACGCGGCCGTCTGTCCGTCTGTACCCTCTTGAGGGGGACATTGAGTGCATAGAGGACTCCTCGGAGACGCCTGGAGACATTCCCACAGTGGCTACCTCGACCAATCAACCGGTCGACGTACCCAGTGGTTGTCCTAGTCGACAGGCGGCTCAAGCATCCTCCCAATCATGGCGGGATAAAATAGCCTCCGGGCTTTTGTAGACACTGTATTGTATAAACCTGGTGGCGGGAATATGTCCAAACTCTGATATGGACAGTCTTACTTTAAGTATTACAGTAAGTCTTTAGTATTAAGTTTGTGGGATCAATAATTATATAGAATAATTAAGAGGTTAATAATTATGTTCTGTATTGGATATTGGGTAATCTATCATTCCTATGAACTTAGGTAATTATAATTGGGAGGGAAAATATATACCTACCTATTCGCGAATGCGTGATATCGGCGGACCTCCCGCGAATATTGTGAGGGTCCCGCTCTCACTCTCTACCTAGCCGCCACATCAACCAGACCGACTGCCTACACTCTCGTGTTTCACCTCACCTTTCGCCCCATTAGTGATAGTACTTAGCTCATCTTTTCTCCATCTATCCATACTAATCCATAGGTCATTTATCATCATTCCCATAAATCATCCAATATAGTGGCCCCCTTCTTTGTGCATTAACTCTGTCCTATTAACTAACACTCCTGTGTCCCACACATCATCTTTTAACATCACCAGGGCTCAACAAGACAACTAGGTCCTACAGCACTAGCACCAGTATTCAGGTGATATAATTTATTTTATGGTATTCAGATACTGTCCACTAAATCATTTTAACCACGAATATCCATAGTGAGGATAAAGCATACGATGGGCTTCAATTCTTTTCTTGCAGTGTATGCTCCTACCGAGATAAGTAATTTAGAAGAGAACAAATTTTTCTACACCAACCTTGACTCTATTGTTGAACAGTGCCACCTATGGGACACATTCGCTGTCCTTGGGGATTTCAATGAAGTTAATGGCACAGATGGGTTGGCTACAAGATATGTGTCCGGTCCTCATGGCTCTGGCAACAGGTAGGACAAAATTTCTTTCATCTTGAACTTTGCAAGGTCCAGGAAACTGAGGATTGCAGGGTCTTGGTTTCAGAGACCAGATCTACACCGCTGGACCTGGTAGTCCAATGCTGGTGCTGTGGCCAAGGAGATCAATCACATACTCTTAACCACTTGTTGGAGGGCCATCCAGGACTGCAGGTCTTTAGGAGTGATGAGTTATTTGCTACCAACCACAGGCTTGTTGTTGCTACACAGAAGCTATGACTCAAAACCACAAAAATCTCTAAATGTTACCCCCACCCCCCCACCCCGGGTTTCATTCTGGGAGGTTCAAGGATGAGGAGTGTGTAAAGGAGTATGCAGTGGCAGTCTCAAACTTGTTTGAATAACTTGTCTCCCTAGACTCTAGAGGATCCTTGTGGGAAAACTTTAAATGTGGAGCCCTGTCAGCAGCTGATGAATGCATTGGTGTAAAACCGGGGTCAAGGAGAGGTTTCCTATCAGGTGAGATGCTGAGCATAACAGAAGAGAGTCGTGCTGCCTGATTCGATGGAGATCGGGGTCAGCACAGGGCCCTGTCTCGCAGAGCAAGAACTTACCTGAGGAGAGACAAATAGAGGTATATCGGGAATCGCTGAGGAGGTCGAGGGACATTTCTCTGCAAATGACCGTCAGCCTGCTTACCGAGCCCTGAAGAGACTCCGCTCTAAGCCTAACCTCCAAGCTAGTTCAGTTCCGATTGCGGATGGCCAACTCATATCGAGTGATGATGAGTGCAGAACCCGCTGGGCTGAGTACTTTGAGCAGTTGTACATGGCCAGTGCTCAAAACAGACAGCTTCTTCCAGTGGATGTCCAACCACCAGTGCCTGATCTACCAATTAATAAAGACCCTCCCTCCCTTGCCGAGGAAAGAGAGGCCGTGGCTAAGCTGAAGGGTGGAAAGGCTCCTGGTCAAAAGCATTTTCTCTTGTCAACTCACTTCCTCTTACTAATTCATTACAATCTCTTTTTACACACCGCAATGTTGCATCTCTTTCACTCTTCTATTGCTATTAAATCAATCAGTGTTCTACAGAGCTCTCTCAGTGCATACTGTCCCCCTTCCCACTACGGCGAGTGGGAAGCACCCTCCTTTCAACACTACCCCGCTCCTATTCTGTCCAGCTCTCCATCCCAATAATTAGCAAATTCTTTCTTCTACTCAACATGTGAACTCTGGAACTCTCAAGCAAGCTTTCCTTCATACTATGACTTAAACTGCTTTAATCTACACATTTCAGGCATTTTGATGCAAACATCACTTGAATTTGGCTCTCTGTTACTCTTTTGGCTCTCGGGGAGACACTCATTACAGCCAACCGGCCTTTGTCTCCATCATACATATATAACAACAAAATATATATATAAATATATATGGCATTGTCGATACCTGTGCAGAAGGATGAAGCTGCGGATCTTTAAGCCGCTAGTGCTCCCTGTCTTACTATATGGATGTGAGACATGGACATTTAACATTGACTTGAAGAGACGCATCAACTCCTTTGGTACTAAACGTCTTTGCAGGATCATGGGCTATTGCTGAAATGCTTACGTCTCAAATCAACGACTACTCCATAAAACTGATTCAAGATAAAATGATTACATGGTCCATGAACGCCAACTTCAGCTATATGGGCATGTGGTTCGCCTCCCTGAAGCAGACACTGCTCACCAGGTGATCTCTACAGAAGAAAACCCTGAGTGGAGGAGGCCTAGGGGAAGACTACGGAACTCATGGCTGATCATGAGATAGGTTACTTGATATGGACCAGGCAAATGACTGGAATCTCGCCCAGGAGGATTCCCCGGAGTGGAGTCGGAGGGTGTGTGCAGCTACTCTCTGTCCGGGGGTGGAGGGCGATATAGCTCCCCCTTTTGTGTTGAAACTGGTTTGATGTCCATGGTCTGGGCTTGGATTCATTTACGCCTTTAAAATGTCTTTTATCTCATCATTGGTACATAGTGGGATATTGAATATTTAGAAATGTTTACTTCTTGTCCCCTGTATATTATGCCCTGTAACTTTGATGGTGTTGTTTCAAAACACCCCGTATATATATATTGTATATATATATACATACATATATATATATATATATATATATATATATATATATATAATATATATATATAATTATATATATATATATATATATATATATATATATATATATATATATATATATATATATATATATATACTGTATATATATTTTCTTTCAGGCAGGTGAGATTAAAATAATAGGCACAGTTTGCATTATTGAGTTTTTTATTGATACTCTCAATTTTTCGTATAGTTTTTCTGGTATTTTCAGGAAGTTGGTAAAGGAGGTTTGCAAATGGTTCCGACGTTTCAATGGGCGCAGCCATCATTTTCAAGGAGAAGTGAAGTTAGAAGGTGATAAGTCGAGTTTATATAGGCGATACAAGATCAAGAGAGGGAACTTGATCTTGTATCGCCTATATAAACTCGACTTATCACCTTCTAACTTCACTTCTCCTTGATAATGATGGCTGCGCCCATTGAAACGTCGGAACCATTTGCAAACCTCCTTTACCAACTTCCTGAAAATACCAGAAAAACTATACGAAAAATTGAGAGTATCAATAAAAAACTCAATAATGCAAACTGTGCCTATTATTTTAATCTCACCTGCCTGAAAGAAAATATCCTCCCTGGCTACACTAATATATATATATATAAACCTCATTGGAGGTGTGGTGGACTGGTCTTGCCAATGGACCTGGGTTCGAATCCCGATATTCAATTGGAAAATATTATTGGGATGGAATTTGTGCTGTACCTAGTATCAGTGCATTACCACAAAGCCCACCGGAACGCCAAATAAATGGACTCATTGTTCCCTAATTGAATATTCCCATATTCAAAATATGCTACAGGGGGACAATGCCTAGTGAGCTCATTGCTCAATAGGCGGCGTTCTGAGAGTGAGAGTCTGAGTCTAGGAGGTGAGACAGTGAAGCACTGGAGCGAGGCAGCTTCAGAGATGGAGCTGCATTGAGCCGTGAGTGGGCATCTAAGCCCCATGCATCCTGCGAAAGCAAGATGGCAGGGGCTGGTTACAGCTAAAAGTGCTTCACATGTCTCACCCCCTAGACTGGAATGAGACCTCTCAGGCTTCACCGTTCAGTTCAACGTGTAATGGTTGAATGTACAGGCTCTCACCCTATGCCCAGTAGTAGGGCATAGTATAGGGCATACGGAGTAGTTGGAATATAGAAGAAAAAATAAAATAAAATAATATATATACAGTATATACTATATATATATATATATGTATATACTGTATATATACTGTATATATATATATACATATATATATATATATATATATATATATATATATATATATATATATATATGTATATATATATATATATATATATACAGTATATATATACTTCCTCCTTATCTGGGAAGAGTAATTCATCGGAAACTAGAGTAGAAGCGCCAACAACAAAGATTGATAAGAACACGGTCGTACAGGTAAAAAATAAATACCAGCTCCAATCTCCACCAAGGCATTCTTCACAGGAATGCTCTAAGAAGCGGCCCAACTCTGAGGATAGCTGTTTGCTAGTTACGAGGGTTCCCACTCGCAAGGGTGGAACCTCTCCAGCTCTGGTTAAGACTTATCTGAAGAGGCGGCGTGCCGACTCACTTGGCAGGCTTTTTCAAAAACATTTTGAAAAGGAGTCTCTACTGCAACCCTCTGATGTTAATGCACCCCCTCCTAAAGGGGATGATAGTTTAGCCGACGACAATAATGCCAAAAATTCTACAATGGAATTGTAGGGGTATCCGTGCAAATAGTGAGGAAGTTTCGGTTTTAACCCTTAATTAGCGGCTCACCACATAAGTCGAGTTAAATAAAGCTGGACTATGTGGCGGCGCTCGACATAACTCGAGTGGCAATTTCAGCACGTAATGTTGCTGAGAGAGAGAGACAAGTGGTGGCAGGAGAGTAGCGAGCGTATGACTGCTCCAGACCACCGCGGCGAACATACTGACACGAATCCCAGCTCCCTCCTCCCTCTCTCACTCGCTATATAAGGAATTGTATCGGGAAAGTGGCTAATTACATGCTTTTTGCACTCGCGTTGCACGGTTATTGCAAGAAAACTAGCCATCATAAAAGGATCGTTATGGTGTCATTCGAAAGCTCTGTTTATGCCCTTTCAGGGATAGGTACTTGTTTTACGTTCTGGGTCTTATTTAGGCATGAAAATGATCACGTAAACAGCCCTATTTTGGCTAAAAACACCCCGCTGGGCGGTACATATAAATAAACCGCATAGGCCGCTCGTAAGGTGTTAAAGAATCTTTATGACTGGGATGTCCTCTGTTTGCAGGAAACCAAATTGGGTTCTTCTCCTTTCAACCCAGGTCTAAATTATGTATTTTACGGTTCTCCTCCCCCTCTGGGCCTTCGCGACAAAGGCGGGACTTCGATTATTGTGAAAAGGAGTGTTCATCATTTCCCAGTCCCCCTGCAAACTGATTTGCAGGCATGTGCAGTAAGAGTCTTATTCGACAAAATGTATACCATTTGTTCTCTCTACCTCCCTCCTGGGGAGGCCATTAACTTACAAGCCCTACAGTCCCTTGTGGACCTGCTTGATCCACCTTTTTTGCTGTTGGGCGACTTTAACGCCCATAACCAGTTATGGGGTGGTTCCGTATGCAATGAGCGTGGGTCTCAAATTGAAGCTATACTTCTGCAAAACAACTTATCATTGCTCAATGATGGGTCACCCACTCACCACACTGTCACGGGTCAGACCGTGACTGTGATTATATACTATAGGGTTAGCTATATTTCTCGAGCGCGGGAAAAATTGGGGAGGCGGGAACAGCTGTAGAGAAAGGGAGAGAAGAGGGGTGGAGGCACAGGCATAGGCCTGTGTACCGCTAGGCACCTCGCGTACATGTGTGCGTGTGTGCGTTCTTGCTTGTGAGCATGGGTAGGCCGTCGTTACGCGTACATGTGTGTGTGCGTTCATGTTGTAGGCGTGGTCATAGGGAGTGTCCAGTCTTTTCATTGGCACCAAATTCAAAATGTGATGGGGGAGAGGAAAACCGAGGTTATAAAGGGGGCAGGAATGCCCAGGACAGGCCTTATTCTCCTCCTGCCCGACCCCAACGAGATAGTCCAATTTTGTTGTGCCCGCGATGAATGGATCGGCAGGGCTGCGAGGGCACCTCGTGCCCTAATTCAACCATAATCAAGCGAGTCCGATTCAGTTAGACAAGTGTCAACGTTGATTGAGATATCCAGAGTGATGTGTGGTGGTGAGAGTGATGTGTGGTGGTGTGCTTGTGTGCGTTGGCCAGTCACCAGGACTGTGCCAGACCGTGCACATGGCCAAGGTTGTGACGCCGACCGAATTAGCTTATGCTATGGCCGAGAATGGCAGGTGTAAGCATGACCCCACAGAGGGCTTGCTAAAGGCTAGGGATGCCCAGGGCGACATTGTTCTCCTGCGGCGATATCCCACTGATTTAGCTATGCACGTGGCCAGGGGTGTGTGTGGATGTGTGCGGGTGTGGTGAGTGATGCCGTAACGCTTAACCCCACAGAGGGTGAGGTTACCGCTAGAGGATTGTCGGCTTGAAGGTCTTGTCGTACTGCCCGTTTTGAGACTTTAATTAGACAACTCTCATTAGTCTAGCGAGTCACGTGTGTGTGGATATGTGCGGGTGTGTGAGTGACGCCGTAGCATCTTAACCCCACAGAGGGTGATGGTTACCGCTAGAGAATTGTCGGCTTGAAGGACTTGTCGTACTGCCCGTTTTGAGACCCTTTAATTAGGCAACTCTCATTAGTCTAGCGGGTCACGTGTGTGGTGTGTCGGTGAGTGACGCCGTAGCTCTCAACCCCACAGAGGGTGAGGTTACTGTTAGAGGATGGTCGGCTTGACTCCCTAGGACTTGTCGTACTGCCCGTTTTGAGACCCTTTAATTAGGCAACTCTCATTAGTCTAGCGAGTCACGTAACCGAGGTGAGGAGGTGAGAGAGAGAGAGTGATGAGTGTGATTGACGGGTACTGTGAGTGTGGGAAAATCTCGTACCTTATTCGATCATGCGGTCATTTGCTGGGCTAGACGATTTCAGTAACACAGTAGACTAAAGGGTTGGTTGATGTGAGATTTCGTGTGACAAGCAGTAATCAGTATAATGATTTGGGGTAATCTTAGGGGTAGTTATAATACTGGGTAATTGTATTTAGGTAAGTGGATTAGATAAGTGGGTTAGATTGAGTGGCTGAGTGTGTGAATGAAATTGTCTCTTTGATAAATGCAATTTCAGTGTCGCTATTCAATAAAACAATTTTAGTAGGAATGTTTGTTTCTTTAATTCTTACTAACTTTAAGATTATAATTATTATCAATATATACCTATCATTACAATAAATCCGTGTACTCTATTATCCCGCAAGCTGGGAACTGCAATTTTCTTTTCAAATATATTACTGCATCGAGTCGGTATAGATATAAATGTATAGCATGTTCTGGGACTTTTGTTGCCATAATTTCACAAGGGATATTTGTCTATTGTTGATCTAAAGTAACGACACTATCAATTATAGGTTTATTTCCTAGATAATGGGCAAGTGTTACAGTAACCTATTAGTCTTATGATCTATTACAATTGGCGATCTGGACAGGATTACTGTTACAATTGGCACCGGGCATGATCTATTACACACACTTTACATCTTCACAGTTATTCTACCATTGATCTTAGTATATGCACCTCTGATATTTTACTCTCCTTCCAGTGGTCGGTTTCTCAGTCATTGCATGGAAGTGACCACTTTCCTACCATCATAGAAACTCTTAATGGTCTTCCTCCAACTGCTCCTCCTAGGTGGCGCATTGAGCGTGCGGACTGGAATGTATTCTCTGAATTATTCTCGGGGAATCCAGATCTTAGTTCCTTTGACACACACATAGTAGCATATGAGTACCTTGTAGATTTAATTCAGAACAGTGCGCTGATTTCTATCCCGCGGTCGACTGGAACTCCTTCGAGGCCTGTGTGTCCGTGGTGGGATAATACATGTACTGCTTTGAGACGTGTCACACGCTCTTGCTACAGGAGATACAAGAACAATGCAACTCAAGTAAACTATGTTATATACCGGAGAGCTCAGGCTAAGAAACGAAGGTAGTTTAGGAGAGCTAAACAGACTTCATGGCAGAAGTATACCGGATCTGTAACATGTAGGACTCCTATCAATAAAGTATGGGCTAAGATCAGGAAGCTTTCTGGGAATTTTTTTCCTAGTCCCCCTCCTTGCCTTCAAGTGGGTGATACTCTATCATCAGATCCTGTCATTGTCTCTAATATTCTTGTTCGCCACTTTGCTGAAGTCTCAGGTTCTTTTGGGCGTGCTCAGGTCCCTCCCATCAGTGCGGCTGGCAGAGATTCGGAAGTTTATAATGCACCTTTCACCATGCAGGAGCTCATTCATGCTCTGAGTAATGCCGGCTCCTCTGCCCCAGGAGAGGATGGCGTGCATTATGACATGATCAGACATCTCCCAGAAGCTTTTCTATTTTTGTTGTTGTGTATTTTCAATGAAATCTGGAGTACGTCACTATTGCCGGAGAGTTGGAGAGTGTCTTTAATCCTTCCCATCCTAAAGCCTGGGAAAGATGCGAAATTGGCTTCCAGCTATAGACCCATTGCTCTAACCAGTTGTTTATGTAAATTGTTTGAGAAAATGCTAAACCACAGGTTGGTATGGTGGTTGGAGACTGGTAATCACATTTCCCCGGTTCAGTTCGGCTTCTGTAAAAACAGATCTACTCTTGATCCTCTCTTGCGTATCACAACCGATATCCAGAATGCATTTATTACAAATAAACATACACTTGGTGTTTTCTTTGACTTGCAACGTGGAGATTTGGTATAGTGCAAGAAATGCGTAAGCTAGGCCTGACCGGGAAAATGCTTTTGTTTATCCAGAGTTTCCTACGCACTCGCTATATCAGTGTTAGGGTCGGGAATTGTCTTTCTGATAAACTTATGCAGCGTGAGGGGGTTCCTCAGGGGAGTGCGCTAAGTGTTTTTTGTTTCATAATGGCTGTAAACAGTGTTGTGGCGAGGATTTCTAGGGAACCATTGGTGCAAAGTTCGTTGTTTGTAGATGACTATGCGATATATTGTTCAGCGGCTGATCCCGATATGGCTAGATGACACTTGCAGAAAGCCATCAATTTGGCAGTCCAGTGGGCGAATGAGTGGGCTTTCACTTTTTCTCCTCACAAGACTGTGGCAATAAAGTTTTCTAGGAAAAAAACTTCAGTTGTACCGCACCTTCTTCTTAATGGTAATATTTTACCGTATGAAAGTTCAGTCAAATTCCTAGGGCTCACATTGGATAGCGGTCTTACTTGGAAGGAACATATTCTTGATCTTAGGACGCGTGTTACGCGGTCCTTGGACATCCTGAAAGTGCTTAGTAATATGTCCTGGGGTGCAGACTGTTCATCTCTCCTCAGGATTTATGATGCTGTGTGCCGATCTAAATTGGAGTATGGCTGTCAGATATATTCTTCGGCAAGCAAGTCTATCTTAAAGTTGTTGGACCCGGTACACAATTCAGCCATGAGAATATGCACAGGTGCTTTCCGTACATCACCTGCAGAAAGCATGTATGTTGTGGCAGGGGAATTGCCTCTGGATCTCCGTAGGGAAGAGCTTGGATTACGTTTAATGTTTAGAGTTCGCAGTTCCCCTGATAACCCTGCTTATCGCTCAGTCACCGATAGCCGTTTCCTTCAACGGTATGCGGCACGTAAAAGCTTCCCCAAGCCACTACAGATACGCATGAGGGAAGTGTTGAACGACTCTCATTTGAACTCAGTTTTAATAAGAGAGGTAAAATTCCCCTCGTTTGCCCCGTGGGTTCTCCCCTCTCCGTCGGTATGCATTCTTCCCATTTACAAGGCGAAATTATCTCCAGCTGCAGCAAAGGCCATGTTTCTCGATCACTCCCAAATCCATCAATCTACTTCAGCATTGTACACTGATGGGTCGAAAATGGCATCAGGTGTGGGTTGTGCGGTGGTTTTTAAGGACACCACTCGCCTTGCTCGTTTGCCTGGGGTTGCCTCTGTCTTTACTGCGGAGGCGTATGCTATTATCCAAGCTTTTGAAAGTGGCACGCAACTCCACTGGAACGGATTTCACTATTTACACTGATTCACAGAGTGTTCTTTCTGCCATTCAAGTTTACTCTCCTGTTCACCGATTGGTTCAGGACATCCAGGAATGGCTTTAGCGCTTAGCATCTCGGCACAAAATGATTAATTTCTGTTGGGTCCCAGCTCATGTGGGGATCCAGGGCAATGAGGAGGCTGACACAGCAGCAAAAGAGGCCATACTAGAGTGTGAGGGCCGGTTCTCGATCCCCTCTGAGGATTTGAAATGCAGTATCCGGTCGCTGATTCGGGAGAGGTGGCAGTTGAGGTGGTCATCCCTCACTAGCACAAACCAAAAACTTAAAGCCATTAATCCTTCGGTGAAGGTTTGGGACTTATCACCCGTTCACTTAGGTAGACGTACGTAAGTCATTCTCACAAGGTTGCGTATTGGTCACACATATATGACGCACAAATACATATTACATAATGAACGCCCACCGCTGTGTGCTGAGGGTGACGAGGTGCTGTCTGTAAGCCACATTCTAACCTCTTGTTGTTATTACTCATTTCCCAGATGCTCTGTAGGTTTTACTTTCCTTTCCCTGTCTGACATTCTTGGCCTAGATGCAGATGTTTTTAAGCTCCGATCGTATTTATTGGATTGTGGTATTTTTTATGATATTTAATTATCCAGCAATTTTTACTTTTGATATTCCTTTATTGATATTTTATCCGTTTAATGTACCACTACTTGATATCTTAATGCGTTTTAAATTTTGATTTTCCTGTGATCTTTTAATTTTTAGATGTAGCGTTCAATGATCTCTACAGGTCCCAGTGCTTGGCCTTTGTGGCTAAATCTTATCAATTCAATTCAATATACAGTATATATATAGTATACATATATATACAGTATATATACTGTATATATATATATATATATATATATATATATATATATATATATATATATATATATATATATATATATACATATATATGTAAAATATATATATATATATATACAGTATATATATATATATATATATATATATATATATATATATATATATATATATATATATATATATATATATATATTATACACTGTATAATTATATATAGCCAACTAATGTTGTCACTCTCTCTCTCTCTCTCCAAGCGTGAGGGTAGTAGCACCATCACCAAGCCACAATGGATTTCAACAGACAGTGAGGGATGAAGCTCAGACAAATTACTTTAGCATTGACACACCTCACTCTCGATACCTTCCCAAATTCCTATGAAGTAATAATGTCGTATATATACAAACAAGTTGTATATATTTATGCTTTGTGCTGCTTTCACATTGTACTATGTTTTTCAGAGTAAAATTTGAATGTATTTAACCATGCAAGAAAAGCCTCTCAGGAATGTTTTTTATTAACAAGCGCCCACTTAGTTAGCTTTATATCATAGCATTGAAAATACACTTCAACAATATTATGTAGTAAAATGTAATTGTGCACTTTAAAAACTATATACTGTATATTTGGTTTCATAGATTAATTTCGGTATCTCAAGAAATAGCGATCAATGTAAGAAGATTTATACTCCATTTTAGCAGGGGTGAGTATGCATATCTTGTATCCAGCAAAATGTGAATAAAAGCATTTCATAGGCAATATATATATATATATATATATATGTGTGTGTGTTTACCAAATGTTATGCAATCTATTAAAGGGAGGGTTCACCGCAACATCTCGACTCTTTAGTCACATTCAGACAACAGTATTTCCAGGGCTTCTCTAGAAGAGGTTTCAGGTTGCAACTTTCCATATCCCATTAAACTCGACGTATCTCAGCATTGAAATACGCCTTCTACTATTAGAGACTTTTAAATTATTTATTTATATGCTAGGTTTATATAGAACATGAAGCATTTTCATATAAATTAATACTACCTGAGCCTTTAGAGAGTTTATCTTTTCTAAAAGTCAAAAGGTTATTTGATTAAATTGAAATGTATTAACATACATTATGTTATACAAAGCAGATATACTCGTATGCATTCATCTAAAAATATTTGTTTATATACAGTACAGCTTATATTTTGTATATGTATTCAAACATATACATACATTCTCATGCACAAGCATGCATTCATACACGTACACATTTTCCTATACATATATATACATAGTTATGTATATTCATATGTAGATGCATATACATACGCATAAATGCACAATGATATGCGCTAATAATCGTACGCTCTATGCAAATGCTCACCTATTGCACTAGACATATCGAAGGCCTTCGATAGAGTCTGGCACAAATCTCTAATTTCTAAACTGCCCCCCTTCGGTTTATATCTTTTTATCTGTACCTTTATCACTAATTTCCTGTCTGGCCGTTTCATAGCTGGGGTTGTGGACGGCCATCGTTCATTTCCTCGTCCTATCAACTCTGGTGTTCCTCAAGGTTCCATCTTATCTCCAATTCTCTTTCTCTTTTTAATATTCATAAATGATCACCTCAACTGCACCTCCAGTCCTATCCATTCATATGCTATTCAACTAGTTTTACAGAACGCCCCAGCATGCAATCACTCCAAAACTCACATAACAGGATCTATCAACCATTTCCAGTTGGGGCAGAGAAAATCTTGTTGCGTTAAATGCTTCCAAAACCCAATTTCTCCATTGATCTACCTGTCAAGAACTCCCACAGGACTATCCCTAATACTTCAACATTACAAAAATCAACCTTTCATCTTATCTCAGTATTCTCTTTATCTTCTGATCTCTCTTGGTAAGACCTTATTACCAATCATGCTGAAACGGCTTCCCAGAAGCTGGGTGTGCTCAATCGCCTGAAGGGGTACTGCACAGCTTCTTGCCCTGTACAGGGGCACAGTGCATCCATATATTGAGTATTGTTCGCATGTGTGAGAAGGATTCTCTCACACAACACTTCTAGACAAAGTAGAAAAGAAAGCCTTTCGTCTCATTAACTCATGTCAACTCACCGATCTCTGTAATCTCTCTCTCTCTATCTTCTCCGCATTGTTGTATCTCTCTCGTTATTCTACCATTATTACAATAATCATTGTTCCTCAGAGCTCTCAGTGTATACCACCTCCTCTACGTAGCGCACGTAGCACCCGCCTTGCAACACAATCCCTACTCTGTCCAACTCTCCAACCCAAGAGTGAAATTATCTTCCCAATGGAGCTCTGGAACTCTCTCCCTGAATTAATCTTTCCCTTATTCTATGACTTAAATTGCTTCAAACTGTATGTGTCCAGTAACTTTGGCTCGAACATTCCTTGATTTTGGCCCTAGCACTATTCTAACTCTTGGGGAGGCACTCATTACAGGCAGTTTTGCCTTTTGCCTCCCTCATCCACATAGATGTAGAAAATATAGTTTATAAATGTACTGTATACATCTGTATTATATATATATATATATCTATCTATGTATCTATTGCCTGACGCCGTGATCCCCGAAGGGGTGGCCACGAATGAACCGTCCCCATGCACCTCTGTCCCCAGTCAGTCGACGCCCCTCCTCTCAACCAGCACCGCCTTCATCCATTTACTTCCTCACTCCATCCTTCCACCTCTCCTTCGGTCTACCCCTTTCTGTCCTTCCACCTCTCCTTCGGTCTACCCCTTTCTGTCCTTCCACCTCGCTCTTGTACACCCTCTTAGTCATTCTTTCGCTTTCCATACGTTCCATATGGCCGAACCATCTCAAGTTGTTCCTTGTCACACTTTCCAGCACATCTACCGCCACACCACACCTCCTTCTTACTTCCTCATTCTATATAATTATGACAATTGTGTAAATCTAAAGATTTTCATAAACGTACATATTAGTTCGCAACTTTTGTTTTAGAGTGTACTTAGAATGTGTGTAGGTGCTGCATATCTATCTTGTCTATACTTTGTATATATTCTATATTCACTATACATGGGTATTTGAGCACACTATTGGGAATAATATGTATGCACAGACTTAAGGCTGGTTCACACATAGCCGAGCATAGCTGAGTCGGTGCGCGAGTCCAACACGAGTCACACTCGTCGATTATCGCCGTCGCTGGAGGCCGAGTCGGCCGCGAGTAGCAATTGCTCCCGAGTCAAGGAGAGTGTAACACAAGTTAACTCAAGTCAATATGAGTCAACACGTGTTCATGCAAGAGTCTGTACGAGTAACTGAGAGTCAAAGCGAGTGTAACACGAACCAAACACGAGTGTCAAAAATTTGAAAAATAACGGCCACATTCCAGGGCACGTAAACAAAGAGTATGGACGCGTCTAACACAAGTCAACGCGAGTCTACACAAGTCAACACGAATCAACGCGATTGTTACACGAATCAACACGATTGTTATACGGATCAACACGAAAGACAACACAAATTTACACGAGTCGTAACGAGTGTGCAAGAGTCGCCGAGAGCCCACCAAGAGTCATTGAGAGTGACAGCCAATGTGCACGAAAGATAATTATAAGGCAGCCCCCACCACCACCCATTGCCACACAACCACTCACCACCACGGAGGACACACCCACCCACCTACCATGACCATCAATCGGCGCAACGCGGCAGCTATGGTGATACTCCTGAAGATGCGGATGGATCTCCTAGACATCGAGGAAGCAGAGGCGCTAGCTGAACGCCAACGTCAACGGAAAAGGAAAGCAAGGACAGTTTGGGCCAGGAGTTGGTTACTGAGATGGCCACAGTTCGGTATTTACGAACAACTCCTGAAGGAGTTTGAGGTAGAGGACCCCAAATCATACCGGAACTTCCTGCGTGTGGACAAAGTCATGTTTAGGGAGTTGGTGGAGCGTGTCGGGCCCAGGATAGAGAAGCAGGACACGTTTTGGAGGGAGGCTTTTTCACCTGGGCTGAGATTGGCAATCACACTCCGCTACCTGGCCACGGGTGACTCCTGCAGTACGCGTTCCATGTGGCCCGGAACACCATCTCCCTCAATGTGCCTGAGACATGTGAAGCCATCATCGCAGAGTACCAGCAGGAGCTTATACGTTGCCCCAGGCCCCCGGCGGAGTGGAAGGAGGTTGCCAGGGAGTTCTCCAAACGGTGGGATTTCCACCATGCCGTTAGTGCCATCGACGGAAAGCACTGCGCCATCCGATACCCTCCCCATGGCGGAACGGAATTTTACAACTATAAAGGCTTCCACTCCATCGTGCTCATGGCTATTGTAGACGCAGACTACAAATTCCTGTACTGCGACATTGGCAATCACGGTTGCTGCTCAGATGGAGGTGTTTTTCTAAGAACAAACATCAGAGCAGCATTGGATGGGTGCACCCTGGGACTCCCTGCTGCCGAACCTCTGCCCAACGACGACACCCCTGTTCCCTACTTCCTGGTTGGTGATGACGCATTCCCCATGCGAAGGTGGTTGATGAAACCACACTCTACCCGCCAGCTCACTGTACCTCAACGCATCTTCAATAACCGTCTGTCCAGGGCTCGCCACGTTGTGGAGAATGCCTTTGGCATCATGTCCTCCAGGTAAGCGTAATGTCATGTTATGTTAATGTCATGTCATGTCATGTTAATGTCATGTAATGTGATGGTAATGTCATGTTATTTCCCACAAATACAGGTTTCGTGGAGGCGACATGTGATATAACAAGGCAATTTATATGCCCACCCTAATAATATCAACTATAACTCCAGTCAAGTATTAAATATACATCATCCTAACCATTCTCTCCCAATCTCAGGTTCCGTTGTCTCCTCTCCAATATACCCCTCCACCCATCCCGTGTCGAGTCAGTGGTTTTGACCTGCTGTTGCATGCATAACCTGATGCGGCTGCGGTACCCTGGTCATCACGTCAACATAATGGACGAGGAGGACCCTGTGACGCATGTTGTCATTCCTGGGGCGTGGAGGGAGGATGTGGAGAGGATGAGTCCCCTGCAGAGACTCTCCGGGAATGTCGTGACAGCCCAGGCCAAGCTTCAACGCCAGCACCTCACAGACTACTATTCCTCAGCAAGGGGAAGTGTCCCCTGGCAGGACGACATGATCTAAGGTATTACTATGTTTGTTTTTAAATTAGTCTCATGTTTAGGTAAGATCTAGTTTAATTATATATATATTACTGTCATTGTATTTCTATTAGTCTCATATATAGGTAATATTTTTAATTATTTTTCAGTCTCATTATTATATTCTCTACTGTATATATATATATATATATATATATATATATATATATATATATATATATATATATATATATATATATATATATATATATATATATATATATATATATATATATATATATATTTTTTTTTAAACTTCTGCTATTGGTCTCTTATTTGGCTTGTGTTTTAATAATTTATTTCAGTATGATTATTATATGTTCTCTATATATTAATACATTGATAATTATGTATATACTTCTGTGTCAGCTTTTCTGTGTGTTTTCAGAATCATTGATATATTCGACATAAATTTCAATTTACATTTGTCTATAAATTACTGTGATCTTATTTATATTTGTCTCATATTATGGTATTTGTTTTATATTTTTCTGACTCATTATTATGTTATTTATACAGTATATTATACATATATATATATATATATATATCTTATATTCTTTTTCTGCAAGGTTTCCTTTTCTTTCTGATTAATTTATCTATTGGATATATTTAACGTGTCATTTCTCTCATGTTTTTTATGTTATATTAGGTACATCTTTCTATTATATTTGCTTTGTATATATTAGATTTTGTTTATCCATAGCAGTCTTAATAATATTTGTCTGTATATTGCCATCATATGTTCTTCCATGAATTATGTTTTTAAAATCACTTAGATTGATTATATATTTTTTATCTCATTTATAGAGAACTGTTATTACTTATTATTTGCTCTTTAAACTCGTCATAAAAGTAAAAGTATAAATGAAACTTATAGATAAAATAACTAACTAATAGTTGGATCCAAAACAACATCTCAAAACACATTCATTGTATTTATTTATAAAAAAATATAAAGGCTCCTTAATACTAAACACATGTATAATAATGTAATGCCTCGTCATCCCCATCAATGGGGTTCATGACTACATTGAACATGTTCACACCAAAACTCACACCTCGTCATCCGCAGGCCAAGGGGTGGTGGCTGCCGGGTTCATTCTGGTGTATTGCAGAAATCCATCAGGTGTTGGCGGTCTGCTGGGGGTTGAAGGAACCGGGAGGTTGTTGCCATGTGTGGGGGTCATAGAGCCCACCCACCACTCAGATACAGGTGTCCTGAACGAGGCCGCCATCATCTCTGAGAACGTGGGGGTGGTGAAACCTGGGGACCCACGTGGTACCACAGACGAAGGTCCTGCCTGCTGGGGTGGGGTTGGTAGCTTGGGTTGTTGTGGTGCTGTGGTGGCCTGAGGCGAGAGATATGGTTGAGAGGGTGATGCCTTAGGGCTGGCATCCATATCTTCCCTGGCCTGCAGCACGAGTATCATAATTTTTCTTGACATTGTGTCACCTACTTGGTTAGGCAACATGTCCAGCTGCTCCTCCAAGTAGGAGACGAAGTGGGAGTACCTCGTCTGCTTGACTGCCAGGGTCGACATCAGGCCGGCCATGTCTCTCCTCAGCTCGTCCCGTTTCTGATTCACCTAGAAAAACATTTTTTTTTTGTTAGATCTATCTATCTATCTATTGCCTGACGCCGTGATCCCCGAAGGTGTGGCCACGAACGAACCGCCCCCATGCACCTCTGTCCCCAGTCAGTCGACGCCCCTCCCCCCAACCAGCACCGCCTTCATTCATATAGTTCCTCACTCCATCCTTCCACCTCATATTCGGTCTACCTCTCCCCCTCTGTCCCTCCACCTCGCTCTCGTACACCCTCTTAGTCATTCTCTCGCTTTCCATACGTTCCATATGGCCGAACCATCTCAAGTTGTTTCTTTTCACACTTTCCAGCACATCTACCTCCACACCACACCTCCTTCTTACTTCCTCATTAGTCTGTCTATCCCTCCATGTAACTCCGCACGCACTCCTTAAGTAATTCATTTCCACTGCTCTCACTCTTGGTCTGAGTCTCTCAACCAACGTCCATGCTTCGCTTCCGTAAGTCAGTGTCGGGATTACCACACTGTCATGCAAGGACTTCTTCACTTCCATACTGACCACCCTATTTCTTGTTACTGCTTTTAGCATTCCTACAACCCTCTTCCCCTGTTGTACCCTCTCCCGCACCTCTTCATCCATAGTCCCATCTTTACTCAACACACTGCCCAGATACTTAAAAGAGTTGACGATCTCCATAGCCTGACCGTTCAGCTTCACCTCACACTCTGTGACTTCACCCATTTCGAAGACCATAACCTTGCTCTTCCCCGTATTTACCTTCAAATTCCGTTTTTCACACACTGTTCCAAACTCATTTACCAGACCCTGCAACTCCCATTCATTATCACTCATCAGAACTGTATCATCCGCAAACAGCAGTATATGTAGCTTCCACTCAATTCCCTCCCTTTTCAGCGATACACCAACATCCACTGCTCTTGATAGTATTTCTTTCATAACTCCATCCATATATACAGTAAACAACCATGGGGACATCACACACCCCTGTTTCAAACCAACATTCAGGTCAAAGAACTCGCTCTGCTCACTCTCCACACGTACTGCCGCCTTTGCACCCTCATATATGCTCTTCACTGCTTTCAGCAACTTGCCCTCTACTCCGTATATTCTAAGTACTTTCCACAAACCTTCTCTATCCACTCTGTCATAGGCCTTCTCCAAGTCCATAAAGGCAACATACACCTTTTGTTTCTTCTCCAGATACTTCTCCACAACACAATTCAGGGTAAAAATCTGATCTACACATCCTCTTCCCTTCCTAAAACCTACCTGCTCGTCGCCTATCCATTTCTCCGTTCTCACTCTCACTCTCTCAATCACTACCCTACTATATACCTTCCCTACTACGCTTAGAAGACATATTCCTCGGTGATTACCACACACTCCTCTTTCCCCTTTGCCCTTATATAGGGGGACTATTATGCCAGTCTTCCAGTCATCGGGTGCACTCCCCTTCTCCCATGCTAGTTTGCACATTTTCCATACCCATTCTATCACTATCTCACCACCATACCTCAACATTTCCCCACACACTCCATCTGTTCCTGGTGCTTTCCCCAACTTCACTCTTTTCATGGCTTCCCACACTTCTGACCTCCTGATCCCCATCTCCTCCTCCACTACTTCTCTTCTTCTCCCTCCCATACCATATCCAGCTATGTTTGCTGGCTCTTCATTCCTTTCATTTAGCAACTCACTGAAGTACTCCCTCCATCTTTCGACTCTCTCTTGCTTCTCGGCTAGCATTCTCCCATTCTTATCTTTCACACCCTTACTGTTTCCCTTGCTACCTTCCCTAACTTTCTTGACTTCTTTCCAGAACAGTTTCTTACTCTCCCTCCATTTTACACTCAGATTCCTTCCAAATTCCTCATCTACTCTTCTCTTACTTTCCTTCACTACTCTCTTCACCACCCTCTTACTCTCCACGTACCTCGCTCGTTTCTGTCTCTCGGAATCTTCATTCCCTCTACTACCCAACCACTCTCTATATGCTTTCTTCTTTTCTTCCACAGCTATTCTTACCTCTTCTGTCCACCATCCTGTACCTTTCACTCCCCTCCCTCTTCTCCTCACTCCACACACCTCCTCACATGCTGCACAGATCTCATCCTTAAACACCTTGCTCATCTCCTCCACTTCCTCCATAACTTCCAGGTCGAACCCACCTAATCGTCTTTCCACTGCTCTCCTGTACTCCTCCCTGACTTCCTCCTCCTGCAACCTCTCCACCCTCCTCACCATTCCACCCTCCTCTCGCCTCCCTCCCGCTCTCCTCACCCCCTTCTTTTGTATCCTAACCTTAGCTTCCACTACATAATGATCAGACAGACCCCCTCCAATACCCCTATACACCCTAGCATCCATCACAGATTTCTTCATTCGTTCATCCACACATACATAATCAATCAATGACTTTCGTTCCACCTCTGTCTTATCCTTCATCGTCAACATCCGTTTCCACGTGTACCTGTGGATCATTCTGTGTCGGAAGAAGGTGTTGGCTATCCACAGCCTCCTCCCCACACATACGTCCACAAGTGCACTACCATTCCCATTCACCTCTGATGGTACCCCCCACCCTCCCACCACTCCCTCAACTTTCCTATCACCCACCCATGTATCTATTGGTTAGATACATGTTGTTATTATATATTAATATATTCACGCCATGGTAAGTTATAGTCATTAACAGTTTATCATTTCTTCCACCACAGTTGACGCCTGTTCTACAGCCATTATTATATAAATAATCTCGTTATCAATTATATTATCAATGCTTTCATATTTACCTCCACAGGTGGGCTCGTCTCAGCAATATACAGCATCCAACAAATGATATGTTATATGAATACACTCTTTATGACTAATTGTTTACAATGCTTTCATAATTACCTCCAGAGCTGGGCTCGTCTGGGCAATATACAGCATCCAACATAATAAATTTTATAGGAATACTATAGTTATGAATTATGTTAATAATGCTTTCATATTTACCTCCACAGGTGAGCTCGCGTCAGCACTTTTGCGGCGCTTCTTGTAGCTGGAGCCAGGAGTCGTAGCTGTCCCGGATGGTGGGGGCATGGCGGAGTCCTCTCCACCACTCTCTGGGTCGTCTACCACCACCACCTCTGGCGCGGAAGTAGGGGGCTGGGCGTCCTGCTGGGACTCTTGGAACTGAAAGAAAGGCATAAATATAATATTTCAAAGCAAGAATTAAAAACAAAATATATATACAGTATATACAGTATATATATATATATCTATATATATATATATATATATGACGCACAATTAATTTATCAGAGATTTCTCTACGATTGAGAGCATATGAAACTTGATAATAAATATTAATACGTAAAGACATTTGATGTTTATATAAATCCTTCTTTATATATGTATACCTAGAATAAATCACAAAATATATATTGAAACTTTAGATATGTTACAACCCACAATATTACGTAAATGGGAGCATATTATTACAATGTTCTTTTCTTAACAGGAGAACTTATATATTTTGTTGCTGGTTATAACTTGGTCTTATATTTTCCCATTTACTTATTATTGTCACAAATGTTAGGTATGTACAGTATATTAGTGTTCTCACCTTAGCTGTGACCCGGTTCTTGACACGGGCAATGTGCCCTTTCAGGAAGGAAAACTTTTCGAGTATCCACTCATCACGGCCCGACCTTAGCCGCCCCTCGCTGGTCCCAGGGGTGCCCGCACCACTCTTCTCGTCGGTGAGCTTCGCATACCGCGTCCGCATTCCCGTCACCCATTTGTTCAGCTGGGTTCCTGCGGAAACAGAAACATTAATTGGGCATTGGACATATTGTATAAATGCTTCACATATCGTCGTGAGCAGGTAAAAGATAGGTACATAATCAAATATTGATTCAAGGATGTAAACAGACATTGAATGGAATGTGGGTGATATTGGCAGCACAGCATTTCATATATACAACTCTTAACATATTTTAACTAATGCAGGATGAATTTAGCGTATGAAACACATGAAATCGAACCAAGAACACAACAAAAAGGTATTAAAACACACATTATCACTACAATAACATAATGCACGCTTTACTTTGGGGTACTTACCTGTGACACGAGGTACCAGGCTGTAAGCCTTCTCTTCAAACATCCGCACCTTCTTTCGGCTGTCTTTGTACTCCTTGAGACGTTTCTGGTACAGCATGGGGTTGTCCTTCACCCACTCTACTAGCATGTCCTCAGTCTCGTCGTCGAACAGGATCCGGGTAAGTTTGTTCTTCTTGATAGCCCCATACACGGGGATATCATCGGCCATGTCCTGTGAGTCGCCTTGGTCATCGTCACCATCAGACATGGCCTCCGTATCATCGGGCTCCTCTTGGGTGTCGTCCATCACAGCCTCGTCCTCGTCGATGAAGGTAGCATCTGCATCCAATGAATCGGCTATGTCCTGAGGATCACTACTATTTGCAGGGACCTGGCTGTCTGGTATGATCTCATCTGAGCTGGGCGACGCACTACGTTGGTTGTGCTTGGGCGGGGGTGGGCGGCGTGGGGTGGCTGCTGTGTCACGTGGTTGGCTGGGCCCAGGCGGCGGCTTGGCGACACGCTTGGCCAGCGTACCCTTCAGCACATGTCGAGGGTGGATGGACTTGGAAGGGACCTTCTTCTTTTCATGCTTTTAAGGGGCCATGGCGAAGGGCAGCGTGGGTAGATGGGCAGCAGATCGGGAGGTCAGAGAGGCAGGTCAAGGTTGTGGTTGGTCACTGGTGCGGCGGTGGACTGGGACGAGTGGGTGGGGCATTCTATAGGGTGTGAGAGGCGTCTGTGTGAGCGGCGTTGGTGCCAACTCTTCACGCGGTGTTGCCAGCACTCGGGTTACACTCCACGACTCGTGTAGCTTCGTGTAGGTTTTTTTTTTTTTTTTTTTTTTTAAGAGACAATGAACGGAGGAAGGAAAAACACAGATAAAACAAAAAGGTCCATGTGCCTAAAGGCATCCTCCATTCATAAAATGTTTGTAACAACTGGATTTAAACATTTGTTGATTGTAAGTTTGTGGAAAGCAATTCGAGGGAAGTGAATTCCAAAGAGTAGTAGCTCTGGGGATAAATGAATTCTGATAAGCAGAAGTTCTGCATTGTGGAGGAGAAAGTGTAAATTCAGGTACGCGTTGACTCACGTTGGATCTCTGTTGCACACGTGTTGACTCGCGTTACATCCGTGTAAACTCGTGTAAACTCTCATTGATTCGTCCTACATTTTTGAAATAACGGTATTTCAAATGACACTCTCGCTTTTTCGTGTTACACTCGTGTTTTTTCTCAGTGGATCGTGTATACTCGTGTTTTCACTCGTGTTTGAATCGTGTAAACTCTGGCATCATGGGGGCACCAAATTTTGGCACTCACATTCGTGCTTTGTACTCTTGTTGATACGTGTTGCATGTGTGTTACATACATTTTGTTACGTGTAGACACGTGTTGATTCGTCAACGTCGAAATGATGACGAAAAGCGACGAATCACCAAAGAGTGTTACATGGGTTTACACGAGTCAACACGAGTTAACACTAATAACGAAGAGTTATTCAGAGTCAAACACGAGTTAACACGTATGTACACGAGTTTACACGTATTTAGGCCACAATCGTGGGTACTCGCCACGGGGCCCAAAAATGTCATGCATGCATGACATTTTTGGACCCCGTGGCGAGTACCCACAAGTGTGTCGAGTAAACAAAGAGTATACACTAGTGTAGCACGAGTCTACACGAGTGTTGAGGAGTATCGACGAGTCATTGCCGAATAGCAAAATTTCATCACTCGTGTTGGACTCGCGCACCGACTCGGCTATGTGTGAACCAGCCTTTATGCAGACGTCTATGTATGTTTGTGTACTCGTGGTAGTTATGGTATTTGTATGTCTTTTGCTTGTTGCCGTTATTTTCAAGCTATCCAGTACTAAATCTTATCTTCTCATTTAGTGTTTTGCTAATATTTGTAGGCAAAAATATCGCTTTGCTGAATTCGAATTGTTGCCACGTGAGATAAGACTGCACTGTATAAAGAATCTAAAGTCATGCATATCAGTTAGTATTGTCGGGAATAGGGTAATGATCCCGACAGTTTTAGGTCCAATGAGACATTTGAATTTGGCGGTATCGTATCGCATGTACGATTTCGGCTGGTTCTTTGTGTATTGTAGTTTATTCTTAAGTATAGGTTAAATATTAACTGTAATGTATAAATATCTACATCAGCTCTAGATGTATCATGAAACCAAGTTATGGGTTATAATTATTATGAGCTGGCAGCCATATGTAATTTCGCGAAACGATCGGACGCCGGCCCTTTAGTCTCTCAATCAACACCATACAACCAACATCTCCCCCCCCCCCCCCCCCCGGCTCTGACTCAACCCACAGTTCACCATGTGCTACAAATATTAATCTATAACAACAGTCCTACATCACCAGTCCTCTAAGCTAAGTTCATTGTATCGATATTGTATTATGTGAACATTCCTACATGTCATGCAATTGAATTAGCCGTGTGTGGGGGACTGGATTACACCCATCGAATACCTCTTTGGTAATTATATTATAACTATTTGTTGGGATATTTCATGTACCAGTGATGTGCAATTTAACCTCTTTATCGAAATTACTGACAAATAATGGTCCTTCGTGCCCAAAGGCTTCCTTACCGTAGTACCGTTTTGTTTACTTCCTTGCCGCTTGTGGGCTTACAAATGGCTGCCGCCTCGCGCGTTGTTGGGCCGACTGCCCTTTCCCTAGTATAGACCCGGCTTATTCCCTCGTGTTTTTTTCCAGTTAGGCGCCGTCCCTATCTTTTTTGGGGCTAGTTTCCAGGTGTTTTGGGGCGTGTGTTCCTTGCCATTTATTGGTGGGTTAGCTGGGCTGGTGCTTGGGGTAGGGGTTATTTCGTTGGGTACCATTTAGCGCTTGTAGGCTAGGCTAGGCCTGCAGGTGTCTGTGGTAGCTGTTTATTTCGCTTTGGTGGTGGGCCTGTGGTGTTCATTGTGTTTTGTCGTTATGAGACTCTTTTCTTAATTTTGCCGGTGGGGAGGGTTCTCATGTGACTCATTTAATTTAATAGCCTAGTTGCCAAATTACGGTCATGGGGTTCGGTCTCTGTTGATTCCTAAGCGATTGACAGCCAACAGACCTCATGATTGTGGGATGGGCAGCTGGGCTAGGCCTAATACTTATTACTAGTCAGTTCTTTTCATTTACCCTTCTTTCTCTAGCCCTAGTTTGTTTCTGCTATTTGTCAATTTGCTCAATTAATTCATCCTACTGCAGCTAGTAGCCTAATGACCGTTTCCAAATTGGGAGTGGCAATGCTATTGCCACATTTTTTAATTTAAATTAGTTTGTGTAACTAGTTTGTTTTATAGTTTAGAGAGTTAATAGCTTAGATTCAGACCTTAAAGGTTGTGGCTCATGGGTTGAGATAAACATAGAATGATAATCGCCAAGCTGTACATAATTATCTTGCAAAATGCAATAGCACTGAAATAATTATTAACAGTGGTATACAGGATTTTGTGGATCGTCTGTACCGGGCCTGTGACGTCATAGTTACCAGTATCCTTATCCTAGACTGGATGGTGGACTTACACTCTTGTGACGTCACAGGCCCGGTATAAACGAT
Organism: Paralithodes platypus; assembly: GCA_032716605.1. Taxonomy (NCBI): domain Eukaryota; kingdom Metazoa; phylum Arthropoda; class Malacostraca; order Decapoda; family Lithodidae; genus Paralithodes; species Paralithodes platypus. The sequence continues at coordinate 23,961,216 of CM064507.1, read as the reverse complement.
CCACAAAATCCTTTATACCATTGTTAATAATTATTTCAGTGCCATTGCATTTTGCAAGATAATTATGTACAGCTTGGCGATTATCATTCCATGTTTATCTCAACCAATGGGCCCCCACCTTTAACGATGACAGATTTAAAGAAACTTAAGATTCTGAAGGGAGGGATGAAGGGAAGTTTAAATAGGTGTTTAAGAGATCTTGATGAATTTTTATTAAGAGCCACGGCTGATCAAATTAAGGGTAAATTTGCTACTGTAACTAAATCACTAGCCACTTATGATAATTATGCTCAGCAGTTATATGGTTTATTGACAATTACTGACGATGTGGAAGAAGAAATGTCAGCAGATCTTGAGTACTTTGAGGACGTTAATACAGCCTTAGCCAGACTATCTTCTACACAAGAATCAACCCCTATTAAAGATACCGGTACACCAAAGGCGACTGGTATTAACCTGCCGAAGCTTACTTTGCCTACCTTTTCCGGGGATTCGGCTACCTGGACTGGATTTTGGGATATCTTTGAGTGTTCCGTCCATCATAATAAAACACTCACATCCATCCAAAGGTTCACATATCTCCGTGGCCAATTGAAAGGGGAGGCATTGAAGTTGATTGATGGGTACAAGCTAGAAGCTACAAGCTACTAGTCTGCAGTGGAGTTGCTGAAAAGAACTTACGGGAGAGAGGAAGTCATCAAGACTGCATTAATTACTAAATTCTTCACTCTAGATCCTCCATCCTATGATGTGACGGACCTAAAGGAATACTATGCCTCCCTTGAGAGCCTCCTCCGATCTATGGAGACAATGGCCATCACCAAGGAGGAGATATTTAGTGTAAATATCTTGAACAAGATACCCTCTCCCCTAAAAGAAATCGTAAGACGACAACTAAGCGACTCTCCACTAAACTTGGAAGCGTTGGTGCAGGTGTACCAGACTGAAGTCTTCAATATGGAGAGTACTGGACACTACCGACAAGTGGAGATGTCGCCATCCACTGCAGCTTTCCCGGTACAGACTTCTCCTAAACAGAAAAGGCCAATATCATAAGGTTGCAAGTTGTGCAGTGTCCACGGTCATCTGTGGTACCAGTGTCCTAAGTATCCTAAGGCTACACAGAAGATTGGCAAGGCTAAATCGCTTAAGTTATGTACCAGCTGTCTGGCAAGAGACCACTTCAACAGTACTTGCACCAATTCCTACATCAAATCTTGTAAGTATTGCAAGGGGAAACATTGGTTTTCCCTTTGCACCCAGTCTGATCGGCACGACGGCAAAGAAAAGGGGAGAACCCCCAAAGAGTCACATGAGAAAGGTAAGAGCGAGGGTGATAAAGTATCTGCCATGTCCATTGCTTCTCGAGAATGTCAATTGCTTCCTACTATGATGCTGCCAGTAGTGGGGAGTAATAATAAGCCTATAATGACGCGCACCTTACTTGACCAGTGCTCACAGAGGTCATTCGTTCTGCGGTCATCATTACCCCAGCTCAAGTGTACCAGCAAGGGTCAAGAGAATTTGCGTCTCCATGGTTTCACTGGTGAAGTAGATTCCAGTGACTATGATATAGTGGAGATTTCCTATGTTTATAGAAGAAAGGTATGTCCCATCAAGGCTGTAGTGGTCGGCACACTACCCAGTTTCTATATAGCATCAGAGATTCAACCACATTTGATATATCTCAGAAGCAAGGGTTATAAACTGGCTGATGATCAACTCTCTGCTAACAATGGTATTATGCTACTGGTCGGAGCTGATTATTACTACGACCTGGTTCACCCTGGATATCGGCGGGTAGATAAGCTAATAATGCTCCCCACGATCCAAGGGTATGCCATTTCTGGATCCTATGCCACTTCCTCTCAAGACACACAGGTGGAGGTGGTTACGGTCCTCAAGGTAGCAGTAAGCCCCATAGATAAATATATTAGGCCAAATGTGCCTGATAATACATGTACTGATATAGATAAGCTATGGGACTTGGACAATATTGGAATTGACCCACATGAACTTGATCGGGAGTCCAAGCTAGCGTTAAGCTCGTATGAAGAGACTGTAACGTATGACTCTGGCAGGGGTCAGTATGTGGTAAGGCTCCCTTGGAATGATAATAAGAGTAAACTACCTACTAATTTCCATCTAGCACTTGGTAGATTACGTGGCCTTCAGAAGCAGTTTGTCAAGGATCCAAATTATTGCGAGACTTATGCGGCAGTTTTAAACAAGCAGGTACAACGTGGATTTGTGGAGAGAGTAGATCTCAGTGAGTATGGGGATAACATCCATTACCTTGCTCACCATGAGATTAAAAAGGACAGTTCCACCACTCCTGTTCGTATTGTGTATGACTGCTCTGCTAAATCCAGTGATCGCTCCTATAGCCTGAATGATTGTCTATACACGGGTCCGTCCCTGGTCTCTGATCTCACGCAAATTATGTTGCGCTTCATATGTCATAAGTTTGCATGGGTCGCCGATATTGAGAAGGCCTTCCTGATGCTTCAACTCCATCGTGAAGACAGGGACTCGACAAGATTTTTATGGCCACGGGACCCAATGGATCTAGAGTCAGAGTATCTGGTCTACAGGTTCAGAGTTGTCTTATTCGGGGCGACCTGTTCCCAGTTCCTTCTCAACGCTACTATCTTGCGACATCTTGAGGAGGCTGGACTAGATCCTGACTTCAAGAATGAGATCAAGCAGGGGATCTATGTGGACAATCTTCAAGGCACTGGAGACAATGAAGATTTATTGCTCAAGAGATGCTGTGAGATCCGCGATATATTTGCCAAGGCTCATTTATACTTAAGAGAATGGGCCACTAATAGTGATCTTTTGAAAGGTCAATTTGCTTCTGACGGTGTAGCTACTGAGAATAGTGAGGTGAAGTATTTAGGCCGCAAATCAGACACTACCACAGATTGTATCTCCTTCTGTCACACCCCATGCGGCAGTGAGCTTATGACCAAGCGAAACTGCTTAAGCTTGTCAGGGTGGTTGTTTGATCCCCTAGGTTTTTTGCTGCCTGTAACTATCCGTGCTCGTCTGTTTTTACAGCAACTGTGGCGGCTAAAACTAGATTGGGACACGCCCCTCCCGACTGAGTTACAAGATACTTGGCGGTTGATTCGGTCGGACCTTTCCACATGTTGCAAGGTCCGATTAAATCGTCAGGTTATTAGTGGTCAACAGGTGGATCTACATGCCTTTTCTGATGCTAGTAATAGTGCGTACGCTACTGCCATATACATATGCAATGGTAGTGAAGCGACACTGGCTATAGCGAAGGCCAAATTAGCCCCTATAAAAAAGATTACAGTTCCTAAATTAGAACTTACTGCATTGCTTCTGTCTGCTCGTCTAATAAAGTTTACACTGGATGCTTATGCAGACATACTACAGATTAATAACGTCTATGTCTGGAGCGACAGTCAAATAGCGCTTTCATGGGTACACAGCCCGAAAGTGTTACTTGTTTATGTTTCTAATCGCACTGATGAGATACATAACTTAGTTCCTACAGCTAAATTTCGCTATGTGATCACCAGGGATAACCCCAGTGACATAATTTCCCGGGAGATCTCGGTGCACCAGTTTATGTCATCCTCTATTTGGTAGCATGGACCTCCATGGCTTATATATCCAACTGAATGGCCTCAGGATTTCAGGGAATGCATATCTGATCCTTCAAGTCGGCCCCAAGATGATGTGTTAAGTAGTTCGAGTGTGAGTACTACACATCAGGATAACAAGTTGGTAGAGTGGGAACGTTACGGCAGCTATGGTCAAGTAATACGGGTATTTGCATGGATATACCGTTTCATTAACAACATGAGAAGTCGGGCTCACGGGTCTTTCCTTAGTGAAGATTCAAAGCATATCAGACTCCATGAATTGAGATCAGCAGAAGCGAAAATAATATGTTTAGTACAAAAGGAATCTTATCCTCCTGAACATCAAATGCTGAGCAAGGAGTCAAAGGCCAAACCCTCTAACTTAATGAGGCAGCTAGGATTATATATGGAAGGAGGCATAATTAAGTGTAGAGGCAGGATACAAAAGGCGGACATTATTGATTCTGCGAAATATCCTGTCCTCCTTAGCTCCTCTCATTTGATTACCAAACTGTTGATTCGCCAATGCCATAGGACCTGCCTACATTTTGGCGTAAATTATGTTCTGGCGTATATGCGACAACGTTGGTGGATCCCTAAGATACGACAAGCAATTAAAGGGATCCACAATCGCTGTACTATCTGTAAAAGACTACAGGGTAAGCCTTACTCCCCAGTTGATCTACCTCCCTTGCCTGAGTTCAGGGTACAAAGGACTGAACCATTTCAGGTAACCGGGGTAGACTACACCGGAGCGATTCAAGTTAGAGAATCGCCCTGTAATATCATAAGGGTATATGCCGTTCTATTCACATGTGCGGTATCCAGAGCGATTCATATTGAATTGATTGACGACCTATCCAGTGAGGGGTTTTTGCATACTCTAAGACGCTTTGCAGGCCGCAATGGTTTCCCTCAAATTATTATGAGCGATAATGCGACTTGTTTTGTCGGGGCCTCTAAATATCTCCAGAGTTTAATGGATAACCCGCAGGTTGTGGCTACCCTCACTGGAAAGGGTTGTCAGTGGAGATATATACCAGCATGTGCACCATGGTTCGGGGCGATTTGGGAGAGAACAATCGGTATCGTCAAATCTGCCATGAAGAAGGTATTAGGAAGGGCACTGGTGACCAGACGGGAGTTGCAAACCATCTTAATAGAAATTGAGATGTCAGTCAACGACAGGCCCTTGACCTATACCTCGGCAGATGTTGATGACCTCTTACCCATTTTGCCTTCTAAGCTATCACATGGACGAACCCTTAATACCTTTCCTAGATCGTCCGTAAATGACGAAGATCTGCATGACCCTACGTTCGGCAATGCTGACGCCACACGTTGTCGCTTCTAGTATGTAAACAAGGTGTCCGACGATCTATGGAAACGGTGGACCCAAGAATATTTGCTGTCTCTTTGCGAGCGTCACTCTAATAAGATCAAAGGGACGAATCAACGATGGCCTCGTATCGGGGATATCGTCCTGATTCATGATGAGCGTCCTAGGTTATTTAGGAAGCTTGGGAGGATTATCGATTTGTTCCAGGGCATTGATGGTCTTATAAGGGTTGCTAGAATACGAACTTCGACTGGGGTTACTACTCGCCCAGTCGTAAGGTTATATCCCTTGGAGCAGGATGTAGAACTGCCGGATGATCCTGGCGTCTCTACTGATACCCCTCCGCGGGAGAGTGCTGGTGACAGTGCTCCTCAACGTGGGGCAGCTGATGATGAGAAGGATGATCCTCCTCAGGCTTCAGGTGGTGCTCGTCCCAAAAGGAGGGCCGCTATGAGTTCCGTGGATCTTTGGAGATCAAAGATCAAACATGGTGATCTTTGACTTCGATGTCCTTTTTTTTTTTCTCTGTATATAGCTCCTGTATATCATTTTTTGTGGCGGGCAATATGTCGGGAATAGGGTAATGATCCCGACAGTTTTAGGTCCAATAAGACATTTGAATTTGGCGGTATCGTATCGTATGTACGATTTCGGCTGGTTCTTTGTGTATTGTAGTTTATTCTTAAGTATAGGTTAAATATTAACTGTAATGTATAAATATCTACATCAGCTCTAGATGTATCATGAAACCAAGTTATAGGTTATAATTATTATGAGCCGGCAGCCATATGAAATTTCGCGAAGCGATCGGACGCCGGCCCTTTAGTCTCTCAATCAACACCATACAACCAACATCTTCCCCCCCCCCCCCCCGGCTCTGACTCAACCCACAGTTCACCATGTGCTACAAATATTAATCTATAACAACAGTCCTACATCACCAGTCCTCTAAGCTAAGTTCATTGTATCGATCTTGTATTATGTGAACATTCCTACATGTCATGCAATTGAATTAGCCGTGTGTGGGGGACTGGATTACACCCATCGAATACCTCGTTGGTAATTATACTATAACTATTTGTTGAGATATTTCATGTACCAGTGATATGCAATTTAACCTCTTTATCTAAATTCCCGACAAATAATGTGGTCCAGCCTCCTCAAGACATTATTTGTCGGGAATTTAGATAAAGAGGTTTAATTGCATATCACTGGTACATGAAATATCCCAACAAATAGTTATAATATAATTACCAACGAGGTATTCGATGGGTGTAATTCAGTCCCCCACACACGGCTAATTCAATTGCATGACATGTAGGAATGTTCACATAATACAATATCGATACAATGAACTTAGCTTAGAGGACTGGTGATGTAGGACTGTTGTTATAGATTAATATTTGTAGCACATGGTGAACTGTGGGTTGAGTCAGAGCCGGGGGGGAAGATGTTGGCTGTATGGCGTTGATTGAGAGACTAAAGGGCCGGCGTCCGATCGCTTCGCGAAATTACATATGGCTGCTGGCTCATAATAATTATAACCCATAACTTGGTTTCATGATACATATAGAGCTGATGTAGATATTTATACATTACAGTTAATATTTAACCTATACTTAAGAATAAACTACAATACACAAAGAACCAGCCGAAATTGTACATGCGATACGATACCGCCAAATTCAAATGTCCTATTGGACCTAAAACTGTCGGGATCATTACCCTATTCCCGACATATTGCCCGTCACCAAAAATGATATACAGGAGCTATATACAGAGAACAAAAAAAGGACATCGAAGTCAAAGATCACCTTGTTTGATCTTTGATCTCCAAAGATCCACGGAACTCATAGCCGCCCTCCTTTTGGGACGAGCGCCACCTGAAGCCTGAGGAGGATCATCCTTCTCATCATCAGCTGCCCCACCTTGAGGAGCACTGTCACCAGCACTCTCCCACGGAGGGGTATCAGTAGAGACGCCAGGATCATCCGGCAGTTCTACATCCTGCTCCAAGGGATATAACCTTACGACTGGGCGAGTAGTAACCCCAGTCGAAGTTCGTATTCTAGCAACCCTTATAAGACCATCAATGCCCTGGAACAAATCGATAATCCTCCCAAGCTTCCAAAATAACCTAGGACGCTCATCATGAATCAGTACGATATCCCCGATACGAGGCCATCGTTGATTCGTCCCTTTGATCTTATTAGAGTGACGCTCGCGAAGAGACAGCAAATATTCTTGGGTCCACCATTTCCATAGATCGTCTGACACCTTGTTCACATACTGGAAGCGACGACGTGAGGCGTCAGCATTGCCGAACGTAGGGTCATGCAGATCTTCGTCATTTACTGACGATCTAGGAAAGGTATTAAGGGTTCGTCCACGTGTTAGCATAGAAGGCGAAATGGGTAAAAGGTCATCAACATCTGCCGAGGTATAGGTCAAGGGCCAGTCGTTGCCTGACATCTCAATTTCTATTAAGATGGTTTGCAACTCCCGTCTGGTCACCAGAGCCCTTCCTAATACCTTCTTCATGGCAGATTTGACGATACCGATTGTTCTCTCCCAAATCGCCCCGAACCATGCTGCACGTGCTAGTATAAATTTCCACTGACAACCCTTTCTAGTGAGGGTAGCCACAACCTGCGGGTCATCCATTAAACTCTGGAGATATTTAGAGGCCCCGACAAAACAAGTCGCATTATCGCTCATAATAATTTGAGGGAAACCATTGCGGCCTGCAAAGCGTCTTAAAGTATGCAAAAAACCCTCACTGGATAGGTCGTCAATCAATTCAATATGAATCGCTCTGGTTACCGCACATGTGAATAGAACGGCTTATACCTTTATGATATTACCGGGCGATTCTCTAACTTGAATCGCTCCGGTGTAGTCTACCCCGGTCACCTGAAATGGTTCAGTCCTTTGTACCCTGAACTCAGGCAAGGGAGGTAGATCTACTGGGGAGTAAGGCTTACCCTGTAATCCTTTACAGATAGTACAGCGATTGTGGATCCCTTTAATTGCTTGTCGCATCTTAGGGATCCACCAACGTTGTCGCATATACGCCAGAACATAATTTACGCCAAAATGTAGGCAGGTCCTATGGCATTGGCGAATCAACAGTTTGGTAATCAAATGAGAGGAGCTAAGGAGGACAGGATATTTCGCAGAAACAATAATATCCGCCTTTTGTATCCTGCCTCTACACTTAATTATGCCTCCTTCCATATATAATCCTAGCTGCCTCATTAAGTTAGAGAGTTTGGCCTTTGACTCCTTGCTCAGGATTTGATGTTCAGGAGGATAAGATTCCTTTTGTACTAAACATATTAGTTTCACTTCTGCTGATCTCAATTCATGGAGTCTGATATGCTTCGAATCTTCACTAAGGAAAGACCCGTGAGCCCGACTTCTCATGTTGTTAATGAAACGGTATATCCATGCAAATACCCGTATTACTTGATCATAGCTGCCGTAACGTTCCCACTCTACCAACTTGTTATCCTGATGTGTAGTACTCACATTCGAACTACTTAACACATCATCTTGGGGCCGACTTGAAGGATCAGATATGCATTCCCTGAAATCCTGAGGCCATTCAGTTGGAGATATAAGCCATGGAGGTCCATGCCCCAAATAGAGGACGACATAAACTGTTGCACCGAGATTCCCCGGGAAACGATGTCACTGGGGTTATCCCTGGTGCCCACAAAGCGAAATTTAGCTGTAGGAACTAAGTTATGTATCTCATCAGTGCGATTAGAAACATAAACAGGTAACACTTTCTGGCTGTGTACCCATGAAAGTGCTATTTGACTGTCGCTCCAGACATAGACGTTATTAATCTGTAGTATGTCTGTATAAGCATCCAGTGTAAACTTTATTAGACGAGCAGACAGAAGCAATGCAGTAAGTTCTAATTTAGGAACTGTAATCTTCTTTATAGGGGCTACTTTGGCCTTTGCTATAGCCAGTGTTGCTGCACTACCATTGCATATGTATATGGCAGTACCGTACGCACTATTACTAGCATCAGAAAAGGCATGTAGATCCACCTGTTGACCACTAATAACCTGACGATTAAGTTGGACCTTGCAACATGTGGAAAGATCCGACCGAATCAACCGCCAAGTATCTTGTAACTCAGTCGGGAGGGGCGTGTCCCAATCTAGTTTTAGCCGCCACAGTTGCTGTAAAAACATACGAGTACGGATATTTACAGGCAGCAAAAAACCTAAGGGATCAAACAACCTCGCTGACAAGCTTAAGCAGTTTCGCTTGGTCATAAGCTCACTGCCGTATGGGGTGTGACAGAAGGATATACAATCTGTGGTAGTGTCCCATTTGTGGCCTAAAAACTTCACCTCACTATTCTCAGTAGCCACACCGTCAGAAGCAAATTGACCTTTCAAAAGATCACTATTAGTGGCCATTTCTCTCAAGTATAGATGAGCCTTGGCAAATATATCGCGGATCTCCCAGCATCTCTTGAGCAATAAATCTTCATTGTCTCCAGTGCCTTGAAGATTGTCCACATAGATCCCCTGCTTGATCTCATTCTTGAAGTCAGGATATACAGCCTCCTCAAGATGTCGCAAGATAGTAGCGTTGAGAAGGAACTGGGAACAGGTCGCCCCGAATAAGACGACTCTGAACCTATAGACCAGATACTCTGAATCTAGATCCATTGGGCCCCGTGGCCATAAAAATCTTGTCGAGTCCCTGTCTTCACGATGGAGTTGATGCATCAGGAAGGCCTTCTCAATATCGGCAACCCATGCAAACTTATGACATCTGAAGCGCAACATAATTTGTGCGAGATCAGAGACCAGGGACGAACCCATGTACAGACAATCATTCAGGCTATAGGAGCGATCACTGGATTTAGCAGAGCAGTCATACACAATACGAACAGGAGTGGTGGAACTGTCCTTTTTAATCCCATGGTGAGCAAGGTAATGGATGTTATCACCATACTCACTGAGATCTACTCTTTCCACAAATCCACGTTGTACCTGCTCGTTTAGTACTGCCGCATAAGTCTCGCAATAATTTGGATCCTTGTCAAACTGCTTCTGAAGGCCATGTAACCTACCAAGTGCTAGATGGAAATTAGTAGGTAATTTACTCTTGTTATCATTCCAAGGGAGCCTTACCACATACTGACCCCTGCCAGAGTCATACGTTACAGTCTCTTCATACGAGCTTAATGCTAGCTTGGTCTCACGATCAAGTTCATGTGGGTCAATTCCAATATTGTCCAAGTCCCATAGCTTATCTATATCAGTACATGTATTATCAGGCACATTTGGCCTAATATATTTATCTATGGGGCTTACTGCTACCTTGAGGACCGTAACCACCTCCACCTGTGTGTCTTGAGAGGAAGTGGCATAGGATCCAGAAATGGCATACCCTTGGATCGTGGGGAGCATTATTAGCTTATCTACCCGCCGATATCCAGGGTGAACCAGGTCGTAGTAATAATCAGCTCCGACCAGTAGCATAATACCATTGTTAGCAGAGAGTTAATCATCAGCCAGTTCATAACCCTTGCTTCTGAGATATTTCAAATGTGGTTGAATCTCTGATGCTATATAGAAACTGGGTAGTGTGTCGACCACAACAGCCTTGATGGGACATACCTTTCTTCTATAAACATAGGAAATCTCCACTATATCATAGTCACTGGAATCTACTTCACCAGTGAAACCATGGAGACGCAAATTCTCCTGACCCTTGCTGGTACACTTGAGCTGGGGTAATGATGACCGCAGAACGAATGACCTCTGTGAGCCCTGGTCAAGTAAGGTGCACATCATTATAGTATTAGTATTACTCCCCACTACTGGCAGCATCATAGTAGGAAGCAATTGACATTCTCGAGAAACAATCGACATGGTAGATACTTTAGCACCCTCGCTCTTACCTTTCTCATGTGACATTTTATATTTCAATTTCATAAAAGAGCCTAGGCCTAGTTGCTTATAGTGACAGTCAATAGTCAGACCTCATGATTGTAGCTTGACCAACTAGGCTTACCTATAAAGGGCTTTCAATAATTAGTGCTTCACCTTACCCCTTCTTTTAATGGATTTAGTATTTAATTCTTTTGTCGATACATCATGGCTCAAAGGAATCATCCCACAGCTGTGTCAGGAAGTGGCATTGGGGTGAATTTTATACCAACCTCCTCATACAATCAGAGCCCGGGGAAAGTGGTGGGTATATTAGGCCACAGTTATGTTAGTCGCCTAGGAGTCTCCCGCCGAGAGTTTTACGACCCGGGTTTTGTATTGAGGGTGTTTAGTGCCCCAGGAGCCACTCTCCATAATATTAAGTCCAAACCAGCCTGGGATGGCCTTTTGAGCCTAAGGCCCGAGATCACTGTATTAGTGTTGGGCGGCAACGGCATCGTCTCTGTGGTAGTCCCGCAGGAGCTAGCGGCTAAGATCAAGGAGTTGATCTTTGAGATTGAGGCATCCACGAATGGTCGCTGCCTTGTATTGGGGTTGGAGCAGAGGGCGTCTCCTCGGGGTATTCCGGCAGGTGAGTACCACAAGGTTAAGAACTCGGTCAATGCTCTCCTCAAGAGGAAACACAAGCACCTTGGTGGTCGATTCTCCCCATATAGTTTCGGGAGCCAATACATGTCCGAGGACGGTGTCCACCTCACCCATGAAGGCAGCGATCGTTTGTTGGCCCAGGTCATTAAGATGGTAAGGGACTATCTTGCGTCGCAGTAGCCGGTCTCCTCATAGATAGCCCCAGTGTACTTTATGTTGTTGTCTAGTTAGATAATTTCCTTTCGATAGTTTATATTAAGGGGGATGTAAATACTATGTAATTCTTTTTGAGTAAATTTCTTAAGTAATGGGGGTTTGCCGCTGTTGATTCCTAAGCGATTAACGGTTTGTAGTCGGACCTCATTGTAGTTTAAGTTGCTGAAAATTAGACCTTAACAATGACAGATTTAAAGAAACTTAAGATTCTGAAGGGAGGAATGAAGGGAAGTTTAAATAGGTGTTTAAGAGATCTTGATGAATTTTTATTAAGTGCCACGGCTGATCGAATTAAGGGTAAATTTGCTACTGTAACTAAATCGCTAGCCACTTATGATAATTATGCTCAGCAGGTATATGGTTTATTGACAATTACTGACGATGTGGAAGAAGAAATGTCAGCAGATCTTGAGTACTTTGAAGACGTTAATACAGCCTTAGCCAGACTATCTTCCACACAAGAAGCAACCCCTGTTAACCTGACAAGCGCGATATAGACCTAGGTGCTAGGGTAGTTATTTGTGCATTTCTAGCCCTGGATTCTGACAGAATTCGTTATATTTACAATATAAACCATTATTTGTTTTCGGTATGCTTTTATTTTACATATATGATGTATATATGAACCTTCAAGAGTGCTAAAATAAGTGGGAAAAGCATTTGGGTGGTGAAAAACGAAGATATTGGCCACCCGGTCATAATCTCAGGCGAGAGAGAGACACAGGCAGCCCTCCCCTCTCGCTGTCTGGGAGTCAACTGAGACGAGCGGGGCGGTGTGTGCCGGTGTCTGGGTGTTGCATAACGATCTTTTATGCAACCACTTGTGCTACATTATCGGGGGAGAGAAAAATAACTAATGATGATAATAAGAGGAAAAATAGGTGATAATTGAGGAGGGGAGGGAGGGGAATAAGGTGGGGAAGGAGGGGAGGGGGGTGGGTGAGATTTACATGGATGAGTACTGGAGGGGAATTATCTCACCTAGAGACAAATTCCTTTGTTTTGATAGGCCCTTTTTTTTTATGGAAGGCTTTTTTTATGGTCCTGCTTCCGTGAGGCCTATCGCGTTCCCTATAGGAAGCCTTGCGTGAGGCCTATCGCGCTTGCCGGGTTAAGGATACCAGTACACCAAAGGCGACTGGTTTTAACCTGCCGAAGCTTACTTTGCATACCTTTTCCGGGGATTCGGCTACCTGGACTGGATTTTGGGATATCTTTGAGTGTTCCGTCCATCAGAATAAATCACTCACATCCATCCAAAGGTTCACATATCGCCGTGGCCAATTGAAAGGGGAGGCATTGAAGTTAATCGATGGGTACAAGCTAGAAGCTACAAGCTACGAGTCTGCAGTGGAGTTGCTGAAGAGAACTTACGGGAGAGAGGGAGTCATCAAGACGGCGGTAATTACTAAATTCTTCACTCTAGATCCTCCATCCTATGATGTGACGGACCTAAAGGAGTACTATGCCTCCTTTGAGAGCCTCCGATCTATGGAGACAATGGCCATCACCAAGGAGGAAATATTTAGTGTAAATATCTTGAACAAGATACCCTCTCCCCTAAAGGAAATCGTAAGACGACAACTAAGCGACTCTCCACTAAACTTGGAAGCGTTGGTGCAGGTGTACCAGACTGAAGTCTTCAATATGGAGAGTACTGGACACTACCGACAAGTGGAGATGTCGCCATCTACTACAGCTTTCCCGGTACAGACTTCTCCTAAATAAACTCTCCAACAACATTAATTTTCCAATTTTGGTGAGCAGAATATGTCCTGTTTATATTCTTTTTTACTTACTAAGTATAATTTATTGTAGTTTTTACAATGAATTAACTTCCTACTGAAACTTCATTTATTTGTTTGTGTAAGAATATATTGGATTGTACTTAGGATGTATGTGAGTGCTGCATATATTAGTTTGTCTTTTGTCTATATTCTATGCAATGTACGCTCTGGGAATGGAGTCATGGCCTTGGTATCCGGGGCTCCAGGGCTGGGTCGGGTATTTTCATTGGTTCGTTGCGTGGCATGTGTGTGTCGTGGGTTCGTCTGGCTGGTTTGGGGTTTGGGATGGACCGTGAGTTTGGTTCTGGGGTCAATGATAATGGAATAGAATGAGAGGTAAGCGAGCGAAAAGAGTGATACCTGGGTGCCAATTGGCCTTATCAGAGGCTAATTAGTTAAAATAAGACTTCAGAGGCTATCAACCCTATTGGATTATTAAGCCAGCACACTATAAGTCAAGAATTTCGTCAGGACTGGTGCTTCTCCTATCAGAGGCCTTATTATCGCACTTTCGTTGTTGTTATTATTGTTGCCGAGTTCACGCCGCGTTACTGTCAATCTGTATGTCATCAGCTTAGCTATATAACTCAGCTATACGTAACTTTTGAGATTGAAATGCACACACAGGATTTGGAGTTTCAAGTAAGATAAATATCGAACATTAATGATAAACAATGTTGGGTGACGAACAAATATTGCTGGTAAATAACCATTTATTTCAGCGGAAGAACTCACGGAGCTTAGGCTAATGTTGGTTGGCAGTTATATTTGTTTTGTATCTCACCTGCAATAGGGATTTATTCTTGTCCTTCTGTCTCGCCGAGAAGCAAGGCCCTCTCTTAGTTGTATATACAGTATGAGGAAAACAATAACCCTATTATCATAGTTTACCTAAAACAAGTGAAAGGTAGATAGCATTTGCTTAACCCTTTGAGTACCAGCGGCGTGTGATATATTTTATTCTAGCTTTATTTAGACGATAATATGAAGGATCTGTGGTTGTCAAAAGGGTTGGTTGAGAAAGTTTGAAGCCTTAATAATGATAAAGGTCCTTCCTAAGCTAAATTAAATCGTCTAATAGTTGCCAGAATATGATGGAAAGGACGTCCCTGGAACTGAATGGGTTAAGGCAGGCAATGTGAACACTATTCTGTCTCCAGTAATATTGTACCCATGTAATGCAGTATTTACTGATATATTTCCTAATGTACTTAACATAGCTAAAATTATGTCAATTTACAAAACGGAGATAAAAGCCTCTTATTTAGTCCCATTCCATTATTACCTGCCGTTAGAATTACCATACAGTAATTATGTACCATACGCCCATTATTACCTGCCGTTAGAATTACCATACCGTTATTATGTACCATACGCCCATTATTACCTGCCGTTAGAATTACCATACCGTAATTATGTACCATACGCCCATTTTTTTTAGCTATGTAATTAGAAAGACAAATTCATATATTGCAGTTTCTTTTACAAGCTCTTATATTATCTATAATATGTTTGTGTTCACAATTGCTTTCTCCCCTTGTGGAAATTTGTCCAGTACAGTGAAACCGTATATGACTTTTACTAATATGCAATGAACCGTTACAATATTTTGCACCGCTGCCGCTCGGTAACGTTATTTGCTAGAGGGCTGGACAATTTAAAACACTCTCCGAAAGCAAGGATGAGCATTAATCGTTTAGGCTAGATGGTAAATAAATAATATTGATCGTGAGTCCAAGCTAGCGTTAAGCTCGTATGAAGAGACTGTAACGTATGACTCTGGCAGAGGTCGGTATGTGGTAAGGCTCCCTTGGAATGATAACAAGAGTAAATTACCTACTAATTTCCATCTAGCACTTGGTAGGTTACGTGGCCTTCAGAAGCAGTTTGTCAAGGATCCAAGTTATTGCGAGACTTATGCGGCAGTTTTGGCCGAGCAGGTACAACGTGGATTTGTGGAGAGAGTAGATCTCAGTGAGTATGGGGATAACATTCATTACCTTGCTCACCATGGGATTAAAAAGGACAGTTCCACCACTCCTGTTCGTATTGTGTATGACTGCTCTGCTAAATCCAGTGATCGCTCCTATAGCCTGAATGATTGTCTGTACACGGGTCCGTCCCTGGTCTCTGATCTAGCGCAAATTATGTTGCGCTTCAGATGTCATAAGTTTGCATGGGTCGCCGATATTGAGAAGGCCTTCCTGATGCTTCAACTCCATCGTGAAGACAGGGACTCGACAAGATTTTTATGGCCACCGGACCCAATGGATCTAGATTCGGAGTACCTGGTCTACAGGTTCAGAGTCGTCTTATTCGGGGCGACCTGTTCCCAGTTCCTTCTCAACGCTACTATCTTGCGTCATCTTGAGGAGGCTGGACTAGATCCTGACTTCAAGAATGAGATCAAGCAGGGGATCTATGTGGACAATCTTCAAGGCACCGGAGACAATGAAGATTTATTGCTCAAGAGATGCTGTGAGATCCGTGATATATTTGCCAAGGCTCATTTATACTTAAGAGAATGGGCCACTAATAGTGATCGTTTGAAAGGTCAATTTGCTTCTGACGGTGTAGCTACTGAGAATAGTGAGGTGAAGTTTTAGGCCACAAATGGGACACTACCACAGATTGTATATCCTTCTGTCACACCCCATGCGGCAGTGAGCTTATGACCAAGCGAAACTGCTTAATCTTGTCAGCGAGGTTGTTTGATCCCCTAGGTTTTTTGCTGCCTGTAACAATCCGTGCTCGTATGTTTTTACAGCAACTGTGGCGGCTAAAACTAGATTGGGATATGCCCCTCCCGATTGAGTTACAAGATACTTGGCGGTTGATTCGGTCGGACCTTTCCACATGTTGCAGGGTCCAACTTCCTCGTCAGGTTATTAGTGGTCACCAGGTGGATCTACATGCCTTTTCTGATGCTAGTACTAGTGCGTACGGTACTGCCATATACATATGTAATGGTAGTGAAGCGACACTGGCTATAGCGAAGGCTAAAGTAGCCCCTATAAAGAAGATTACAGTTCCTAAATTAGAACTTACTGCATTGCTTCTGTCTGCTCGTCTAATAAAGTTTACACTGGATGCTTATACAGACATACTACAGATTAATAACGTCTATGTCTGGAGCGACAGTCAAATAGCGCTTTCATGGGTACACAGCCAGAAAGTGTTACCTGTTTATGTTTCTAATCGCACTGATGAGATTCATAACTTAGTTCCTACAGCTACATTTCGCTATGTGAGCACCAGGGATAACCCCAGTGACATAATTTCCCGGGGGATCTCGGCACAGCAGTTTATGTCTTCCTCTATTTGGTGGCATGGACCTCCATGGCTTACATCTCCAAATGAGTCGCCTCAGGATTTCAGGGAATGCATATCTGATCCTTCAAGTCGGCCCCAAGATGATGTGTTAAGTAGTTCGAATGTGAGTACTACACATCAGGATAACAAGTTGGTAGAGTGGGAACGTTACGGCAGCTATGATGAAGTAATACGGGTATTTGCATGGATATACCGTTTCATTAACTACATGAGAAGTCGGGCTCACGGGTCTTTCCTTAGTGAAGATTCGAAGCATATCAGACTCCATGAATTGAGATCAGCAGAAGCAAAACTAATATGTTTAGTACAAAAGGAATCTTATCCTACTGAACATCAAATCCTGAGCAAGGAGTCAAAGGCCAAACCCTCAAACTTATTGAGGCAGCTAGGATTATATATGGAAGGAGGCATAATTAAGTGTAGAGGCAGGATACAAAAGGTGGACATTATTGATTCTGCAAAATATCCTGTCCTCCTTAGCTCCTCTCATTTGATTACCAAAATGTTGATTCGCCAATGCCATCGGACCTGCCTACATTTTGGCGTAAATTATGTTCTGGCGTATATGCGACAACGTTGGTGGATAATGCGACTTGTTTTGTCGGGGCCTCTAAATATCTCCAGAGTTTAATGGATGACCCGCAGGTTGTGGCTACCCTCACTGGTTCAGGGTACAATGGATATTTATACCAGCACGTGCACCATGGTTCGGGGCGATTTGGGAGAGAACAATCGGTATCGTCAAATCTGCCTTGAAGAAGGTATTAGGAAGGGCACTGGTGACAAGACGGGAGTTGCAAACCATCTTAATAGAAATTGAGATGTCAGTCAACGACAGGCCCTTGACCTATACCTCGGCAGATGTTGATGACCTCTTACCCATTTCGCCTTCCATGATGACACGTGGACGAACCCTTAATACCTTTCCTAGATCGTCCGTAAATGACGAAGATCTGCATGACCCTACGTTCGGCAATGCTGACGCCACACGTCGTCGCTTCCAGTATGTAAACAGGGTGTCCGATGATCTATGGAAACGGTGGATCCAAGAATATTTGCTTTCTCTTCGCGAGCGTCACTCTAATAAGATCAAAGGGACGAATCAACGATGGCCTCGTATCGGGGATATCGTCCTGATTCATGATGAGCGTCCTAGGTTATTTTGGAAGCTTGGGAGGATTATCGATTTGTTCCAGGGCATTGATGGTCTTATAAGGGTTGCTAGAATACGAACTTCGACTGGGGTTACTACTCGCCCAGTCGTAAGGTTATATCCCCTGGAGCAGGATGTAGAACTGCCGGATGATCCTGGCGTCTCTACTGATACCCCTCCGCGGAAGAATGCTGGTGACAGTGCTCCTCAAGGTGGGGCAGCTGTTAATGAGAAGGATGATCCTCCTCAGGCTTCAGGTGGCGCTCGTCCCAAAAGGAGGGCGGCTATGAGTTCCGTGGATCTTTGGAGATCAAAGATCAAACTAGGTGATCTTTGACTTCGATGTCCTTTTGTTGTTCTCTGTATATAGCTCCTGTATATCATTTTGGTGGCGGGCAATATGTCGGGAATAGGGTAATGATCCCGACAGTTTTAGGTCCAATAGGACATTTGAATTTGGCGGTATCGTATCGCATGTACGATTTCGGCTGGTTCTTTGTGTATTGTAGTTTATTCTTAAGTTAGGTTAAATATTAACTGTAATGTATAAATATCTACATCAGCTCTAGATGTATATGAAACCAAGTTATGGGTTATAATTATTATGAGCCGGCAGCCATATGTAATTTCGCGAAGCGATCGGACGCCGGCCCTTTAGTCTCTCAATCAACACCGTACAGCCAACATCTCCTCCCCCGGCCCTGACTCAACCCACAGTTCACCATGTGCTACAACTACTAACAATATTAACAACAGTCCTACATCACCAGTCCTCTAAGCTAAGTTCATTGTATCGATATTGGATTATGTGAACATTCCTACATGTCATGCAATTGAACTAGCCGCGTGTGGGGGACTGGATTACACCCATCAACGACTACGTCGTTGGTAATTATATTATAACTATTTGTTGGGATATTTCATGTACCAGTGACATGTAAATTAACCTCTCTATCTAAATTCCCGATATAATGAATTAACTATGACTTTTTCTCACATATTGTAAACAATCTTATATAGTCAATGAAAAGATCTGCTAAATATTAACATTACTCTGTATTTCGCGTACCTAAATGTGCATATTAGAAGACAATTACTGTACACAAATTGCAATAATCTAAAAGGTTAGTAATCAAATTAAAAATAGCTTCAAATATTTAGACCTGATGCTTTACATTATATTAGGACTGACTGGAATTTGTTATGCATGTATGTCTTGGAACAGATTGATCAATATCTGCATCATTTAAATAATATATAGGCCTACTGGTATTAATTTTTCGCCCTGTTAGGGACCAACTGAATAGTTAGAAATACAATATATTTATATTTAAACATGTTATTGTAGTTTTTTACTATTACTATGCTACAAATTGTAAATATAATTATACAATTAAATTTAAATCTACATTTCATAATAAAGCCAAACCTATGTGATATGAATAAATCTAGAACAAGTGTCATCTCCCGATGGTAATTGTCTGCGAAATTCACCATATTAAACAGTATGGTACGGTACAGTAATTCATTCATTTATTCGAACCTGCAAAGTTCCGTGCAGTACCTTCAGGAAAATACCGTACTATACTTCTGACTAGAAACCAACCGTAAATCCGTAATGTACCAAATTCCGTATCGTACCATACTGCCAGTCTTGGGGCTTGCAGCCGTCGCCACGCCATCTGTCATCCTGAGCCTCCGCGTGGATCCCCTCTCCAAACATTGGCGGCCCCGTGTGACAGCCCGAGGTTGCCACATAATGGTTGACGTCGTAACCAGGGCACCCGGTGACGGTGCCCAAAGGTGACCCACCTTAAGAAAGTGTCACACTATGCCGAATTAAGTGCCAACGCTCCACGACTTAAGGAGTGGCGATAGAAGGGGGAGACTACTGCCGAGTAACGTGGGTGTTTGAGGGATGTCCCGGGACGCCCACGGCGGGCACTGTGGACGGGCAAGCCGCCTAACGGCAACTGGATGGGGTCGAGCGGCAACCATGCAAGACCTAAGGGAGATAAATGACGCCGCCATTGCGGCGTCATGCGCCGTAGCTCCCAAACTGGTTGGCGCCAATGCTCCTGACGAGCCGCGCCTATAGGAAGTAGGGCAGCGCCTATAGGTACTACGGCGGCGATGGACAGCCACCCTGTCACACTGGACCACTACTCCGTCACACTTGACCCCGACCAAGGTAAACCGGTCCGTCGGAGGCGACGTTTTTATGTGTGTGTGTGTGGGGGGGGGGGGGGGGGGGGTTATTAAGCTAGAGATCTAGGGAGGAAACTAAAAACATAATAAAAAGATCCATAAATGAGCAAATAATTACGCCCATCTCCCCTTAACCCATTCTGTACCAGCGACATCTTTTTAATTATATCCTAGCTATATTTTGAGGATATGTGCAGCTTACGAAGGATCTGTGATAGTAAAACGGGTTAAGTGAGATAGTTCGAAGCCTGGTAATATGTGGAGGCCCTTTTGAAACTGAATATAAGCGCCTAATAATAGCCAAAATAAAGTTAAAAGGACGAAACTGGTACTGAACTGGTTAATTAAGTGGTTATTTGAGTAATTGGTAAAACAAGGCCATCTATAGTTAACTCTTTCAGTACCGGTGATGTCTTTCTCGTTATAGTCTGGCAACTATTAGGTTATTGTAGTATGCTTACGAAGTGCCTCTAGCAATCACAAGACCTCCATTCCTCTCATTTATCTCTCTTAACTCCCACAGACCGTTCTTAAGCTGCATAAAATTGTCTAAGTAATGCAGAACTAAGGCAAAACAGACGTCACCACCATTGAAAGGGTTTATAGATAGTCACTCGTTGATGGGGACAGTGGTGATTTTTGAGGGTATATTTATCAACTCTGCGTAAGCAGAGTGGTATCGCCCCCCATATAGTGGTACATGCCGGTCGAAATGTCTGTCTGTCTGTCTGTCTGTCCGATAACTCCTCCTAGACCGTTCGACGGATTTTCACCAAACTTCACACGAACATTCGGTGCTTTAATGCAACGGTAATTAATTTTATTTTATGTAATTTGTGCAATAGTTACGATTTTAGGTCCAAAATATGGTTTTGCCCCCCCCCACCCCCCACCCTGTACCTATTCCCAAGCATTGATGATGGTGTCCTGTGGGGGCACACTCACACATAACGCCATCATTCAGGGGGCGAAAAAAAACTCTCCCGCATTTGTTAGGTTAAGTTAGTTTAGTTGACATTAGAAGGTGACAATTGTAGTGATAATAATAATAATAATAATAATATTTATTCAGTCAGCAATTTACAGAGTTGGTACCACATAGTTTGTTACAAATATGACATGTACCAGCCTTGCATAATTCCAACTAAGGATAGCCCAATAAGGCCGTTTGGCGTATTTCCATTGGGGTCCTTGTGGGATTAGGTTAGCTGGGGAAAAGGGGAGGATAAAGAAATAGATACTTTAGAAAAAGTATTTCTAGGGGGTTATTTTAAGATACCTTACATCCTATAGTAAATATCAGTAATCAGTAATCAGTAATCATTTCAGTTTGGTTTGTCTATCTCTTATGTCGTATTTAGTAGTAGACATAAGCTTGGTGCTCCCTTCTCGCAGCTGTCCGGTTCAGGTGTTCCTTCAGGCTACGTCTGAAGGAATACAGTGTTCTGTTTTCACAGACTGACTGGGGTAGGTCGTTCCAGTCTTTGATGGCAGTGAAGAAGAATGTTTGCTTACCCTGTCCTTGGATTCTCGGGACCTTAAAATTAAACATCACGTTTCTTGTATTATGTCCACTCCTCTCATTTGCTTTAACAAAATCATTCTTTAGATACTCTGGAGCTCTGTCATAGAAAATTTTGAAGGCATTAGTTAGCCTGATTTGTTTGGCCCTGTCAGAAACATTGAGCATACCTAGTGACTGAAGTTGTTCCTGGCCAACATGTGATCTGGGTCCTAGGTTCAGCATGAACCTAACCATTTTATTTTGAGTGACCTGAAGTTTGTGCTGTGCTGATTTAGATGATGCAGAGTACGAGGATGACACAGAATAGTCAAAATGACATTGAACAAGCGCTTGGCAGAGGGTCTTTTTGGTCGCCGCGGGCAAGCATCCCACCTGTCTATACAGGTATTATATACGTGCTCTACACTTACTCAGGATAGATTCCAAAATTGTTTCACCTGACAAACTCGCGTCCAGTTTCAGTCCGAGATATTTAACTTGTGACACTGTTGTTATAGGAATATCATTACAGTTGACCGAGAAGCCCACAATGTCTTTCAGTTTGCGTTTTGTTCCACATAAGATGGCTTCCGTCTTGCCCAGGTGAAGAGATAGTCTATTGTCCACTAGCCATTCACTACATGATGCTAGTTCTTTGGAAAGTGAAGCGGCAATACTTATTGGGTCTTTCCCTGATGATAGTAGTAGTGATGATGGTGGTAATATTAGTGATGATGGTAGTATTAGTGATGATGGTGATAATTGTAGTGATGATGATAGTAGTAGTAATAATGGTGGTAATATTAGTGATGATGGTAACCCTTCGCAGAGTCGGGTATGCCGTTTTGATTTTGGGCGAAACGGCACGTCTACTTTATTTATATATTCATTTATTTTTTAGTTTTCTCGCTAGACCTCCATCAAGCTTAAAAAAAACAGCCCCCAAGACCCTCTATCGACGATGTCCCGTGTGACGTTGAAAGGTCGCGGACTCACGGTATGCCCTCCCCCTATGACACCGCCTGGGCGTTACCGGGTCGCTGTCTCAAGGCGACTTACCTTATAGCGGCGTCTGACGCATACAGGTCGATACCCTTGTACCGTCTGACGCCTACTGGACGCCTACTGCACGCCGCCTGATGCCACCCGCCTACGTCCCATCCATTTCCTTGACCTCACTAGCCGCCGACTCAGCTTATGAGAGTTGTGGATGTCGAACTATTCCTGAAGCCCCTGAATACCTCTCCCGACGTCTCTCTTGAGTTGGCGCCCACCCACGTCGCGCGGCGATGTCGGCAAAGACCTCGTTACGACCCTTTAGTCCTGGAGCGTCGGCACTTAATTCGGCATAGTGTGACACTTGCTTTACAGCTCTGTTTGCTGCTGACCGGTTGCCGCCCTCGTACCGTCGCTAGCAAACCGCCCACCGTCAATAGTCGATCGCCTCCCGTCATCGAAATGTCTGTCGTCTTCAGTTGAGTGTATGCCGACCTAGGCTCCAAAAGTTCAGCATGTCATACTATTTTTTGCTGGCCAGCCGACATCTCCAGCGTTGTAGTTGTACCGCACTGCGGCACTCTACCGTCTGTTTGGGACCATAATTGCCGAAGGGCGCTACATAAGGTGCCATCGTCATTACGACCATTAGGTCGGCTGGCATCGGCATTTAAATCAACATAGTGGGACAGGGCCTTTAGGGTCTTGTTCCTGTTATTTGGCGGTATTAATTAATCCTGATTGGATTTGCCTTCATATTCTGTGTACTTTATGTGAGAATGTGTGTGTGGGGGGGGGGGGGGGGGTTAAAATGATCGAAACTTTGAACCTGAACCTAAACCTTCTTATTATAACTTCAAACTGCTAGTATTGATTCCTGAATAATGACTACATCAATTTGTTTAATATATGTATTGATTGTTTTCCTACATATGTTGATACCCCCCGTGTTGGGTGAGGGTGAACGGTGGATATCCTGGGTTCGAATCCCCGGACTGCCACATGTGTTTGTTAAAACTTAATTTTTGGCGAATATTTTTAAGTTTAATGACTCTAAACGAGTCATCGTGCACTTAGGGATATAAAACCCTAATGACGCACATGGCGTCATCGTGCGCCTAAGGGTTAATTTCATTAATCGATTTTAGGAGTAAAGTTGGTTGGTGGAGAGAACATAATATTTATAAATGATCACTCAGCTGATTGATCTTTGTTTATTATTCGGCACAAGGTTGAGAAGGCGCTGGGGTGTTGTCTTGAATTGCATGAGACACTATGGGTTCTGTTTGGGTTTATATATTATATTTATTATGTTACATAATTTGGACTTCATTGTGTTGTTTTCCATTATTTTTAAAGGTATAACATGGTGACATATAATTATTATGTATTAACATATTAGTACAGTAATGTATTGTTCTTGAAGGTGGATGAACCTCTGCCCAAAATGGAATAGAACGAGTATTCAAGCTGACTGAGGCCTTTATTGTGGTCCAGCAGTGTACTTGAACCATACTGCACCACTATATGATATGGTGATAATGAACAATCATTGACCTCTTCAGTACGAGTGACCTCTGTTTGAATGTAGTTGTGTTTAGATGATTTTTGTGAAGTTCAGGAGGTATCTATGGTAGTTGGGGGGGCTAATTGAGGTAGTGTTGTAGCCTTTTCGCTGCTGGATATTCTTCCTAAATAAAGTGGTATTATAAGAACAAGAAGAAAATTAAAGTGACGTTGCCCGTCCTGTAGGGGTTGAGAGTCAAGTACTTATTGATTGCTGAATTAATTCTAAAACATATTTTTAAAGTTGCATCAACACCATTACGATAGTCGATGAATATCTTTTTTCTAAGCCTTGTCATAAGGAAGTATTGGTACTTATTTACGAGACAACCATGATTTTGGTATTAATATTTAAAGGCTATTATAGAATAAGAATTCCGCAAAGATCATATTCAAATTTGTTTCAACCAACCAACCAACCATTGCATTGTATAGGCACTATATATAGCACTGTAAAAAAACAAAACTCTCCCTATATCTCTCTCTATTGGCAACTATAAAATTATAATTAGGCCCCTAATGGCAAAATAGATGTTGAAGTATTTTCCGACTACTATAAGTAATTAATACCGTATTATTTATTTTCTAATTCTTAGTATACTACTAAGGTGGGAATGATTCGACAGTTGTTCAGAAGTTCGTATCTTTTATTTAAGAAACTCCCTAATAGTGTTATGTTCCCCTAGCAATTGATTCTCTGTTCGGGCCGAAATGAGTTCAACAATCAGATTGAATATTATCGTCGACCCACAAATAGATTGTACAATACGTTGGAACTCGCAAGCTCCCGTTACCACCTATTTGGATACCCGCTATTCAGGTATTGACTAACTCCGACTTCGATCCAAAGGCACATTACTAGTCTCCAAAATAATATATCAACTTTACCGGGCCTCAATATGTCTAATCCAAAGACCAAGGCTGTTATAAATGTGGCCCTTATTTCCCTATCTTTAACACTCTTACATTATATATATTCTTATCTTTAACACAAATCAATCCGTACCCGTAGGCACCTACAGTAATATAACCCTTGTTCTGGAATATCTCCACTCTGACTTCCTATCTGACAAATAGATAATCTCAATAACACTGATACCACTTACTCAAATAATATATCTCATTACATGGTCCGATATAATCAATATTTCATAAACACCTACTGTATATTATCAATATTCCACACTTAATTTTCTATATATCATGATTACAGTATTATCCTCAATGTTTAATCTGATTGATACTATATTTATCAACTCAGTAACTACTTATCTCAGGAGTACAATATTTTCTCACAATAGTCGCCTCAGCTTGTTACTTATATCATGATCACAAAGTTCATTACCATACTGGCGAATTCTTCTTCTTAAATGCTACGAATAACAATGTGTCCTTTATAAAAAAAAAATATATTTTATCATATGGACTAGTGTCCTTCCTAACTTATTTCTCAAGCTGGATCTAATCTATCTGCAACTATTATTTATCCCCACGTCATTCCTATAGTTGCTTCTAACTTTAATATCTTATTTCATCCTCCCCTTATCTTTATAGTTTACATTTATCTACTAACCTAGAAGATCCTATACTAATGGTAGCTTAGTGGCATGGAGCCTTCTCTATAAATGACACCTATATTCTCTCAACACTTCATCCTTTTATTTAATTCATAAGTCTAATCTATTTCTTTTTATTTTGTTCTATAAGAACACATAAATTTTAATGGTTGGAACCACTGGGTTTGTCAAACATTTCTCTCTTTATAATAATGGTATTTAGGGCCCATAAGGGTCCTGTAAAAAGTCTTGGGTATCTCTGGAACAATCTTCACCACCTCAAGGCCGGCCAATAGTTCTTCTGGAAATCTTCAGTTCCATCTACTATATGTCGTCCCTCTTGAATTGCTTGGCTATAGGTGTGTAAGCCAGCAATGTGACAAGCACCATGATACTTGTGGTGTATCTGGTTAGTAGACAAAAGCAGTGTTGGGCCAGATGTGGACTTTATTGGGGCGGGATAGGCGAGCTGGGAGGCTGGAGCAGGTGTAGCCAAGTTTCCATTGTTGCCCAGGTGAGGGAGAGAGTGTGAGTTGCTGGCAAGTGAACCCAGTGGGACCTGTGACGGGAGTGACGTCTGCAGGAACGGAAGTATATAGTAAAGGTGAGGCAAGTAATCAAATTTACCCTAGTGATACGACCTACGCCAAGGCCGATTTTACACTCCAGGTACCCAGTTTAACGTATGGGTGGGACGAGGCGAACACGAGAGAAGGCCTGCCCAATGACCACTGAGCAATCCTGGTGGCTAACCAAGTTCTCAGTCTCGTGTGTTGATTGGTTGTAGGAAGCCACCAATCAGGCCCCTGAATTAATTTTAGCCACCATGAATCCAGGTACTCATTTTCGTCTGAGTGAGACGGAACTGTCTGCAGCCCCTCCTCCCCCTCTTTATAGCCCTGCCTCACGAATTGCCGCACTCTGATTGGTTGAGCCAGCCACCCGGGCAGTGCTTTCTCCAGCCGCGTGGTTTGAACATTTCTTTCCCTCTCCTCTGGTCTTATCTCTTCATAATATGTCCCAGGGAGATGGTTGCAAAAGTCTTGTAGTCTAGTAGCTTATGGGAGTATAGGGCTTGCACTGATGTCATACCCCTATTGCAACTCAAAGAAACGGCCTGGGGAGGGAGCAAGAGCGATTTGAAAGGTGAAGATGTGTATGCGGCTGGCTCAGTATTTGCTTGCTCCGACAATGGAGGCTCCTGATTGGCTGCACGGGAGGGTGTGGCAGAGTTATGGGAAACGTCAAGAATGTCAAACTCAGCTGGTTTAAAGTGATACTCAAATGCAGCGCGTTGATTGGCTGGCAGGATTCTTACTTTTAATACCACTATATATTGATGAAAACTAACTAAAATTCATAAAATAACCCATGAAAAAAATTGTGGTCGTCTCGTAAGTATTTTCCGAAGTATTTAGCAGTTAACTTCTCTAGGTTCAATACTATTAATTGTTATAGTGATAATAAGTATTGCGACCTTTATATTATGTAAGCGTTGTCTTTCCCCTCTATAGTATATGTTCATATTTTAACATTTATGATCTTTGTTCTAGTTTTAATTACTTTAGAATTTAAGTCATCAAAGGTGAAAGAATATAACCACCTAAAAATCCTGTAAGTCAAATTATTTTATATTTACCTGTTATCTCTAATATTTAATGATTATACATGTACCAAATTACTTTTCATCTTAAGCCATTTCCTTGGTATGCATAAAATCTACTTTAAATTAAATTATAGAAATTGTGTGTTCAATCTACATAATTTTAGCTTTGTCAAAATATGAACACATTATCATTCAATATAAACTTAACACGAAATACACGTCTAGGATAACTACTCTTCACCTAACTAATTATAATGCCGACTGAGAACATAGTGGCTCCATCCTGCATTGTTTGTAGGAACAATATGTTAAATAGTAGATATGGATATAATGTGTGAGGAAATGTAGACATGATGACTTTCCATTCGGACAGCTAAAAGATGAAGAATTCGTAAATACAATTGCATCCACTGGTAGATTATCTATTAGGGAAACATTACGAGGACTAGAGGATGTGTTATTTGATCCGCAAGAACTAAACGAAATTTCATAATAAGTTCAATTTTTCTGATGTAGATTCAGATCTCAATTATGTTTTAGCTGAACAAAGCCTTAAATGTGAATACTACAGTGAGGATACCTTTATACAAATACTACAGTGAGGATACCTTTATACAAATACTACAGTGAGGATACCTTTATACAAATACTACAGTGAGGATACCTTTATACAAGTACTACAGTGAGGATACCTTTATACAAATACTACAGTGAGGATACCTTTATACAAATACTACAGTGAGGATACCTTTATACAAATACTACAGTGAGGATACCTTTATACAAATACTACAGTGAGGATACCTTTATACAAATACTACAGTGAGGATACCTTTATACAAATACTACAGTGAGGATACCTTTATACAAATACTACAGTGAGGATACCTTTATGCAAATACTACAGTGAGGATACCTTTATACAAATACTACAGTGAGGATACCTTTATACAAATACTACAGTGAGGATACCTTTATACAAATACTACAGTGAGGATACCTTTATGCAAATACTACAGTGAGGATACCTTTATACAAATACTACAGTGAGGATACCTTTATGCAAATACTACAGTGAGGATACCTTTATACAAATACTACAGTGAGGATACCTTTATACAAATACTACAGTGAGGATACCTTTATACAAATACTACAGTGAGGATACCTTTATACAAATACTACAGTGAGGATACCTTTATGCAAATACTACAGTGAGGATACCTTTATACAAATACTACAGTGAGGATACCTTTATACAAATACTACAGTGAGGATACCTTTATACAAATACTACAGTGAGGATACCTTTATACAAATACTACAGTGAGGATACCTTTATACAAATACTACAGTGAGGATACCTTTATACAAATACTACAGTGAGGATACCTTTATACAAATACTACAGTGAGGATACCTTTATACAAATACTACAGTGAGGATACCTTTATACAAATACTACAGTGAGGATACCTTTATACAAATATTACAGTGAGGATACCTTTATACAAATACTACAGTGAGGATACCTTTATACAAATACTACAGTGAGGATACCTTTATACAAATACTACAGTGAGGATACCTTTATACAAATACTACAGTGAGGATACCTTTATACAAATACTACAGTGAGGATACCTTTATACAAATACTACAGTGAGGATACCTTTATACAAATACTACAGTGAGGATACCTTTATACAAATACTACAGTGAGGATACCTTTATACAATACTACAGTGAGGATACCTTTATACAAATACTACAGTGAGGATACCTTTATACAAATACTACAGTGAGGATACCTTTATACAAATACTACAGTGAGGATACCTTTATACAAATACTACAGTGAGGATACCTTTATACAAATACTACAGTGAGGATACCTTTATACAAATACTACAGTGAGGATACCTTTATACAAATACTACAGTGAGGATACCTTTATACAAATACTACAGTGAGGATACCTTTATACAAATACTACAGTGAGGATACCTTTATACAAATACTACAGTGAGGATACCTTTATACAAATACTACAGTGAGGATACCTTTATACAAATACTACAGTGAGGATACCTTTATACAAATACTACAGTGAGGATACCTTTATACAAATACTACAGTGAGGATACCTTTATACAAATACTACAGTGAGGATACCTTTATACAAATACTACAGTGAGGATACCTTTATACAAATACTACAGTGAGGATACCTTTATACAAATACTACAGTGAGGATACCTTTATACAAATACTACAGTGAGGATACCTTTATACAAATACTACAGTGAGGATACCTTTATACAAATACTACAGTGAGGATACCTTTATACAAATACTACAGTGATGATACCTTTATACAAATACTACAGTGAGGATACCTTTATACAAATACTACAGTGAGGATACCTTTATGCAAATACTACAGTGAGGATACCTTTATACAAATACTACAGTGAGGATACCTTTATACAAATACTACAGTGAGGATACCTTTATACAAATACTACAGTGAGGATACCTTTATGCAAATACTACAGTGAGGATACCTTTATACAAATACTACAGTGAGGATACCTTTATACAAATACTACAGTGAGGATACCTTTATACAAATACTACAGTGAGGATACCTTTATACAAATACTACAGTGAGGATACCTTTATACAAATACTACAGTGAGGATACCTTTATACAAATACTACAGTGAGGATACCTTTATACAAATACAGTGAGGATACCTTTATACAAATACTACAGTGAGGATACCTTTATACAAATACTACAGTGAGGATACCTTTATACAAATACTACAGTGAGGATACCTTTATACAAATACTACAGTGAGGATACCTTTATACAAATACACAGATCTCAACCGCCTGACTCGAATACCTTTTCTCTAGTTTATTTCAATATCAGAAGTGCAGCAAAAACCCTAAATAATTTTGAATGGTATTTGCAAAACATTGGGTTTACATTAGATGTTATAGGCCTGACGGAGACCTGGTATAATGAGAATAATGCTGACATATATGGTATAATGGAATACAATCAAGACAAGAGAACAATCACAGGGAAGTAAAGCGATTTTTTTTTCTCACTCTATTATAATATCATATGACTTATAGGTTAAGGGAAGCTATAAGCAAAATGTGTAATCATGTACAACAAATTTTTTTTTTTTTTTTTAGACATTGAACAAAAACATGACTGGGTATAACATATATGTAGTGATTAATGATCCCAGGGGAGACCTCATAGGCATGTGATAAGGAGTTGCTGGAACCCTTGTTTTATTTATCTGGCTTCCCTCAATGTTTCTCCTTGTGCCTTATCTACACAGAGAGTAATCCAGCTAACTCTCACAAACACCTCCTTGAACATTTCACTACACTAAATAAGCACACCACACTTTTTTCCAATACACCAAGAAAACTACATTTTGAAGATGACCACCAACCGCCCTTAATCTGGTTCTGTCACTCTTTTAACTTTTAGGGAGACACTTTTTGAAGGCAATATTGCCTTTCGTCTCCCTCATGCACAAAGAAAATATACAGACCTCCCGACTTTAAGATTGAAAGATTCTTGAATTATATGAATTCAATTCTTACGAAGTTAAGTAGGGGAAACAAATTTGTATATGTAATGGCTAACTATAACATGAATATGTTGTATGTATTTATGTAAGTATATACTCAGGCACATACCCCATTGCTGGAGGTGACCGACACGAGACAGAGCCCAAACAGAAACAATACTTAAAGTTCCTATTCTCAGGGTTCGGGAAAATGTTTGCATTCCCTCGCCCTTTCCTCTGTCTCGTTGAGTAGAATAATTTTACAAGGGGAGGAGGATTCCTATGTTAAGTTCATGATTATATAAGTATTCAGAATTCGAAAATAGATATTAATCGTGATCGTGTACTTAACCTTTAACTGTGTTGGTGGTGTAATGGATTAGATGCTTATGTTATGGGTCACGAGTTCGAATCCCGGGAAGATCATATGCTTTCGTTTGTTTATTCTAGTGCATTGGGGTTTGTAATGGAGGATTAATGTTAAGAATGGGGTGTTCCTTAGTTTCTATAGGTTCAGGAACTAATGTCTAGTGAGGCCGGTACTAGTGATCTTGGCCCCATTCATTGTTTTTCCCTCTCACTAAAACATTACATTATCCATAATGCAGTTGGGTCTAAGTACATGATTATATTAATATCTAGAATTCTAAAATGGATATTAATCGTGATTGTGTACTTAACCCACTGGGCACCAGCGCCGCAGCGTATGCGTCGGCAATGTATGTAACACTAAGCCCCAGCTCCGCATAGGGTGCGTCGGCACTGTTGACCTTATTTACTCTTGTCCTATGGTAACTCGAGGATTCCAATTCGTATGGGATATACCTTATGATGTTGCCGAACAGTGGCGGTACTCGACAACTCCCAAGTCCAGCCACGCAGGTGCGGAAAGCCAGTTTACCCACTTATCTCACCGCCACTTTCAAGCTTATTTACTCGCCTCGCGATGTTGGAACAAAGGGAATAGAATGTGTATCGCTCCCCTTCTGCTCCTCATGACATAATTGACTCCCCACCTAGTAGCGAAGAGGAGGAGGAGGATGACCCAGACCCCATGGCATTCCTCACAACTCTGTCAGACCATCGTAGGGGTCAGAAGAGACGAGCCGAGGATGAGAGTGTCATGTTGCTACACAACAAGTGCGGCGTACGTGGTCATCCCCCATGCCTGCCTTCACCACCACCTTACACTCTCTCTCCCCAGTAAAAATACAATGTCAAAACTCATATTTCTAAGTCAAAAGAGCCTAAAACAATGTGTAAACTCATATTCTAACTATTAAACATACAATAAAGTATAAAATCAATAAACAGAGTGTGTGAGAGAGGCATAGAATTAAAAGGAAAGTGAAGGGGGAGTGGGGTGTCAGTCAGCTGGCCGTGTGTACGTGCTTGTGGCGTGGGCCAAAATGGCCGCCGGTCGCCATGGTAACCAGGACGCGCGCATGGCTTGCCACTCGTCGGCATTTATAAAACTTGAATCTTTGCACTTATCACACTGTAACTTCACTTACAATGACATTATGTTGTCTTCGTAGCGCAATGGATAAATGCACTGAATTTCGGTGTGAGCATCCTAGGTTCGAATCCCTGGACTGCCACATGTATTTGTTGATTTCATTAATTGAGTTTAGGAGTAAAGTCGGTTGGTGGAGGTAATATAATAATACATGTTCCCCAAATGACGGAGGTGAGTGGTTTTTCTGTTCTTTTTCTTAAGTTCTCACCTATTTAAGCTGTTTTACGGAAATAAAAAAAAAAAAAAAATTTCGGCTGGTCCTACAGTGCACATTTATTATATATTAGCTGGTGCCCTGTGGGTTAACCTTTAACTGTGTTGGTGGTGTAAATACTTAGATGTTTATGTTCTGGGTGTGGTGTCCCGAGTTCGAATCTAGGGAGGATCATATGCTTTCATTAGTTTATTCTAGAGCATTAGGGTTTGTAGCGGAGGATTAATGTTAAGAACGGGGTGTTCCTTAATTTCTATAGGTTCAGGAACTAATGTCTAACGAGGCCAGTCCTATAGTGATCTTGGCCCCATTCATTGTTCTTCCCTCTCACTTAAATATTACATTATCCATAATGCAGTTGGGGCTACGTAGGCTGCATGATTAGATTAATATCCAGAATTAAAAAATGGATATTAATCGTGATTGTGTACTTAACCTTTAACTGTGTTGGTGGCATAATGGATTAGATGCTTATGTTCTGGGTGTGATGTCCCGAGTTCGAAACCCGGGAGGATCATATGCTTTCATTAGTTGTCCAGGGAAATACGTCATCCTTGAAAGAACAGAGATCTTTAGTAGTAGGGAGACTCTTTCACTCCTCACACCATGCACCATGGACTGTAGACTTAAGTACCGGAAAGATGTCAGGTAGAAGCATGAGAGAGTCGCTAG
This sequence comes from Paralithodes platypus, assembly GCA_032716605.1. NCBI lineage: Eukaryota > Metazoa > Arthropoda > Malacostraca > Decapoda > Lithodidae > Paralithodes > Paralithodes platypus. The sequence goes on along the minus strand of CM064507.1, from coordinate 23,927,750 downwards.
GAGTACCCCGCCTCGCTCTCTTGGTCGGAGCATCGGCCCTTTCGTTCCCACTAATACCTACGTGACCCAGCAACGTGATGGTACGGCCCATGACCAGAAGGACATGAATCAAGCTGGCAATGTGTCTAACAAGGGGGTCACAGGGTGCATGGCACTGTAGTGCCTGCAGGGCACTTAAGGAGTCACTGCATATGACAATGTGAGGAACGTTGCATGGGAGATCACCAATCATGTCCAATGCACCCTGTATAGCTAATAGTTCAGCAGTGAACACTGAGGAATACGGATGGAGCATGCTCTGATGTGACCATATTCAGACACTGCAGTGCAACCCACTAAGCCATCCTCCTTTGAACCATTTGTATAAATGAAAACAGCAGGACGGTGACAGAGCAGGTGGTTCAGGGCCAGAGTGCGCAATACGTGTGTGTCAGTGGACTTGCCAGTCCAAGTCAGGTGAAAGCAAAAAGCGGGACGTCGAATGCACCATGGCGGCACGGTTCACTCAGGCACTGAAGCCCGTGGGAATGGTATGATGTGAGTGGAAAATAGGTTCATGGCCACAAGGGGAAATGATGGTGACAAACTATCCAGTGGGCCGTCTGCGAAATATCTATCAGTAGGTGGCGATGCCGACAACCGAACGACAGAGCGCATCGTAACCAAAGTGTGATGATGATGAAGGGGCATCTCATCAGCCTCTGCCAGCATACTACTAATCCACGAAGATCGAAAAGCCCCAGAGCTCAATCAGATCCTCAAGTGATGGACAGAGTTGAGCCTTTGCAAAACAGTGGAAGAAGCTTTATATATACTCTGTATATATATATAGAGGGTGGTTTTAGTCTCTACTGTATTACAATAAAGACTTGCCACAACACAGCCCCTTCATGTTATCACAGTGGCCGATGTTGGTATAGCGCTAACATTTTTTTTTTTTTTTTTTTTTTTTTTTCTATGTGATTGAGGGAGGCAAAAGGCATAACTGCCTATAGCGAGTGCCTCCCCCATAGTTGAAAGAGTGACAGGGCCAAAATCAAGGGACGTTCGAGCCAAAATGCCTGGACACACGGAGTTTGAAGCAATTTAAGTCATAGGAAGAGGGAAAGACTGATTCTGGGAGAAAGTTCCAGAGCTCAGATGTTGAGTAGAAGAAAGTTTGAGAGTAACGTTTCACTCTTGGGTTGGAGAGTTGCACAGAGTAGGGGTGGGATTGAGTTGCAAGACGGGTAACCACGTGCCCTACGTAAAGGAGGTGGTATGCACTGGGATAGCTCTGAGGAACACTAATTATTATAGTAGCGATAGAATAGCGAGAGTGATGCAACATTGCGGCGGAGAGAGAGAGATTGCAGAGAGTTGGTGAGTAGACGGGAGTTAATGATACGAAAGGCCTTCCTTTCAACTTTGTCTAGGAGAGCGGTGTGAGAGGAACCTCCCCACACATGTGAACAATACTCAATACAAGGGCGCACTATGCCCCTGTACAGAGCAAGAAGCTGTGCAGGGAAAAGAACCCCCTAAGGCGGTTGAGCACACCCAGCTTCTGGGAGGCTGCCTTAGCAAGACTGGTAATATGGTCCTTCCAAATGAGAGCAGAAGAAAAAGAGACACCAAGAATATTGAGAGAAGATGAAGGGTTGATTTTTGTATTGTTGAAGAATAAGGGATAGTCCGCTGGGAGATCCTGACGGGTAGATAGATGGAGAAATTGGGTTTTGGAAGCATTAAAGTTAACAAGGTTTTCTCTGCCCCAATTGGAAATAGTATTTAGATCAGAATTTAAGAGTTCTATGGCTTCATTACGTTTGTCGTTGAGGGATTGCTGGCTGGGGCGTTCTGGGGAACTAATGGAGTAGTGTAAGGTTGAGTCGTCTGCGTATGAATGGATGGGAATTAAGGTACAGTTAAGGAGATCATTTATAAAAATTAGAAAGAGAATAGGAGATAGGACAGAGCCCTGAGGAACACCGGAGTTTATAGGGTGAGGAAGTGAACAATGGCCGTCCACAACCGCAGCTATGGAACGGCCGGAAAGGAAATTAGAGACAAAGGCACAGATGGAGGGATAGAAGCCGAAGGAGGGTAGTTTAGAAATTAAAGATTTATGCCACTCTATCGAAGGCTTTCGATATGTCTAGTGCAATAGAAAAAGTCTCACCGAAGTCCCGAAAGGAGGATGACCAAGAGTTAGTAAGATATGAAAGAAGATCACCAGTAGAGCGACCCTTAAGGAAGCCATACTGGCGATCTGAGAGCAGATTATGAGAAAGAAATGCTTAAGAAATTTGGAAGCAAGAATAGTTTCAAAAACTTTAGAAAGACAAGAGATAAGAGCAATTGGACGATAGTTGGAGGGTTGAGAGCGGTCACCCTTCTTTGGGACAGGTTGAATGTGAGCAAACTTCCAGCATGAAGGGAAGACGTTAGAGGATAGACAGAGACGAAAGAGTTTGCCTAGGCAGGGAGTCAGCACGGAAGCACAGTTTTTGAGAACAACAGGAGGAACACCGTCCGGACCGTACGCCTTATTAGTGTTAAGCCCAGAGAGGGTAGAAAGTACATCTTTAGAAGAGATTAGGATATTAGGCATAAGTAAGAGAGAGGAGGGCGGAGAGGGAGGAATAGCACCGGAATCATCCAAGGTGGAGTTTCTAGCAAAAGTTTGAGCGAAGAGTTTAGCTTTGTCAGAGGAAGAAGTGATGGTTGTGCCATCAGAGTGGGAAAGGGGAGGGAAAGACGAGGAAGAGAAATTGTTGGAGAGGTTTTTGGCTAGATGCCAGAAAGCTTGGGAAGAGCTAGAGTTGGATAGTTCAGTGCATTTATTATTGATGAAAGAGTGTTTGGCAAGTCGAAGAACAGATTTGGCTTGATTCCGGGCAGAAACATATGAAGAATGAGAGTCTTGAGTTTTAAGGCGTCGGTACCGTTTGAATGCTTCCTCCTTATTGCGGACAGCAGTAGAACAGGCGTGAGTAAACCAAGATTTTTTAGCATTAGTCTGAGAGAAAGAGAATGGAATGTATGCTTCCATGCCCGATAGGATTACCTCGGTAATGCGTTCAGCACTCTCCGAGGGTCCTCGGCCATGGAAGCAGAAATAATTCCATGGGAAATCAAAGAAGTACTGCCGAAGAGCCTCCCAGTCGGCAGCGCCAAAGTGCCACAAGCGCCGCCGGCTAGGAGGATCGGGTGGCTGTAGTGGAGAGATAGGACAGGTGACAGAGATAAGTTTATGGTCGGAGGAGCCCAAAGGAGAGAAAAGATCGACAGTATAAGAAGAAGGGTTAGAAGTTAGAAACAGGTCAAGAATGTTGGGCCGATCTCCGATGCGATCCGGGATACGGGTGGGTTGCTGAACTAACTGCTCTAGGTCATTTAGGATAGAAAAGACGTAGGCTTGTTCACCAGGTGGATCAGTAGTGTGAGAGGAGAGCCATTGGCGGTGGTGAACGTTGAAATCACCTAAGATGGAGATTTCTGAGAAAGGAGACATGGATAGAATGTGTTCCACTGTAGAGTTTAGATAGTCAAAGAATTTAGGAAAGTTGGTAGAGTTAGGGGAAAGATAGACAGCACAGAAATATTTAGTAAGAGAATGACAGGAAAGTTTGAGCCATAAAGTTGAGAATTCAGAGGAGTCGAAATCGGGAACACGAGAGCAAGTGAGTTTGTTGTGCACATATGCACAACATCCGCCTTTGGCTTTGAAACTAGGATAGAGAAAGTAGGAGGATACAGAGAAGGGGTTACTGGATGTTGCTACAGACACCTGGGTTTCGGTGAGGAAGAGATCAGGTTTGTAGGAGGAGAGATGGTGCTCAACAGAGTGAAAGTTAGAGGAAAGTCCGCGAATGTTGCAGAAATTAATAGAAAGAGTAACAGGCCGAGGTCCAGGTAATTGTGTGGGGTCGTCAGGGGATGGTCGGTCGGGTGAGGGGGCATTTATGGTCCCCCCCCCTGGGGACTCCGAGGCTGGGCTAAAATTCATCATTTTGTGTTTTTTTAATTTTGGTGTGGAGGAATGAAGTGTGGTGTGCATGTTTAGTGTAGTGACTCAGCAAGACTAAACAAAGTCCCCCTGAAGCACTTGCACCTGGCGAAATCGCACCACACCAGCCTTAAGTGAGCTACAATAAGGCAGTAACAAGAAATGACCATAACTGCTATAGAGGCTGACTGCACAACCGAAGTGGCAGCCGGTGGGGTCCCTGTATTCCTACACCATATATTGGACAGCCATAGCCTAGGACCGATAGGACTATGGCTTTATAAAGCATAAGTAAGGTGGGTCTATCCGCCCCCAATGGACCCGGGCAACAGCCTTTATGACGTTCATGCGCTGGAGGCAGCAGGCTCTCATTTCATTAATGTGATCAATCCAATTAAGGTGGGTGTCAAAGGTCATACCAAGAAACTTTATGGTGTCAAAAACGGGGATGCAGAAACCCTCCAGTCGCAGATCATTGGCATGACTGCGCAAATGACGCTTGTCACGGTAAGGGATCATGGCTTTAGTCTTTTCAAGGGAGAGCTGGAATCCCGTCTTGGAAGCCCACTTGTGAATGGTACCTAAAGTGGTGTTAAGACGACAAAATATGTGTGGTAAGGTCGGGGAGGTGTAGTACACGGCAAAGTCATCAACAAAAGACTATGAGAGACGCCCGCCACAAGGCAATCAAATATTTCATTCATCGCAATTATAAAGAATGTCCCACTAAGAACACAGCCTTGGGGTATTCCAGATTGAAGTGGCATGCAGCACGACAGCTGTCCCCCAGTCTTGACCTGGAAAGTACGATCCAACAAAAAGGCTTGTTAGAACAAGGGGAGAGGGTCTCTCATACCAGAGTCATACAACATTTTTAGAATTCTGTGTCTCCAAGTCATGTCGTACGCCTTCGTAATATCATAAAATATGGCCACAGTAGGAAGGCGGTTCACAAAACCTGCCCGTATTTGGTGTTCGAGATGGGTTAGGGAATGTAGAGTAGATCGACCGGGGCGCGACCCAATTTGATATGGTGACAGAAGGCCATTCGTTTCAGCATAATGCATTAATCTGAGATTTACCATTTTCTCCATTAACTTGCATAGGCAAGATATGAGGACAATGGGTCTGTAATTAACAGATGTTGGGTCCTTACCAGGTTTGGGGACCGGGACCGCGTAAGCATGTCGCCAAAGCTGAGGGACGTAATTTTCACTCCAAAACTGGTTGTATAATTGGAGGAGAAACTGTAGAGCATCCTCATGAAGATGTCTGATAAGCGCATATGGAATACCATCGGGGCCAGGAGTAGTATCTGAACATTGTTGTAAGGCACACAAGAGATCAGACATAGTGAAAAGCTCATTGTATGTAAAGGCCCGACCCCTATCAAATAGAAAGGTCTGCGATTCGATGTTGCGTTGTGTCGAATGAATTCGTGTGTGTGTGACTCATATGAACTAACCCTAGCGAAATGTGAGGCAAGGCAATTGGCTATGTCACAATAATCCAATACAGTATCCCCCGTATCAGCATTTGTTAGTGATGACAATGAAGCAGGAGCATTCAGACCGTTTATCCTTCTGAATTTCTCCCATATTTGCGTAGTAGAAGTGCGGTGAGGGAAGCTAGATATAACGGCTCTCCAAGAGTTCAATTTGCTCAGTCTGATCGCTCGTTTAATCAGTGCAGAGACCCTGATGTGAAAAGTCTTCAATGAAGAGAGGTGCAGAGCATCTCGGATGAGATTGGGAACCAGTGTCGTGTTATCAGAATGTGGGATGAGCAAGCGTGTCTCTACAAAGCGTGCACGAAACCAATGGAGGGTCCTTTCAATGCAGTGTTTAAAGATAACCAAGGCACTCAAAGCAGGTGATCACCACAGAACCTGATGCGCTCGGGTTCGAGAAGACGTCATAGGGATGGATGCGGAGGGCACAGAGTGGAGAAAATCCATGAAATAAGTAAAGTTCGTGTCTGGGGGCTCATCACTATGAAAGTCACTGATGCTGCTGGACAATGACTGAAAGGAACACCCGTCGGCTTTGGAGACGTTATACTGCGGCAGTTGAATGGAGGGAGCCGGTTCAGTGTGCCGGAGAAGAATAGGGTAATGATCACTAATAAAACGTTCGTTAAGGACAGCCAGTCGAAATGGGAAGCCACAGAATTGCTTGCAAGAGACAAATCTACAGCAGAGAATGTCATGTGTGGAGGATCGGTAAATACGGGCCATCTGGTTGAGGCAGCATAGCTCAGTTGTTAATATCAACCGCTCTGTGTGAGTGCCGAAAATACCAGACCGGGTCCACCCCATAAAGGGGAGTGGGCTTTGAAGTCCCCTAATAAGAGGTATGGTTGGGTTTATTGACCAATAAGGGATGTCAAGTCATGTGGGGAATAGTGGCAGGATGGCTGATTATATAAGGAGCAGATTGTTAATCGTGGCAATTAGGGTAGAGAGATAGAGGTGGCAATTGTTTGGAAAGGGGCCGGGTCTAAATGGAAGGTCGAGTATGCATGGTCATTATGGACCAGATAGCAGTGTGCAAATGTCCCCCAATGGTTTGAGCAGTTGGGGGCAAGATAGAAGAGTGGGAAGTAGCCTGTTGGGGAAGCGCCTGCTCCTGGATACCCGGGAGCATCAGAAGGAAGGTCTGGTAAAGTGGCAACAATTTGATCAAGATCAAGTTGATCTTTCAATTTAGTAATGAAATCGGGCGTCTCGAAGAATTGCAGCAAGTGCCCTACGCAGACGCAATTTGAGTCGTGTTGGGAAAGAGGTGATGGAGAACCAAGCCGCTTGGAGATAAACTAACATACCCTTGTAGTAATATCATGTTCTGTCGAGGTCAACGAATCCTTGATGTAAGGGAGAAAACAAGACGTGCACCCACAAAGCGCACCGTGAGAGGAGACGTCATCCTGGCCAGCCCGAGGCTGGCAGGCTGGGAGAAAGGGGACGGAGACACCCTATCGCAGTGTTAGATCTCTCCCGGGGAGCTCAGTTGGTTGCGAGACATTGCAGAGGGAACATGTTTGTCTTCCGCCCGGCCGACCCAGAATACGAACAGGCGGCGAAGTTTTTCATTGCTGTTCCCACTTCTTTTATCACTCTCCAAGGTACATATGTTTATCATATAAGTAAAATGTACGCACATGGAGAAGAAATAATGCTTTATATGGTAAACATAACAATTTCTGTCAGAATCGAAGGGTAGATACTACCCGTCATGGCCACTTTTCACAACCTCATTTTCGCGTCCCGTGGGTTAAGGTCTAAACTGGTGGACGAAAAGGACATAAGGGACTTGAGTTCTCAAAAAGAGGCTTTAGTCCTGATGATAATCTTGACATACAGTTTGCTGACTTAATAATCCAAAATGGTTGATAGCATCTGAAGTCCTATTTTTAACTAACGAAAAGGAGTAGAGATTCTGACTCGGGCGAATGTGAGTGCAAGGAGAGAGAGGAGATGGACAGGAAGATCCAGCCATGGCAAACTAACAGATAAGATTTGTCTTTTTGTAATGTTAACTTAAGTTGGTAGTGGTGATCTATTTTAATTCTGTGAAATTAGTTATTTTTGACTTGCAACTCAAGATACCGAAACTTACATAATTATGTTATGTGGACATTCCATGAATGTGAATCTTTATATGTGTTGTCATATATTTTGATTAATGGTGCATTATGATAATTGAGGGGACTATACTCGGGCCAAGTTAACATGACGAAGAAGCTACTCCCCCAATTCCTATCCGCACAAATTGTCCATACAATCCAAACAAAGCCTATCATTTGTTAGGGTATGAGGCTATCGGTATAGATAATATACCCTCTGTGTTTCTTATATTGTTTTTACAATGAAAAAGTGCAATCAATTGTAACGTCTAAGTGTTGATCAAGAATGATATTATAAAGTGAACAGGAATTGATTATATATATATATATATATATATATATATATATATATATATATATATATATATATATATATATATATATATATATACAGTATATATACGGTATATATCTCTCTCTCTATATATATATATATATATATATATATATCATCCGTGAGTCAGTCACAGGATTCATTCATCATTAGCCATACGAGCTTTGAAGTCGCTGTAGGCTTACCTGGCACAAACTAGAAACGCCATCTTTTTTTTATAGATATTTTGTTTAAATAAATATTATCTTACACAACCATTCTAAACGTAGAATAGGTAGTAGAAGCTACTGGTATGTTTTAAAGTTGTAATACGAATAACATTATATGAATAATGATGAGTATAAGACGAATTATGCTCAATAATTGGGTTAAACTTAAGACGATTAGTGCAGCACTATTAAAAACAATATATTAGGGACAATAGGTACGTACAAACTCGCAATATTATTTTCAATATTGTCCCCGTAGAAGATATGCGACCTCAAAAACTTTATAAACCTTGAAATGACAAGTCATCATATAAAAAACACAGTCTTGCGCACAACCAAACGCAATTTTGTCGACTTTCCACGGTAAGAGATGTGTTGGCAGGCGTATAGTCGCTTTGTTTACATTACTTATACGCTCGTAGTAATGTTCCCGTCCAATTTGACTGATTTATTTTCCCGATATTATCCCACAGCCAGCTGTTATTTGGCCCCTGCTGGCAATTTACAAGATAAGTACAGTAAGTCATGGAGGAGTGAAGGGGGGCAAAACCCAAAATCAACCTATTATTGTATCCCACGGGTGATATGGGTAAGCTAATAGCAAATCCTCCATTCACTGTATGATAAACAACAATAAAACACAATATTTCTTGAAAAAATAGAACAAAATCTTTGTAAATAAGCCGTAACAACTGATCTTATGTGGTACCTAATCATTTTTTACCCACTGGTTTTACTATAGGCAGTTTTTGATTATTTTCTGAATGTTTCTAAAGCTGAAAATTCTTTCGTAAAGTAGATGCATACGTCCAAAACACGATGATGTTTTCAAAACTCTTGTAAGTCTATTAGTTTACGATATATCAAACAAATAGTATTTCTTATTCAGTTAGTGTGCGATATAAACAATAATTTCACGTCACACACTACTGAAGAAGGCTATATTAAAAGGTTGGTATATCAGGAAATACGAAACTTACAACAATTTTAAAAACACCATTGACTTCTAGAAATATTTATCTACTTAAATTAATGCAGGTGTCTTAACTCCATAAATATTTAAAAACATAATCGAAAAACTGCCTATAATAAATGGTGAATAAACAAATATTCTGTGATATCCGTCTTATGCAACCCACTGGGCACCAGCTAATCTATATAATATTTTTGATTGTCTGTCTGTCTGTCTGTGTGTTCTTAATAGGCGGCCGCAGTTTTGGACCTGGGGAGCTGAAACTTTGCATGTGGGTGGCAATTGACCTGGGTCAGGTCATAGAGGGGGCGAGGCCACGATCGGAGGTCGTTTCGAGGCCGAAATTGAAAAAGAAAAAAGAAAAAAATGAAAGAAAATGGCCGTTTGGGGCAGAAGGAGGCCTCCGATCGAAAAGGTGTATGGAACGAAAGTTGTTCGCAGCCCCCCAAAATGGGGGTACGGATGAGGTTAGATCCAAAATCGGAAGTCTTTATCGGCCGAAATCGAGGTCGCCGTTTTTGTCGAGGCCGGTGATTATGGTAGTACAGTAAACCCTCGCTATCTCGGACTAATTGGGGGGGACCACTTCCGAGATGTCCGATTTTCCGAGATGTCCGAATTCCGACTTATGTCTGACTTAAGAGAGGGAAAATTCCGAATTAGAAGAGGAAAGTCCGCGTCACCAGAGAAATTGAGATTTTTTTTTTTTTTTTTTATCTATCTATTTAACCCTTCCTACCCGGGCTACCTTACAAAAGGACGGAGGTCGCATCCGTGCGATCTGGCCGAAAAATGTCTAGGCCTAGGCTACCGTATCTTTGTTATTTTAACTGCTAGAAATTTTCCACGCATCCCTAAACGTAGTGCGGTTTCCAATCTGTAGACTGGCGTTGAGTAGAGCTCTCTAAGTCAACTGGTTCAGTTGTGATGACGATTTCCGTGGAGCGAATTTTGCCGCGATGTTGACAATATCGGAGCTTTTCAGACACTAATTTCGTCATATCATACAACAACAACATTGATCCGACGTCTCCTTCTTGTTTTCGGAGGTGCGGTGACACAATGAACGGCTTTGTTTACATGCGTCGGACGCACGGCGTTCATACCAAGCTGAATAGGCTTTCAAGCTTACTGTCTGTTAAAAGGACTCCCGGGTACCGGCCCATCTGCCGCGGTGTCCTTATAAATGGACACCAGGGCTGGAAGGGTTAATGCATTTATCTCCCTTATACATAACAGTATAATTTATAACTATGTCTTATTTGGTCTTTTTTTAATCTATGAATAATTTCTAATCCATGGAATTGAAAACAATATTACCCTTCAAACACACAAATAATGAAAGGAAAACGAGAATAAATAAAAATGACTCCTTTGTCTTTCAGAAACAAGTCGTCTCATATAATGTTAGTATTTTATCGCTCGCTCGCCCCTAGCCACTCTCTCTCTATCTATTTATCTCTCTAATGCATCTACCTAACTCCCTTATACATTAACATAACTATGTCTTATTTGGGCTTATTGTAATCTATAAATCATTTCTAATGCGATGGAATTGAAAACAATATTATCCTTTTAGCACACAAATAATAACATGAAAAAGAGAGTCAATAACAATTTCTCCTCTGTCTTTTCAGAACCAATTAAGTCTGTCTCATAATAGTTCGTGGTGTTTATCGCTCAATTCCCCTCTGCAACTCTCTCTTTCTATCTATTTGTCTATCTAATGTGTTACGACAGGCACTACGAAATAAACAAGGGCACTCAATATTGGACTAGATGATAGGCTATATCTGCAACAACGGTACGCTAATTCCAAACCCTCGAACTATTACGCCGGTGAACATGACGGCAAAGCCTACTTACAACAGGAGTACTTTACATTAATAAAATGCTCTTAAGTAATAACAATGCTTGAATAAACTATAATAAGATTTAATAAAGGAGTATATGCTTACGTTAACTTTAGTGTGAGTCTGTACTCAACACTAACCTCTACAATGCTCTATGAAAGCACTGGAAGTCTAGTCCTACAGCAATCAGATAAAGAATCTTCTGAAAACATCTGATGCTCTAAGATGCTTGTTAATATAGAACAGAAATAATGCAGGGGCAGGACACCAAAGCGTGTATCTTAAATACACCAATAAGTAGGATACATATATATAGCAAGGGAGTGCAACAACTCTGTGACAGCACTAATAATCGCCACTCAAAACAGTACTTCCTTAGCCAACGTAACAGTCAAACTGGGTTGTGCACTATGCATCAACCTAGGCTAAAATAAGGCGTGAATAATTCCTAAAGCATACACAATGAAAGTTAATAAACACAATGCTGTGTTTCTCACTAATAAAGTCTAGCAGTGGCATAAAAGGTACTAAGAAACTAGGCAGAGCACAAGCATTCTCGTAGCCTACTGTCTCCCCTTGAACAGATTTCCCTTATGTTACGTTAAGTGACTTGGAGGCTCTCTTGGTAAGTCCAGATTTCAAGTATCTGGTCTTACCCTGGCGCTCCATAAAGGTCAACAAAATGAGGTAGCAAGTATGCAGGTGAGATTAGGCAAAAGCCCTTCACTTGTATACTGCTACACTCACAAAGGAAAATGTGCACAAGGGTTACAGGCTAGCTAGCTTCGTCGATGTTGTACAGGCTCTGACTTGCCACATACATAACTCAGACAACGACCAAAGATACCTTCCACTGTCTAGCATTAAATAATAAGAGAGAACAGCCCAATAATTAGAAGCACCCCAACACTATGATACCATTTGACTATCACTCTACTAATCCCTAAAACTAGTGCAAACATATATGGAGAGCTGGTGCTGGTAATACGACTGGCCGACTATGGAAGTCGTATGCAGAACCAGAAGGGATAAGTAATTGAATAAAGAGAGAAGTATGAAAACGAAGAAGTTCAGAGAGAGAGATAGTAGTATAGAGGGTTATATGGGGGACAGATTGCAAAGGACATGTAGGAGCAAGCACGCTACGCCAAGCTCTGCTGGAGAAACGCGGCGGGAGCCCGAGCGAGTTACGAGCGCATTCTGGTAAGCTGGCCAGCATAGCACCCCGCCCAAGATGTGGGATGTTTCAGCCTCAGGTGAACTCCACATCTGACCAGACAGAATGATCACCAACCCCGCATCACCTAGCCACTCTCCCAAGTTCCGAAAACAAGGCACGATCACAAACATAAAACACTGCATTATAAAAATAAATCTGCACAACACTTCCCCAAAATAATAGCATCATAATAATTATATCACACTCAACGAGCAGGCTTCACCTAGCCTAGCCTACTAAGACAACAGCTCAGAGTATCTTAGATTCTTGCTGTGATATACTGCACTTATACACTATCAAAAAGAAAAAGTTTTTATGTGAGGTTTTTATATCTTTTTAATAGTGTTTTTGGCGGCGTTGCACTACAGGGGCAAGCCTAATTTTTCTCCACTTCACCAAATACTGACTGAATGGCGAGGGTTCTCCCTCACACATACCCTCCCGTGACAAACAATCAGCCAGAACATTGTCAGTGCCCTTAACATGCCACACATCCAACTTGTGTTCCGGCAGCAAAACAACACCTGGCACTGATAAATTGCCCAGTTCATCACAAGACTGGCACTTCTCTTCGCTCTTTCCGGCAACGGGGCCTCCCAATAACCCTTCACTCTTTCCACCTTAGTGATAAACGAGGCAGCCCCGATGCGGTCTATGGGGTCGTCAACTCTAGGTAATGGATAGGCGTCTGTCAGGGATAATGCTTCCACACTCTTGCAATCAACATTCACACAGATCTAGCCACCTAACTCAGGTTGCAAACTTACTGGCAACGACCACTCACGATATCCCTTATCACTCAGACCCTTTTTCCACATGTAGTCGAGCTCTACTTTTACGACAGGCTGTCGAGCAGGATTTATACGGTAGGGAATTAACTTGAGCCTTGCACTGTCTCCAGCCTCCATGTCGGATTCTACCCCGTACATCAGGCCTGGAGAAGCAACAAACATGCGGACGTACTGCAACAGCCTAGTAAACAACTCCTCTTGTCGCTCAGGAACAAGAGGTTGCAACTTATCTCGAAGAACAACATGCCTAGTGCCCTCCCACAACCTAGCCGAGGCCATAGTTTCTACACTATAGGCTCCCTCCTTCTCCACCTTTGTCTCTAGGACAGCCAGGTCATGAGAGGGACAATCTGTACCACCTGTGCAGTCACTCCCATAGTTCAGAATTGCTAAGGCTTCCCCGCCGATACCGTACATGCGCACCCCCGCATTCCTTGCAACTACATCTGCCTGCGCAGCATCACCACCTTCAGCGACATGGCCAGATACAGTCGGTCTATGGTAGGGCTGTTGAATTTTACTAGGGCAGCATTGGGAGGCTATGTGACGGCCAGGCGCATCCACTCCACAGCCAACCTCGCCAATCTGCTCAATGTCCCGATTCTTACCACCACCCTTAGCAGCCATGGGTCGACCCTGACCTGACAACCATGCCAAAGCCTCGTCGCCCACCTTGAACCACCGAAACAACGAGGCCAACGGTCTACTCACACTCAAGTGACCTGTCAGCGGAACATCGTGCACCGCATGAGTTGTGAGGCCTGGGTGCTCGGCACAAACAGTGGGGTATGAACCGAGCAGGTGCTGGAGCACTGCACACTGCTGCTCAGGCAGGTGCTCTAGCGCTTCCTCAGCCACCTGACTCGTGTCCTCCGCCCACTGCTCCACCGAGACATGACAATCCCAACTCTCCTCCACCTGTGCCCCACTGCCCCCCTCTCCTTCTCCACCTTGGCTGCTGCAGACCAATGCAGGGACAGTAGGCTGCTCAGGTGGTTGCCTCACAAACTCCTCTAACAGGTTCACCTGACATGCTTCCCCGTCCTCGAGTTCAATAGCCCCGTTCCTACAAATCTCCTCCACCTGGGAACTACTCTGTCGCGGAGTGCCATCACGCCCTACCATGTCACTAGGGGGGACAGGTTCTGGGGCCACTCCGGAGCTCACCTTTGGGTCAAGTACCGAGTCACCAAGGAGTGTTGCTGGGTCCAAACTCTCAACCCAACCACCAGCCTCGACTTTCTCCTTCCGACCCTTCCTCCGCTGCTCATAAACTTGGGTACTAGGCTATGACACCTGAGCAGACTGAGATCTCTCAAGCCCCTCTTGCTCCTCCCTACTCGTGTCGGCCGCCCTCTCGGCAAAGACTAAGGATGGAACCTCGGAAGTGGGCACCGCAAAGTCATTACCGAGAAGGAGGTCGACCCCCTCAACTGGCAACTTCTCCACCACACCCACATCCAACTCCCGTGTCACACCGTCCACCTCAAGCTCCATTCTGACCAGCGGGTAAGACCGCGTAGCATTGATGCCTTGAACCACCACAACCCGAGCCACGTTAACAGGCTTGCCAGTGAAATTCTTAACAAGTGCCTGGGAAGCGCCCGTATCACGCAACAACTCAAGCCTATGCTCCACACAAGCCCACCTCACAGTGCCGTGCCCCCTATGACCACAAATAGCATCACGGACAGGTGACGAGCCCTCCTGCTGCTTCTGCACCGACGATGACTTCGCAACCGACTGTTTACCCCGGGCAAACGCGGAAGACCTCAAAGAAACTCCAATGTTGCTCACTAGTGACACCACTGCTGTAGGCGGTGTGCTCGGACATGAGCGCGCAATATGCCCCTTCTCATGACACTTGAAACATTCCACCTTACTCTTGGACTTCTTCTGAGGTGAGGAAGGGCCCTGGCCTTTCTTAAACGGGAAGGGTTTCGACTTGGGTTCATAATTGGCAACAGTACTCTTAAATGGATAATTGTTTGTGTCATTAATTCGGGGGGGTGGAGTGGTACGCCCCTGGTTACCTGCCTCAGCTCTCTGTGCAGACCAGCACCCACGAATCAATGACACCCTAAGGTCAGCCAGCTCAGCCGCCTTCTGCAGAGTTTTCGGTTGCTTTTCTTTAAGGTTAAGAGTCAACTCACTGCCAGTACATTTAAAGAACTGTTCCAGCAACACTAGTTATTTTACTGAATCAAAAGTAGTTGCCTTCTCCGACCTTAACCAATTTTCAAATGCATCTGACAGCTCTCTAGCGTGTTCCTGGAAAGTACTCTCCTTTCTTTTTGGAACCGCCCTAAACTTCAGCCTATAGGTCTCTGGCTGTAGCTCATACGCCCTTAGGACAGCCTCTTTCAACGTCTCATATTCAACACAAGACTCTAGGGGTAAAGCATCGTACGCCTTGAGTGCCTTCCCCGTCAATCGTGAAGAGACAAGGGCTGCCCACTTCTCCTCGGGCCATTGGTGCTCCCGGCACTTTTTCTCGAACCGAAGAAAAAATTCTGTAACTCCTACCTCATCAAACACTGGAACCAACTTTAGTAAATGCGACAGGGACTGGTCATGGGCTCGACCCCCCTGGACGACCCGGCTCCTCGTCACCTCTACACGAGGTTTCTCTAGGTTGTGACGCACGTCAGCTCCCCAGCGACCACGAGGGGGTAGCGGTTCGCTCCCCATCCTCTTCTCCCCTCTCCCCAGGCAGTGTTATGGGCTGTAGGTTATTGATTAAGTTCTAGTTTCTTCCTAGTGCATCATAGTGTCACAGGTAGTCCAGAAATACTCTTTATTTTCACCTGTGACAATGCATTGTATTTTATTCCAGCTGTCATAGATTTAATGTATTAGATGACTCGTGGAAGTTGGAGAGTGTGAGTAAGTGAGAGAGAGAGAGAGAGAGAGAGAGAGAGAAATCAGAGCTTGGTGGTATCGGCGGATTGATATCGTGCAATTTGATTAGTTACGTCATCTCTCGGGCGCTTGATTCGTCGCCGGGCTCCTCCCTCCTGCCCCGTCACCGTTTTCCCGCCGCGTCGGGAGTGGGTGCGCCTACACGCACGCACTCCCTTGTGACTTCCAGGGGCAGAGCTCCTCTTAATGCTGTACCGCTAACATCCCCTTGCAATCTTTCAGCCCACCTCACCCCCCTATTGCGAACTTTCTCTACCACTGCT
This sequence comes from Paralithodes platypus, assembly GCA_032716605.1. Taxonomy (NCBI): domain Eukaryota; kingdom Metazoa; phylum Arthropoda; class Malacostraca; order Decapoda; family Lithodidae; genus Paralithodes; species Paralithodes platypus. The sequence continues at coordinate 23,911,571 of CM064507.1, read as the reverse complement.
TACCTTCTTCTCTCTGTATATCCTACTATTAATTACCTGCCCTTCCCCTTGACGTAGATTTCATATATCCGTCACTGTATTATACAGCGAGCTTTCAGAGATATTATATGTACGTAGTTAGGCATTTTGGATCAGAGGGTTATCCATTTTGGCTTGGGGAGGTTTGACATACTCATTGTGTTGCCCCAACCTTATTTTCTTGGGTGTCTGCCAGGTTAGTCGATGCTAGACTGGGGAGAGGCTATCAGGTTGCAGTTTCCTATGAGCATAGACTTCGTTGAGCCTATGCAACTGTACCGGATACCTGCAGAGGCCTAGGTCATTTTCTTGTCTGTGTACCTTAGAGCCTAGCACTCTGTTGGCGTGAGGGCGTTTGCCTAGTCCACCCAGCACTGTGCTAGCTCGTTAGCTTTTGACTTAGGAGGGTCGCCAGGAGAGAACCAGGTACACGAGACCTGGACCTCTCAAGAGAGCACCCCGTCATTTAATGTAACTAGGCGCACAGACTTGAGAACGACACTAGGCTACCGAGCAGGTGGCTCGGCCCAGGTAGCCTAGCCTACGACTCCCTTGCTACACTTCGTCCACCTGGCAGACCCCCGATTAGGGTTTATAATCTCATTGTGTATATGTGTGCAGAATTATTGTTCCTTATGTTTATAGTAAGTCGTGATTGTTGCTGAGAGACCCAACCAGAGCAGGCTAGTGCCTGGTGGGAGAAAGCACATCTTTTTGTTGTTAGAGTTAAGACTGCCGACTGTTTTATAATTACACCTGTGCCAGATAACACCGTATGTCCCTACACTATATATGTTCCCACAGTAATAATACACAGTTCAGAATCCGATACGTACTTCTTAGTTGCATCTGACTTTTGCAGAAGATTCCGGCATTATGCTTTAGGACTTTCTTTGTTTCACTTTCTTTCAGACAGGAGTGACAGTTTACTGATTATTTAACGTAACGTTAATTATCCTTCTTCTAGTTTGCTATTAAATCATTGCTGCGATTTAATTACGCTATCTATCTTTTTCCTTGTATACTTTAATAAAGTAATCGTATGTTGTATGAGTATAGGCTGCTTCAGTGATCATCAGCCTATAGTGTGCACCTTTTACCGAGTCATAGGATACCTCGTTGTCCAGGCACGACTCAGGGCGGTATAGGTGTTTTGTTCTCCAGTGGTTAAGGCAGGGGTTGGAACTAGTGTTACCGTTGTTGCATTTAGCCTTATCTAGTCCAATGATGAAGAGCCCCGTGTCTTGCAGAACCTGGATCGTAACAAATGGCGACCTTGCTTAGGATTTTGTGAACTTAAGAAATACTGTGGGAGTATAGTGGTAATTTTTTTTATTGAGGAATACAGTGGACACAGATTTTTTTTGGCAAACAGGATAACACATAAAGAGGCTTCAGATAACTTTAGGTGAATAGGTGCTTGCATAAGAGATTATAGATACTTTTTTTTTTTTATAAACTTGCACACTTCTCAGTATACACCATGTCTAGCAACAGCTCAGTTAACGGGGATAATCAGACAGTACAGCCTACGGGTGTTGAGCAGCAGCAGGAATTTAATGATGGCATCAGAGTTATTAATTGTGAGGCTGATGCGAGGAAGTTTGTGGAGATACCAGTAACAGCGAGTCGGTTGGAGGGGATTGATTGCTATGGTATGCGTTGTTTGGCCACGGTCCTGGGGCGTGTCGGCTTTGGCAGCATGTCTAAGAGTGACCTGGTGGCTTGTGTGTTGGGTGGTGGCAGTGGGTTGCAGGGTGGAGCGGGGGCTTGGGAGCCTTTATCCAAGCCTCCCTTCCACTCTACTCCTATCGCGCCCCCTCGGTTACCAGACCTTGGCACGCTTCCGCAATCTGATAGTCGCTGGCAGCGTGGTTTGCCCCTGGGTGAGCCACTGGGTGGGTCTCCTATAATTGCTCCTCCCCCTCGGGGTTTGACTGCTGATATGTTGTTGCAACTGGAGTTGGCTAAGATCCAGATCCAGCGTGAAGTTGAGATGGCTCAGATCCAGCGTGAAGTTGAGATGGCTCAGATCCAGCGTGAAGTTGAGATGGCTAAGATTCAGGCTGAGGAGAGGACAGCATGCCGTGAGGCAGAGTTGCAGGTTGAAGCAACTAGGTACTGTGCTGAGATGGATGTTGAGAAATCTAGGGTGGAGACAACAGGGCGGCATCTCGGTTCTAGGAATCGTGGGTCCGAGTCTTTATCGCACTTGATTAAATTAGTCCCTGTGTTCGATGAGTCTGGTGTGACTGAGTTTTTTGCACGGTTTGAGAAGAAGTGTCGGGAGCATGAGTGGCCGGAGATTAAGTGGGCAGCCCTTGTATCATCAAAGCTTGTTGGGAAAGGTCTCAAGGCATATGACTCGCTGTCATTGGAGGACTGTACTAACTATGTGGTGTTAAAGGAGGCTGTGCTCCGGGCCTATGAGTTGCAACCAGAAACCTACAGGTTGAAATTTCGGGGCGTTGAAAAGAGCAAGGAGAGCTCTTTCCTTGAACATGCCCGGGAACTGACTGACACTATGGGGAACTGGCTCTGGTCTGAGAATGCGACAACAGTTGATCAGGTTAAGCAGTTATATTTGTGGGAGCAGTTCTTCCGGTGCACAGGCAGCGACCTGACATTAAACCTGAAGGAAAAATGCCCTAAGACCGTAGAGGAGGCAGCTAAGCTTGCTGACCTCCGGCTTTCTTTGATTCGTGGGTGCGGGTCTGCTCATCGTAGTGAGACAGGTAACAAGTGGTGTAACACTCCACCCCCCAAAGTCAATGAAGCACAAAATAACACTGTAAAAAGTAAGAGCAATGATACCCATTATAACTACAAACACAAAACCGTCCCGTTTTCAAAAGGGCAGGGCCCTTCCTCACCACCTCAAGGGGGGAAGTCTAGTGGTGAAGTGAAATGTTTTAAATGTCAGGAGGTGGGTCACTTTGCACGTACATGTCCGAGTAATATTCCTGCTAAGCCTGTGTCTTTGGTTCGCAACATGGGGGTGTCTCTGAGCTCTTCTGCGTCTGCCTAGGGTAGGTCGTCAGTTGCGGGGACACAGCCTGTGAAGAAGGGTTTGGAGAGCTCGACACCTGTCCAAGACACTTTTTGCAGCCATCGAGGGCGCGGGCTTGTGAGCTGGGGGAATACTAAACATCAGGTCAAATTGTTGCGTGACACTGGAGCATCACAGACACTTCTTAAAAATTTCACAGGCAAACTTATAAACGCGGCTCGGGTTGTTGTGGTACAGGGGATCAATGCTACCAGGTCATACCCGTTGATTAGGTTGGAGCTGGAGGTGGATGGTGTGTGTCGTGAACTTGATGTTGGGATCGTAGAGAGCTTGCCAGTTGAGGGCGTCGACCTCCTTCTGGGCAACGACTTTGCGGTGCTCACTTCGGAGGTTCCACCCTTAGTTGTTGCCGAGAGGGCGGCCGACGTTAATAGGGAGAATCGGGAGTGGGTCGAGAGGTGTCAGCTTAAACAGATGGCCTGTGCAGTCACCCGTTCTCGCGCGTCAGTTCAGTCACAACCATTGTCTCAGTCTTCAGACCAGCGGAGGAACGGTCGGAAGGAGCAAGCTGAAGCTGGGAGTTTTGTGAGTTTTGCTCCAGCGGCTCTCCTTAGCGGCTTAGTACTTGACCCAGAGGTGAGCTCCGGAATGGCCCTAGAACCTGTCACCCCTAATGACATGGTTGCGCGTGATGGCACTCCGCGACTTAGTAGTTCCCAGTTGGAGGAGATTTGTGGGAACGGGGCTATCAAACACGAGGACGGGGAAACATGTCATGTGAACCTGTTGGAGGAGTTTGTGAGGCAACCACCTGAGCAACCTACTGTCCCTGCGTTGGTCTGCAGCGGCCAAGGTGGAGAAGGAGATGGGGGCAGTAGGGCACAGGTGGAGGAGAGTAGGGATTTTCATGTCTCGGCGGAGCAGTGGGCGGGGAACACGAGTCTGGTGGCTGTGGAAGCGCTAGAGCACCTGCCTGAGCAGCAGTGTGCAGCGCTCCAGCACCAGCTCGGTTCATACCCCACTGGTCGTGCCAAGCCCCTGAACCTCACAACTCAGGCAGTGCAAGATGTTCCGCGGACAGGTCACGTGAATGTTGGGAGACCGTTAGCCTCATTGTTTCGGTGGTTCAAGGTGGGCGACGAGGCTTGGACATGGTTGTCAGGTCAAGGTCGACCCATGGCTGCCAAGGGTGGTGGTAAAAAGGAGGACTTGGAGCAGATTGGTGAGGTTGGCTGTGGCACAGAAGTGCCTGGTCGTCGCATAGCCTCCCAATGCTGCTCTAGTCGAATGCAACAGCCCTACCATAGACCGACTGTATCTCGCCTTGTCGCTAAAAGCGGAGATGCTGCGCAGGAAGATGTAGTCGTAAGGAATGCGGGGGTGCGCATGTACGGTATCGGCGGGGAAGCCTTAGCAATAATGAACTATGGGGGTGACTGCACAGGTGGTAGTGATTGTCCCTCTCATGACCTGGCTGTTCTAGGGACGAAGGTGGAGAAGGAGGGAGACTACAGGTTAGAAGCTGCGGTCTCGGCTGGGTTGTGGGAGGGCACTAGGCATGTTGTTCTGAGAGATAAGTTGTTTACTAGGCTGTGGCAGTGCATCCGCATGTTTGTTGCTTCTCCAGGCCTGATGTACGGGGTAGAATCCGACATGGAGGCTGGAGACAGTGCGAGGCTCAGTTTAATTCCCTACCATATAAATCCTGCTAAAAAGCTTGTCGTGAAAACAGAGCTAGAGGACATGTGGAAAAAGGGTCTGAGGGATAAAGGATATTGTGAGTGGTCGTTGCCAGTGAGTTTGCAACCTGAGTTGAGTGGCAAGATCAGTGTGTGTGCATTATCCCTGACAGACACCTATCCATTGCCCAAGGGTCTGAGGGATAAAGAATGTCGTGAGTGGTCGTTGCCTGTAACTTTGCAACCTGTGTTAAGTGGCAAGATAAGTGAGTGTGTTGATTGCGAGAGTGTGTGTGTATTATCCCTGACAGACGCCTATACCTTATCGAGAGTTGACGACACCATAGACCGCATCGGGGCTGCATCGCCTATCACGAAGGTAGAACTAGTGAAAGGTTTTTGGCAGGTCCCGTTGCCGGAAAGAGCGAAGAGAAGTGCCAGTCTTGTGATGAACTGGGCAGTTTATCAGTGTCAGGTGTTGTTGTGCTGCCGGAACACAAGTTGGATGTGTGGCACTGATAATGGCACTGAGGGCACTGATAATGTTTTGGCTGATTGTTGGTCACGGGAGGGTTTGTTTGCAGGAGAACCCTCGCCGTTCAGTCAGTGTGGTTTGCGTGGAGGAAAATAGGCTACATATATTTAAAGCGTAAGTTTGTTTCATTTTATAAGTAAGTTTTTTTTGTGAAACCTATATGCTGTATTATTGTGCTGGGGTGGGGAGGTTAGGTGACGTGTGCCGATTTCAGATATCAGAACTTGCCTAGTGTTAAGTGTCTAATATCTTGGGGCGGGTGTGACGCATGTCAGCTCCCCAGCGACCACGAGGGGGTAGCGGTTCGCTCCCCATCCTCTTCTCCCCTCTCCCCAGGCAGTGTTGTGGGCTGTAGGTTATTGATTAAGTTCTAGTTTCTCCCTAGTGCATCATAGTGTCACAGGTAGTCCAGAAATACTCTTTATTTTCACCTGTGACAATGCATTGTATTTTATTCCAGCTGTCATAGATTTAATGTATTAGATGACTCGTGGAAGTTGGAGAGTACAAAGTACAAAGGAAATCAAGCAACAACAGGTCTAGTGACCATTCTAGGCTGCTTGTCCTCCAAAACACTGAGGATCAAGTGTCCAAACAGTGGTTTAGAGTGGGTAAGGGAACATTGGAAAGGGAACTACTGCCCTAGAACTAATGTCCGTGGCAGGATTAGGAAGTTAGTAGGGGACAAATGGGTTAGTAACTGAGGGGGGATAAAATAAAGTTATTCATTTACAAACGCAGTCAGTCGCGGGTTTGATGCGAGATATTTGTCTAAGCGGAGTTTAAATGAATCAACGGTGCTGCAGTCTATAACGTCTCGGGGAAGCCCATTCCACAAGTTGACAACTCGATTGAAGAAGAAATTCTTAGATTCGTGTGAGTTAAAAGATTTACCAATAAATTTGCAACCGTTTCCCCGCGTGTAATTAGATTGGTCGATAGTGAAGTACTTACTACAGTTCATATTGTCGATGCCTTTGATGATTTTGAACACTTGAATTAAGTCACCTCTTAATCTGCGCTGGGTTAAAGGAAATAGATTTAATTCTCTAAGACGCTCTTCGTATGGTTTGTTCTTTAGGCTAGGTATCATTTTGGTAACTCTACGTTGAACTCGTTCTAGCTTGTTTATATCTTTTTGGTAATAAGGGCACCAGGATTGAACGCAGTATTCCAGAAGAGGGCGGACTAAGGAATTGTAAAGGGTTAGGATAACATCTTTGGATTTATGCTCAAATGACCTGCCTATAAAGCAAATGGTTTTGTTTGCCTTCTTAACAACTTCTGAACATTGTTGACTCGGTTTTAGGTTACTCTATATTGTTACTCCCAGATCGGTTTCTTTGTTTACATTCTTAAGCTTAGTGCCATTCATCGAATAGTTTTCTTTCTCATTTAGGTATCCGATATGTAGTACTTTACATTTATCCGCATTGAAACTCATTTGCCAAATTTGGGCCCAACATGACAATTTATCTAGATTGTGTTGCATATCGTCAACTTGTTCTTTTGAGAGTACGCTATTTGCAATTTTTGTATCGTCAGCAAATTTTGAGATTGTACAGGTGAGACCCTCATCTACAGTATGTCGTTGATGTAAATTAGAAAGATAATTGGTCCTAGTACCGATCCCTGGGGTACCCCACTACTTACATTGGTCCATTTAGATGCCTTACCGTTTATGACTACTCTTTGCTTTCTGTCGCTGAGCCAATTATCTATCCATTTCAACACACCGTCTTGTATTCCATGCGCTTTTAGTTTTAGCAGTAAACGTTTGTGGGGAACATTGTCAAAGGCCTTTTGAAAATCAAGGTATATAATATCTACAGCTTTACTCTCATCGTAGAGGTTGAGGATATCGTGGAAGAAGTCTAAGAGGTTTGTTAAACAAGAACGTTTTTTACGAAAGCCGTGTTGAGTATCTTTAAGTAAGTTATTTGCCTCTAAGTGATTTACGAGTCTGTCTCTTTTGACCGTTTCTAGCATTGTACATACAATTGAGGTTAAGCTAATTGGACGATAGTTACAGGGTAGGGATTTGCTGCCTTTTTTGAATATCGGTGTTACGTTGGCTAGCTTCCACTGATCAGGCATAGTCCCAGACTGCAAGGATTCATTGAATAGCAATGTCAGTGGTTTGGAGAGCTCATCCTTAGCTTCCTTTAGAACTCAAGGTGAGATTGTATCAGGTCCAGGATTTTTTTTTACCTTGAGTTTATCTAAACAATTCAATACTGTGGGAACATATATAGTGTAGGGACATACGGTGTTATCTGGCACAGGTGTAATTATAAAACAGTCGGCAGTCTAAACTCTAACCACAAAAAGATGTGCTTTCTCCCACCAGGCACTAGCCTGCTCTGGTTGGGTCTCTCATCAACAATCACGAATTACTATAAACATAAGGAACAATAATGCTGCACACTGTACACTCTCTGTAACGGTGATATTGCTTAGAACATCTGAATTATCAATCTGAATCGGCGATGGTGTAGGGATATCACTGAGGTCTTCTGTTGTAAAAACTGATGCAAAGAAGGTATTGAGGGCATTACTCATTTGTACTTCGTCTTTGGTCTATTCTCCATTTTCATCGACTAACGGTCCAACAGTTGAAGTAACTACTTTTTTCTTTCTGATATAACTATAGAATTCTTTCGGGTTTGTTTTGCTTTGATTCGCAACATGTAACTCCAGGGTCTTTTTACTTTGCTTAATTAACTTTTTGGCTTTGCGTCGTAGCTCTACAAATTTCACCCGTTCTTCGTCATTTTGTGAGGATTTTAATCTATCATTAGCAAATTTTTTAGCAAGCAGACAGTCTGAAATATCTTTATTCCACCATTTGGGCTTTTCATTATGGCGTGGATGCTGTATTTTCGATGGTATGCAGTCTTGCACTGCCTTAAGGTAAGTGGTTGTGAAACACTCCCAAGATGTATTTATGTCGTTATTATTAGTCAGAAAGCTCCAGTCAGTTTCTTTAAGCTTTGATTTAAGTTTATGAAAATTTGCTTTCTTGAAATTAGGGACTTTCTCAATCCTGCTATTTGATTTGTTACTAGTAAACTTTAAAGTGAAAGTTATCGTACGATGGTCGCTGTTACTGAATTCATCACCAACTTGCAGTGTGAGTGAGTGAGAGAGAGAGAGAGAGAGAAATCAGAGCTTGGTGGTATCGGATGCTATCTATCGTGCAATTTGATTAGTTACGTCATCTCTCGGGCGCTTGATTTGTCGCCGGGCTCCTCCCTCCTGCCCCGTCACCGTTTTCCCGCCGTGTCGGGACGCGGACGCACTCCCTTGTGACTTCCACGGGCAGAGCTCCTCTTAATGCTGTACCGCTAACATCCCCTTGCAATCTATCAGCCCACCTCACCCCCCTATTGCGAACTTTCTCTACCACTGCTTACCTTCTTCTCTCTGTATATCCTACTATTAATTAACTGCCCTTCCCCTTGACGTTGATTTCATATATCCGTCACTGTATTATACAGCGAGCTCTCAGAGATATTATATGTACGTAGTTAGGCATTTTGGATCAAAGGGTTATCCATTTTGGCTTGGGGAGGTTTGACATACTCATTGTGTTGCCCCAACCTTATTTTCTTGGGTGTCTGCCAGGTTAGTCGATGCTAGACTGGGGAGAGGCTATCAGGTTGCAGTTTCCTATGAGCATAGACTTCGTTGAGCCTATGCAACTGTACCGGATACCTGTGGAGGCCTAGGTCATTTTCTTGTCTGTGTACCTTAGAGCCTAGCACTGTGTTGGCGTGAGGGCGTTTGCCTAGTCCACCCAGCACTGTGCTAGCTCGTTAGCTTTTGACTTAGGAGGGTCGCCAGGAGAGAACCAGGTACACGAGACCTGGATCTCTCAAGAGAGCACCCCGTCATTTAATGTAACTAGGCGCACAGACTTGAGAACGGCACTAGGCTACCGAGCAGGTGGCTCGGCCCAGGTAGCCTAGCCTACGACTCCCCTGCTAGACTTCGTCCACCTGGCAGACCCCCGATTAGGGTTTATAATCTCATTGTGTATAATTATGTGTGCAGCATTATTGTTCCTTATGTTTATAGTAATTCGTGATTGTTGCTGAGAGACCCAACCAGAGCAGGCTAGTGCCTGGTGGGAGAAAGCACATCTTTTTGTGGTTAGAGTTTAGACTGCCGACTGTTTTATAATTACACCTGTGCCAGATAACACCGTATGTCCCTACACTATATATGTTCCCACAGTAATAATACACAGTTCAGAATCCGATACGTACTTCTTAGTTGCATCTGACTTTTGCAGAAGATTCCGGCATGATGCTTTAGGACTTTCTTTGTTTCACTTTCTTTCAGACAGGAGTGACAGTTTACTGATTATTTAACGTAACGTTAATTATCCTTCTTCTAGTTTGCTATTAAATCGTTGCTGCGATTTAATTACGCTATCTATCTTTTTCCTTGTATACTTTAATAAAGTAATCGTATGTTGTATGAGTATAGGCTGCTTCAGTGATCATCAGCCTATAGTGTGCACCTTTTACCGAGTCATAGGATACCTCGTTGTCCAGGCACGACTCAGGGCGGTATAGGTGTTTTGTTCTCCAGTGGTTAAAGCAGGGGTTGGAACTAGTGTTACCGTTGTTGCATTTAGCCTTATCTAGTCCAATGATGAAGAGCCCTGTGTCTTGCAGAACCTGGATCGTAACAAGGTCAACATCGGCACGATACCTTTCAGACTCAAACTTGCGCTCAGACTCTCGCTCCTGCTACTGCTGCCTGAGCTCAGCCTCTCGCTGCCGCTGCTCGAGTTCAGCCTCATGATTCCTCTGCTCGAGCTCAGCCTGTCGCTCCTGCTGCTTAAGTTTGGCGAGCTTGAGCTGAATCAACATCTCACCAGACAAACCCTGGGGAGGGGGTGCTACTACTGGGGACCCACCCAGTGAGTCACTTAGAGGCATACCCAACCGCCAGCGGGCCTCGGCCTGCGGGAACGTACTCGGCTCCGGACCCCGAGGGGGCGCCATGACAGGAGTTGAGTGGAATGGTGGCTGGGACGAAGGTGCCCCAGCTCCCGCTCCACCCGAACCCCCATGCACCCCCCCCAGCACACAGGCAACCAGCTCACTTCTCGACATACCGCTAGTACCGGAAAACCCTAAGACCGTGGCTACACACTGCAGTCCGTACCGGTCTAGCCCCGACACCCGGTCCGCCGATATAGGCTTCCCCCAAAAATTCCGAGCATCCTCCTCATTGTTCACCAACCAAACGCCGCTTAACAACTCCACCTTCTCCACCTCCTCGCCTGCCTCTCGCACTGTGCCTTCACTATGCTCAGACCCATCCAGTGACATGATGGAGTCAACAACAAAAATTCTCAGTCAAGACAAAAGTAGCCAAACTTTCGCGTAGCTTTATTCACCAAAAAATATTCGAAGATGTTCTTGAGTGCAATACTAGGTCACCAATAACTCCAACAAGTTCTATGTATCCTCAAAAACAATGTCTACTGGCAACAATGCGAGAAATAAATTCAACCCCAAATGGCAATAAGATTTGTTATGACCGGCACTACGAAATAAACAAGGGCACTCAATATTGGACTAGATGATAGGCTATATCTGCAACAACGGTACGCTAATTCCAAACCCTCAAACTATTACGCCGGTGAACAAAACACTTAAAACCCTCCAGAGTTAATCTGCTGGATAACGGGGTATCAATTAACTGGGTTTTAGTGCACTTCTACAAAGGCTTACCGATGACGGCAAAGCCTACTCACAACAGGAGTACTTTACGTTAATAAAATGCTCTTAACCCGGGAACTGCGGGAAGACTCTTAAGAGTTCCCCCGGCGGACTGCGGGAAAACTCTTAAGAGTAAGGGAAAACAAAAATCGATTTAAAACACTCAAATTTTTTTTTTTTTTTTTTTATTTTTTTTTTTTTTATTGCCCCTGGGCCATGCCAAATATCACTCATCCACCTCCCCTCCTTCCCCACTTTCCTCCCCTCCTTCAGTTATCACCTATTTTCCCTGTTATTCCCTTATTCTGTGGTATATTTTTGTGCTAACATTAGCGAGTTACAAGCAGGGCATTATCATCACTGTTAGCAAGCGAGTGCAAGAGAGAGAGAGAGAGTATCAATCGACAGTCTCTCTCCAGACGTGGGGAAAAGTGGTGGGAAAGGAGGTTGTCTCAGCCATACATTATGTAACTCCCGGCCTGTATCGCCGATTTTGACCATCCAAACGCTGTTTCCACTTGTTTTATTGTTGTAACAGGTTAATACTTTTATATTCAACCTATAATAGGCGCATATGGATAAGTATTAACCCGTGGAGCCCCGGCTAGTTTTGTAATGTTTGCGCACCAGAACCCGGCCGGTTTTCAATTTTTTTTTTTATTCCAGAAACAATAGCGAATGGGTTAGGAATGAAGGAAAAACCACGAAAAACTGCTCAAAAAGCTTTAAAAATGGTCCTACAGAGCCCCCGAAAACGGATTTTACAAGAGTAAAAAATTGAAGGCAATTATCCTAAAAAAACAGGTTATTGACGCGCACGCACGTGGACTTTGAGAGTTTTCAACCATCGGCACGGTTGCGTGGGATACGTACACAGTTCCCATACAAATCTGAGCCCTCTTGAGTGGCTACACCTGAGGTTACGGTCGGCGCAATTAGGGTGACGCGTCAGGCGCGTCTCTGGGGCTGTGCGTTACATACATCGCCGACGCGTCAGACGCGTCGCTGGGGCTGTACGGGTTAATGCTATTTATGGTAAAATAACAATGTTAGTGATGGGAACAGCTCAAATACGTCAGCACAGGAGTGTGGTGTCTAATACCCCCCATGCGCACTTCAGAGGTTAAGTAATAACAATGGTTGAATAAACTATAATCAGATTTAATAAAGGAGTATATGCTTACGTTAACTTTAGTGTGAGTCTGTACTCAACACTATCCTCTACAATGCTCTATGAAAGCACTGGAAGTCTAGTCCTACAGCAATCAGATAAAGAATCTTCTGAAAACGTCTGATGCTCTAAGATGCTCGTTAATATAGAACAGAAATAATGCAGGGGCAGGACACCAAAGCGTGTATCTTAAATACACCAATAAGTAGGATACATATATATAGGAAGGGAGTGCAACAACTCTGCGAAGAAGTTCAGAGAGAGAGTTAGTAGTATAGAGGGTTATATGGGGGACAGATTGCAAAGGACATGTAGGACCAAGCACGCTACGCCAAGCTCTGCTGGAGAAACGTGGCGGGAGCCGCAGCACCAACACTAGGACAGCGGCACCCAATCACAGACCACTACCTAATGAAACGCAGGCGTCCTTAGGACGCGCCAAGCGCGCCAGCCAATCAAGGGTCTGGGAAAGCCCGCGCGCGAGCGGGAAAAACTCGTCCGAGCGAGGGAGGCAGCACATACATACCACCATGCTGCCTACATCGCTCTTTCTCCTTTAACTTTACACAATGCATCTTATATTCTATCAATGATATAAAATACTTCCACCTGTCACAGACAAGAATAAAGATCACCACTGATCTGCCTGCCACAACATGAACTCTATGAAAGAAAGAACATCGTTCCACGATTGTTGTAGCCCATTTCACTGCCCTGGCGAGCGCTAGCGAGTTACGAGCGCATTCTGGCAAGCTGGCCAGCGTAACAAATGCATCTACCTAACTCCCATATACATTAACATAACTATGTCTTATTTGGACTTTTTGTAATCTTTGAATCATTTCTAATGCGATGGAATTGAAAAATATAATATCCTTCCAGCACATAGATAAACAATAAATAAAATAGTCAACACAATATATCAACCCTCCCCTCCATCTTTGCTGTCCTGCGAGGCCCTGAGCTTCGGAGACCGGAAGATTTACGTTTGATAGATTTTTTTGTTTTTGTTCCCACGGTATACACAAAATGATAGGGAAATATTGTAACATGTTTTCAATTGACATTTGTGTCGTTTTTGCTGATTATGAGTTGGTGGAAAACAAATATTTAATTCCATCATATCGGAAATGATTCACAGATTATATAGAGACCAAATAACATACACTTTTAAATGTGTTCAATAGTTTGCATTATCAATAGGGTGTAGCACAAGGCTTATCAACATCATCACAGTAACGGGGTCGGGGTTGAGGCCGGACCCCGGAGGGAGTAGTCCTACAGCCCCGGGGATATCATTTTTTGTTTTTTGTTTATCATATTAATGACAAATACGATCCTTATTATGTTTTCAGGGACAGTACAGCACATAGTAATTAATATTAACACAATAATTAAAAGGCACAGGCTTCAATTCATCCTAAAATCACTTAAAACCGAGTGAGAGAACATTGTAAACCGGACACAAATCCCGTCCAACTCGGAAATTGCCGAGATATACAGGGACATCTGCGAGAGGCCTATGCCATTCCGAGAAGTGCGGGTTTCCGACAATTAGAGGTCCGAAATGGCGAGGGGTTACTGTCATAGTATTGTGATGATTGTGGTAGTAGTGATTGATGATGGTGATTATGGTAGTTGTAGTGGTGGTAGTAGTGATGGTGATTATGGTGAATACCCGGGCAACGCCGGGTACCCCTGCTAGTATATAATAAATGTGACGGTTATTTACACCACCCGAGCATCATGTGTGCCTTCATAGTTTATATATTAGCAACATGTATCACATAATACCATTGTAAGTGAAGTTACAGTGTGGTACGTGCATAGATTCAAGTTTTATAAATGCTGACGAGTGGCATCCTTGTTACCATGGCGACGGGCAGCCATCTTGGCCCAAGCAATAGCAGAACGCACGCACGTACACACAACCAGCTGACTGACACTTCTCTGCCACCACTTTCACTTTCATTCTGTTCCTCTCTCACGCACTCTGTTTAACGATTTTATACTTTATCGTATGTTTTATAGATAGAATATGAGTTTTACACATTGTTTTAGGCACTATTTAGGCAGGTGGTGAGATAAGGGGGTAAACTGGCGTTCCCCACCCTCGCGGCTAGACTTGGGGGTTGACGAGTACTGCCACTGTTTGGCAACATCATAAGGTATATAATCCCATACAAATTTGAACCCTCTAGCTACCATAGGACAAGAGTAGATAAGGTCGACAGTGAGTGCCGACGCAGGTGCTGCGACGCTGGGGTTTAGCGTTACATACATTGCTGACACATATACTGCGGCGTTGGTGCCCAGGGGATTAATATTACCAGTACCTTCTATCTATTCTATGTATAATGGGCTATTATACAAAGCAATGTATGTAATGATAATGAAGATATTGTTTGTTAAAATAAAAAATCAATAAAAAAAGCAGCATTTATATTTACCGATTACACACACACACACACACACACACACACACCCGATACACCAACACCTAAACGAATGATTAGCTGGGGGTGGGAGGGACAGCCAAGCATTCGTTTGAATTGCTTGGATTTTATGCAAGGGTAGGAATGGGGAAGGGCTTCTTTGTCAGGTTAGCTTGACTCAAGTATAGTGATTATCTTAGAATTATTGGTAGGTCCTGTCCGCAATAGTTCTTTGTAGATATGTCATGCAAATTTTAAACAATATTTACGTAACCTGTATTGTGTCATAGTTAGAATCAAGTTGTTCTAAATTGTAATAATAATTGAGATATATCATTACTAATTTACTAAGTTATCTGCTCAACAGGTGGCGTTGTGTGTGTGTAAGTGTGAGAGTCCGAGTGTAGGGGGTGAGAGAGTGAAGCACGGGAACGAGGTGGCTTCAGAGAGGGGGTCGTTTCGGGCCATGAGTGAGCACCGTGCCTCATGTGAAGGCAAGATGGCAGGTGCTCGTTGTACTCTATGTGCTTCACATGTCTCACTCACCAGACTGGAACAAGACCTCACGGGCTTCACTGTTCATTGTAAAGCGGTGAATGTTAAGGCTCTCAGCCTATGCCCGAGAGGAAGTAAGTTGGAATATAGAAAAAAAAAAAAAAAAAAAAAAATTGCAACATTTGAATATTGTCGGGAATAGTGTGTGATGATCCCGACAGTTTTGAGTCCAATTGGGTATTTGAATTTGGCGGTATTGTATAGTAAGTACGATTTCGGTTAGTACCTTATGTAATGTAGTTTATTATTAAGTGTATGTTAAATATTAACTGTAATGCATAAATATATACATCAGCTCTAGATGTATCATGAAACCAAATCATAGGTTAGAAATATTATGAGCCAGCAGTCATTTTGTAACTTCGCGAAGCGATAGAACGCTGGCCCTTAGTCTCTCAGAAACAGCCATGCAACCAACATCTCCCCCCGGCTCTGACTCAACCTATAGTTCACCATGTGCTACCGCTATTAATCTATATCTACAGTCCTACATCACCAGTACTCTAAGCTAAGTTCATTATGTATCGATATTGTATTATGTGAACATTCCTACATTGGCTGGTAAATTTAAATACATATGTTGCATCTACCGTTCCCCAAATACTCCTCCAGAGCAAAGTCTTTTTGATTCTCTGTCCTCACAACTCAGTGTCCTCAACTTAAATGCTTCTTCTGAAATCACTGTGTTGGGTGAGTTTAATGTTCATAATGTTGAATGGCTCACTCATTCAGCCAGGACTGATGATACTGGTCTTGAATGTGAGCTATTTGCAGACTCATTTAATCTCACTCAACTAGTCAACCAACCCACCCGTGTACCAGATAATCCTGATCATAATTCCCACCTACTGGACTTATTTTTAACAACCAATTCAGAAAATTATGATGTTACAATGAGGTCCCCGCTTGGATCTTCTGATCACTGTCTGATACAGGCCACCTGTCTATCACCTACCACACCTTCCCACTCTGAACCTGTTTTGGTGACTAAATGGCATTACGATGGGGCAGACTGGGAGGGTCTTCAAGATTTCTTTATTGATATTCCCTGAACCTCTTTCTTTTCTAATGATGCACACTCCACCTTGAGCAACATACAAGATTTTATAAAAATTGGAATGGAAACTTTTATTCCTTATCAAAAGTACAGTAAAAGATCTAATTCACCTAAATGGTTTGACCATAATAATTGTGCTAGAGTAACTGAACATAAAGCAATAGCCTACAATGCATACATAAGATCAAAAACACATGAAGCCTTTACTTACTTTAGAAACATCAGAAATCATGCCAAAACTGTATTAAATCTAACTAAATCAAACTTTCTCCACAAACAGGCAAATAAACTTCTAAATAATCCAAATGATAACAAAATATTTTGGTCTACTCTTAACTCATTCAAATCCAACTTCAATACTGCTTCATCCATTCCACCATTAAAATCTCCGACTGGCAATCTTGTAAGTGACCCACGAGGTAAAGCTAACCTTGGGAACATTTTCTCCACCAACTCAACCTTAGATAAAATAAATCAAGATGTCCCTGTACTTAATTTTAATTCGCCTGAAATTCCCTCACTTAAGATCCACACCAGACATGTCAAAACTATTTTGCAGAATCTCTCAGTAGATAAAGCTCCTGGTCCAGATAAAATTTCTCCAATAGTACTTAAGAATTGCTCCTTGGTGCTCGCTCCAGTATTGGCAAAACGTTTCCGTCTGTGTACTCATACCTCATGCTTCCCAGTATCCTGGAAAGAAGCAAACATCCACCCAGTTCCTAAAAAAGGTGCCTCTTCAGATCCATCAAACTACAGACCAATAGCTATAACTTCCACTCTTGGTAAAGTCTTTGAAATTATATTAAATAATCACAGAATAATAAATTAATCAGTGATAGGCAATATGGTTTTAGACGATGTCGATCAACTGCAGACATTCTTTGCCTTCTTACGCATCAAATCAACCAAGCTACAGACCAACATGGTGAAACACATACAATAGCACTGGATAATATCAAAGGCATTTGATAGAGTCTGGCATCAATCCTTATTGTCGAAGATGTCACACTACGGCCTTGCATCATTAGTTCCACTAATTTTTTCTTATCTTCATAACAGAAAAATATGTGTAATGGTAGATGGCCTTTATTCTCAATTTCACTCAATAAATGCTGGTGTTCCCCAGGGATCAGTATTGGCCCCAACTCTGTTCCTCATTCATATCAATGATCTCATATCTACCACTCATAATCCAATACATTCCTACGCAGATGACTCAACACTCCACAGTTCCTTCACATTTACCAAGTCTTTCACCCAACCCATAAATTCAAAAATAAACACTGCAATTTCTCTGAACCAGAACCTTTCTAGAATTAATGAATGGGGACAAAAGAATCTAGTTTCCTTTAATGCACAGAAAACCAAGTACATTCAATTTTCTAACCGACAGAATCTCACTGACTCCCATATATTTGTTAATGATATAAATATTCCCACTTCCCCTAGTATTGACATTCTTGGTGTAAAATTAACTACTAACTTGAGCTGGACACATATGTTAGAAGCATTGCTAAGAATGCCTCTAAAAAACTGGGACTCCTGTACAGAGTTCGAGAATTCTTCACTGACGAGCAGTTGGCCGTAATATATAAAAGTCATGTGCGTTCTCAGATGGATTACTGTTCACCTCTGTGGAGTGGAAGTGGAGTGGTTGCATTGAGGCAGTTGGACAAAATTCAAAATAAAGCTATTAGATTAATCAATAACCCTACAATCACACAGGACCTTCCTACATTATCCATACGAAGAAACGTTGCATCCCTTGCATTATTCTAGATATTTTCACAGCAATTGTTCCGAGGAACTTGCTTCAATTGTGCCGCCTCTCCACATCTTTCCCCGTAGAACTAGGGCAGCTGAGAGCGCCCATGAATTTACGCTTTCTCCTCCACAATGCAGAACTTCTGCTTATCAAAATGTATTTATCCCCAGAACTACTACTCTTTGGAATTCACTTCCCTCGAGTTGCTTTCCACAAACTTACAATCAACCACAGTTTAAATCCAGTTGTTACAAACATTTTATGAATGGAGGATGCCTTTAGGCACATGGACCTTTTTGTTTTATCTGTGTTTTTCCTTCCTCCGTTCATTGTCTCTTTAAAAAAAAAAAAATTCATTCATATGAATTAGCCGTGTGTAAGAGGACCGGATTCCACCCATTGAATTCTCCATATTGGTAATTATTATTTAACTTATTGTTGGGATGAATTCATGTACCAGTGATTTAGTAATTTAACCTATCTATCTAAATTCCCTACAATAATTGGTCCTTCGAACCGCGGTAATAATTAGTCCTTCAAACTCTAGTACTTATTATATTACCGTATTAGTGTTTTGTTTACAACCGCCTTCACTTGGTATTACAAATGGCTGGCGCACTAGGAGTTGGGCAGACAGCCCTTGTATTCTTTTGGTTGCCTGGCTATCCCCGTGTTTTTTCGGTGGCGCCACGTCCCTGCTGTTTTGGGGGAACTAGTTTCCCAGTTTTTTGGACGTGGTGCTGCTTGCCTTGTTTGGGGATTTGCTAGGCTAGATGTGTGAAAGAGTCTCAGTTTGGTCCCATTAATCGCGGTTCTTCGTTAAGCCTACCGGTGTCTGTGGTTGTTTTGATGACACAGTTGGTAGTTTATTGGTGTATTTGTGCTTGGTCATTGTGAGACTCTAATTTAAATTTTTGCTGGAGGGGAGGGTTTCTCATGTGACTCATTTAATTATATTTTATAGCCTAGTTGCCTAATTGCGGTCATGAGGTTCGGTCTCTGTTGATTCCTAAGCGATTGACAGTTAGTCAGACCTCGTGATTGTGACATGGGCAGCTGGGCTAGGCCTAATCTAAATAGTCTAAAAACGAGTCAGTTCTTTTCATTACCCTTCTTTCGGAATGGATAGCCCTAGTTTTTTTCTGCTATTTGTCTGTCATGGCTCAGATTATAGATAACTCTTCTTACATTAGCTAGTTGCGTAGTTACTTATCCAGATTGGGAGTGGCAATTCCATTGCTACATAGATTAATTTAGATTAATACGGATGAAAATGTATGTAACTTGTTTAATTGCAGTTTAGAGAGTTAATAGCCTAGATTAAGAGCTTAACAATGACGGATTTAAAGAAGCTGAAGATTTTGAAGGGAGGAATGAAGGGCAGCTTAAGAGATCTTGACGAATTTAAAGACAGTGCCTCTGCTGATCAAATTAAGAGCAAGAAGGCTAACTAAATCGCTAGCCACTTTTGATAGTTATGCTCAGCAGGTATATGGTTTGTTGTCAGGTCCTGAAGTTGTGGAAGAAGAAATGTCAGCAGATCTGGAGTATATTGAAGACATTAATACAGCCTTAGCTAGATTAGCTTCAACTCAAGAATCGCACCCTATTAACCCTTAAAAAGCGGCCCACCACTTAAGTCGAGTTAAATAAAGCTGGACTATGTGGCGGCGCTCGACATAACTCGAGTGGCAATTTCAGCACGTAATGTGGCTGAGAGAGAGAGACAAGTGGTGGCAGGAGACTAGCGAGCGTATGACTGCTCCAGACCACCGCGGCGAACCTACTGACACAAATCTCAGCTCTCTCCTCCCTCTCTCACTCGCTACATACTCAATTATGTACCGAAAGTACCGAATTACCTGCTTTTTGCACTCGCGTTGCACGGTTATTGCAAGAAAACTATCCATCATACAAGGATCATTATGGTGTCATTCGAAAGCTCTGTTTATGCCCTTTCAGGGATAGATACTTGTTTTACGTTCTGGGTCTTATTTAGGCATGAAAATGATCACGTAAACAGCCCTATTTTGGCTAAAAACACCCCGCTGGGCGGTACACATAAATAAACCGCATAGGCCGCTCGTAAGGTGTTAAGGATACCGGTACTCCAAAGGCCACTGGTTTTAACCTTCCAAAACTTACTCTGCCAACCTTTTCTGGGGATCCAACTACCTGGATTGGATTTTGGGATATTTTTTAGTGTTCCGTTCATCGGAATAAAACACTTACATCCATCCAAAGGTTTACGTATCTCCGTGGACAGTTGAAAGGGGAGGCATTGAAGCTGAAAGAGGGGTACAAGGGCTATGAGTCTGCAGTGGAGCTATTGAAAAAAACTTATGGGAGAGAGGAAGTAATAAAGACAGCATTAATTACACAATTCTTCGCTCTAGATCCTCCATCGTATGATGTGACCGAGTTAAAGGAGTACTATGCCTCTTTTGAGAGCCTCATCTGGTCAACGGAGACGATGGCCATCACGAAGGAGGAAATCTACAGTGTAAATATCCTGAACAAGGTACCCTCTCCCCTTAAGGAAATAGTTAGACGGTAAAGGGTGGTTCACACATAACCGAGTCGGTGCGCGAGTCCAACACGAGTGCTGAAATTTTGCTATTCGGCAATGACTCGTCGAGACTCCTCAACACTCGTGGTAGACTCGTGTATACTCTTTGTTTACTCGACACACTCGTGGGTACTCGCCACGGGGTCCAAACATTTCATGCATGCATGAAATTTGTGTGCCACGTGGCGAGTACCCACGATTGTGGCCTACATATGTGTAGACTCGTGTACATACGTGTTAACTCGTGATGAACTCTGAATAACTTCATTATTCGTGTTAACTCGTGTTGACTCGTGTAAACCCGTGTAACACTCTTTGCTGATTCGTCGCTTTTCGTCATCATTTCGCCGATGACGAATCAACACGTGTCTACACGTAACAACACGTGTCTACACGTAACAACACGTATGTAACACACATGCAACACGTATCAACAAGAGTACAAAGCACGAATGTGAATGCCAAAATATGGTGGCACCATGATGCAAGAATTTACACGATTCAAACACGAGTAAACAAGAGTATACACGAACCACTGAGAACAGAACACGAGTGTAACACGAAAAAGCGAGTGTCATTTGAAATACCGTTATTTCAAAAATGTTGGACGAATCAACGAGAGTTTACACGAGTCTACACGGATGTAACGCGAGTCAACACGTGTACAACAGTGATCCAACGAGTCAACGCGTACCTACACGAAGCTACACGAATCGTGGAGTGTAGCCCGAGTGGTGGCAACACCGTGTGAAGAGGTGGCAACTGCGCCACTCACACAGACGCCTCCCGCATCCTATAAAGTGCCCCCACCCACGCTGCCTCGTCCCAGTCCACCTCCGCACCAGTGACCGACCTCAACCTTGACCTGCCTCGCTGACCTCCCTATCTGCTGTACATCCACCCACGCTGCCCTTCGCCATGGCCCCTGAGAAGCCTGAAAAGAAGAAGGTCCCTGCCAGGTCCATCCACCCTCGACATGTGCTGAAGGGTACTCTGGCCAACAAGCGTGTCGTCGCCAAACAGCCACCTGGGCCCAGCCAACCACGTGACACAGCAGCCACCCCACGCCGCCCACCCCCGCCAAAGCACAACCAATGTAGTGCGTCGCCCAGCTCAGATGACGTCATACCAGACAGCCAGGCCGCTGATACTATTAGTGATCGTCAGGACATATCCGATTCGTTCGATGCAGATGATACCCTCATGGACGATGACGAGGCTGTGATGGACGACAGCCAAGAGGAGCCCGAGGATACGGAGGCCATGTCTGGGGGTGACGATGAACAAGGCGACTCACAGGACATGGCCGATGATATCCCCGTGTATGGGGCTATCAAGAAGAACAAGCTTACCAGGATCCTGTTGCACGACGAGACTGAGGACATGCTGGTAGAGTGGGTGAAGGACAGCCCCATGCTGTACCAGAAACGTCTCAAGGAGTTCAAAGACAGCCGGCAGAAGGTGCGGATGTTTGAAGAGAAGGCTCACAGCCTGGTACCTCGTGTCACAGGTAAGTACCCCATAATAAAGCCTGCATTATGTTATTGTAGTGATAATGTGTGTTTTGATACCTTTTGGTTGTGTTCTTGGTTCGAGTTCATGTGTTTCATACGTTAAATTCATCCTGCACTATTTAAAATATGTTAAGAGTTGCATATATGAAATGCTGCGCTGCCAATATCACCCACATTCCATTCAATGTCTGTTTACATCCTTGAATCTATATTTGATTATGTACCTATTTTTTACCTGCTCACGCCGATATGTGAAGCATTTATACAATATGTCCAATGCCCAATTAATGTTTCTGTTTCCGCAGAAACTCAGATGAAAAATTGGGTG
Organism: Paralithodes platypus; assembly: GCA_032716605.1. Classification (NCBI taxonomy): domain Eukaryota; kingdom Metazoa; phylum Arthropoda; class Malacostraca; order Decapoda; family Lithodidae; genus Paralithodes; species Paralithodes platypus. Next base: position 23,889,191 of record CM064507.1, on the reverse strand, counting down.
ACGGGTATGCGGACCCGGTATTCTAAGCTCACCGATGAGAAGAGTGGTGCGGGCACCCCTGGCACCAGTGAGGGGTGGCCAAGGTCTGGCCGTGATGAGTGGATTCTAGAAAAGTTCTCCTTCCTGAAAGGGCACATTTCCCGTGTCAAAACCCGGATCACAGCTAAGGTGAGAACACTAATTGGGAGGTTTGACGTACCTCCCAACCTACCAAATAGGAAAACCTACTATTTGGTAGTAGTCTTGGAAAATCCAACGTCAAGGCTATTAACCTAATTGCAATGACGACTTGTCTATTTTGACTGCTATGTCGTCATTCCAACCGCGGTTAAAAAGAAAACGTCTAGAGTCTACTCCTTATCTTGCTCTAGGAGACATTGTACATTAACCAAAACTATCACCGAAGGTGAAAAAAGCATAGAAGAGAAGAAAAAGGGGTTTACCTTAGTTACCGCTTAAGGCCCATCCCGTGTTCCGTCATGTGCAGATCCCTGTCGAACGTGCGCATGAGCGACCCTCTCTTGTCATCACATCTCACGTCAGCAGAAGAACGCGGATGGGCAGGGGTCCGGCGTGAGGGAGGGTATTATGTACGTTGGATTTTCCAAGACTACTACCAAATAATAGGTTTTCCTATTTGGTAGGTTGGGAGGTACGTCAAACCTCCCAATTTGTTAGTAGTCTTGGCAAATCCAACGTCAAGGCTGCATAACAAATAGGAGGAGGACATCCAAGCCCAACATACCAAAAAAAACAATGCATAAAACAAAATGATGAATGAAAAACACACAATTTAAACAAGAGAGTTTAATAAAAGAGTGAAAAACTGAGGAGTAGCTAAAAAGAACAGTTTTAACACATGCCCGTCATTCATAGTAATGCAAAAACATAGACTTGTCTTAAAACAAAAAGGTACTGTACCCAAAATCCCTTTTCTTCCAAAACCAACAAAAACATTGAACACAATAACAAAACACAATTTGCAATGTGGCAAAAACACTTATGTACTGTAACAATACATAATCCCAAACTTGCAATCAAGTGTTGCAAACCCGTACTCCCCCCCCCCCCCTTTGTCAAATAAAACAAAGTAAAAGAACGAGGGACAAGGGGGGAAGACCAGGTATCTTCGCCAGAGCACTAGGAAACACGACCCCCGAGAGCTATCACCGGCCGAGGGGGTCAAACACCGGACATGGAGAGGTAAGAGGAGATGAAGGAATTGATAGAAGACCACAAAACCGCTGAGGCGATGTCAGGTAAGGATCGACTTTGCAGGAACCGGAAGGAGGCAGCAAAGGATCGCACATCGCGCGCAGAACCCCTACAAACAGGGTGACTGGCACGAATGGTCCGACAAATGTGGCGTCCCATCCGCACCTGCGAGAGCCACCCACCTGTCCGAGGAGACACCCACACAGCAGTACCCGAAGGCGGCGCCACAGACGCAACAGAGGAGCGCAAAGCTGACACTGGGCACAACACATGGCGAGTATGCCCACGCTGTAAAGCCTGGACGGTGAAAGGCTGGAAAACGCGGGTCTCCCTCTCATTCGTGGCAACAAAATGAGGGGAGGAGGCGAACGTGACGCCATGCAAGGACGGGGAGAATCGCACGCAGCCCTGGGGCCGTGACAATGCCGCTAGTGCAGACACCCGATCCCCAGTGGCCAGAGCGACAAGGAAGAGCGTACGCCCGAGCAACGGAACCGGTGTAGCGGCCCGTGTATATGTGGGTGAAGCCAGAAGGTCCAGAGCCCGCCCCAGATCCCACTGTGGAGGGACCTGGCGCGGAGGCGGTCGGTCCAGGAAGGCAGCCGTCATGAAGGAATCCAGCTCCTGCGGCGGAACGACCAGCCCAGCGACGGACTCAAAGACCCCCCGGACGGCAGACAAGTGGTTACGTATAGCGTCGACGGGAAAGTGACGTGTACGGAAGAGGTGAAACAAGGAGTGTAGGACGAGGGAAGGAGAGCCAACTGTCTGGCGAATGTCCTGTATCCACCTAGTAAAAGACCTCCAGCGGGACCCGTAAGTTCCCCAAGGAGAAGGCGGCCAGGAACGCTTCAGGAAGGCAGTCAGGTCCCGGCCGTGGACTGGGAGCCACCGTGCCTCATGAACATTCACGATGCGAAGGTCAACGAGGTCCGCAGGTCCCCAACCTAGCCCCAGTGGAAGTCGGAGACAGGGAGAGGGACCGGACTCGGGCACCACCGCGTCAACCGGGCGTACCAAGCCCGTGCCGGCCACAGAGGCGCGAGTAGCCAGACGCCGCCGCGGTACAGCCGCAGCCTCGCGAGGACTTTGCACATCAACAGTGCGTCTGGTGGCGGAAATAAGTATATCGACCGCCACCTGTTCCAGTCTACCATGAAAGCGTCCGGACCCCCCTCCGGAGTGCGAGGCCGGAGGGATAGGTACTGAGGCAACTGGCGCGGCACCTCCGATGCGAACAAGTCGACCTCCGGAACACCCCAGGAAGCCGCGAGGTCGCGAACACAGTCCGTTGCATTGCCCATTCTACAAGAACGCCCTGTCCTCTCGACAGGGCGTCCGCCCACAGGGTGGCAGTCCCGGGCAGGGAGGAGGCATGCAAGGAGAAGGCGTGTCGGTTCGCGAGGAAGAACAACTCCACCGAGATCCCCAAGAGAGTCAATGACCTGGAGGACCCCCGCTTTAGGAAACAGTGGACAGCTGTCTGAGTGTCCATCCCGAAGGTCATCGACTTACCCCGAAGGGCCAGCGCGTGGTCCCTCAGGAAGAACAAAGGAACCAACAGTTCGAGGGCATAGAGAGGTAAGGGGAGGGAGACCCACCCATCTGCCGGGAAGTGGACGTCCCAGGTTTGATTGGGAACCTCACCCTACCTCGCTCGACGCATCTGTGTCTACCCTGATCGTCGGCGGGGGGGGGGGCGGTCAAGGGCACAGCCGCAGAGAGCGTGCCCCGAGCAACCCAGTGACCGAAGCGTCTGCGAACGGTACGCGGGAGCGGCAGGAGCCGAACCATAGGGGTCAACGGAAACACCTCGGGGCCCATGAGGAGGAGGCGGCGTAGCCTGAGGCTCCCTAAGGGAATGGGCAGAGCGGCCCAATGCAGCGAACCCACTAACGAGTCCCAGAGCCACCTCGGGAGGGAGACCGAGTGCAACACGGCGAAGACCTTCCGCCGAAGGTGCACCGCGTCCGGCAGACCCTGGGTCACCGTAGCGCCGGACAAAACCCATGCGAGACCGACCCATGGCACGACACGCAACGGGGTCAAGCGTGACTTGGGAACATCGATGGGGAACCCCAACTGTGCGACGTGGCGAACGACTGTGAGGGCGTCGCGTACGCACAGTCCGAGGGCTTCGGAAACTATCAACCAATCGGCCAAGGAAAACAGGAGCTGGAGCCAGCTCCTGAGGAGAGGACCCAGAGCCAGTCCCACCAGTGCGGAGAAGATCCGCGGCGCGATGTGGAGACCGAAGGGAAGGCCGGCGAACAGGAACACACGATCGGAAGTCCGAACGGCCAAGAATCGCTGGAATCGAGGATGGAGAGGAACGAGCCAAGACGCATCCTGGAGGGCCAGCGACACTACCCACGACAGAGGGCGCAGGGCCAGGCGTACCTGGGGTACCAGCAGCATCTGAAACCGTGTGTGCACGATGCGCCCGGTGAGGGCCGACAGAGCCACCACCGGGCGCATCGCGTCGCAGTCCTACTTCGGTACCAGAAATACACGGGAGAGGAAAACCGGGTGACCGGCGGTCAACTCCCTCGACGATACCCTGCTCGTGCATGGATGTGAACACGTGGGCCACCTCTGAAGAGATGGGCCGGTGTCGGTGACAAGAGCGGAGTGGGGGCCTGGACGTACACCTCCAGGGGAGACCCCTCCGCACAATCCGCCGCCCCCAACGTCCCTCGCGGCCACCGAGGGGCGCAAGGGCGAAAACAACCCGTGGGAGCTCCCGAGAGGACCCGGGCGGCCAGGCGAGAAAGAGAACAAGGATACCGACCCAGAGAACCTACACATTGTTTTGACGTGGAGGTACCCCCGGTACGGTCCGTGCGGGCATGAGCGCCACGTTGACCTCCTCTACCCCCCCCCCAACTTCGTCGAAAAGGGCGGGCCACCCCAACCCCTGGCCGTCGTGGGGCTGACCCCGTCGAAGGGCGGCCGGAAATGGAAGGCCGGCCAGCCCCGACACGGCGGGGATGAAAAGGGGGCAAGAACAGAAGGGCGAGGCGGAACTGACGCACTGGCCTGTAACGTCCCTGTCCTGCGCCCGTGCATGGCGGCAGCACTTGCAGCAGCACCCCGAAGAGGACCGGCAGAAGGACGGGACTGAGAAGACCCCGCTCGAGACACAGCGCATCGTTGCGTGTCGTAAGCAGGGTCCGCCGATAGAGAAGCGTAGCGGCCCCTAGCATCCCGCGCAAAAAAGCCCCGACGGAGAAAGCGTAGAGTACAACAAACCCTGACGAATATCCAAGGGGGCTGTCCGGCAGAACGAGGACCGTACCGTCCGGCGTTGCCGAGGTGCCACGCACAAAACCGCCTTCAGCTCGGGAACCAAAGACACCGCGAGCCGAAGGGGGATCCGCCGAACGCGGCCCAAACCCTTGTGAAGATCGCCCGGTGCAGACGCCGCGAGAAACCGCAGGTGGTGAACAGAAGTCTGGAGGGAACCAAAAGACAAGAGAAGAAGTTCGGCACCCACCACCGCAAGGGAAAAACCCTGTCGACAGAGGACGGAACTGGGTGAGAGAAGAACGGGGTAGCAATAGAACAAAGTTCAAGAACGGGCGCGCTGAACCAGGACCAGAACGCGCCGTCCAACCCGCCGACAGACACAAGAGGAGGCAAAAGCAGTGATGACTCCAGGGGATGGACTGAAGGAGAGCCGGCGACGGAACGGCCGGCGAAGTCGAAGGCCTCAGCAAACCAGGACCCCAATGGGAGAGGGTGATCGAGCAAGATGGCTAAGCCAGGCGTACCGTCGTCGCACAAACCCGTCCCATAGGAGGACAGTCCCGTCAATACAGCCAGGGAATGAACATCCTGAACGATGTCCCGGCGGCTGAAGTCTGACCAGAGCGTAGGCCTGCAGAAGGGAGGGGGACCGTAGCAGGGGTAGGTAGGGTGAGGCGCTGAGGGTGTGTCACCGCCAAGAAGCGCGATAAGAGGGAGTCTTGCATCGACTCCAAGCGCCCGTCGATGCGTGACACAAGCCACCCCTGCATAGCCGACAATCGATCCGAGAGAGGCAACCCCCCCCCACCCCAGAATGGTCGGCCCGCAGGGGTGAGCGGGAGCAGGAGCGAGATCCACGACACGAACCAGCAGAGTCGCGGCCCAAGGAAGGCGAGCGACCACGGATGTGTCGCCGCTGAGGGACTCGTCCCTGAACACGAACGCCCGAGGGGGAAACAGCACCATCCCCCTCTTCCAGCGACACGTCAGCCCCTGAGAAAGGGGACCCCGAAACCACGCTAGACCCCACCGAGCCAAGAGGAGGGGTACCCCCGTGGCGAGACGGTAAGTGAAGGTCAGGGAGAGAAGAAGGAGGAGGAGCAGGACGACGGGAGTGGGAAGGCTGGCCGGGTGAAAAGAGGTCAGAAGGAGCCGCGGGGGGAAACAGAGCAAGGATTCCCGGGGCAGAGATAACAGGGCGGCCCGACACCGAGGCGGAGGAGGGAGGGACCGCCACCGTGAGACGAGACCGTGAAGGAAGAATAGGCACAGAAGCAGGTGAAGTAGGAGGAGAAGCAACTACATCCTGGTGGACCCTCCTGGACAGTGTAGGAGGAGGGAGCAGAGGGCCAGCTACAGCCTGAACCTCCGTGCGAGTAGAGGACAAAGGAAGAGGACGTCGTTCGACCAGGGGAACCGGGCGGAAGGTAGTAGAGCCCCGACCCGGAGAGGCCAGGGGAGGGCGCACAGGGGCAGAGCCACTAACCCCGGCCGCAGGGCGAGAACCATGACGAAGGCGATGGGCGCCGTCAAGGCAATCAGGAGGACAACGAGGGGCAGGAGAGGATGGGCGAAGGCGAGCGAGAGCATGGACGGAGCAGGGGATCCCCCCGACGATGTGACGACCGGCTGCGGGACCCAGGGGAGAGGGCCCGAGCAGGGAGAGGGCCAGGCGAACGGCCTTCAGTCGGGTCAGGGATACCCAGGGCGACGCGGATCCGGGCGGCAACAAAGGCCGAGGAACGGTGGCCCACAGTCCAAAAGTGGCGGGAGACTATCGCCCACACCGACTGAAGGGAAGCAGAGGCCACTGCCGCCGCCGAGGAACCAGGGCAGGGAGGTAGGCCGTAGAGGACACACAGTGCGAGTGGCGCAAGCAGGACTTGTGGCTCTCCAAGCACAGGGAGCTACAACCATGGCGAAAGCAAGACAGCCTACCTGCACTGGAAGAACACACACCATAATCAGCACGTCGAAGGAGTAAGTGGAGAGAATGTCCAAGAAGAACCAGGGAAGGAGCATGGGGAAACAGGAACACACATGCAAACAGGTATCCGTACTCACCCTAAACCGGGAGCACAGAGGTTGGTGAGTAGGGCGGGCGAGGTGGAAGAGCACTAGCAGAACCTGCAAAGATGGAGAAAGTGTTAACCACCACTCAACATCTTACATGCAGGGCCTATAACACCAGTAAAGTGCACACACCAAGATAGTTTCAGGCAACAAGATGACATAAAAAAGGTCAACAGTGAAAACCAACTATTACCGCAAATTTGCGGGCCAATGGAGGCATAACCGTACCGACACAAACCTCCCGCATCTTTGAGGGACCCTTCAGCGATCTCCGCAAATTTGCGGGGAGCCAAAACGTCCCAGAGGACCGAATCGAGCTCCTGCAAATTTGCGGGACCGGCCGAGATGGTCCGGCGCCGAAAAAGCGAGAGGAGCGTCTAGGGAATACCAAAAAAGGCCACAAAAATGCGTCATCTCCTTATGAACTCCAAGCGATGATGGCCATCAAGCTGAGCAGTGTCTTCCTTGAATTTATCCTAACTCAACCGGTAAAGGGAGAGGCAAGGAAGACACACCGGGGGAGAGGAGGCACATCCCCCAGGAACCACCCAACCCACAGAGATAGAGCAAAGCCCATGAGGACAAGTGGCAGGGAGAGTGGTTTCGCACAAACAGGGGCCCCCGTGGGGTACCCCCTGGATTGGGCAAAAAGACTATGAAACGATGGAGGTGAAACAGGAAGAGAAAACAAAAACCAGCAAATGAAACTGGTGAGAAAAAGGGTGGCCTAGCCGTGAGCAGAGAATGTGTCAGGGGCGAAAAACCCTGTGGTGTGAAGGAGGGGCCCCCGTGGGGTACTCCTGGATATCACGAACCACCTGTCGCCCAGGCCCTTGAGACACAGTGAAGGCTCGAAAGGGAGGACTCGGGAATAACGCTAATAATGCGGCCGACACAAACTCTACAAACAGCACCGCCACAAACGAAATCTCAGATTGTTTTACACCTTAGGCTATGAAAAAATGAAAACTCATAGGGGCATAGCAATTCCTGAATGAGAAAACGAGCTAGGCTAAAATAAGCTAAAAGCTAAACTATGCCCAGACTAACAGGAAAAAAGAATATGAAAAGAGAAAGAATGAAAAACATATACGAGGAATGCCAGGCACCCCCGTACCTTCGGTAGGCTATTTCCACACGCGTCTCCATTATACACACTTAGGAGCCCATTTACGTGTGCCCTAGATCACGTAACATCTGTCTAACAAAAAAGAAGGCCAGATAAGCCGAAACGAACCTAAACAGGGTGAATTAAAGGAGCACAACAAAAGCGGACTCAATCAATGGAGCGCGTGAACAAATTATGACAAGAGAGGGTCGCTCATGCGCACGTTCGACAGGGATCTGCACATGATGGAACACGGGATGGGCCTTAAGCGGTAACTAAGGTAAACCCCTTTTTCTTCTCTTCTATGCTTTTTTCACCTTCGGTGGTAGTTTTGGTTAATGTACAACGTCTCCTAGAGCAAGATAAGGAGTAGACTCTAGACGTTTTCTTTTTTAACCGCGGTTGGAATGACGACATAGCAGTCAAAATAGACAAGTCGTCATTGCAATTAGGTTAATAGCCTTGACGTTGGATTTTCCAAGACTACTAACAAATATACATACCTAGGTCAAGAATTTTATATGAGGGTTAATATATGGCTTTTTAGTCACCATATTCATGCATGGACATTCCGTAAACTGTTCTAGAATGGATAGTGTACTACTTACATTTGTGACAATAATAAATAAATTGGAAACTATAAGACCAAGTTATAACCAGCCAGAAAATATATAAGTTCTCCTGTTAAGAAAAGAACATTGTAATAATATGCTCCCATTTATATAATATTGTGGGTTGTAACATATCTAAAGTTTCAATATATATTTAGTGCTTTATTCAGGTATACATATTTAAAGAAGGATTTATATAAATATCAAATGTCTTTCCGTATTAATATTTATTGTCAAGTTACATATGCTATCAATCATAGCTTAATTATTGCTTTGAAATACTATATTTATGCCTTTCTTTCAGTTCCCAGAGCCCCAGCAGCCCCCTACCTCCGCGCCAGAGCTGGTGTTGGTAGAAGACCCAGAGAGTGTTGGAGAGGACTCCGCCATGTCCCCACCATCCGGGACAGGGCTGACTGCTGGCTCCAGCACCAAGAAGCACCGCAAAAGTCCTGATGCGAGCTCACCTGTGGAGGTAAATATGAAAGCATTGTTAACATAATTCATAACTGTAGTATTCATATTAAATATATTTTTGTGGATGCTGTATATTGGCCAGACGAGCTCACCTGTGGAGGTAAATATGAAAGCATTGTTAACATAATTCATAACTGTAGTATTCATATTAAATATATTTTTGTGGATGCTGTATATTGGCCAGGCGAGCCCACCTGTTGAGGTAATTATGAAAGCATTGAAATATCATCGATAACGAGATTATTTATATAATAATGGCTGTAGAACATGCGTCAACTGTGGAGGAAGATAATGATGAACTGTTAATTATTACAAGTTACCATGCCATGCATATATTAATATATAATAACAACATGTATCTAAACAACGCATTTTTGTTTTTCTAGGTGGATGAGAAACGGGACGAGCTGAGGAGAGACATGGCCGGGCTGATGTCGACCCTTGCAGGCAAGCAGACGAGGTACTCCAACTTCGTCTCCTACTTGGAGGAGCAGCTGGACATGTTGCCTAACCCAGTAGGTGACACATTGTCACGTAAAATCATGATGCTCGTGCTGCAGGCCAGGGAAGATGTGGATGGCAGCCCACAGACGTCACCCTCTCAACCATCTCTCTCGCCCCAGGCCACCACAGCACCACAACAACCCAAGCTACCAACCCCCCCCCCAGCAGGCAGGACCTTCGTCTGTGGTACCACGTGGGCCCCCAGGTTTCTCTACCCCCACGTTCTCAGATATGATGGCCTCGTTGAGGTCACCTGTACCTGACTGGTGGGCGGGCTCTATGACCCCCACACATGACAACAACCTCCCGGTTCCTTCAACCCCCAGCAGACCGCCAACACCTGGTGGATTTCTGCAATACACCAGAATGAACCCGGCAGCCACCACCCCCAGGCCTGCGGATGACGAGGTGTGAGTTGGGGTGTTAAACTGTCCAATGTAGTCATGAACCCCATTCATGGGGAGAACGAGGCATTATATTATTATACAGGTGTTTATTAGTATTAAGGAAACTTTATATTTTTGATAAATAAATAAAATTAAGGTGTTTTGAGATGTTGTTTTGGATTCACCTATTATTTAGTTATTTTATCTATAAGTTTAACAGAAAAAAGTTTTACCGAAATACATATAATATATAAATTATATAAATGTATAATATATAAATAATATAATAATGAAACATATAAATGTATAATACATAAATAATATAATAATGAGACAGAACAATAGAAAACAAATACCCTAATATGAGACAAAGAGAAAATTAATAAGGTCACAGTAATTCATAGACAAATGTAAATTGAAAGTTATGTCGTATATATCAATGACTGTGACAACACACAGAAAAGGTGACACAGAAGTATATAAATAATTATAAATGTATTAATATATAAAGAACATTTAATAATCATACTGAAATATATTATTAAAACAAAAGACAAAATTAATAAGAAACCAATAGCAGATTACACAAAAATACAAAAATAAATATATATATATATAGAGAGAGAGAGACACAATATAATGATGAGACTGAATAATAATTAATTATATTACCTATATAGGAGACTAATATAAATAAAATTACAGATATATATATAAAAATAAACTAGATCTTACCCAAACAGGAGACTAATATAAAACCAAACATAGTATTAACCTTATATCATGCCGTCCTGCCAGGGGACACTTCCCCTGGCTGAGGAATAGTAGTCTGTGAGGTGCTGGCATTGAAGCTTGGCCTGGGCTGTCACGACATTCCCGGAGAGTCTCTGCAGGGGACTCATCCTCTCCAAATCATCCCTCCACGCCCCAGGAATGACGGCATGCGTCACAGGGCCCTCATCGTCCAATATGTTGACGTCCTGACCAGGGTACCGCAGCCGCATCAGGTTGTGCATGCAACAGCAGGCCAGAACCACTGACTCGACACGGGAAGGGTATAGGGCTATATTGGATAGGAGGCACCGGAACCTGAGATTGGGAGAGAATGGTTAGGATGATGTATATTTACACTTGACTGGAGTTATAGTTGATATTATGAGGGTGCATATAAATTGCCTTGTTATATCACATGTTGCCTCTACGAAACCTGTGTATGTGGGAAATAACATAACATTACCATCACATTACATGACATTAACATGACATGGCATAACATTACCATAACATGACATTAACATAACATGACATTACGCTTACCTGGAGCCGGAGGACATGATGCCAAAGGCATTTTCCACAACGCGGCGAGCCCTGGACAGACGGTAATTGAAGATGCGTTGAGGTACAGTGAGCTGGCGCGTAGAGTGTGGCTTCATCAACCACCTTCGCATGGGGAATGCGGTGTCACCAACCAGGAAGTAGGGAACAGGGGTGTCGTCGTTAGCCAGAGGTTCTGCAGCAGGGAGTCCCAGGGTGCACCCATCCAATGCTGCTCTGATGCTTGTTCTTAGAAAAACACATCCATCTGAGCAGCAACCGTGATTGCCAATGTCGCAGTACAGGAATTTGTAGTCTGCGTCTACAATAGCCAGGAGCACGATGGAGTGGAAGCCCTTATAGTTGTAAAATTCTGTTCCGCCATGGGGAGGGCATCGGATGGCGCAGTGCTTTCCGTCGATGGCACTAACGGCATGGTGGAAATCCCACCGTTTGGAGAACTCCCTGGCAACCGCCTTCCACTCCGCAGGGGTCCTGGGGCAACGTATAAGCTCCTCCTGGTACTCTGCGATGATGGCGTCACATGTCTCAGGCACAATGAGGGAGATGGTGTTCCGGGCCACACGGAACGCGTACTGCAGGCTAGGATAGGAGTCACCCGGGGCCAGGTAGCAGAGTGTGATTGCCAATCTCAGCCCAGGTGACAAAGCCTCCCTCCAAAATGTGTCCTGCTTCTCTATTGTTACGTCCTGGGATATATAAACACTGGGCTCTTTCTATTGGACTAGGTATGCGGCAACAAGCAACAACGGAAAATGCTAGATCCAACCCTTATCTATAAACCCAGGCAACAAACCACCCTAAACCGTCAAGAGTCCTGCCTGGACAACGAGGTATCCTATGAATCGGTTACAGGGTGCACGCACTATAGACTGCTGATAGTCAAGCAGGCTATATTAAAGATCACACAATTAAGTTGACTTAAAGCTTCAAGGAAAAGATAGATAACGGAATTAAATTGCAGAAACAATTTAATAACAAACTAGAAGAAAGTACATTTAACGTTACGTTAATTAATACAACTAATCACCCCTGCGTGAAAGAAGGTGAAAGCAAACAGTCCTCAAAACATCGTACAGGTAGACAAGATGCGGGTTTCTAAACTGCATGCGGCTACTGTAGGATCTGATGCTTAGCAAAGAAAGTACGTTACGGATATAGAGAACTCTTAACTCATAAGCAGGAATAAATACTAGTGATAGGCCATACAGTGTATAATGGCATAGGTATAATTAAATAAAGGCAGCAACTCGCAACATAACCACATACAGGTGTGCTTCTCACTCTTAGTCAGGCAAGCCTGCTCGGACAGAGTCTCTAAGCCACACCCTGACTCACAATGCTCACAAAAATGGTAAACTGTGGCACAATAACAAGCATACAGAGATAATAAACCCCTAGCTGTTAATCTGCCAGGCAGCAGAGGTCTAGCCAGAAGGATATAGGCTTCGGATACCCGGGCTGAGCCACCTGCTCTAGCCTAGGGACATTCCCAAGTCTGTGCGCCAAATTACTCTAATTGAAAGGGTGCTCTCTTGAGAGACTCAGATCGCAAGTATCTGACTCTCTCCTGGCGACCATAAAACAAAAGCAAGACGTGCTAGCGCAGTGCTGAGTGGACTAGGCAAGGGCCCTCACACAACACAACGCTAGACACACAGGGACACAGACAAGAAAATGCCCCCAGACTCCCACGGGTATCCTAGTAAAGTCGTGCGGGTCCACAGGACTCGCACTAGCAGACTTTACTTAAAGGATCGCAAAAAGCCTCCCCTCCGGTCTAGCCCCTGCTAACCTGACACAAGAATACACTAGCAAGCATGAAACCACCAAATATGAGACAACAAAAAAGCTTCCTAGGTCTCATTAACAATTACGTCTCTGCATAAGGCCCAAAATCCTATCTAGTTATCTGAGAGCTCGTCGTTAATACAATAATAGATATAAGGTCTATCAAGGGGATGGGATAATTAAATAGATTAGTGAAGTAGTGGAAGGAAGGTATACAAAGTAAGAGAGAAAGTTTCTAAGTGGGGTTGAGAGGGATAGATATCAAGGGGGTCCGAAGGGTACGACAGTAAGGTGAGCTCTGAGTCTTGAATCTGTCTGGACCCCACCCTAGGCATGCGAAATACATCCCATGCTTGGCAACACTCAACACAGTTGCCAGGTCAAAATCCTCTACCCCTTGCGTGAGTCGAAACTAAGCCTAACGTTGCTATCAAATGCACGTGGCAACATCAGGACTCTCCGCGCGAAGCAACGTCCCACAGCCGGTCTCTCTCTGCCGCTCGTCTCCTCCCACTCTCACTAGACTTACATCTTATATATTATAATGAAACAATCAACTATCGAGAATAAAATATACTAAGATGCGTTGGTTAAGAATAAGGGCAGCTTCAAGCTGTGAAACAACATAAGAATATCCCAGACATTAGTTACATTGTCGTAGGATATATACTAAGGAAAAGCCGGCCGGCCGGCTGCCGCCAGCCGGTTTCTAAACGGCTGGGCAGCCGACGCGCGCGCATGCCCGCACGTGGCTATTATGCAGGAGCGTCACACCTCCCCCAAGATATAAGACCCTTGACTAAGTTCTTCATATCTAACAGAAAGTTTCTCATAGTACCACACACTGTTGCGACACAAGGCACTATATATAAACAAAATAAAGACTGTTGCGCTCCACCGAGCAAGTTCAACTAACTTAGCGACAATAAGCGAAAACATTCAACTTAGATACTGCTATAAGATCTTATACAAAATTCTACACGTTATAAAAAATAATGAGTTTTTATAAGGTTTTTGCTTTTTTAATTTGTTTTTTTCGGCTGAACTACAGTGACAGCCTATTTTCCTCCACGCTCAACCCTCAATCCTGTGGCAGTCTAACCAACATCATCCACCCTTGATAGACAATCCGCTATCACGTTATCAGAACCGGCAATATGGCGTATGTCCAGATTTTACTCCTGAAGCATGAGTGACCACCTGGTCAGCCTCATATTCCGGTTATGAAACTGATTCAAGAATTTCAGAGGGTGATGATCGTATAAACCACTACGACTGGTCCGAAAGCAGGAACATATACATCGAAGTGCCTGAGCGCCAGCATTATCGCCAGGAGTTCTTTTTCAATTACAGAGTAATTCCTTTGTGCACTATTGAATTTTTTACTGTAAAAACTCACTGGATGTTCGATACCTTCATCATCTGTCTGTAACAAGACAGCCCCAGCCCCTACGCCACTGGCATCAGTCGCCAGCTGAAAAGGTCTGCTGAAGTCCGGGGCCCTGAGTATGGGGAGGGTACATAACAGGTGTTTCACCAAGGAAAACGCCTCTGCACACTCAGGAGACCACCGGAACTTCTTGTCCTTGGCTAATAAGTCAGTTAAAGGTGCAAGTACAGTCGAATAGCCTTTGATGAAGCGACGATAATAGCCTATCATACCTAGAAACCGCATGATTTGCTTCTTAGTCGTAGGCTGGGGAAACTGATCGATGGCTTTTATCTTTGTCTGTGGAGGGCACACCTGACCCATCCCCACCTCGAACCCCAGGTACAAAACTGTGGCTTTGACAAAATCGCACTTACCCAGGTTTACCACCAAACCTGCTTCATTCAGTTTATTAAAAAGCTGTCCGATGTGAGCACAGTGACTGTTAAAATCACCGTCGTATATTATGACATCATCTAGGTACACCGTACAGTTGGGAATGTCGGCTACAATGTCGTTCATTAATTTCTGAAACGTTGCAGGGGCATTTTTCAGACTGTATGGCATAACATGGCAACGATATGTGGCACCGTCCACCACAAACCCACACACCTCTCGCGCTCGCTCAGACAAGGGCACTTGCCAATAACCCTTAACAAGGTCTATCTTAGTGAGGAACTTGGCTTTTTCTATCTTATCCACACTGTCGTCCACACGAGGGAGAGGGTAGGCATTTGTGGGGGTAAAACCATTCAACCTGCGGAAATCTATACAAAACCGCACCTTGCCATCTGGTTTGGGATGCAGTGTAACGGGGGAAGTCCACCTTACTGCACCCTCAGAAATCAGCCCACGTTTCAGCATATAATCCAGCTGTTCCCTAAGTGCTGGTAATTTAATAGGAGGAACACGGTATGGCACTGATTTAAAGGGCGGGTGGTCCCCAACATCGACATCGTGCACCGCTTGAGTAGTGAGGCCAGGATGCTCCGCGAAAACAGCTGGGTTTGAATCAAACAAGTGCTGCACAGCTACACGCTGTTGCTCAGGCAGGTGCAATATAAACTCGTGAGCCACTTGTCTAGAATTCCCCGCCCACTGTTCCGCGGAAACATGGCAATCCCAATTATCCTCCCCCGCAGCTTGACTGTCTCTTCCTCCTTCTCCACCTCCCTCGCTACCGCCAGACGCTGCAGACGCTCTGTCAACGCTCTCACGATATCGATCATAATTTGAGTATTAACTACTCATCCTCTTCATTCTTGTGCATGAAAGGTGGTTAAGAGCACGTTTAACCATCCTGTAGCTTAGTAAGTAACACTGCACGATATTTCGCTGTGTATTGACTGATAAACTTTGTGTTTATCACAAGACTCCTGCTCGGACAGGGCGCCACTAGCGCCATCTGTTGTTTTGTTTTGATTTGTTTGTAAACAAACGCTCTCTTCTTATTTGATGTAAAATCGTAGCCCCTAATTTTACCCATTACCTACTGTAGTAAGTATCAATTTAACTGCCTTGTATGTAAGTAAAGCTTTGCATATTAATTTGCTAATAAACAATATTGTGTACTAACTAACCTGCCTACAGGAACGAACGCCGACGCCATTTTGTAAACAAACTTTTTTTGGGTATTATACATATTAAATTCCAGCCAATTTTGTAGTAAATTTAAGTGCATTCATTTATCTTTTCCCCCTAGATATATTCTTGACTTTTTCTCCTCAGAGTGATTTTACTTTAAGCTAAGGGTGGTATTTGTACAAACTAACCTAGCCTAACCCAACCTGCCAAGCTTTTAAACCTAATCCAAACCTAGCCTAGCCTATAGCCAGCCAATCTGTTGTTCTTATTAACTCTAGTAGATATTGTATTTAGTATCCTACTGTAGCTATATATATCTGTAATTTTAGTTGTTGCTTGCACGATCTTGTAGTAACCTTTGACTGATACATTTTTTTTGTTTTATCTAAAAAGAGTAGGCTACTGCTTTACTAGGCTACAGTGACACCAGGGCCATCTGTTGATACAGTATATTAACCCCTTGTGTGCAGTCACACTTTATTTTTATATAATCTCTATTTGGTGAATTGTATATTTAGTTACATATTCTGTTATATATATATATTTGTTTAAGGTTAGGTTATCACACCTGGTAGCCTATTTCTACGTATTTCAATTTTATTATTTTCGGTTAGGCTATTCAACGCTGGTAGCCTATTGGTGCGTATTTCAATTTGTTTTTAACTTTTGGTTAGGTATCGCCCCTGGAAGCCTAATTCTGCGTATCTCAAATTTTTTGTTTTCAGTTAGGCTATCACCCCTGATAACCTATTGTTGTGTATTTCAACATATTTGTTTTCGGTTGAAGTGATTGAAGTGTTTCTAAAGTGAGTGAAGTGTTTTAAAGTGAGTTAAGTGTTTTAAAGTGAGTGAAGTGGTCTGAAGAAACTGACTGTTACCATGCCTCGCACTTGTACGAACTGCGCCGGTAAGTTTGGTGAGTCCATGTTTGTTACTGTCGATCTTCAAGTCTGCCGTCTCTGCCAGCAACGAGAGAATTTGACAGTGAAATTAGATGAAGCCTACAACAAGATCAACGTCCTCACCATGAAGCTGGAATCACTCCAAGAGTTTGTAACACTCAACGTTGGAGTACCACAAACTTCAATTGTCACCGCAACTCCAGCAGCCACCAACGCCCCAACGTCAACTGCCAACAATTCAACGCCTGCAGTAGCCATTTCATCTGATGGTTCCGATACTCAAGAAAGAAATAGTAACTCTCTTCCCCTCAAGACAACTTCCGTGTCGTGAGGAACAACGTTTGCCCCAAGACCAGGAAACCCATACCGATTACCGAGTGTCAAAACCGCTTCCAGATACTCGCAGACTCAGATGACGAAGCGGAAATAGAAGAAGTCCGGCTCGTGGGAGACTCGATGATACGTGGTCAGCTCACAGAGTTTTGCGCCAGAGCACCTAAGACCAGGAAGCGTTTTTGTATCCCTGGTGGTGGTGTGGACGACGTAGTTGCTGCAGTTGACGAAGTATCTAAGCTGGCCCCTGCTAATACAATGTATGTCATCCACGTTGGATCCAACGATGTACAGCGAACCCGGTCGGAAGATTTGCTTTTAAAGTACCAGCAGCTGATCAAGTCGTTAAGGAGAAGTCATCAAGGATCATCGTCTCAGGAATCGTCCCCCGGCTTGGTGTAGAGAGCCAATTTACAACATAGCCACCAGCACAAATCGTTGTCTAGCAAACCTCTGCAGGAAGGAAAACGTAGGATTCGTCGACACCTGGGACAATTTCTACTACGATGACTATTTGTTTTCGGACGATGGAGTTCATCTGAACCAGGTGGGAGCAGCACGTTTTGGGCGTCTTCTCAACGATGCGGTGAAGGATTTTCGGAGAAGAAATCGACTCAGCACAGGACAACCAGGAAGGAGGACCGAAGACAGCGAGGGCGACAACCTGATAAATGCTAATCTGTCAAGAACTGCGAATTTGGATAAAGCTCCACCAACACGACCCAAATTCAAAACCGCCAGGGATAACGACCGAGGACCGATGTCAGCCATGAATGTAAATGTAGATCCGACCAGAACCAAAAATTTGATTAAAGAACGTTCTGTGAGTTCTAAAACCGCAACTTTAAAGGTTTTCTATGCAAACGCTCGTAGCATACGCAATAAATTTTCAGATTTAGAGGAACTAGTGTTTACTGAAAATTATGATGTGATTGGTATAACAGAATCTTGGCTCAATACAGTAGATAGAGACTTTTTAGCAGAGTATTCACTTCCCGGTTATGTAATGTTTGAGAAAAGCCGAATAAATACAAATGGAGGTGGCGTTTTATTTTATATCAAAGAAAGTCTTAACCCGACCCTCTTGTCAAAACCTCAAATTGTGAACGTCGACACATCTTTTGTGCTAGTAAAGAATAATAAAGGTACAACAATAATACTTGCATTAATATACAGACCTCCAGCTCAATCAGTGCAAACTGACCGAGAAATTTATGAACAAATTGCAGATGTAAGTAACTCACAAGATACCGTATTTATTGGCGACTTTAATTTATCTGTGACCAAGTGGGGCGATACTCTTACTTCACACTCCGGAGAAACTTGCAAGAGAGTTCGCTTTATCAATTTGTTCGAACACCGACCCGTGGTAATAACGTTCTTGACATTGTACTTGCAACAAAAGGAGAATTAATAGAGAATTTGAATGTTGGTGATGAATTCAGTAACAGCGACCATCGTACGATAACTTTCACTTTAAACTTTACTAGTAACGAACCAAATAGTAGCATCGAAAAAGTCCCTAATTTCAAGAAAGCAAACTTTCATAAACTTAGAGCTATGTTTAAAGAAACTGACTGGAGCTTTTTAATTAACAATAACGACATAAATACATCTTGGAAGTTATTCGAAACCACTTACCTAAAAGCAGTGCAAGACTGCATACCATCGAAAATAACGGCCCAAAATAATAAAATATTTCAAATGGTTGAATAAAGATATTTCAAACTGACTAAAAAATGCTAAGTAGATTAAAAATCTCACAAAATGACGAAGAACGGGTGAAATTTGTGTACGACGCAAAGCAAAACAGTAATAAGCAAGTAAAAAGACCCTAGAGTTAATCAAAGTAAAACAACCCGAAAGAATTCTATAATTATATCAGAAAGAAAAAAGTAGTTACTTCAACTGTTGGACCGTTAGTCGATGAAAATGGAGAATACACCAAAGACGAAGTACAAATGAGTAATGCCCTCAATACCTTCTTTGCATCAGTTTTTACACCAGAAGACCTCAGTGATATCCCTACACCATCGCCGATTCAGATTGATAATTCAGATGTTCTAAGCAATATCACCGTTACAGAGAGAGAAGTATTGAATTGTTTAGATAAACTCAAGGTAAATAAAATGCCTGGACCTGATACAATCTCGCCTAGAGTTCTAAAGGAAGCTAAGGATGAGCTCTCCAAACCACTGACATTACTATTCAATAAATCCTTGCAGTCTGGAACTATGCCTGATCAGTGGAAGATAGCCAACGTAAAACCGATATTCAAAAAAGGCAGCAAATCCCTACCCAGTAACTATCGTCCAATTAGCTTAACCTCAGTTGTATGTAAAATGGTAGAAACGGTCATAAGAGACAGACTCGTAAATCACTTATAGGAAAATAACATACTTAAAGATACTCAAAACGGCTTTCGTAAAAAACGTTCCTGTTTAACAAACCTCTTAGACTTCTTCCACGATATCCTCAACCTCTACGATGAGAGTAAAGCTGTAGATATTATATACCTTGATTTTCAAAAGGCCTTTGACAAAGTACCCCACAAACGTTTACTGCTGAAACTAAAAGCGCATGAATACAAGACGGTGTGTTGAAATGGATAGAAAATTGGCTCAGCGACAGAAAGCAAAGAGTAGTCATAAACGGTAAGGCATCTAAATGGACCAATGTAAGTAGCGGGGTACCCCAGGGATCGGTACTAGGACCAATTCTCTTTCTAATTTACATCAACGACATAGATGAGGGTCTCACCTGTACAATCTCAAAATTTGCTGACGATACAAAAATTGCAAATAGCGTACTCTCAAAAGATCAAGTTGACGATATGCAACACAATCTAGATAAATTGTCACATTGGGCTCAAATTTGGCAAATGAGTTTCAATGCGGATAAATGTAAAGTACTACATATCGGATACCTAAATGAGAAAGCAAACTATTCGATGAATGGCACTCAGCTTAAGAATGTAAACAGAGAAACCGATCTGGGAGTAACAATATCGAGTAACCTAAAAGCGAGTCAACAATGTTCAGAAGTTGTTAAGAAGGCAAACAAAATAATTGGCTTTATAGGCAGGTCATTTGAGCATAAATCCAAAGACGTTATCCTAACCCTTTACAATTCCTTAGTCCGCCCTCTTCTGGAATACTGCGTTCAATGCTGGTGCCCTTATTACCAAAAAGACATAAACAAGCTAGAACGAGTTCAATGTAGAGTTACCAAAATGATACCTAGCCTAAAGAACAAACCATATGAAGAGCGTCTTAGAGAATTAAATCTATTTCGTTTAACCCAGCGCAGATTAAGAGGTGACTTAATTCAAGTGTTCAAAATCATCAAAGGCATCGACAATATGAACTGTAGTAAGTACTTCACTATCGACCAATCTAATTACACGCGGGGAAACGGTTGCAAAATTATTGGTAAATCTTTTAACTCACACGAATCTAAGAATTTCTTCTTCAATCGAGTTGTCAACTTGTGGAATGGGCTTCCCCGAGACGTTATAGACTGCAGCACTGTTGATTCATTTAAACTCCGCCTAGACAAATATCTCGCATCAAACCCGCGACTGACTGCGCTTGTAAATGAATAACTTTATTTTATCCTCCCCTCAGTTACTAACCCATATGTCCCCTACTAACTTCCTAGTACTGCCACGGACATTAGTTCCATGGCAGTAGTTCCCTTTCCAATGTTCCCTTACCCACTCTAAACCACTGTTTGGACACTTGATCCTCAGTGTTTTGGAGGACAAGCAGCCTAGAAGGGTCACTAGATCTGTTGTTGCTTGATTTCCTTTGTACTCCTTTGTACTCCTTTGTACTCCATCACGATCGCTGCAGATCAACACCGGGACAGTGAGAGGATCGGAGGGGCGCCTCACATACTCCTTCATCAGATTTACATGGCAAAGTTGGTTCTTTTTCTTACGATCAGGAGTAGCTACTAAATAGTCGAGATCAGAAACCTTCCTTACAACCCGATACGGACCAGAATACTTGGCAGACAAGGGGTGTCCCACCAGAGGCAGTAGTATCAGTACCTCCTGATCTACTTCAAACTCCCTCAGCTTCACCTTCTGGTCGTATCTGTCCTTCATCTGAGCTTGTGAACTCTTAAGGTTCCGACCTGCTACCTCCAAGCTCTTTAGCATTCTCTCACGGCTTTCAACTACATACTTTAGAAGCGAGCATGGCTTTGTGACTCCCTCCCAGATCTCCTTGACTATGTGGAGTGGCCCCCTGACCCTGTGTCCAAAAACCAACTCGTTCGGGCTAAATCCCAAGCTCTCCCCAGGTACTTCTCTCGCAGCAAATAAAACGTATGGGAGACCTAGATCCCAGTCCTTTCCATTTTCCATGCAATAACACCGCAACATACTCTTGAGAGTCGATTGCCACCTTTCCAAAACTCCCTGACTCTCGGGATGGTAGGCAGATGACACCACAGACTCTATCCCATGTTGCTGCATGGTCTGCTTAAACAGAGCAGAAGTAAAATTGGATCCCTGATCAGACTGGATCTCCTGAGGTTAGCCATAACGAGAGAAATAGACAAGTAGGTTTTTGACAACAGTCTTAGCCATCCCGTTGCGCATGGGGTAAGCATCTGGATACCGTGTTGCTACATCCATTACAGTTAGTAAAAATTTATTGCCGGCACTAGTGGGGGGCAATGGGCCAACCATATCGATAACTACTTTGCTGAAGGGCGGCCCAATGACAGGGATGGGTTGTAACGGGGCTCTCGGGATGACCTGATTGGGTTTCCCAACAACTTGACAAGTGTGACACTGTGACACCCATGACACAACACTCGCCTTTAACCCAGGCCACCAGAAAAGCTTGCTCAGAGCTGCCTCCGTCTTACGTGCCCCCAGGTGCCCTGCCAAAGGCACATCATGAGCTAATCTCAATAAGCTCTCATGGCACACCCTCGGTACTACTAACTGGTCCACTAATCCTGACCCGCCATCCCACTTTTTCTTGGGATCCTGATGTCTCCGATACAAGATCCCCTCGGACAAGAAAAAATCACCAGGCTGCGCATCCCCATCGCTCTCCAGTTCGATAGCACCATTACCACACGCCCTGACTTCAGGATCTTCCAGGTGCAAGGAACATATATCAGCAGGTGCGAGATTATCCAAGTTCATCTTAAATAATTTATTTCCACCTCCAATATCCCGCTGAGCCATCCTTTCCTCACGCTGCGCATAACGATGCTGTCGCAGAGTCTCTTCCTGCCCTGCACCTGCACTAGCGGTGACAGGCCCCGGGGCCTCTCCAGACTCTAACATAGGTGCCAATAATGAGTCACCAAGAAACACTGCCGGCTCAAAACTCTCCAATTGACCAACACTTCCCGTTTTCTTGTGACCTTTCCTCCGCGGTTTGATAGACTGAGGTGGTGGCTGCAAGGCTCCGGATGTCTGAGAACGCGTCACAACACACGCCATGGTTTGTACGCTAATCAGTGTTCCTCAGAGCTATCCCAGTGCATACCACCTCCTTTACGTAGGGCACGTGGTACCCGTCTTGCAACTCAATCCCACCGCTACTCTGTGCAACTCTCCAACCCAAGAGTGAAACGTTACTCTCAAACTTCCTTCTACTCAACAGCTGAGCTCTGGAACTCTCTCCCAGAATCAGTCTTTCCCTCTTCCTATGACTTAAATTGCTTCAAACTCCGTGTGTCCAGGCATTTTGGCTCGAGCGTCCCTTGATTTTGGCCCTGTCACTCTTTCAACTGTGGGGGGGGGGGCACTCGCTGTGGGCAGTTGTGCCTTTTGCCTCCCTCAATCACATAGAAAAAAAAAAAAAAAAAAAAAAAAAAAATTCTCAACCCACTCCTGTTCCTCCCTACTAACGTCGGCCGCCTTCTCGGCAACGACCAAGGGTGAAACCTGAGAAGCAGGCACCGCAAAGTCGTTGCCGAGGAGGAGGTCGACGCCCCCAACAGGCAAGTTCTCTACAATACCGACATCCAGCTCCTTCGCCACACCACCCACCTCCAGCTCCATCCGCACCAGTGGGTAGGACTTCGTAGCATTGATCCCCTGAACTACCACCACCCGAGCAGCGTTAATCGGTCTACCAGTAAAGTTCCTTAACAAGGTCTGAGAAGCCCCAGTATCACGCAATAGCTTAACTCCTCGCCTTTCGCCAGCCCACCTCACAAAACCATGCCCTCTATGACCCCCAAAGACGTCGCGGACAGGGTTCGAGCCTTCCGGACTCTTGAACACAGGCTGTGTCCCAACCTCTGACGAACTACCCTTGGCAAACTCAGAAGATATAGGCGACACCCCTATGCTGCGGGCCAATGACACAACCTTGTTTGGTGGCTTGTTCGGACAAGCATTTGCAAAGTGACCCTCCTTGTGACATGCAAAGCACTCTTTTCTCTTTGGTTTCCCTTGGGAGTGGGAGGTACCATTAGACTTCTTATACGGGACGGTATTTGGTTTATGTTCAGTTTTATTGTCAGTGCTAGATGGTTTTGTGTATTTATGTGTATCAAAATTCTTGGGAGGGGGAGGGGTACGATCCTTTGCACCCGACTCACTCCTAGCTGCTGCTCCGCACCCTCGAATTAATGACAGTCGGATGTCAGCCATTTCTGCTGCCTCCTGGAGAGTTCTAGGATTTTTTTCCTTTATATTTAATGTTAAGTCCCCGCCTGTGCACTTAAAGAACTGCACCAAGAGAACCAGCTCACTCAACTCCTCAAAAGTAGCTGCCCTCTCAGAACGCAGCCAATGTCGTAGTGCATCAGACAAGCCCCGGGCGTGTTCTAGGAAGGTACTATCCTTGCCCTTAGTAACACCCCGAAACTTCAAGCGGTAAGTTTCTGGTTGTAACTCATAGGCCCGTAGCACAGCCTTCTTTAGCTCATCATAAACTACACAGGACTCTAAAGGTAGTGCATCATACGCTTTTAGCCCCTTTCCTAGGAGTCTTGATGAAACTAATGCTGCCCACTTTTCCTGAGGCCACTGGTGTTCCTGACACTTCTTCTCAAATCGCATAAAAAACTCAGACACACCTAATTCATCGAACACAGGAACTAGTTTAAGCAGGTGCGACAATGATTGGTCCCGATGTCTGTTACCTCCCCCAATATTTCGCCCTGTTACCTCCACTCGAGATCTCTCCAGCTCTCTGTCAGCCCGATACCTAGTAGACTCTGCCTGCAGTTCAGCCTCTCGTATAGCTGTTCTCTCTGCAGCCTCAGTCTGAGCTCTAGCAGCCTCAACCTGAGCTCTAGCAACCTCAACCTTGGCCATCTCAAGCCGAAACAACAAATCTGGAGTCAACCCTTGAGGAGGGGAAGGTGCATTTAATGGAGAGGGTCCCTGTGATTGAATTCCACGCTGCCATTGACCATCAACTTGGGGGTATGTACTAAATTCAGGCACCCTGACGTTTGATACGGGGGTAGAGTGGAGGGGGGGCTGGGGAGCGGAGCCCCCAGTCGCCTCTCCACCCATGTCTCTCCCTTCTAAATCCAATATCAAAGTCCTCAGCTGATCTTTCCTCATGCCACTTAAACCCTGGTGACCCTGAAGACATTCACACACTTTAAGCCATACTTATTCAGCTTCAACACCCTGGCAGCGGTAAGGGGCACCTCTAAAAATCTTCTAGCACCCTCCTCGCTATCGACTAGCCACTCCACAGGTCTTTCTCCCTCCGAGCCCGTATCGTAACCTGACCCATCACTGTGTTCTGATGTATTAGACATGCTTGTGTACTGCAGTAATTATCACGGTTATAGAATGTGCCTTATCTCCTATGCAAGTATGTATATCTATCTATCTATCTATTGCCTGACGCCGTGATCCCCGAAGGGGTGGCCACGAACGAACCGCCCCCATGCACCTCTGTCCCCAGTCAGTCGACGCCCCTCCCCCCAACCAGCACCGCCTTCATTCATGTAGTTCCTCACTCCATCCTTCCACCTCATATTCGGTCTACCTCTCCCCCTCTGTCCCTCCACCTCGCTCTCATACACCCTCTTAGTCATTCTCTCGCTTTCCATACGTTCCATATGGCCGAACCATCTCAAGTTGTTCCTTTTCACACTTTCCAGCACATCTACCTCCACACCACACCTCCTTCTTACTTCCTCATTAGTCTGTCTATCCCTCCATGTAACTCCGCACGCACTCCTTAGGTAATTCATTTCCACTGCTCTCACTCTTGGTCTGAGTCTCTCAACCAACGTCCATGCTTCGCTTCCGTAAGTCAGTGTATATATATGTAAGTATGTATATACTAATGTTATTTAAAGTCTTTAATGTGTTATATTGGTTGCACCAAAAAAAAACTCTATGTCCACTGTATTCCTCTAATCATAAGGAATCTCAAAACAAATGACCACTATATTCCTCTGTTCAGTAAATCCTATGCAAGGTCGCCATTTGTTACGTCCTGGGATATATAAACACTGGGCTCTTTCTATTGGACTAGGTATGCGGCAACAAGCAACAACGGAAAACGCTAGATCCAACCCTTATCTATAAACCCAGGCAACAAACCACCCTAAACCGTCAAGAGTCCTGCCTGGACAACGAGGTATCCTATGACTCGGTTACAGGGTGCACGCACTATAGACAGCTGATAGTCAAGCAGGCTATATAAAAGATCACACAATTAAGTTGACTTAAAGCTTCAAAGAAAAGATAGATAATGGAATTAAATTGCAGAAACAATTTAATAACAAACTAGAAGAAAGTACATTTAACGTTACGTTAATTAATACAACTAATCACCCCTGCGTGAAAGAAGGTGAAAGCAAACAGTCCTCAAAACATCGTACAGGTAGACAAGATGCGGGTTTCTAAACTGCATGCGGCTACTGTAGGATCTGATGCTTAGCAAAGAAAGTACGTTACGGATTTAGAGAACTCTTAACTCATAAGCAGGAAAAAATACTAGTGATAGGACCTACAGTGTATAATGGCATAGGTATAATTAAATAAAGGCAGCAACTCGCAACATATCCACATACAGGTGTGCTTCTCACTCTTAGTCAGGCAAGCCTGCTCAGACAGAGTCTCTAAGCCACACCCTGACTCACAATGCTCACAAAAACGGTAAACTGTGGCACAATAACAAGCATACAGAGATAATAAACCCCTAGCTGTTAATCTGCCAGGCGGCAGAGGTCTAGCCGGAAGGATTATAGGCTTCGGATACCTGGGCTGAGCAACCTGCTCTAGCCTAGGGACGTTCCCAAGTCTGTGCGCCAAATTACTCTAATTGAAAGGGTGCTCTCTTGAGAGACTCAGATCGCAAGTATCTGATTCTCTCCTGGCGACCCTAAAACAAAAGCAAGACGTGCTAGCGCAGTGCTGAGTGGACTAGGCAAGGGCCCTCACACAACACAACGCTAGACACACAGGGACACAGACAAGAAAATGCCCCCAGACTCCCACGGGTATCCTAGTAAAGTCGTGCGGGTCCACAGGACTCGCACCAGCAGACTTTACTTAAAGGATCGCAAAAAGCCTCCCCTCCGGTCTAGCCCCTGCTAACCTGACACAAAAACACACTAGCAAGCATGAAACCACCAAATATGAGACAACAAAAAAGCTTCCTAGGTCTCATTAACAATTACGTCTCTGCATAAGGCCCAAAATCCTATCTAGTTATCTGAGAGCTCGTCGTTAATACAATAATATATATAAGGTCTATCAAGGGGATGGGATAAATAATAGATTGGTGAAGTAGTGGAAGGAATGTCTACAAAGTAAGAGAGAAAGTTTCTAAGTGGGGTTGAGAGGGATAGATATCAAGGGGGTCCGAAGGGTGTTATCTTAAATAATTTATTTCCACCTCCAATATCCCGCTGAGCCATCCTTTCCTCACGCTGCGCATAACGATGCTGTCGCAGAGTCTCTTCCTGCCCTGCACCTGCACTAGCGGTGACAGGCCCCGGGGCTCAGAGCTCAGGGCTCAGAG
Source organism: Paralithodes platypus (assembly GCA_032716605.1). Lineage (NCBI taxonomy): Eukaryota > Metazoa > Arthropoda > Malacostraca > Decapoda > Lithodidae > Paralithodes > Paralithodes platypus. Next base: position 23,862,214 of record CM064507.1, on the reverse strand, counting down.
ACTCAGAGCTCACCTCACTGTCGTACAGTGAGGTGAGCTCTGAGTCTTGAATCTGTCTGGACCCCACCCTAGGCATGCGAAATACATCCCATGTTGGCAACACTCAACACAGTTGCCGGGTCAAAATCCTCTACCCCTTGCGTGAATCGAAACTAAGCCTAACGTTGCTATCAAATGCACGTGGCAACATCAGGCTCGTCCCAAGCTGGACTCTCCGCGCGAAGTAACGTCCCCCAGCCGGTCTCTCTCTCCCGCTCGTCTCCTCCCACTCTCACTAGACTTACATCTTATATATTATAATGAAACAATCAACTATCGAGAATAAAATATACTAAAATGCGTTGGTTAAGAATAAGGGCAGCTTCAAGCTGTGAAACAACATAAGAATATCCCAGACATTAGTTACATTGTCGTAGGATATATACTAAGCAAAAGCCGGCCGGCCGGCTGCCGCCAGCCGGTTTCTAAACGGCTGGGCAGCCGACGCGCGCGCATGCCCGCACGTGGCTACTATGCAGGAGCGTCACACTATCCTGGGCCCGACACGCTCCACCAACTCCTTAAACATGACTTTGTCCACACGCAGGAGGTTCCGGTATGATTTGGGGTCCTCCACCTCAAACTCCTTCAGGAGTTGTTCGTAAATACTGAACTGTGGCCGTCTCAGTAACCAACTCCTGGCCCAAACTGTCCTTGCTTTCCTTTTCCGTTGACGTTGGCGTTCAGATAGCGCCTCTGCTTCCTCGATGTCTAGGAGATCCATCCACATGTTCAGGAGTCTCACCATAGCTGCCGCGTTGCGCCGATTGATGGTCATGGTGGGTGGGTGGGTGTGTCCTTCGTTGTGATGAGTGGTTGTGTGGCAATGGGTGGTGGTGGGGGCTGCCTTTATATAACTTTCGTGCACAGTGGTTGTCACTCTCAATGACTCTTGGTGGGCTGTCGGCGACTCTTGTACACTCGTGACGACTCGTGTAAACTCGTGTTGTCTTTCGTGTTGTTTCGTATAACATCCATGTTAATCGCGTTGACTTGTGTTGACTCGCGTTGACTCGTGTTAGACTCGTCCATACTCTTTGTTTGCGTGCTCTGGAATGTGGCCATTATTTTTAAAATTTTGGACACTCGTGTTTGGTTCGTGTTACACTCGTTTTGATTCTCAGTTACTCATACAGACTCTTGCATGGACACGTGTTGACTCGTATTGACTTGTGTTAACTCGTGTTACACTCTCGTTGACTCGGGATCAATTGCTACTCGAGCCCGACTCGGCCTCCAGCGACGGCGATAATCGACGAGTGTGACTCGTGTTGGAATGCGCTCTGTGTCAGCTATGTGTGAACCACGCTTAACTAAGCGACATTCCACTGAACTTGGAAGCGTTGGTGCAGATATTTCAGACCGAAGTCTTCAACATGGAGAGTACTGGACAATACCGACACGTGGAGTTGTCGCCATCCACTGCGGCTTTCCCGGTACAGACATATCCTAACCAGAAGAGGACGATATCATCAGGTTGTAAGTTGTGTAGTGTACACAGTCATCAATAGTACCAATGTCCTAAGTATACTAAGGCTACACAGAAAATTGGCAAGGCTAAATCGATTCATTTATGTACCAGTCGTCTGGCAAGAGACCACTTCAACAGTACTTGCACCAATTCCTTCATCAAACCCTGTAAGTATTGCAAGGGGAAACATTGGTTTTCCCTTTGTACCCAGTCTGATTGGCACGACGGCAAAGAAAAGGGGAGAACCACCAAAGAGTCACATGATAAAAATAAAAGCAAGGGTAATAAAGTATCTGCTATGTCCATTGCTTCTAGAGAGTGTCAAATGCTTCCTACTATGATGCTGCCAGTAGTGGGGAGTAATAATAAGCATATAATGATGCGAGCCTTACTCGACCAGTACTCACAGAGGGCATTCGTTCTGCGGTCATCATTGCCACAGCTCAAGTGTACCAGCAAGGGTCAAGAGAATTTGCGTCTCCATGGTTTCACTGGTGAAGTAGATTCCAGTGACTATGATATAGTGGAGATTTCCTATGTATATAGAAGGAAGGTATGTCCCGTCAAGGCTGTTGTGGTCGACAAACTTCCCAGTTTCTATGTGGCATCAGAGATTCAACCACAATTGAAATATCTCAGAAGCAGCAAGGGTTTTAAACTGGCTGATGATCAACTCTCTGCTAACAATGGAATTATGCTACTGGTCGGAGCTGATTATTACTACGACCTGATTCACCCTGGATATCGGCGGATAGATAAGCTGATATTGCTCCCCACAATACAAGGGTATGCCATTTCCGGATCCTATGCAACTTCATCTCAAGACACATAGGTGGAGGTAGTTACGGTCCTTAAAGTATCAGTAAGGCCCATAGACAAATACGTTAGGTCTATTGGTCCTGATAATCCATGCACTGATATAGATAAGCTATGGGACTTAGATAATATTGGAATTTACCCACATGAACTTGATCGGGAGTCCAAGCTAGCGTTGAGCTCGTACGAAGAAACTGTAACGTATGACTCTGGCATGGGTCAATATGTGGTAAAGCTCCCTTGGAATGACAATATGAGTAAATTATCTACAAACTTCAATCTAGCGCTTGGTAGGTTACGGGGCCTTCAGAACCAGTTTGTCAAGGATCCACATTATTGTGAGACTTATGCGGCAGTACTAAACGAGCAGGTACAACGTGGATTTGTTGAAAGAGTAGATCCCAGTGAGTATGGGGATAACATTCATTACCTTGCTCACCATGGGATAAAAAAGGACAGTTCCACCACTCCTGTTCGTGTTGTGTATGACTGCTCAGCTAAATCCGGTGATCGCTCCTATAGCCTGAATGATTGTCTGTACATGGGTCCATCCCTGGTGTCTGATCTCGCGCAAATTATTTTACGCTTCAGATATCATAAATTTGCATGGGTCGCCGATATTGAGAAGGCCTTCCTGATGCTTCAACTCCATCGTGAAGACAGGGACTCGACAAGATTTTTTTTGGCCACGGGACCCAATGGATCTAGATTTAGAGTATCTGGTCTACAGATTCAGAGTCGTCTTATTCGGAGCGACCTGTTCCCAGTTCCTTCTCAACGCTACTATCTTGCGACATCTTGAGGAGGCTGGACTAGATCCTGATTTCAAGAATGAGATCAAGCAGGGGATCTATGTGGACAATCTCCAAGGCACTGGACACGATGAAGATTTATTGCTCAGAAGATGCTGGGAGATCCGCAATATATTTGCCAAGGCTCATTTATACTTGAGAGAATGGACCACTAATAGTGATCTTTTGATAGGTCAATTTGCTTCTGACGGTGTCGCTACTGAGAATAGTGAGGTGAAGTTTTTAGGCCACAAATGGGACACTACCACAGATTGTATATCCTTCTGTCACACACCATGCGACAGTGAGATTATGACCAAGCGAAACTGTTTAAGCTTGTCTGCGAGATTGTTTGATCCCCTAGGCTATTCGCTGCCTGTAACTTTCGTGTTCGTATGTTTTTAAAGCAACTTTGACGGCTAAAGCTATTTTTTTTTATTTATTTTTTTTTTTTTAAGAGACAATGAACGGAGGAAGGAAAAACACAGATAAAACAAAAAGGTCCATGTGCCTAAAGGCATCCTCCATTCATAAAATGTTTGTAACAACTGGATTTAAACATTTGTAGATTGTAAGTTTGTGGAAAGCAATTCGAGGGAAGTGAATTCCAAAGAGTAGTAGCTCTGGGGATAAATTAATTCTGATAAGCAGAAGTTCTGCATTGTGGAGGAGAAAGTGTAAATTCATGGGCGCTCTCAGCTGCCCTAGTTCTACGGGGAAAGATGTGGAGAGGCGGCACAATTGAAGCAAGTTCCTCGGAACAATTGCTGTGAAAATATCTGTAGAATAATGCAAGGGATGCAACGTTTCTTCGTATGGATAATGTAGGAAGGTCCTGTGTGATTGCAGGGTTATTGATTAATCTAATAGCTTTATTTTGAATTTTGTCCAACTGCCTCAATGCAACCACTCCACTTCCACCCCACAGAGGTGAACAGTAATCCATCTGAGAACGCACATGACTTTTATATATCATGGCCAACTGCTCGTCAGTGAAGAATTCTCGAACTCTGTACAGGAGTCCCAGTTTTTTAGAGGCATTCTTAGCAATGCTTCTAACATAATGTGTCCAGCTCAAGTTAGTAGTTAATGTTACACCGAGAATGTCAATACTAGGGGAAGTGGGAATATTTACATCATTACAAAATATATGGGAGTCAGTGAGATTCTGTCGGTTAGAAAATTGAATGTATTGGTTTTCTGTGCATTAAAGGAAACTAGATTCTTTTGTCCCCATCCATTAATTCTAGAAAGGTCCTGGTTCAGAGAAATTGCAGTGTTTATTTTGAATTTATAAGATCGGGTTGGGTGAAAGAATTGGTAAATGTGAAGGAACTGTGGAGCGTTGAGTCATCTGCGTAGGAATGTATTGGATTATGAGTGGTAGATATGAGATCATTGATATGAATGAGGAACAGAATTGGGGCCAAAACTGATCCCTGGGGAACACCAGCATTTATTGAGTGAAATTGAGAATAAAGGCCATCTACCATTACACATATTTTTCTGTTATGAAGATAAGAAGAAATTAGTGGAACTAATGATGCAAGGCCGTAGTGTGACATCTTCGACAATAAGGATTGATGCCAGACTCTATCAAATGCCTTTGATATATCCAGTGCTATTGTATGTGTTTCACCATGTTGGTCTGTAGCTTGGTTGATTTGATGCGTAAGAAGGCAAAGCATGTCTGCAGTTGATCGACATCGTCTAAAACCATATTACCTATCACTGATTAATTTATTATTCTCAAGATGCTTAATTATGTGATTATTTAATAAAATTTCAAAGACTTTACCAAGAGTGGAAGTTATAGCTATTGGTCTGTAGTTTGATGGATCTGAAGAGGCACCTTTATTAGGAACTGGATGGATGTTTGCTTCTTTCCAGGGTACTGGGAAGCATGAGGTATGAGTACACAGACGGAAAAAATTTGCCAATACAGGAGCGAGCACCAAGGAGCAATTCTTAAGTACTATTGGAGGAATTTCATCTGGACCAGGAGCCTTATATACTGAGAGATTCTGCAAAATAGTTTTGACATGTCTGGTGTGGATCTTAAGTGAGGGACACACCACTCTCGACTGAGCTGCAAGACACTTGGCGGTTAATCCGGTCGGACCTTTCCACATGTTGCAAGGTCCAACTTGATCGTCAGGTTATTCGTGGTCAACAGGTGGATCTACATGCCTTTGCTGATGCCAGTAATAGTGCATACGGTACTGCCATATACTTATGCAATGGTAGTGAAGCGAAACTGGCTATAGCAAAGGCCAAAGTAGCCCCTATTAAGAAAATTACAGTTCGTAAATTAGAACTTACTGCATTGCTTCTGTCTGCTCATCTAATAAAGTTTACTCTGAATGCTTATACAGACATACTAGAGATTAATGATGTCTATGTCTGGAGCGACAGTCAAATAGCACTTTCTTGGGTACACAGCCAGAAGGTGTTGCCTGTTTATGTTTCCAATCGCACTGATGAGATACATAACTTAGTTCCTACGGCTAAATTTTGCTATGTGAGCACCAAGGATAACCCCGGTGACATAATTTCCCGGGGGATCTCGGCGCGACAGTTTATGTCATCCTCTATATGGTGGCAAGGACCTACATGGCTTACATCTCCAACTAAATGGCATCAGGATTTCAGGGAATGCATATCTGATCCATCAAGTCGGCCCCAAGATGATGTGTTAAGTAGTTCGACTGTGAGTACTACACATCAAGATAACAAGTTGGTAGAGTGGGAACGTTATGGCAGCTATGATCAAGTAATACGGGTATTTGCACCGTTTCATTAACAACATGAGAAGTCGGGTTCACAGGTCTTTCCTTAGTGAAGATTCGAAGCATATCAGACTCCATGAATTGAGATCAGCCGAAGCAAAATTAATATGTTTAGTACAAAAGGAATCTTATCCTACTGAACATGAAATACTGAACAAGGAATCAAAGGCCAAACCCTCAAACTTAATGAGGCAGCTAGGACTATATATGGAATGAGGCATAATTAAGTGTAGAGGCAGGATCCAGAAGGCGGAAATTATTGATTCTGCGAAATATCCTGTTCTCCTTAGCTCCTCTCATTTGATTACCAAACTGTTGATTCGCAAATGCCTCTACAAAGCTGGGACTCCTGTACAGAGTTCGAGAATTCTTCACTGACGAGCAGTTGGCCGTAATATATAAAAGTCATGTGCGTTCTCAGATGGATTACTGTTCACCTCTGTGGAGTGGAAGTGGAGTGGTTGCATTGAGGCAGTTGGACAAAATTCAAAATAAAGATATTAGATTAATCAATAACCCTGCAATCACACAGGACCTTCCTACATTATCCATACGAAGAAACGTTGCATCCCTTGCATTATTCTACAGATATTTTCACAGCAATTGTTCCGAGGAACTTGCTTCAATTGTGCCGCCTCTCCACATCTTTCCCCATAGAACTAGGGCAGCTGAGAGCGCCCATTAATTTACAGTTTCTCCTCCACAATGCAGAACTTCTGCTTATCAAAATTCATTTATCCCTAGAACTACTACTCTTTGGAATTCACTTCCCTCGAGTTGCTTTCCACAAACTTACAATCTACAAAAGTTTAAATCCAGTTGTTACAAACATTTTATGAATGGAGGATGCCTTTAGGCATATGGACCTTTTTGTTTTATCTGTGTTTTTCCTTCCTCCGTTCATTGTCTCTTAAAAAAAAAAAAAAAAAAAAAATGCCATGGGATCTGCCTACATTTTGGCGTAAATTATGTTCTGGCTTATATGCGACAACGTTGGTGGATCCCTAAGATGCGACAAGCGATTAAGGGGATCCACAATAGCTGTACTATCTGTAAAAGATTACAGGGTAAGTCTTACTCCCCAGTTGATCTACCTCCTTTACCTGAGTTCAGGGTACAAAGGACTGAACCATTTCAGGTAACCGGGTAGACTATACGGAAGCGATTAAAATTAGGGAATCGCCCGGTAATATCGCTAAGGTATATGCCGTACTCTTCACATGTGCGGTAACCAGAGCGATTTACATTGAACTGATTGACGACTTATCCAGTGAGGTGTTTTTACATACTCTAAGGCGCTTTGCAGGTCGCAACGGTTTCCCTCAAATGATTCTGAGCGATAATGCGACTTGTTTTGTCGGGGCATCCAAATTTCTCAAGGATATAATGGATGACCCGCAGGTTGTGTCTACCCTCACTGGAAAGAGTTGTCAATGGAAATTTATACCAGCACGTCCACCATGGTTCAGGGCGATTTGGGAGAGGACAATAGGAATTGTCAAGTCTGCCATGAAGAAGGTATTAGGGAGGGCCCTGGTCAACAAAAGGGAGTTGCAAACAGTCTTGACAGAGATTGAGATGTCAGTCAACGACAGGCCCTTGACCTATACCTCGGCAGATCTTGATGATTCTTTACCCATTACGCCTTCTTAGCTAACACGTGGACGAAATCTTAATCCATTTCCTAGGTCTTCAGTAATCCACGAGGATATACAAGACCCTACGTTCGGGGATGCTGACACCACACGTCGTTTCTGGCATATGAACAAGGTGTCAGATGACTTATGGAAAAAGTGGACACAAGAATATTTGTTGTCTCTTCGCGAACGTCACTCAAATATAGTCAAGGGGACGAATCCACGATGGCCTCGAATCGGGGATATCGTATTGATATATGATGAGCGTCCTAGATTATATTGGAAGCTTGGTAGGATTGTCAATTTGTTCCAGGGCATTAATGGTCATATTAGGGTTGCTAGATTACAGACTTCGACTGGGATTACTACTAGCCCAGTCGTAAGGTTATACCCCTTGGAGCAGGATGTAGAACTGCCTGATGATACCGGTATCTCTACTGATATACCTCCACAGGGGAGTGCTGGTGACAGTGCTACTCAGGGTGGAGCTGTTGATAATGAGAAGGATGATCCTTCTCTGGCTTCCAGTGGCGCTCGCCCCAAGAGGAGGGCGGCTAGGAGTTCCATGGATCTTTGGAGATCTAAGATTAACCAAGGTGATCTTTGAATCTTTGATATCCTTTTTTTGTATATAGCTACTGTATATTGTTTTTGGTGGCCGGCAGTATGTCGGGAATAGTGTGTGATGATCCCGACAGTTTTGAGTCCAATTGGGTATTTGAATTTGGCGGTATTGTATAGTAAGTACGATTTCGGTTAGTACCTTATGTAATGTAGTTTATTATTAAGTGTATGTTAAATATTAACTGTAATGCATAAATATATACATCAGCTCTAGATGTATCATGAAACCAAATCATAGGTTAGAAATATTATGAGCCAGCAGTCATTTTGTAACTTCACGAAGCGACAGAATGCTGGCCCTTAGTCTCTCAGAAACAGCCATACAACCAACATCTCCCCCCGGCTCTGACTCAACCTATAGTTCACCATGTGCTACCGCTATTAATCTATATCTACAGTCCTACATCACCAGTCCTCTAAGCTAAGTTCATTATGAATCGATATTGTATTATGTGAACATTCCTACATGTCATGTATATGAATTAGCCGTGTGTAAGAGGACCGGATTCCACCCATTGAATTCTCCATATTGGTAATTATTATTTAACTTATTGTTGGGATGAATTCATGTACCAATGATTTAGTAATTTAACCTATCTATCTGAACTCCCTACAAGTATTAAGATATAGAGCAGTGAAACGATCGGACAATTATGTACGGTCTGGAGCTGAACTTTGATTTTTTTGTTTCATTTATATTGGTAAACAGGTTATTATTGTTTTATTTTTTATTGGTTCGTAAATTCATTTATTTTTGTTGAAGTGGGGACCTTTATTTCGTCCCTCTACAATAATACTTATAATGGAATCGAATATAATATACAGTATATAATGATAATAATAATAACATAATATTAATAATGATAACAACAAAGATATCAACAGAAAGTTCGGAACTACATAGACATCCTAACATTCGCTACAGATTAAGAAGCACAACACTCATTGTTACCACTCTGGTGAAACGAGCCAACTGCTTTGTGACCATGTATTTAGTTAAAATAGGGCTTTAGAGGCACACATAAAGTCAAGAATAACGTCAGTACTAGAGCTCCTTTTCGAGAACTCCAGTTCCTTGTTCGTGAACACCAGAAACGTAAAAACATAATTATACTGTTTACACACACACACACACACACGTACCACACACTCACTCACACATATATATATATATATATATATATATGATATATTATATATATATATGTGTGTGTATATATATGTTATGCGAGGTTGTAATCCAACTCGCTTATATATTCGTTTTATAAAGCTTCTTGTTTAGAATGCTTAGAACCAAATCCTGTTCGACAGGAACACAACTAGCACTAAATAATGGTCTTTCTGGGTTACTCAATCACACTATAAACACAATAAACACACAGTTTATTATTATTGGCATAGAGTTACATACCATAACCACATGGATATCAACTACAGAGTGTGAGTTCAATGTTTAAACAATGTGACTAGGAAAGAGTTAACTAAATGTTACTCCTTCATGAATTATTATGTCACTTACAAAGCATCAAACATGAAATATACGATTATAGAAAATACACACGTAAGATATGATGACAATACATATAAGGGTCAAGTGTATAACGAGAGGAATAATAGTTATTAAATGTGGGTAGCTGAGATCATCTACTCAGGTACGCACAGTAAGCGAGGCTCGAAATACAATTAGGTTGCCCGTCAGGTCGGTGATCAAAGGTGCCGCGGTGTGCGGTTAAGTTAAAACGGACTGCGGTCAAGTTGAATAAATACTTGATTTAGTGTAACGTGTTAGGGATTTCTATTTCATTCAAGTGTCACTGGTTGTAATTGAGGTATTGTGCTTGTTATGGTGGGTACGATCTTTAATTATTTATGATTGAACATCGTATGCAATGTTATGAGCCCGGTATAATTAATTCGACCTGTAAACAGCTTAGTTTCATATAGGAAGATATTTTTGTTCAAGAGTGTACAGGAACGAGTTAGGTGGAATTGGGAGGCTTCGTGCAGACTACCCCCCTTTCGTTCACATTCCATTCTACCCCTATCGTCCTACACTCGTAACCCTATTCATTCTCCCCCCCTTTCTTCCAACCCCCTTGCTATTCTTCGTTGCCTGACGTAGGAATGATATTGATTATAACTAGGTAATAATGTATTTGGCTTTTCTAATCATAAGTAATGTTTACAAGATATATCATAGAGTTCTTGGTAAAAGTAATACTTTAATTCAGCAAGTATATAATGAGTTGAGATTAATACAGTTAGAGAAGTTGGTATCAGAGCCAGGTGCGCTAAGGGTATATAAGCCGCTAGTACCGTAACAGCAGGTAGTGTATTCTCCACCACCATCTTAAGCTGACCTGCCCTGAGTTCATTTGTAAAAGAATCACCATGAGTTGAATAAGTATCGCCTAGGATTTTTTCTATGTTTATTGATTGCTTTCACTTACTCTCTTGGAGGGTATTGATATAACTATGTATTATTTTTCTTAAGTGTTTCTTTATTATTTCACATCAATGTTTCTCAAATTTGATATTTTCACTAGAAGTAACTTTTGTGTATAATTAATCATTTAAATAAATTTTAATTATATTTTACATACTCTTTACATTTTACCTTTATATGCTAATATATTATTCTTTTGATTGTTGGGATAAATCTAAGTCAAAGTAACTAAAGATAACTAATTCTGAACGAGTGATAAGAAAGGAATAACTGGGGGTTTTAGGCTAAAACAGCCATTTGATATCAACTGATATTTTATGAACTTGCCACATCTTTTCACCTATCAAGGTTTTAGTGACTACAAAGAGAGTTGCTAGTTTTTGTGGAAGTTTAACATACCACTAATTCTTGACTGAAACTGATAGTCATATTTTCCGCATTTTGTGAGGCTAAAATAATAATAAGTCCTCGTTTTGTGGTTTTTAGTGGAATGTTTCTTTATGTTATGGGTTCGAACCCCGCTCGTAACGTAACAAACGTTAAATCGGTAACACAAGATATGAAATTCGCTTTACTCTAGTTGGAAAGGTAATTAAATTTACAATTTAACTATAAGAGAATAATTGTGAATATTCTCTCACACAATACACGACAAATAAATTCAATCGTAAATGAGTTAAAATCACACTCAATGAGGAACTCAGATTCACCAAATAGGTAGTGAATAAATATAGCGTAATATTAGTTGGTTTAAATGAATTAACAAACTAATGTTAATAAAATCAGACACAGCACAACGTAGTGACAGATAAATAGCCGAAATGAGGGCTAGTGCAGGAGTTTGAATGAATTAACAAACTTAATAAAATAAAATAAAATAAAATTGCAGAACGGAGTAGCGACTTTGGATAGCCAAAATGAAGGCTGATGCAGACAGTTTGAATGAATTAACAAACTACTGGAAATAAAATAAAGACGCAGAACAAAGTAGCGATTTGTAATAACCCGAATACAGGTTGATAAAGTATAGAAAACTATTAAGACGCAGACCGAAGTAATATCTTATAATAAGCCAGAATATAAGGCAATGGAATACAGGAATGTAAAATCTGAATTCCTAAGTTTGGTTGCGAAATAATATCATTAACCGGGTTATGTATTTGGTCAGACTATTCACAAGAACTAATATAGATTAGAACTCTTGAACATAGATTAATTCAAACTCAACAGAACGGGTTTTTACATTGAAAGTGGGGGAACTAATACACTAAGTGATCTCCTATGAAAAATAGATGCAGCACTGTCCTGAGTTTCAGTTTAACCCACTGAGCCCCAGCGACGCACTGTTTGCGTCTAAAATGTTTGTAACGCTAAACACCAGCGTCACATAAGGTGCGTCCTGGTTAATTACTCCGGTCCTATGGCACCTAGAGGGCTCAGATTTGTATGGGAACTGTGCAAGTATTCCACGCAACAATGCCGATGGATGAAAACTCTCAAAGTCCATCCGCGTGTGCGTGAGCGTGCAAAAACCTGTTTTTGCCTACCCATTTCCCCCTCTTGTAAATCCGACTTTCGGGCGCACCGTAAGACCCCTTAATGACCTAGGGGATCGTTTTTTTTGTGGGTTTTCCTTCATTCCTAACCCATTCCTGGTGTTTTCTGGAAAAAAACTTTTGTTCACAACCTGCCGATCCTGGGTGGTACATTTATTATTAACTAGCTGGGACTCAGTGGGTTAAGGAAGGAAAATTGCTCTTGTGACACACTTCAATTCAAACTTGGACACTCAATCAATAATAACACAACTGAATAAAATCTGTGAGCGTTCACTAAATATTACGTACAGTATTGGTTCTTTAACGTAAGTGAAAAATACAGATAATGTTAACTTGGACCTAGATCACAAATAATACATAAACAAATTAACTGCATGCAAACAAGTTGGGCAAGGAGAGTCCAGAGATGCCCTCTAAAACAACGTTAAATTGAACACTCGCATATTTTATATTACCTTCACAATAATCCTAAAAACATTGTAACACACAGACACTTAGGGTATGGGTGGTGAAGAGAAGTGATATCCAAGAGAGGGGATCTGGTCGACGTAAGACTCGTATTTCCTCCTTCGGCTGGACACCAATGGGAGCTGCCTCTCACACACAACTAGAGCTGGTATCTTCTAGTTCCTCTAACACCATCTCGGTTCGCCACACTCATTGAACTTTTTATAGGGAGAATGGCTAGCCCTATTCGGAAGTAACTCCGACACAGTACTATACCCACTAAAAGCTAATGCCAGTGGAAGGTATTTCCTTGTGTTTGCCTACCGATCATAAATTTCAGTCAGGCTATATTTGGATTATAATTTGAACCTAATTTAGTCCATTTGGGAATTGTAGGGACATGGGTTTTTCGATATTTTAATTACTGTGCAGCTAATAATGGCCTTATAAATACAATGGACATTGGAATATATGGGTATGGTTATGCTTTATTTCTTAAGATTACACTTTTTTAGAAAGCCTGCATGGTTGCAGGATAAATATTTTGCATATATTTATTTTTCTCCTGAATTTTCAACATTACATGCCAGGCTTTCGTTACTCTTTATTTATCAGCTATTGTAGTTGCAGGTGATTTTCTGTACTGTAGTGATGATTCTTTTGGGCACATCTGTGAAAATATGACATTGGGGTTTGATGAGGAATTAGCATAAATTTGTCCTCATCATAATCTATTTTTGATTAACTTCACCACAACACCAAACACCTTCAATGAAATTAATGAAAGCACATGTGTGATCCACCAGGATTCGAACCCGGGTTATCACACACAGATTGTTGACACCTTTACCATTTCACCACCATATCTGGTTCCTGGGTTGGGTACATCTCTTTCACGCATGCTGGATCCTGTGATTGGTCCAGGGGGGGAGGGTGGCTGTGATTGGTCTGGAAACAGGTTATGCTCAATCAGTGACCCTGCATTTCCTGTAGGTCCTGGTAGGTGGCGTACATCGTGCGTTGTTTGTTGGTCCCATGGAGAAGTATATCATTTATGGGGAACTGCGTTAATTCATTCTCGGTCTGGATGTGGGTTCTTTTCTTAGTTCTCTTCTTCTTCTCCTTCATTTGAGCTATCCTGACTCTGGTTGGTTGACTCTCTTTCCGGTTTAGGAGTGTATCTGAAGGGGTTGCTAATGTGGCTGCTTGCAACCCCGTCATCTCAACATACTGCATATAAACTGTACATACAGTATATACTCTATATATATATATATATATATACAGATATATACAGGTATACTGTATATTGATTATCATTCAAGTTAGTATAGTGTCTTTGTGTACCGTATGTTTGGATTCCTTTGAAAGAATCCTATAATGCAGTTTAAACTAGAGTACAAATACAGCAAGTTTCTGGAAAAGAGGTTGAACATATTGATTGTGCGCTCAAGTAGGTGGAAAAGTGACGCAATGTTAAAACTTAAAGGAAGCAATTCAGATAATGATAGTGGAAGTAATGAGACGCTCTAACAAAAGAACTCATTATTTTACACTGCTCGACAATGGCTGCTGGGAGGCCTTTACTAGTCAGGTGACCTTGTGATAGGGTGGAAGATGTCACTGTATGTAGAGTTGTGGCAAAGTAATTCAATAATAAATATGGGGCGTAAAATGTGTGTCGTACTAGCGTTGATCTATTACTAATTATGAAACGCTGCTTTATGGGCAACCAAGAGAAAATAAAACTGCCAATCTTGTGAATGTCATTGAACAACTTTATGACAAAGGTGTATGACAAATGCGCATTCATTAGCAATGGTAACATAAGCAACTCGTTCCGTATCTGTAGGAGTCGGACATGGTTGCCTACAGTTCTCACTCTCTTCAACATATTCGTAGACATAGTGATGACTGATGAATTAGATTACGTAAGACCAGTTAGCTTAGGAAGCAGACCTATAACCAACCTACGTTTTGCTAATGACATTGACGGTCAAGAACTTGTCAATCAAGTGGAACATCTCAGCAGTACATCAGTCATGGAGATCAATAGTGGGAAGAAAAGATAACCAGCATCAACAATGCTGTTAGCAAAATAATTTAGGTAGGCTAAATGATCACGCACTTTGAGATAGTATAACGGTTCAAACATCTGGGGTCGATCATTATAGACAAGGGGTCGAATCCTGAAGTATTGTCGAAAATTACTCAGCAGCAGCACTGAACATATTGAAAATCATTTGGAGCAACAGTTACATTGCATTAAATTCAAGAAAATTGTATTGATACGTTTACTCACCCTATCAATATATCAATGCATAGGAGGAGGATGTGTTTGTGAGAACTAGCTGGATGACTCCGTGTAGGGAAGACACACACACAAACAATGTGAAAAGCCAGCTAAATGAAACAGGAGCTTCAGCAACTCCTTATCACATGCCTATGAGGCCTCCCACGGGAATTGCCTTGCTCGATTGGTGTATACAATCTGAACAATATGAACTCTCACAGCAGATCTTGAAACAAATAATTCATGCCCCGGAAAAATAACACTACAGAAAGATCCAGCACTTCTCATACGTAACTAATGAAGAACTCCATTGCCGAGTCAGAACAATATATTAGAAAACAGCGAAGAAGCGGAAATGACAATAATGTGGTTATGGTTATGCCTTGCATATTCATCCTGCAGGTCACTGTGCCTGGACAGAGATGGAGCAGCGAAAGGAAGGGATGGGACTAAAACATAAGGAAATGGAGAGGGCGGTCTATTTTCAACTCCCTGATAGCCACAGAGGACCGACCGAGATTGTGCAAGCTGATCAATTCTTCATCACATGTACGAACATACCCAGATCATTGCACGCACGAGTGAACGGATTTGAACGGATTATATATATACTATATATATATATATATATATATATATATATATACGTATATATATATATATATGTGTGTGTATATATATATATATATACTGTATATACTGTATATATATATATATATATATATCTCCAACGTGGCACCACAACAACAAGGTCATATGGCACTGGTCAAGCTAAAAGAATATGCGGACTACTAAAAGATTTCCTAACTTAGTGACTAATACTAGACATCAATGTAAAAGTAATACTCTGCAATAATGACAAATTAAAGAAGCCAGACTCTTTCAAAAAATAAAAAATCAAATTCTCCCCCCCCCCCCCCCCCAAGCATGGAAGACAGACATCCGCCGTCCAGTGCCGCAGTACAAACCTCCGATATAAGTCGCAGAAACTAAGACACTCAACCAGCAAAATGCCTAATGGTGAGGGGACGTAGACAATCGTCACAGAGTATACGCAGCCAGGGAAGAAAGGTGTCATGAAGGTGCCTCCATCCGTCGAGTTCAACACAACACTTTGCCCCCCAGCTTGGTGTAAAGAGGTCACAGGCGTGATCCCAGCATTATGGGAGTAAGTAGTAATCACCCACAAACTCCCTCTAACAAAACCAAAGATTAGCCATAACAAAAATAAAAACATGCCTATGTCATCAACAGTAAGACAGGGCAGAGAAGTACAACATTACTGAAAGGCTCATCTCTTGTCAGAGATGAAGGGGGAGCATTTGGTCCACGAGGCCGATGGAACACGAACCCTTAAAAGACAGGTTACCCACCTAAATAGGTGAGGCCATCTCCCACGCTTCAAGCTCAGCCACCGTGCTCAAGGTGGCTCCCCTTTGGCAGTGTGTTTAGAGGAAATGTTCAAGGCTATAGTATGTTCCAAATAGTTAGGCCACAAATCATGCACTCTAACCTCTGTGACTAAAAATAAGGCTAGAGGAAAGGGGGTGTAATTTCTACACCTATTCTCTGGCTGATCCTTCACAAATAGTGGAAATATTACCTTATTTACTCGCGTCATTTGTGAGTTACAGAGGTTAATGTTTATGAATTTTGAACTACTTACTTCGAACAGGGTATAGTACCTGCCCCGTGCTCTGGTTGTAAACAATATATATATATATATTCTACTCCTGAAATGAAATTATATACTGGAGTTTTCTTGTTCACCTAAATTAAAACTGTTATGATACTTGGTGAGTTTTTATTTATTTATTTGTTTTGTGTTGCTTAGGAAAGATATTATTGCGGACAGCAGTAGAATAACCTTGAGTAAACCAAAATTTGCTTTGCATTAGACAGAGAGAAAGAAAATGGAATGTATGCCTCCATGCCTGGATTACCTTGTTAATGCGCTCAGCGCACTCCACTCCAAGGGTCCCCGGCCACGGAAGTAATAATAAGTCCATGGGAAATCAATTAAGTATTGCCGAAGAACCTTGTAGTTGGCAGCTCCAAAGTGCCACAAGCATCACCGGCTGGGAGGATCGGATGGCCGTACTGGAGAGATAGGACAGGTATCAAAGATTAGATTGTGATTGGAGGAGCCCAATGGAGAGAAAAGGTTTACAGTGTAAGTAGAAGAATTAAAGGTTAGTAAATAAGTCAAGAATGTTGTACCGATCTGCAAGGTGGTCAGGAATACGAGTAGGGTGCTGGACTAACTGCTCTTGGTTGTTTATGATAGTAAAGATGTAGGCTTGTTCAAAAGGTTGGTAAGTTATATGAGAGGAGAACCATTGGTGGTGGTGAACATTGAAATATCAGAGTCAGAAATGTCAGAGTCATTGTATATATATGGAACGCGCCAATTAATAAACAAAAGTACCTATTAAACAACACCATTAACTTTCACATCATAATCCAACCTAACAATAATGTTGAGAACCTGGGTGTGCATTATGGACAAAGTAATGTTTGTATTTATTTATTCATTTACTTTCCTTTAATATTCACATCAATGATAATAAGAGTGTAATGAGAGTTATAATGCATATAAATATGTAAAGCACTTACATTGATTAAAAGGTAATCATCTAATCATAATTCAAATTATTTGTATTATGGTACCTAAATTACTGCAATATTTGTTGGTACACAACCAATATTACGGTGTTTGCAAATACTCCAAAGCTACAAACCTTTTCTGCAAAAGATGCAGACAGAACAGACTGAACATATGATTATTTCACAACTATTCTTAATTAATTCCAACGGTTAAACTATACAGAATGAAATCAAATTTTACTGTGTAATTTCTATCTTCAAGAAACTACAAAATCAATTTCCAAAGAAAATGTCTCTTCTGTCAACCATATAACTTACATTATAGCACAACAACAACAATATTATGTTATGTTCCAAAGGTAAATGTCTCTTCTGTCAACCATATAACTTACATTATAGCACAACAACAACAATATTATGTTATGTTCCAAAGGTAAATGTCTCTTCTGTCAACCATATAACAACCATATAACTTACATTATAGCACAACAACAACAATATTATGTTATGTTCCAAAGGTAAATGTCTCTTCTGTCAACCATATAACTTACATTATAGCACAACAACAACAATATTATGTTATGTTCCAAAGGTAAATGTCTCTTCTGTCAACCATATAACTTACATTATAGCACAACAACAACAATATTATGTTATGTTCCAAAGGTAAATGCATACAAGGAAGCTAGATAACTCGCTGTAGCAGGGGCAAACTAATAGAACGAGCTCCCATGAAATATTAAAGAGGCCATTAAATGTTCTATATTCAAATCAAAACAGAAACAGTACCTATAAATCAATACATATTATTTTGGTGTCCCGATTTATGCCATAACCTATTTCGGTAAGATTTTACGGTTTGACAGTTACAAGCCCCATCGATGTTTGTGTAGCCTATAGGTATGTTATCTAATAGTCTTCAGTCCTATATATGTCCTTCCCGTCGCAAATATATTATAAGGGAGATATAGGGTAAAACACAGAGTCTTGTCTGCATAATGACAAGTCCTGTTTTACGGGATTTCTGCTTTATAGATTTTTGTTTCCCCTCCTACCTTACTCGGGGGACCTTACAGTTGCACGATCCAGTGCTGCTTTGGTAATTGCGTACATTTTATTTTCCCTCCCCTATAACATTTTTCAGAGTCCCCACTGCACAAAGCCACTGTCACTTTGTTTATGTTCTCTCTGCGTATTACTTTTAGGTTAGGTTAGGTTAGGTTAGGTTAGGTTAGGTTAGGTTAGGTTTCTTAGTTAGGTTCATGACAAGGTATCAGCTGGTAGGTATGGGATAAACTAGGGACACATACTAGCTGGTAGGTAAGGGTTATTCTTGTATCCAATGTTCTAGGTTAGGTTACTGTGTTTTTTTACTTCAAAAAATCGCTAAACCCGAGCCAAGTTTTGGCAAATGTTGAATCAGGTTTTCAAATTTTGGGGTTTAATGGGTTTCAAAAACATTAAAACTCGAGCCAACTCTCAATATTCAATTACTGGGTATTTTTACTTTGAAAAATGCCAAAAGCCGAGCCAACTTGTTTTCCCTATTTTGGGGTTTTTGCACTCTGAAAAATACCCAAATCCGAGCCAACTTTTGCCAAAACTTGGCTCGGATTTTCATATTTTAACGTTTTCTTACTTTTCTATATTTTATTTTCAGAGTTCTTCCCATATTACCCCTATTTTTTCCTTTTTTACCCCGCAATTTCCCTGATCTTCATAGCCCTCCCCTGGGGGCCGTGTTTTTAGATTGTTGGATAATGGGTAAATACTCATTTGCGACAGTCCTTGGTATAAAACAACACTGTATATCAAAGAAAAAATGCAAACAAATAAAAAACACATGCTAAAACTCGTGACTGTCACACCGTATCAATTTACCCCTATTTCAACCTTACCCAAAGTGATAGGTCTTCTAAACAAATACTGTATATACAATATAATGTTAATAGGTATGTTATGTGTAATAAGAATAGCCACAAATGGTGATAAACCGTTTTTATTTTGAAAGTTTTGTTTTACTACACAGAAACACACACTAGTATTTGTTTCTCTCTTTCCCACACTGGTCGTTAAATCTATACTACTATGGGTTTCAGAGGCTGTGTTACATCGTTTTTCGGGAATAATATAATTATTAACCCTTAATTAGCGGCGAGCAACATAAGTCGAGTTAAATAAAGCTGGACTATGTGGCGGCGCTCGACATAGGTCGAGTGGCAATTTCAGCACGTAATGTGGCTGAGAGAGAGAGACAAGTGGTGGCAGGAGACTAGCGAGCGTATGACTGCTCCAGACCACCGCGGCGAACCTACTGACACAAATCTCAGCTCCCTCCTCCCTCTCACTCGCTACATACTCAATTATGTACCGAAACTACCGAATTACCTGCTTTTTGCACTCGCGTTGCACGGTTATTGCAAGAAAACTATCCATCATACAAGGATCGTTATGGTGTCATTCGAAAGCTCTGTTTATGCCCTTTCAGGGATAGGTACTTGTTTTACGTTCTGGGTCTTATTTAGGCATGAAAATGATCACGTAAACAGCCCTATTTTGGCTAAAAACACCCCGCTGTGCGGTACATATAAATAAACCGCATAGGCCGCTCGTAAGGTGTTAACAAACAGTTGGATCAGTATGATATTTTGACACACCTTTTTTCACACCGTGCCCTAATTTTAGTCAATATAGTGCATTACCAAAAGTATAGAAATAAGTCACTTGTCCCTGTGTCATGAGGTTAAAGTCACACTTTAATGACTAAGAAACGGACAAGGCTACCGTGGCTTACCTGTGAGAAACACCATACCATTATTGCTCCTCCATCAACACGGTAGTTATCAGCCGGCGTTTTACGAAAACGCGGATGGGCATATTAAAAGCGCGGCGGTTTATATACGAAAGCGCGGATTTTTTTATATCAAAAGCGCGGCTGAATTTTGTATCAATTGCGCGATTTTCACTCATCTGGAAGTCAGATTGTGTAGCAGTTCTTTATTGATCGCTCACCCCTTCTGTTAGCCAGATTGTTATCGTCTGTTGCCCCCTGCTCACCACGGGGAGGTGGAAGTAGGATTTTGAAGCAGGATATATTTCTTCGTTCTTTATTGATCACGTTTTTCACTCATCTCTTCCGTAAAATATTAAAATTAATACAAACCACTCAAAGTTACATGTTTGTTCTTGCTGTGAATCGGAAACCAAAACATTTCATATAATTTCGTTTGCTTATTTCCCCTGAATTATGCCATGACAATAAATACTGCAACACTAACCATATAATGTTCGCCCCTTCGTCTCCAAAGGTATTACTAAACTTTATATTCAAACTCACTAGAACTTATTAATTTCATTCTAGCTACCGTCAGACGATTTTATTCAGCTTAGTATAACCTCTCGTAATGAAGGAGTTGACGTTATCTGGTTGATGTCGCAGCATTTATGCTCGTGACTATATGAAAGGATAACAATTCCAGTTTCTGGACTATTTTCAGGGATAACATATTTATCTTTGGTGGTAGTAGTATTCATGGAATCACGAGTTTTAAGCAATACAGGATACACTGTTCGTCTTTCTTGGTATAATGACTGTGCTATAGATCTTATATCACCAGATTCTGATACATTATCAGAACATTTATGCAGTACCGTTCCAAAGAGATTAGAAGGTCTTACCGCCATGTCATCACTCGCCTTCTGTTTCACTTGTGCACGCAGTTGCTGTCTTTCAAGTATTCTTTCATCTTTGTCATGGTTATTTTCCAATTGTACTGGAACAATGGAAGTCATTGTGCTGTCTGTTTTAAGTCTACCGATAGACTACAGTAGATCTAGACTGGACACGAAAATGGAACTTTGCAGTAAGGGACCCAAAATCGGAGAACTAATCCCCAAGTTCGAACTTCAAAACCGCGAAAATATGATATTTTCGCGGTTTCGAGGTTCGAACTTGGGAGTTCGATCTCCGATTTTGGGTCCCTTACTGCAAAGTTCCATTTTCGTGTCCAGTCCAGATCTACTGTAGTCTATGGT
Source organism: Paralithodes platypus (assembly GCA_032716605.1). Taxonomy (NCBI): domain Eukaryota; kingdom Metazoa; phylum Arthropoda; class Malacostraca; order Decapoda; family Lithodidae; genus Paralithodes; species Paralithodes platypus. The sequence continues at coordinate 23,840,660 of CM064507.1, read as the reverse complement.
CTACCATATATTCTTTCCTTCGTGGCACCATGAGCTGACTGACTAATTGCTCCAACAACAATGTGTGCGATCATCGTGTGAAGCAATATGAGACACCGAACGATAATTAATGACATAGTGAGTATACTGGAATAATCTTGCCGCGCTTTTGATGGTTGTTTCATCAGGAAATTCAAACGCGGTCACTTTTTGGAATCCGCGCTTTTGTAATGCGCCCTTATCAGCCACCACCCAACCCTACTATCCCTTTAAATGCAAGTTATCGGTCAATATCAAGTATAAATATACACAAAATATGTATTGTTGCATATTTTTATTTTGATATTGACATATAACTTGAATTTAAAGGCTATAGTAGGGTTAGGTGGGGGCTGATAACTACCGTGTTTGATGGAGGAGCAATAATGGTTTAGTGGCTCTCACAGGTAAGCCATGGTAGCCTTGTCCGTTTCTTAGTCATTACTGTGTGACTTTAACCTCATGACACAGAGACAAGTGGCGTAGGCCTACTTCTACACTTTTGGTAGTGCACTATATTGACGAATATTAGGGCACGGTGTGTAAAAAGCTGTGTAAAAATATCATTCTGATCCAACTGTTTGTTAATAAATTATTCCCGAAAAACGATGTAACACGGCCTCTGAAACCCATAGTAGTACTATCCCTCTTCTTCCCGTTACTGTTAGTTAAAATAGGACTTCAGAGGCTATCAACCCTATTGGATTATTAAGCTAACACACTGTAAGTCAAGAATAACATCAGGACTGGAGCCCCTTTTGTAGAACACTAGTCCCTTCCCATTACTGATCACCACTCAGGCAAATATTTTATGGTGTACAACCAACGACTTAATTTTGGGCCCAATATTAACTCCCGAAATGCAAAATGAACCTCCGAAATATAAATATTAGGTAAACAAATAAATGAGAACATTCGATTATGTTCGGGATAGCTTCGAAAACTTAGGCCCTATCTTATGTCATTGAGTGTGCTTTGCTATGTAATGCCATATTTTGTTCACTTGGTTCATATTTCCAATAATGTTTACCTAAAGTGTTTCGAATGGAAAGAAAGAATTGCTAATCGTATATTAAAAATAAAATAGACCAGATGGCTGAGCCAGACTAACAAGTTTTCAAAGGCACATCCGCCTGATTGCTAGAGTGCGAAAGTTATATGTATAAAAATATCCCAATAAAACCAAACGTAGACTCCAGGAAAATAAAAAGAACACCAAACAGATTGCTACACTGATTAATCAAATAGGGTTTGATCTAAACAGACAAAACTGACTCTCGACGATCAGCGACAGCAAGAGCGTTTCAACAATCAGAAATAGACAAACGATAGGCACAGAGAGAAATCACCCAATAGAGAGCGGCCGTGAGAGAGCTTCAAATATCAGCGCGTAAAATCATTATTGGCAGTGAAATTAGAGAGGCTTGTCATGAGCACGATCACTATGCTGCCCCCGGACCAATACCGTCACACTCACGCTTTAATGAGAACTTCCAGAGCGAAATGTATTGTGTGAAGCCCTTTCTTTTCTCTGCTTTTCAATATAGGTCCATATTTATAGTAAATTTGTCTTATATATACTATATATATATATACAGTAAATAAACATCTTACAGCCTGTAAAGAGTGTCCCTTCTGTAAAATAGAATATTCATTTGATACACACAGGGTTCATGGTGCTTCAAGGATTTTAAATCATAGGTAGAGATAATATTGTTTGAGAAACTGTATCTCAAAGTATTTCAAACCTTGCTAGGAAAATAAAAACGCATTTCCGCGAGCATTTTATGGGCCTGGATCGACCTGAGTGTACCCAGGTCGACCTAGGCCTGGTTTTGTTTTCGCGATTTTGAGACTGGTCTGACCCAAAAATCGGAAAAATAGATACTGATTTTACCCAGGCTGGATTACGACCTGCTGATTGGCTGAAATATTTCAATATGGCTGTTCCAATAAATTGGCACTGATAGATTTTTTTATGTTTATGTATTTGTATTCTTGTTGTTGTTGTTGTTGTTGTTCCCTAAGCTGCCTGGCCGAACAGCCCCGAGTCCCTGAGGAAGGCCATGGCCACGATCGGGCTTTCCCACAGAGCTCTCATTGAGTGTAGGTTGTGTTGTTGGCGTAAGTGGTTGTGTGAAATGCAGTCTTCTATGATGTGTTTAATGGTATGGGGTGCTGTGTTACATCCCGGGCAGGCGTCGACAACGGAGTCATCCAGTCTCTTCTGATAGCTCAGGAGAGCTGGATGGTGTCCGCATCTCAGCCTGGCCAGGTGGACTCTGTCCTCGCGAGGGAGGGAGGATTCGGAAGGATGGATTTCGGGAGGTCGTGCATGCAGCTGCGTGTTGTCTGTGAGTGAGTGGATGGATTGGCGAGAGATATGAGTATGGATGTGCTTCTGGAAGTTGGTTCGGGGTGGGCAGGGAGGGAGAGAGGACAATAACTGTGTGTGATACCGTGTGCTGGGTGTTGTTTTAGTATTTCTTGGTGTCTGTGGGTGTGTTGCCATGTAGTTTAGTGGGTGGTCTTGGTTCGTGGAGGCTGCTGCCAGGAATTGAGTGCCTCTCATGTCCAGATGGTCTTTGACTTTGAGGATTTTGGTTTCTTGATGTAGATGATCTGTGGGTGCAGTAGCTGTGCAGCCTGTAATGATCTTCAGGGCTTTGTTTTGGATAGTCTGTAAGGTCTTATGATGTGTTTCAGCTAGGTTAGAAGCCCAGGCTGGGCTTGCGTATTCCATTACTGATCTTATGTATTGTTTATATACTGTGGTGGTAGTTTCTTTGTTGTGTCCAAATTTTGTGTGAGCAAGTGACCTGAGGGCGTTAAGTCTGGGTGTCAGTTTCTTTTTAATGTTTGTGGTGTGCTGTTTGAATATCATATGAGTATCATATGTTACTCCTAGGATTTTGGGTGTGTGTGTATGTGTTAGGGGTGTGTTGTTTATGGTGAGTTGAGGGATGTATTCGTGTTCACCTGTCCAGCTTGTGAGCAGGGTTGCGGTGGATTTGGCTAGGGCTAGATTCAGTCTGTTTGTAGTGCACCAGCCATGTAGTGTGTTGAGATAGGGTTGAAGGAGATCTGTTGCTCTTCTTGGGTCATGGTGTGTGCATGTGAGTGTTATGTCATCTGCATAGGAGGCTAAGTTTATTTGGGGAGTATTGGGTGTAGTTATATCGTGCATGTACAGATTGAAGAGTGCGGGCGATAGGACGGATCCCTGTGGGACTCCGTTTGGAAAGTTTCTGATTTTAGATGACTGACCGGCAAAAGATACGTGTGCACATCTGCCTGCTAGGAAGTTGGCCAGCCACCTTTTTGTGTTGTTGTGCATGTTTGTGTTGTAGATTTTGTTTGTTAGGTTGTGGCGGGGGATGCATCGAAGGCTTTACTAATGTCGAGTGTGGCTAATAGTGATCTGTGTGGTGGTCTAGCTGAGTTGATGCCATCAAAAGCTCTTTGTGTAAGGTCTGTGAGAAGAGTGTTTGTGGAGTGTAGTGGCCTAAAGCCATGTTGTGATGGAGCTAGGGGTAGGTCGGGTGTAATTAGTTGTAATACTAGGCGTTCCATGACTTTGGAGGGGGAGCAAAGGAGTGTGATGGGGCGGTGCGAGGAGGGTAGCGTGGGGTCTTTGTTGGGTTTGGGGAATGTGATGATGATACCATGCTTCCAAATGTCTGGTATTGTGTTGTGTGAATAGCTGTAGTTTGATATGTTAGTGAGTGTTTGTATGCCTTGTGGTCCCAGGTGTCTGAGGTGTATGTTGCTTATGTTGTCTAGGCCACAGGCGGGTGAGTGCTTGAGATTGTTGATGATATGCTTTGTCTGGTGATTGGTGAAGGGTGTATAGTCAGGGTGTGTGGGGAATTGTCTCTTACGCCGGATGACACGTCGGTCTTGTTTTATTATATACTGTATATTATTATTATTATTATTTTTTTTTTGGTATTGTGAATATTATCAGGGCATGCAAAATACTATTAACTCTGCGTAAACAGTGATATCTCCCCCCTGTATACTGGTACACTGCCAGCCGAAATGTATTTCGTTTGTCTGTCTGTCTGTCCGGAAACTCTTCCTAGACCGTTCGATGGATTTCCACCAAACTTTGCACGGACATTCGGTGGGTCAATGTGACGGTCAGTCAAAACTATGGTTTTAATTCTTTCAATAATCATGATCCTAGGTCATAAATATGGTTCCCCCCTCGGCTGACAAAGTGTAGGACCCCCCCCCTATTCAACAATCTCCCCTCCCTAGCCAATGAGGAGCCACCTTGCGCGCGGTGGCGGGGCTTGAAGCGTGTCCGATAATCTCGCCTATTTGGGTAGCTTACCTATCTTTCTAGGGTTCGGCTTTCATTGGCCTCGTGGACCAAGTACTCCCCCTTCATCCCCGGTAAGAGTGGGGCCTTCCAGTGGTGTCACACTTCTCAGCCCAGTTTTCCTGTTGATGACTTGGTATGCTTTGGAGTTCTGTTTAGGCTATTCTTCAGTTTTTTTGGAGGGAGTTTGTGGGTGGCTACTGCTCATTCCCGTCGAACTGGGGTCGCATCTGTGGCCCCTTTACGCCAAGCCGGGGGGCTAGGTATTGTGCCAAACTCGACGGACGGAGGCACCTTCATGACACCTTTCTTCCCTGGCGTATGCTCAGACTGGATCCCTGGGGCAATGTTTTCTTTTCCCCTAAATGTGGCTCCATGGTGGGTATCGGACTGGCTTCAGTGAATGTTCTATTTTCGTGTTATGGCTTCTAACCTGCCTTTGACTGTTGACGACTCTGGCGATCTTTAGGTTTCCCCTCCTGATCCTCCCCCTTCTCTTGTCATGACTATGCAGCCTTTCCAGGCAGGCAGGACGCAAAGGCCTCCGTCAAGTAGGTCCCGTTGTCCTCCGAGAGCTGTTGGGTCCCTTCCTGAGCCAAGTTTACGAGTTCCCTTTACTAAGTTTGTGGTGGTTCGTGCCCCCAAGTGATTAGATCTGCGATGTCAAGACATTTTCCAAACTCACAGAGATTCAGTTCGTACCTGTGCCCAGGGACTACCACCTGTGTACGTCTCCTGAGGGGGTTCTGTACATGAGGGTATGGACTGTTCGTATCCGGTATCCGGGGGCTCTGAGAGTGCCCCTCACTTGGGGACCCAGGATGATTTTGCTTCAACTTTGGTAGCTGACAAAGACAGCCTTTCTGGGGTTCCAGTTACTGCGCCTAGCTCAGGTGTGACGGGGGATGCTTCTTCGGCCTCACACACGGCTTGCTTCCCAGCTCCCTCTGACCCAACCTCCTACAACCAACCTTCGGTTGATTTGGTTGGGTACAGTCAGGGTCCAGGTGACCCTGTCGTGACAACTGATCACTCGCTGAGAGCTGCGGATAAAACAAGTGTGTCTAAAAGGAGGGTCTATGTGCCTTGGTCACGTACTGCTACTAGGGCAGATATGTCTGCGGATAGAGATCCTTCCAAACCTAGAGACGCTAGATTATCATGCTCTTCCTCTTGATTGGTAAGACCGGGACACACTCCTGGGAAGAAGGGCTTTAAGACTCTTCCCAGCAAAAGTGCTACATGCCAAGGAAGCCTTCAGCCTTTGGGGTTCGTGTTGGTCAAACCGTCCTCGCCTCTTCACTTCACCACGTGTCTTCTTACTGCCGGGTGCCATCGTTCATCACTTCATCTTCCTTTCCATCCTCGTGTCGTGGGAGTGTTGTTGCCCTTCTGCAGCACCTCCTCGGTCTCTGACAGTTGAACCTCCTTACTGGGAGGCTGCTACAGCTTTGGCCAACAGAGTGTCAGGGTTAATAGGGCTCGCCCTCACAGCCCTAAAATCTAGAATCTAGAATCATCAACCTTCCACAGGCGGGTGCCCAACCCCGAAACGGGTTGAAATAGGGGAGCTATACCCCCGCCAAAGGCGGCTTTCTAGGGCCTTTCCTAGCTGATGCTGAGAGGATTGGGTTCTAGTCATGTGGTGATGGGCTGGTCTATCAGAGTGAGAGCTGAGCAATCTCTGCCACACCCATAGCTTACTCTGACTGTTCCTTTAACTTATATATTTTCTAGATCTCAAGTGACGGCGTCTCTTCCGTGGATTGACCTCCCATTCTACCAAGATTGGAAGCCAAAGCGTCACATTTTTCCCTTGCCCCTCAACTTTCTCTTCATAATTGCTGAGGGGCACAGGGCCCTGGGTGGGGCTTTGGTTTCCCGGGCGTTTCCGCACCTCCTCAGCTCCCCGCCATGGAGTGGCTTCGGTCACCTAGGCTTTATTGTGGTCGGCGGGGAGGGTTCTGTGGGGGCACTCGGTTATGGCCTTGGAATTGCTCGGGGCCTTGGGGCTGTTCGACCAGGCAGCTTGGGGAACAACAACAACAACAACAACAACCTTCCACTTTCAGTCCCAGTAATGTGAGCTGATTTGGAGTCCATTATCCGACAATTTCCAACTCCTCTTGTTTTCCTTGGCGATCTTAATGGACGCCATCCAATATGGGGTGATTCACTTTCCAATCCTCGGGGTGAGTTTCTGGCCTCTTTGGTTAGTGATTTGGATTTGGTTGTCTTGAGCAATGGAAGGCCAACCCCTTTCCAAGTTCAGACTGGCACTTCTCCCGACTGTGCCCTTGATTTTTCATGGGACGTTTTAGATGATCTGCATGGTAGTGACAATTATACAGTGTTGGTCCAGTCCTCGCGCTTTGCTCCCACTATCCGTTTGCCTCGCTGGTGTCTCGGTAGGGCTGAGTGGCCTCTTTTTGGGCAACTCTGTGAGTTTGACTTGGCTGTACATGATTTCCCAGCTATTGATGATGCATAACATTATTTTACTAAGTGCCTGTTTCAGGCAGGGCTTCGTTCCATTCTACTGGTGTTTATTCCCGGAGACCTGTACCCTGGTGGAGTGCAGCCTGCTCTTTTGCTCGGAGGTTTATAAAGCCGCTTCTCGTCGATATCATACAAACCGTGAAGTTCTCTTTCTTAAAGTTAAATTTCGCCAAAAGCGTGCTCGCTATCGATGGTGTCAAGAATTCAGCTTGAGTTTACCCTGTAATAGCTGAGAGAGAACAAATTGAATTTATAAATTATTATGGCATACATGGTGACTCCAGATCTTATTATTAAGGAATTGTTTATACTGTTGCCTGAAAACGGGAGATAATATATTTATTAAGTAGGATTGTGTGAAGGAAAACGGAGGTGACGAGTGAGCTGTCTGGTGCCAGCCTGGCAGAATGGTGCAGGCTTCACTACCAGCCGGTTGCCTTCCAGGGAGAAGAGAGTGTCATTATAGCAGCTGTGTGTGTGTGTGTGGAGAAGTAACTTTAAATTTACTGTATATTAGTGTAACACATTATGAAGTGTTCAATCTGTGGTTGTACGTTGCTGGTTTCAGATTTGACACCTTCCAGACTCTCTTGTTTGTGCCTATGTCTCAGGACAATCTTGTTTTTCATATTATGATCAGCATCCTCGAATGCCTCATTCTTTTGGCTATAGCGTTCATGAAGTTATGATGGAGCTTTATCTGTCGACGGTTTCTGTGAGTCCCGTGAGTCCGAGGGTTGCCCCCTGGGTCTTGTCTGAGACATCGTTCTGCAGCTTTTTTACAGTCACGAAGGATTCAGCCACTCCTCAGTCTCTTCTTTATTTGTATTTAGAACATTCTTCTAGTCATGATAGTTATGTGCCTGCGTATACTGATGGCTCTAAATCTGCCTATGGTGTTGGTTTTGGTGTTGTGTTCCCCGACTTCAGCCGTGGAGGTAGTCTTCCTTTAGCTGCCTTAGTTTTTACTGCAGAGTTGTCTGCTATCATTTTATATCTGAAATTGATGTTTGCTCACCAAGACAATCATTTTGCTATTTTTAGTTATTCTCAAGGAGCTCTCATGGCTCTGGAATCTTTTAATTCATCCCATCCTATAGTTTTAGTGATTTTAGAGTGGCTGTTTCTCATTCATCGTCGAGGGAAAAGAGTGGATTTTTGTTGGGTCCCTGCACATGTTGGTGTCAAGGTTAATAAAAGGGTGGACGCTCTGGCAAAAGCTGCAGCTTTGAGACCTTCACATGTAAATTACCCTCTGCCTGCTTCCGATCTGCGTACTTGCGTACTCCTCTCATGTTTGCTGTTAGTGCCCGTTGGCAGGCATGGTGGGATTGTGTTAAGCTCGGTTCACACATACACGAATTAACGTCCGTCCGGCCCCGACCTCTTAATTCGCCTGCAAACGGGCAAGGACGCCTGCAAAATCGCCTATGGTCGGTACAGGGACGTGTGGTGTCGCCAGCACATGGGACACGGGGCGGGAGACGGCGAACATTTTGTGCATGCATAAAATGGTCGGTGTGGGCCGGGGCAACTGCCACAAAACATGTCAGGCCGGACACCCACGGGAGCAGTCGACGTCTAGACGCCGAAAGACTGCGACTACGCCAACGAACGGGATGAGAACGGCGGCAAAAAACGTTGGAAGGAGAGTCGGCGATGTGTCACCGTCGCGTCACATGAGCTGGCGACACCGCATGTCCGTGTACCGACCATAGGCGATTTTGCCGGTGTCCTTGCTCGTTTGCAGGCGAATTAAGGGGTCAGGGATGGACGGGACATTAATTCTTGCATGTGTGAACCAAGCAAAAGGGGACGGGGACGGACGGGACGTTAATTCGTGCATGTGTACCATGGGGCCTCCAGAGTGATGCCGTCCTGCCAATTTTTTTGGTCGTGGCCGGACGGGACGTTAATTCGTGCATGTGTGAACCGAGCTTTACTGTTAACAAGCTCAGAGAAGTTAACAAATTAGTCTCGCCAAGAGCTTGCCCTATTATGCCTCGAATTAGAAACTGCTTCGGCTCACCTCCGCATTGGATATACCAGACTCACACACGGACCATATCCGCGAAATTAGATACGGGCACTTAAGGGAGCCCACCACGCTTTTTTTCTCTTTCTCTCCCTCTCTCTTTGGCTTGTATCCATTCAGCCCCATTCAGCCTACTGTTTTAAGACGCTTACCCCCATCCAGGTGTCAATATGTTCCTGAGGAGCGGTAGTGAGCCAGCATATATACTGTATATTTATTTTGACAGCAAGCTAAATTTGTACATTTTTCGATAGAAAAATGTCTCCGGCGAAGCCAGATTTCTCCATAGAATGCTGGCTCGCTATCGCTTGCCAGGAAAAAATCGACACCTGGATGGGGATAAACGTCTTAAAACAGTTGGCTGAATGGGGCCGAATGGATACAAGCTAGGGAAATAGAGAAAAGGAGAGAAAGATAAAAAATAAAAAAAAACGTGACCCCCCTTAACCCTTATTTAGCGGGTGGTAAGGTATTTTACACCGTGCGACCCAGGGGGCATAATCCCGAAATATTCGCTCACTTTCACTCGCCCTAGCGCCGTTAATATGGCTCCAATGCGAACGAAACGATAATTTTTGGAAAGAGCAACTCTTCGTATCCCCATATAAGTCTATTATGGATGTTATGATCGAGTGTGGAGGGTGGAAAGAGGTGAGGAAGAGGAGGTACTTTTTGGTCTATTTCCCAGCCGCGTTTGGATGTGTTGCTTTGCACTGACTTCGGCCTCCCGCGCTCTCTCTCTGGCTCGCTCGCTTTCCCTCTCTCGCGCGCTCTGTCTCTCTCTCTCTCTCTTCCTCATCCGTATATGTAATTATCATTATTATTTTCTCTAATCCGTCTTTCTTTATTTGCTTATAATATTTCTGTATTATTATATCTTTTTCACTCTTTCTTCAGTTCAGTTTCTGCATTCTCTCTCTCTCTCTCTCTCTCTCTCTCTCTCTCTCTCTCTCTCTCTCTCTCTGTTTCGCTTGCTTTGCAGGATTTTTTTATTTTTTTATATATATAATATTATTTCAACACATTTCCAAATCACCCTATGGAGTAGTGTTGACGACTCTTTTTTTTTTTTGTGGTGTTCCCAGGAGGTGTAATCCACATGTGATTGAGGTAGGCAAAAGGCAGTTATGTGATTGAGGTAGGTAAAAGGCAGTTATGTGATTGAGGTAGGGAAAAGGCAGAACTGCCTATAGCGAGTGTATGAATGTGATTGAGGTAGACAAAAGGCAGAAATGCCTATAGCGAGTGTATGAATGTGATTGAGGTAGACAATAGCGAGTGTATGAATGTATGTATGAATGAATGACATGGATGTATGAGGTGGACCAAGAACCAGATGGATGGATTAGATTCGAAACTTATGGATGTAATGGGTGATGTTGCTGATGATGATGAATGCACTTGTGTTTGGGTAGTGTGCTATTCCACCATATGAATGATTGAATGACATGAATTTATGAGGTACTTTGAAATAGATGAATGAATGATTGAATGAAGTTATGAATGACATGAATTCATGAGGTACTTTGAAATAGATGAATGAATGATTGAATGAAGTTATGAATGATTGGCAAGAAGGGAGGAGGTTAGAAGTGTTCCAGTGTGTGGTACTCGGTGTAGCAAGGAATAGGACAGAGTCCCACATCACACCGACTACACTTGGACGCGACTTCCCTCCTATGTCGGGACCTCCTTGTCGTGTGACTGCAGACGTGGCACACCTTCTTTCCGGCCACCCGGCCAGCAGCAAGTTGGTTAGGGTTGGGAGGTACAGTCACAAGCCTGTGGGTCAAGAGGTAGTCCCGGCACTCAAGGCGGCTGGGCAAATCCACGATCGCCCTCGGAACTGGTGCCGCACGTGTGGTTCCGTGCTTACGGAGGATGGCCTCTATGATGTCCTTGGAGAACAGCCTTACAGAGGTCTTTTTCCTGTGCGCGTCATCCACAGGTTGGATGCGTTGAGGACAGTGACATCAAGAAGATGGAGTACGACCTTCTTGTACCATTTACAGGTCTTCCTCAGGCAGTCAACAGCAGTGATCTGCATATCACTTTTGTCCACCAAGTCCACCAACCTCATGTTCACATTATACTCCAGGACAGCGTCAGGTTTGGAGATAACAACTACAGTCCTGTTGCCTGTGACACGTCCTGCAGGTATCTCCTCTTCCCGCTATCTAGCAAAAAAAAAAAAAAAAAAAAAATGACCGAAATCGCAGATATATAATAATTTACTTATCATTACTTACTATATCTTATAAACAATAGTAGGTAGCCAACTTACCATAATACCGATACACCAAACCGATCCGCATGCGGTTTTGTTTATCACCTGTTTACTAAAGTGCCACCATTATCGATTTTCTTCGAGCCGACTCGAGCGGGAGGGTTACCAATTGAAGTTAAATCCGCTAGCATATATTGTTAGATGTAAGACATGATAAATACCACTAGAAATATGAATTGGCAAAATCCATATAATATCACTTCGAAATTGTTCTGAAATTTCAAAACAAAACCGCTAGTGTAAGTCATTACTGCTAGATCGAAGTAAAGGTCTCTAGTACTAGCGGAAGTCGCTATACGTATTGCACACTGCCGACGGCGATACGTTGTTGACATTGTTGTTGATGTTCCAGTGGAGGGATGAACAAAATATTTTCCTTGTCCAATAATAGCTATTTCATAGTCCCACAGGACTTATTTTGATATATTTATGACCCCTGGTATGAAGGTATGTTGCCAATATAATAATAGAGACAAATAAATAGTTAAAAGGACTAATAAGCTAATAATAACGACAAATAAATAATTTACTCTGTGTATCCGAATACTCCCTGTGACCGAACTGGCCATGGCCCATATAGTTCGATTATGGGAGTGATCACTTGTAATGCCAAGCACAAATATTCAATCTTTCGTTGTTTGTATTACCGTAAGAAATTTACTGAACGCCTGAAATTAATACGCTATAAAATGCTTGCAATCAAACTTTCAAGCAATTACAAGGTCACATGCAATTATAAAAAGGTATATTGTAGACCACAATCTTCGCCAAGCTTCGTTGTTGCTTGTATTATCGTGAGAAATGTACCGTACACCCTGGTTATCGTGAGAAATTTATCGAACACCTGCAAATAATACGCTATAAAATGCTTGCAATCAAACTTTCAAGCAATTACAAGGTCACATGCAATTATAAAAAGGTATATTGTAGACCACAATCTTCGCCAAGCTTCGTTGTTGCTTGTATTATCGTGAGAAATTTACCGAACGCCTGCAAATAATACGCTATAAAATTCTTGCAATCAAACTCAAGCAATTTCAAGGTCACATGCAATTATAAATGTATAGGTAGACCCAGAGAGGAAGAGACAGAGAGAGAGAGAGTGTCGTGATAATATATATCAATTTTACATAGACTATGACCGCTCGCCACGGCCGCCGTGGACCTACTGAGCTTTACTCCACTTATATTCACCCTCCCTCCCTCACCACACAGGGAATTATATAAGGAAATTACCGTATTTTAGGGTTTTTGCAATCGTGTTGCACGATCGTTGCAAGACAACCAGTGATCGTAGAAGGATGGTTCGGGTGTCATTGGAAAGCTCAATTTATGCCCTTTCAGGGATACATACTTGTATTACGCTCTGGGTCTGGTTTATGCATGAAAAAGAGCACGGAAACAACCCCATGTAGGGTAAAAAAAAAAACGCTGGGCGGCACAGTGAAATATACTCCACCACCCGCTCGTAAGGTGATAAAATGCTTGCAATCAAACTTTCAAGCAATTATAAAATGTAAATTGTACTTACCAACACCCACACCAGCATGTTCTTCGTCAGGAACGTCTCCATTTTGCTCAACGGTCTGTGCAACATCAACCACAACATTTGCGACACGCAAATTATGCTTGGGGTGAAAGCCTATGATCAGTATATTTTCGTCTTCCGAGTCATCCACACTATCAAAACTCTCACCCAGACCTTCCATGGTTTCATTCAACAGCCTATTAGAAAGTTCTGAAAAGTTCAGCATGATACCTAGTTCCTGGGCGGTGAGCCGGGCGTGATGAGTGGGCCGTGATGAGTGATGAGCCGGGCATGATGAGTAGGGTGGCGCGACGCACTAGGGGCCACCAAATCGGACACGGGCAAATCTTGACCTTCCATTACGGCTGTTTGAGGGTTACTGAGTTATGGTCACGCAGTGGGGATGTGTGGGTGGGACCTTGTAGTACACCGCCTGACCACCAAGTTTCGCTTTCCACCTAAATTAGGGCGGCAATACGCCCACGGACTTAAGTCCGACCCCGCTATTTAGTCCAATTTTCTCGTTTCGGACTTAAGTCGGACCCCGATCTTTAAGGGTTAAGGGTAGATTTGTGTGTGTAGTCTGTAGAGGCAACCATGATATATATACTGTATATGTCATGAAAGGCGTCGACGGACCCCACAAGCCTAATTTATCCCGAGAATGACAGGGCTGTATGGTACGGAGTTTTCTTGTACAGTCAGATATTGGCCTTCATGTAGGTCATATTTACAGTATACTTCTGCAAAATTATATATATTTTTTTCTCAACGATAGATAGATACACAGACAGACAGATAGATAGATAGACAGACACACACAGACAGATAGAGATTGACAGACAGACAGCCAGATAGATAGATAGAGATAGAGAAAGAGAAAAGATAAATGAAAAAGAAAGGGTCGGCCGAGGTGGAGGCAGTAAATGGGATTGTCCTGACTGCCTTAGCCAAAGCAGCCAACCGCGGGGAAGGTGAGGCAATTGTCCTTAACTTGTGGTGCTTACCTTTAATAAACAGACAGGGCCAGTAATCAACAATAGTTACCATTGGCACTGAATATGTACTATAGTCTATTCGCTCTAGGTAGGCGAGAAATCAAAACCTCTAACCTCTGTACCTCAAAAACGACTAGAGTAATCGAGCTAATATTTCTACCATTTGGGAAGAGTCGGTCAAGAAATAGATGTGGTAATTTACAGCCAATTTGCTTTAGCCATTTTTGAGCTTCAGCCTTACGGACAAATCAACTTGATGGTTGGGTTTGTTGGGTTCAAATTTACGATGATGGCATGAGTTAATACTTATTATGTAATACACTCAGTACTAGTAATGAAGCAATATGACACAATTAACCATAGTTGCAGAAATGTATCTAGTATGTAGTCGTAAATCGCTGTAGTTCAATGTATTCAAGTAATACAGCAAGTGTGTACGTAAGCATTTTTAGTATATGCATCAATAGCGGTTTGTTTTTCAACCCTTTCTTTTTGTCCTTCACACTACTAATAAGCAAACCATTTCATAGAGGCGCCGTTTGCCACATAGTTTCATTCTTGTGCGTATGATTAACACCTTACGAGCGGCCTATGCGGTTTATTTATGTGTACCGCCCAGCGGGGTGTTTTTAGCCAAAATAGGGCTGTTTACGTGATCATTTTCATGCCTAAATAAGACCCAGAACGTAAAACAAGTATCTATCCCTCAAAGGGCATAAACAGAGCTTTCGAATGACACCATAACGATCCTTGTATGATGGATAGTTTTCTTGCAATAACCGTGCAACGCGAGTGCAAAAAGCAGGTAATTCGGTACTTTCGGTACATAATTGAGTATGTAGCGAGTGAGAGAGGGAGGAGGGAGCTGAGATTTGTGTCAGTAGGTTCGCCGCGGTGGTCTGGAGCAGTCATACGCTCGCTAGTCTCCTGCCACCACTTGTCTCTCTCTCTCAGCCACATTACGTGCTGAAATTGCCACTCGACCTATGTCGAGCGCCGCCACATAGTCCAGCTTTATTTAACTCGACTTAAGTGGTGAGCCGCTTTTTAAGGGTTAATATATATTTGAAGACTAACTTTGCAATGGTTTGGTAGATGAGAAATGAGATGTACGTGTTAGAAAAGAGGCCGTTAATGTTGCAAAAGAGAACACAAAATGTGCCAGGCTGTGATCCAGACATTCTGAGGAGTCGTCAACTGAAGGGGATTGACTGATCATTGATTGGAACTAGTCGGGTCCTTTTTCCGGGTAATTCCGAGGCCTGTCGATAGATGTATGTGAACAGGAAAAAAACAAATTATCTTCTAAAATACGAAGCTAAATATACATTCTAGGACACGAATCAAGGTCTTAAGAGTTTGCATATATTAATCAATTATTTATCTATTATATAGCCTACATTTTGAAGGATGTGTTGATGTTCGTCGATTCTAATTGAGCCAGGACTTAATTTAAATCTTGGAGTGTATATTCACGGTCATTAATTCTGATACAATTTGATGTCTCAAAATGTTAAGGAACCTGTCGGGAATTTAGATAAAGAGGTTAAATTGCATATCACTGGTACATGAAAATATCCCAACAAATAGTTATATAATAATTACCAACGAAGTATTCGATGGGTGTAATCCAGTCCCCCACACACGGCTAATTCAATTGCATGACATGTAGGAATGTTCACATAATACAATATCGATACAATGAACTTAGGTTAGAGGACTGGTAATGTAGGACTGTTGATATAGATTAATAATTGTAGCACATGGTGAACAATGGGTTGAATCAGAGCCGGGGGGAAGTTGTTGGCTGTATGGTGTTGATTGAGAGACTAAAGGGCCGGCGTCCGATCGCTTTGCGAAATTACATATGGCTGCCGGCTCATAATAATTATAACCCATAACTTGGTTTCATGATACATCTAGAGCTGATGTATTACAGTTAATATTTAACCTACACTTAATAATAAACTACAATACATAAAGAACTAGCCTAAATCGTACATGCGATACGATACCGCCAAATTCAAATGCCCTATAGGACCTAAACTGTCGGGTTCATTACCCTATTCCCGACAGAACCTCAGAAAACAAACTTATTGATTATTTATTTTTTAACTGATATTTGTATTTCGGAGCTTCCTTTAAATTTGTTGAGTCATAAACATTTATGAGAAACAACTTAGGAAATGTATGTATCAGCATTAACCCCTTCTGTACTGGTGCCGTCCTATTAACTTTAGGCTATTCTGGCTAATGTCTTGATAGCGTAATGCATAAATGCGCGGAATTTCGGTGTGTATATCCTAGGTTCGAGTCCTTGGAGTGCCACATGTTGATTTCATTAATTGAGTTTAGAAGTAAAGTAGGTTGGTGACAAAATATGTACTATTAGACGGTTTTATTAAGTTTTAACTTTTGACTATAACATATCCTTCTTGAACTGCATAAAACCGTCTGAATATAGCGAGAATACATTTAAAAAGACGTCGCACGCCGGTACAGAACGGGTTAATGACCGCGACTACACATCAGATGATCCTTTCCTCTTGCTCGTCAAATTTCCGTATTATTGGTAACAAGGTCATTCCTACCCCGTTCATTACCAACTCGCTACAACAACAAAGTTTATACCAAAGCCATAACGCTTCAACTACTCTAAATTCATCAGCGCTATAAATACAGACCAAATAGGATTCATGGAAATTCGAGTTCTCATAACTATTATCTCGCATGGTTGGGAATTTAGAGTTGTATGATAAGAATGAATACTATTAAGTTTTTAAATGTTATAATTGCACATATTTTTGTAATAACTTGGTTATTATACATATGTGTACATGTGTGAGCTTGTGTGTACGATAAATGGATATTTGGCAAAATAAGTTACTTTTGGACTTTACACTTTGCATGTGTAGAATAAATAAATAATGTGTGCTGAGAATCAGTCAACCATACACACACACGTATATATATATATATATTGTTACGTATCTTGATCCTCAAGTGGTTAACTTGATGAAACCAGATATCACAGAGATATATATTAAGGTATCAGTCAGCTGAAGGCAAAACGAAAGTAAAATCTAATAAAATTATTTCCTGTTGTTGCTTCCTTTCCTTTTGGATCTTAGGACTTGGTATCCTTTATTGACTGATACTCTTTAATTATGAAAAAATACTGAAACTAATTAAAGTCATGTAGTATTTATAAAGAATTATTATTTAACCGAAGCTTAGTAGGCTATGGTTATGAACCGAATAAGTTATATCTAAAGAAGGACTATTAATTATATATCAAGTCTTGAAAGATAAATATTAAGGTAAGAATATTTCTGTCTCTTACCCTTTTTGAAATCAATAGCTAGTTTTCTTATATGTCCTTTTATTTATATTTAATGTAGTTATTATTCTTGGTTCTTGTCTTACGTTAATAGTTATATATTATTATTATCAGGATTAATATCAAAGTCACATAAAAAGTTAGATATATATTTAATAATTAGATAAATGTATTTCTTAACCACGTAACATTGAGGTTTGATTATGAGTAAATTAAGTTACAGGATCGCTTCATAGATTCGATTCAGGTCTCACTCAAATAATATGAAAAGCAAAAATAATATTTTGAAGCTAAAAGAATTTTCTTCAGCTTAGGAAATCACTAGAAGTAACATTAAAACAGCCATGTTAGTCTAAGGCGATATTACTAATAAGAGACAATAGTATCACCGTTCTTGTTCTTAGCAGCAATGTAAGCTTAATTAAAAGAAAATTAAAGAACTCGCAAGTATTAATATAAAACAATAGTATTACTTTTATCATAACCCAATTACTTGAAGAGTTGCTTTAGTCCTCAAGTCAGTCAACTAAAATAGTTAAGTACATAATAGTAGCGTTAACGTTAATTCCCAATAACATATCTCACTAACCAACATACTGTAAGTGTTTACACCGAACACACTTAACACACACTTATATAATCTGACTGACAGTCACAATCCCATTATAATACTTCACCCCGTCTTCCTCCAGCTGCAAGTTCACCTTCCCAACTCCAAATGTGACTGATTTGAATGCCCACTATTTGGGTCTTATATACTATGCAATGATGGTGTAGGAACAAATCAGGAGGCGGGGGATGGTGCGCGCCCCAATCACAGCTCCTCTAGTTGCGTAGCAGGTGCGTGATCCAATGGCGTTGATTATCGTCATAGCGTCGGGTCATCGAAGTAGTTTGCAGGGTCCCATATGACGCACGCAGGTGTGAAGGCTTGTTTGCTGGTATGCAGGCGAGCGGATTTCCACTCGCTGGTTCGCTCGCTGGTCTGCTTCGCCGCCCTGGGTAATTCGGCACTCCTTCAACTCTTAATTCTAACTCTTAAATAAACACATACAGGGCTCCGTATGTCAGACCTCCCCCCTAGAAAAGAGTTTAAGGAGTATAGTACATAATATACATAATACATAATCATATTCACCACCAGATTGGCAACAGCAAGATTATAATGAGGATATAATAAGGATATCACCCAAAGTAGGCAACTTCTCCAGGTACCACATCAGAACATAGCCGGAACGTAGCTGGAGCGTTATTCGAACTGCAAGGCATTATCTCACAGCTGAAGGCTTGAAAGCGCACTACTAAAGCATGATATTTACCTCGCTACAAGGGAGAGCTAATTGCCAAAATCCTCTCATTAAGTAATCTTACCGCTGTATGAGGCCAACCAGGTAAATTCAATCTTTAATAGATACGTGAGAGGCAATCGGCTAGCACGTTCTGGACCCCCTTAATATGTTTAACATCCAGCGAGTATTCCTGCAGCAACAAACCCCACCTGGTCAGTCGTTGGTTTTTATTTTGGAACTTATGCAAAATTTTTAAGGGGTGATGGTCAGTATACACAGCGATGGCACCAGAGGCAGATTGCACATAGACAGCAAAGTATTGAAGGGATAAAATTAATGCTAACAGCTCCTTCTCAATGACTGAATAGTTACGTTGAGCAGAATTTAATTTTTTACTAAAATAGCACACAGGATGCAATACTTCACAGTCGTCTTCCTGTAGCAATACTGCACCAACCCCGGTTTTGCTCGCATCCACTGCTAGGGAAAAAGATCTGTTAAAATCAGGAGCTCGGAGTACAGGATAATTTGATAAAATATATTTGGTAGCATTAAAGGTCTCCTCACATTCGGAGGACCACTCAAACTTCACATCCTTACGGAGAAGATCTGTCAGGGGAGCTGTTAACCTAGAAAAGTTTAAGATGAAACGCCAATAATAACCAATCATTCCTAGGTACCTTTGGATATGTTTCTTAGTGCTAGGAGTTGGGAATTTTAGAATAGACTCTACCTTTGCTTGAGGAGGTGCAACCTGCCCCTGACCTACCATATATCCCAGATACTGGACCGTACTCTTTACAAAGGTGCATCTCTTAAGATTTACCACCAGATTGGCATCAGCAAGATTTAAGAACAGCAATCTAAGTTGGCAAAGATGCTCCTTCCATGACTGTGAAAAGATAAAAATATCATCGATGTAGATAACGCATCCAGGTACCCCTTCAGTCACCAAATTTATGAGGCGGTGGAATGTAGCTGGAGCGTTTTTCAAGCCATAGGGCATTACGTTACAGCAGAAGGCTTGATTATTGACTACATTGCATGATATTTCCCTCGCTCTAGGTGTGAGAGCTACTTGCCAATATCCCTTCATTAAGTCAATCTTGCTGATATAGGTGGCTGTACCAATATGGTCAATGCAGTCGTCGATCCGTGGCAGTGGGTAGGTATCGTTCTTTGTGACGGCATTAACTTGCCTATAGTCCATACATAACCTATGGCTCCCGTCTGGCTTTGGCACAAGTATGACCGGACTACTCCACTGGCTTAAGGCCCTAGTGATCAGCTCGTTTGACAACTTGAAGTCAAGCTCGACCTGCAGTATACTCCTGCGTTGTGGTGAGACACGGTAGGGGGATAGTTTAATGGGTGTTGCATCCCCTACGTCGATGTCGTGCACGGCCAAAGAAGTGAGCCCTGGAGTATCACGGAACACACTGGGAGACTGAGATAAAACAGAGATTAGTTGGTTCGCTTGATCAGAGGGAAGATGACATAGTTTAGATGGTAATTCCCCCCAAGCTACTGAGTTATACTTAAAGTTGGATAGGCTACATGACAAGTCAAAGTCTGCATGGATACCTTCAGGCTCTGGAACAGTCTGTTGCGGGTCAGTAAGAGAACTAAAGACTTCGTCCGCACCAGGCTGTCCACAGGTCCTGACATTCACTGCCACAGTGGGAGAATCTGGAGGAGAGGAATCAGGGGACCTATGGTAGGGTTTCAACATATTTATATGGAATACTTGCGTGGGCTGTCTCCTGTCTGGGGTAGTTACTAGATAATCGGTAATGCTCACCCTCTGAATGATCTTATATGGGCTCCTAAACTTGGCAGATAAAGGTTGGCCAAAAAGGGGGAGCAGGACCAAAACCTCATCACCGGGCTGAAATTCCCTCTCACGGGCTTTTCTGTCATACCAGTTCTTCATGGAGCTTTTAGCCACTGTCAAGTTTTGAGCTGCAAACTCACATGAGGATCTCAGCCGGGTTTTGAAATCTGAAACATACTTGAGGAGGTTTTGGCTCCCCTCCTGGCCAACTAGGCTATCCTGCAATAGTTGCAAAGGACCTCTTACCTGGTGACCGAAAACTAGCTCATTAGGGGAAAAACCCAGGGATTCAGTTGGAACCTCACGAGTAGCAAATAAAAGAAAAGGTACCCCCTTATCCCACTCAACTCCGGTCTCTGTACAATATTTACGCAACATGGCTTTCAAAGTTTGATGAAACCGTTCGAGAACCCCTTGACTCTCTGGGTGGTAGGTGCTCGACTTCACATGCTCGATACCCAACTCCTTCAGGGACTGCTGAAAAATGTTAGAGGTAAAATTAGTTCCTTGATCACTTTGCAACTCATGGGGGAAACCCATTCTGGTGAAGAATTTGAGCAGTTCCAAGATGACAGTTGGAGCAGAGGTAGTCCTTAAGGGTCTTAAGGGTCTAGCCTCTGGGTAGCGAGTTGCCAGGTCCATAATCGTTAATAAATAAATGTTACCTTGGGAAGTCTTTGGCAATGGGCCTACAATGTCCACTACCACCCGAGTAAAAGGATTCTCGAAGACGGGCAAGGGCACCAGAGGATGTACAGGCACCTTCTGATTGGGTTTTCCTGTCATCTGGCAGGTGTGACACACTCTACAAAACTCCACTACTTCTGCACGCATTCCTGGCCAGTGAAAGTGGGCTCTGATTCTGCCTAGAGTTTTTCTCACACCTAGGTGTCCTGCCAATGGTATACAATGTGTCATTTCCAAGATATCTCTACGACAAGGTTTGGGGACTACTACGTGATGGACGTCCCAGGCCCCGTCATCGATTGGTTTGTGTGGCTGTCTCCATCTACGCCACAATACTCCTCCTTTGAGGTAAAAACATTCACCACCCTCCTTCTCACATTCCTCTTCACTCACAGCCCTGGCAGCTAACTCCTTGCATTCTCTATTATCTCTCTGTAGCTCTACCAGGCCACCTAGGACAATTTGGAGGGGTTTCATGGTCATCGTTAGGGTCAAGATGAGCCATAAAGGTGTCAGATAAATCCACCTCAGTCACATCATCAGGCACAGTTGGAGCGTCATTCACACTCTCATCATCCCTTTCATCAACTCTTACATTCGGTACATTTCTGTCTGAGGGAACTGCTACTTGAGACATTGAATGTGTGACAGCACACACAGGGAAAACTGTTGGCATCTCCTTTTCGAGCTCACCGGTTAGTGGCTCGTTAACAGGGGAAAGTGACAAAATGGGGTCTGGTCGGACCTTCTCACCTGCTACATCATTCCCCAAAAGGAGTGTTACCCCGGGCACAGGGATATCTTGGGACCTACACAAAGCTATGGTGGCCTCACCCTGTAGTAACTCACATTCAATTTCGCCTTTTACCAAGTATGCATAAAATTGGCCTCCAGCACCTCTCATTATAACTGGTTCGCCAGGTGGGCACTCAGTGTAAGGATTCACCATGAGGGTGCTAGTAGAACCTTTGTCTCTCAGAATTTTTACCTCATGCATGCAACCATTTAATCTCACGTGGCCAGATGAAATAAAGGGACGGTAACTGTCCTGCACTGATGGTGAAATTATTATTGGCTTAACCCAGTGGGTTGCATCACGCATGCTACTACACCCCTGTCTAGATGGTTTACGTTAGCTGCTAGGTACTCCTTCTGTCGGGAGTCCTGTATTAAAGGAACTTTTGGTGCTAGATACTCCTTCTGTTGGGAGTCCTGCATTTAAGGCACATATGGAGTTTGAGATACGGTGGCAACTGTCTTCCCCGATCTCTCGGTTCTCTCCTTGGCCCAGCACTGATAAGCTAGGTGGCCTCTCTTGCCACAGAAAGTACATACTTTAGGGGATACGGGAAAGTTCCTTCTTTGAGCATTACTATTACTTTGGGCCCCACCTCTGTTACCATTGCCCTGAGTCGCATTTTAAGTTGGGGG
Organism: Paralithodes platypus; assembly: GCA_032716605.1. NCBI lineage: Eukaryota > Metazoa > Arthropoda > Malacostraca > Decapoda > Lithodidae > Paralithodes > Paralithodes platypus. Next base: position 23,818,387 of record CM064507.1, on the reverse strand, counting down.
AACAATTCTATTTTGGCTAGCTGGGGAAGACGTTACAGGCTTGTGACTGGGTCTGTCAGATTTGTGATTGGGATACTTAGAATTAGAACTAGAATTATCGTAGGGCTTCTTTCCACGAAATTTGTTGTTGAGCACGTATGTGTCAGCCATGTCAGCGGCGTCGGCAAGACAATCTACCTTTTTCCCCCTCAAATGATAGGCTACAGAAGAATCAATTTTCCATAGGAAATTTTCTAACAGGACCAACTCCTTCAGATCGTTGTAGCTGGTGACTTTCTTACTCTTGACCTAATGATTGAAAGTATTAGTCATGGTCCTGGCAAATACCTTATGGGTTTCTTCTACTTTCTTCTGTTTTTTACGGAAAGATTGCCTGTAAGCCTCAGGATGTAATTGATAGGTTTTTAGGATAGCTTCTTTGAGATTGTCATAATCCTGCCTAACCCCTGCTACTTCTGACAAATACGTGGCTCGAGCCTGCCCTGTCAAAATGGTTTGTAACATAAAAGGCCATTGATCTCTTGTCCACCTCATACCTCCAGCAACTTCCTCAAACAAAACAAAGAAATCCTGCACATTATCCTCAGTGAAAGGTGGAATGACACTGGTCATAGTTAATCCCAGAGGGGGAGCAATTAAGGGAGCCTTTGTATCGACATTTAGTTGAGCTATACGATATTGATATTGATATTGTTGGTCGTTGCTCTGGCTTGTTCGGCTTTTATTCTGGCTAGTTCTAGTACTTGATCAATGGTAAAACCAGGTGGCAATTGTTCATCAAGTTGGCTAGGTTTACTCGGGATCCCACCAACTGCTCCGTCTCCCTCCCCGCCTTCTACAGGGAACAGGTGGGTTTTTATTGTCTGAGCCACCTCTACTTTGGACATGTTTGAGACAGTTAACACGTGGAGCCCCGGCTAGTTTTGTAATGTTTGTTCACCAGAACCCGGCCGGTTTTTAAAAAATTGTTTTATTCCAGAAACAATAGCGAATGGGTTATGAATGAAGGAAAAACCACGAAAACATTGTGAACAAACATTACAAAACTAGCCGGGGCTGGACGGGTTAAAGAATGGTCTTACAGAGCCCCCGAAAACGTATTTTACAAGAGTAAAAAATTTAAGGCAATTACCCCAAAAAACCAGGTTATTGCGCGCTCACGCGCACGCACGTGGACTTTGAGAGTTTTCAACCATGGGCACGGTTGCGTGGGATACGTACACAGTTTCCATACAAATCTGAGCCCTCTTGAGTGGCTACACCTGACGTTACGGTCGGCGCAATTAGGGTGACGCGCCAGACGCGTCTCTGGGGCTTTGCGTTACATACATCGCCGACGCGTCAGACGCGTCGCTGGGGCTGTACGGGTTAACTGGAGATGTGAGGCAAGCACTTTCAGTTCGGATTTTGACAGACGGTCAATATCAGGGGCTGTGGGTTCTGATTCTATGAAAACTCGAGCATCTTCGTCATTAATTAGATCAGGCATGATTAATATTTGATTTGTAAGTAGTGAAACGGTAATGAAACTGAGTGAAACTGTATGAAACGAATCCTGGCGAGGTCGCCACTCTTCTGTTACGTATCTTGATCCTCAAGTGGTTAACTTGATGAAACTAGATAGCACAGAGATATATATTAAGGTATCAGTCAGCTGAAGGCAAAACGAAAGTAAAATCTAATAAAATTATTGTCTGTTGTTGCTTCCTTTCCTTTTGGATCTTAGGACTTGGTATTTAATTATGAACAAATACTGAAACTAATTAAAGTCATGTAGTATTTATAAAGAATTATTATTTAACCGAAGCTTAGTAGGCTATGGTTATGAACCGAATAAGTTATATCTAAAAAAGGACTATTAATTATATATCAAGTCTTGAAAGATAAATATTAAGGTAAGAATATTGTTGTCTCTTACCCTTTTTGAAATGAATAGCTAGTTTTCTTATATGTCCTTTTATTTATATTTAATGTAGTTATTATTCTTGGTTCTTGTCTTACGTTAATAGTTTTATATTATTATTATCAGGATTAATATCAAAGTCACATAAAAAGTTAGATATATATTTAATAATTAGATAAATGTATTTCTTAACCACGTAACATTGAGGTTTGATTATGAGTAAATTAAGTTACAGGATCGCTTCATAGATTCGATTCAGGTCTCACTCAAATAATATGAAAAGCAAAAATAATATTTTGAAGCTAAAAGAATTTTCTTCAGCTTAGGAAATCACTAGAAGTAACATTAAAACAGCCATGTTAGTCTAAGGCGATATTACTAATATGAGACAATAGTACACCGTTGTTGTTCTTAGCAGCAATGTAAGCTTAATTAAAAGAAAATTAAAGAACACGCAAGTATTAATATAAAACAATAGTATTACTTTTATCATAACCCAATTACTTGAAGAGTTGCTTTAGTCCACAAGTCAGTCAACTAAAATAGTTAAGTACATAATAGTAGCGTTAACGTTAATTCCCAATCACATATCTCACTAACCAACATACTGTAAGTGTTTACACCGAACACACTTAACACATACTTATATAATCTGACTGACAGTCACAATCCCATTATAATATTTCACCCCGTCTTCCTCCAGCTGCAAGTTCACCTTCCCAACTCCAAATGTGACTGATTTGAATGCCCACTACTCGGGTCTTATATAATATGCAATGATGGTGTAGGACGAATCAGGAGGCGGGGGATGGTGTGCGCCTCAATCACAGCTCCTCTAGTTTCGTAGCAGGTGCGTGGTCCAATGGCGTTGATTATCGTCATAGCGTCGGGTCATCGAAGTAGTTTGCAGGGTCCCATATGACGCATGCAGGTGTGAAGGCGTGTTTGCTGGTATGCAGGCGAGCTGGTTTCCACTCGCTGGTTCGCTCGCTGGTCTGCTTCGCCGCCCTGGGTAATTCGGCACTCCTTCAACTCTTAATTCTAACTCTTAAATAAACACATACAGGGCTCCGTATGTCAGAATATATACTGTATATCCGTAGTAGGTTCGCCTTAAGGGTATCGAATCTTGTATATGAATAGTAGGATAAGAGCCAGAGTCGTATACATTATGGCATGTATTGCAAATTGTCGGATGTACAATCGCGCTAAGAAGTCATGACTCGATTTCCAGTACCTTTCGTTCAGAAAGTGCTATCTGGCAACAATTGAGGTTCTACTATAATACAATTATTACACACCGGGGAGAACTATATTTAAGAAAAAATGCCAAAAACATGATATATAAGTATTGTTGCAATATATTTATCTCATTATGTGAGAGGAAACCATATAATACGAAAGTTGAGACTAAGCCAAACGAAAGAATGTGAAACTCGTAGTATTTCGCTCACTTGATTCCGGATTAATATGTGGAGGAAGTCTCTTAATGCTTGTATTACTTTTTAAGCCAATAATACTGGGAGAAAAGTATCTCGTAATGTTAAAATAAACTGTTAAAAGTTATATTCAAACCATGAGTGTCAATAAATCACGTAAATAAACGTATAACAGTATTTTATTCCACATTTAATTCTCTAAGCGATGCGACATTCTGCTTGAAAGACCGAGCCATCTCCAGCATATTTTGTTAGAAAGTTTGAATAGTCGAGAACAGCTTGTAATTTGTAAAGACAGACGATGAAATTTCACTTATAAAATATGTAATAACCCATAGGACCTCCCATATAGGAACAGAAGATGGAAAGGCAAGACAAGTAGTAAGGACAAAGGTGGATATAAAAACAGGAGTGATGCACTCCGCCTCATATCCTGACAGTGACTGACTTGCGTCTTGCAGGGTGGCAGCAGCAGCAGGGCCGTAGGCCTCCAGGTTGTAGGATGCCAGATAGCGCGTGGAAATTAATTACTTTCATTATTCTATAAAGAAATTGAAAGCAAACCTTACTTATATGTATTCAAACTACAACATCAATATAATTTAGAGAGCATAAATAGGTTAATTTTGTCAGTAGGCCAACTATTGGGAATATCCCGAGCCCTATAGTTTTAAATTTGGAAAAGACCGGGCTCCGATGGGCTGAGGAGAGTTGCCAGCAGTAGCCAGATTTGGCTACTATTGTCCGATCCTTAGAAAAATCGAGTCATGACATCTTAGCGCGATTGTACAGTACCTACATCCATCTTCAGATATGTATATCGACCCTAAAATAAAATAAAACCCTATATTTGTAAAAAAAATAAAAATTTAGGATCATTTTATCTAATTCAATAATTAAAACTTATACAGAAGAATGTTAGTCATATAAAACCGTTTACATGCTCTAAGTATTTGTAACAAAAATAATATGAATTTGATCATACAAGCAATTCGGAGTAAAACAGTTGTTTGTTTGAAAACTTACACAGGATGTCATTGAATCGATACTTCCGATCAAATTATATAATGGCTAAATAACATTAGTTTTCTCGAACCTTATTAACCTGTAGAGTACCGGTGACATCCTTTTCATTATATTCTGGCTAATACTAATCGATTTTATTCAGTTTAGGAAGGATCTCTAGCAGTTATAAAGCTTCGAACTAATCAACCCTTTTAGCTACCGCAGACCCTTCCAAAGCTGAATATAATTATCTAAATATAGCTACAATAAATAATTAACAGACGTCGCTGGTACAGGAAGGGTTAAGTAACTATATATTTACTAAGACAGTGATTTAACACAACATATGAAATATAAATCCACAAAACCGCAATAGAGAGGCGATCAATTAAAAAGTTAATAGATGAATTACCTATATCGTAGCATATCTAAAACTCGGTTTTACGATAAATTGCAATTTGATATATTTCTTCAGTTTGGACCATTATACATGACACTTTCATTACTGTATTTAGATGAAAGAAAGGACTTGACAACTTTGTGAAAAATAACTATTGCTCAAACAGTTTTCACACAATTGTCCTTTGTGTCATTTAAATACAGTAATGAAAAAAAAGAAAACAAAAAAGAAGGTCCCACCCCTTTCCCATTCTTAAGTAAGCCATTTTAGATTTACAGAAGAGTGACCATTACTTGCATTACTGCATGTCCACAAACATTTCAGTAATGTAAGCATGTTTCCTTCTATTTTTTTTTTTTTTTTTTTTTTTTTTTATTAGGTGACCGTTACAAAGTGGTGTACAATCTATCTTATTCTTATTCTAGTTACATTCTAGTTTATCTTATTGTACCAGTACCTCCCTACAATCAACCTAGTTGTTTCCCAATTCGGCCCTCCGCCACGACCATTTCAAAGTCCAAGTCTCTTACTCTTGTCCTCTGTAGCGGGGAGGACCTTGTACCCCTGAGACATAGGAGTTCAGACCTGAGAAGAGAGAAAGAGAGCCGGCATCTCATCCAAGTTATGACTTGGCTTCTATGCTGGCGCTTTTTCTCCGATATTTGTTCAGCTAATCTGGCATAGAAGACACTTGCAGAAGGTCCCATTCCTCCCGACGATGAGAAGACCAGAGGAGTAAACCTTCCTTGATCCCTGTTCAAAAAAAAATCTTCATAAGCGCGTTTTTTCTCACTTTCGTTTCTCAAGTATGCCACCTTGAGTCCTCGCTCGCGATATGTTTGTGCTCTTGGGTTGAAGATTCTGATGTCGAAAAAAACCTGTTGTCCCCTCGTCCAAAAACCTCAAGCACTTACGTCCACTCTTGCTTCATTTGAAGTATTTGCAGTATTGTGGGCCAAGCGCTGTCCGTCCATAGGCAGAAGTTCCGGTTCGATTCTGACATCATGGCACACCTCGTCCAGCATTTGTGCAGTGATGTCTCGTACTTCATCATGCCGGATACAGATGAATCCTCCTTTCTTACAGGTCATACAGTGGTCTGAGTTGTTTATTTCACCACATGCACATTTCAGCGGCAGGTTCGAAACTGGCCAACCATACCTCAGGCTACGGCATCATTGAATTCTTGTTTATTTAAGCTGAAGCCTTTTTCCTTTATTAGTAGTGAAGTGAGCCAATTTGAAGCCCCTGTGTCTTGTGCCATCTAAACTCTCATTTTCAGTTCTTCCCTACATTCGGTCTTAATTTGTTCTAGGCTATGTTTCTGTCTCTCTTCTCTGCTCTTTGTAATTTCCTGTCTTGCATTTCGTTGTTCCTCTTCGTCCACCTCATCATTTTCATTTTGCTCCCGTATTTTTTCTGTCAGAGACGTAGTAAGTTTAAGGGAATTTTGGTACTCATGTGGTGCCGCCTCAACTGGGTTTATGATCCCCATACCTCCGAGCCTTGGCGGAAGCGCTAATAGATCTCTTACCTCTTGCGTGACGCCTTCCATCTCGGTTAAGGGGAGATATCCACTTGAGGGACTTTTTTCTTGACCCCCTTCTCCCTCTTGTCTAGCCCCATTGGTCCTGAGATGTTAAGACGTTTGCCCCATTAGTTTGGGGATTTTAAGAATTTCCGCCCCATTCTGTCAATTTTAAGACCTTTCGTGCCATTTAGGTGTCGATTTTATATTGGCGAGCGATAGCGAGCCTGTAATTTAAGGGTAATCGGCCTTCGGCCGGGACATTTTTCTACCGAAAAATTTACAAATTTATCTTGAAAGGGGTTCGAGGGGGTGAAATTTTAAGATTGCTGGAGGAGTAGGAAACCAACTAAAAACCTCCCCTTAAAGCAGGTATGAATGCTCCTCTGATTGCTTCTTCCAGCAGTTGGAGTATCTGTCCAATGTCGGGCACTGTTCTCATAAGAAAGGTCCATCTGTGCTTCACACCATATGTGAAGGCAGTATATGCAGCATGTGGTTCAGATTTCGCAATGTCTGCCAGGGTTTTCACTTCCTTTACCCACTCCGCTACCTTTTTTCGCACATAGTCTCTCCTGCATTCCTCTGTGCCTATTACTGTTCCCAAATGGCATTGACCCTCCTTTGTAATCTTCACTCTTATCCCATCAAAAGTCTGCACCGCTTCTTCATACTTTTCTTCTTTCACTATTAGTACAGATTTACTAGCATTAGGATGGTACCCAATGACTTCGTGTGACGCTCACCGCTTCCCCAAGAACCGCATGGCTTACTCGCTAGGACTCGCCAGGGCAGAGAATGTAGCTACAGTCTACCTATCATTGTGTACTTTCCTTCTCGAGAAAGCTTGTGTTGCAGACAGTTCAGAACTGTTCTTTGTTTTCGTCTGTCACAATCCTTTCTATTTTATTTAGTCAATTGAAAGTATTGTGTTAAGTAATTGAATGATGGGAAGGCGAGCGGGAGAGAGAGAGAGAGAGAGAGACCAGGAGGTGTGACTTGGTGGTGAGTGTGGCGCATGGCCGGCCCCCTTACATAGGCATCGCGGGATTCGTTGCCTCCTGCCTAACACGGCCTACTAGGAGGCTGCTTACTGGGCGACTGCCGCGCGCCCGCGTGCCATTCCTGCGAACTGGGACTCCACCCATGCGGTCCCTGGAAATATCCTGGTCAGATCCGTCCCAGACAGCATACTCTAAGCATCTCCCTTGAACTGTTCCACACTCTTGTCTTAGAATCTTTCTCTTCTACCGCCTCTATCATTTCCACTACTTCCTCACCTTTTATTAATATCAATCCCCCTCTGGTTCCCTGCATCCACACCTTGAATTGGTGGCCAGACTGTATTATATGCTGGATCTCACATTTCTTATGTACTAGGCTAAGGTTGAAGATAGTCATTGTTTTTTGGGGAGATTGTATTGCTCGGACTGTCTCCATCAATTACTAATGTTTCTACAGGGTTAAATAATGCTAGACTAGGGATCAGGTACCTTGCTGTTGGTGTTTTCACTGTGTGTAGGCTACTTTTGAGCTGCACGACACTACGGATTCTGTGGGTTACCTGGGTGGATCTTTTGTCTGTGTACCTTGGAGTTTAGACTGTGTAGTGCGTGAGGGCTGCTTGCCTAATCCACCCAACACTGTTCTAACTCTATTTGCTTTTACTTTTGAGGGTCGCCAGGAGGATACTCGATACTTGTGATCGAGAATCCTCAAGAGAGCACCCCTTCCTATTAACGTAATCAGGCCGCACAGACCTAAGGTCCACACTAGGCTAGGAGCTGCCTTGCTCCACCAGAATTCTGTACCTTTGCACATGCCAGCTAGACTTTATTAACCCGGGTAGACATTAGCTGGATTAGATCATATACTCTTTTATGCATACCTATTATTTCTACACAAGCATTTTGAGGTCTAGGTTGCTGTAGAGAGACACAACCAGCATAGACCGGTTTTGTTAATAGGAGTACTACTTTTTCGTGGCGAGCATTATTACTGTTGCACCGCTTATAATATTCTTGTGTCCAATAACATTATAGGTCCAGCCTTTTTGTGTATTTAGCCCACATGTGCATTGTCCTGCCTCCTGCTATTTTGTGGTTCCATTTCCGATACGTTCTTCTTAGTAGCATCCGACATTATTCAGAAGATTCCTTGTTCGGTGCTTGAGGACTTTACAACACTTTCTTTCATAAAGGAGTGACAGATATTATTGATTAACGTAACGTTAAGTAAACCTTCTTGTTTGCATTAGATCACTCTTGTGATTTAATTAAGTTAACTATCTTTTCCTTGTGTACCATAACTAAGCAACCATATGTTATAGGTAATAGGCTGTTTCAGAGAACATCAGCCTATAGTAGAAGCACATAGATACTGAGAGTTAAGATACCCCACTATCGCAGATATAACTCTGGAGGGTATATGTGTTCTTTGTTCGACGGGATTATATATCAGGGGTTGGATCTAGCGTTTCCGTTGTTGCATTTATGCCAGTCTAGTCCAATGTATAAGAGCCACTGATTTATACGAGACCCGATCGTAACAAATGGCGACCTAGCTCAGGATTTGGTGAATTGACATATAATTGCAGGTTATTGTGCAGATTTTTCTCACAGTTTAGGCAGTGAACATTTGTTGATTTTGTAGAATATTTTTTGAGGACATGCAAGAATTATTTTTTTAGCAAAGTAATATAGCACTTAAGCGGTCTCCGAGAATTTTTTATTGTGAATATTGTGGTATAAGAGTTTGGGGTACTTCTTTTTTGTGTATCAAAGTGAAAAATCTTCAGTGAGCATCATGTCTTATAGCGGATCAGTGCAGGATGAAGACACAGTACGTGATGTAGAAGCTGAGGAGCAGCAGCATGGGCAGGTTGTTAACTTGGTGAACTGTGAGGAGGATCCAAGGAATTTTTTACAATGGCCTGTTACTTCCGACCGGTTGGTGGGTGTGAATCGGTACGGTCTCCAGTGCTTAGCCGCAGCTATCGGTCATGTATGTACTAGTGGCATGACCAAGGATGACCTAATGACGTGTGTGCTGGGTGAGGTGACTGGCGTACAAGGTAGGGTGAGTGCTCAGAGCCCTTTGGCCGAACCTCCCCTTCACTCGACTCCCAATCCTCCTATTGGAGTACCGACCCTGAGCACGCTTCCGCAGGTGGGTAGTGACTGGCAGGGTGGTTTGCCCCTGGGGGGATCACCGAGTATTTCTAACATCATTGCATCTCCTCCTCCTCATCAAGGTTTGACCCCGGAGATGCTCTTTCAGCTCGAGATGGCAAAGATGCAACATCAGAGTCAACAGCAGACAGAGCTAGCTAAGATAGAAGAGAGAAAAGAGCTAGCTAAGATAGAAGAGAGAAAAGAGCTAGCTAAGATAGAAGAGAGAAATGAGCTAGCTAAGATAGAAGAGAGAAATGAGCTAGCTAAGATAGAAGAGAGAAAAGAGCTGGCTAGGATGCAGCAACAGATGAGGGAAGCTGAGCTTAGGACTGAACTAGAATCTACAAGATACTGTGCCGACATGGATTTAGAGAAGTCTCGTGTTGAGACGACGGGACAGCGACTCGGTACTGGAAACCGTGCGCATGATCAGTCTCTGTCGCACCTTCTCAAACTGGTCCCTGTATTTGACGAGTCTGGTGTCACAGAGTTTTTCAATAAATTTGAGAAGAAGTGCCGGGAGCATCAGTGGCCTGAAGTTAAGTGGGCGGCCCTTGTGTCCTCTAGACTCGTAGGTAAGGGGCTCAAGGCTTACGATGCACTGCCTTTGGAGTCCTGCGTTGTTTATGAGGAGCTCAAGGAGGCTGTCCTGCGGGCATATGAGCTACAACCCGAGACATATAGGTTAAAGTTCCGGGGTGTGACTAAGGGGCAAGACAGTACCTTCTTGGAGCACGCCCGGGACCTGTCCGACGCTATGGGAAACTGGCTCAGATCAGAGAAGACAACTACGTTTGATGAGATGAAACAGTTGATGCTTCTAGAGCAGGTTTATAAGTGTACGGGCGGCGACTTGACTTTAAACCTTAAAGAAAAGAACCCAAGAACTGTCGTAGAAGCAGCAGAGATGGCTGATCGTCGGTTGTCATTAATTCGGGGGTGCGGCTCTGCACAGAGAAACGATGTAGGCGTTAAGGAGCGTTACCCTCCCCCTCCCCGGAATATGGACACACATAAATTTAAAAGCAATGACACCAAGACTGATCACAAACCTAGCACCGCCCCGTTTAAGATGGGTCAGGAGACTTTTACACCTCAGTATAAGTCCAAGGGGAAATTTGAGTGTTATCACTGTCACAAAGAGGGGCACATGGCAAAAGCTTGTCCAAGCAGACCTCCCACGGCGGCTGTGTCATTGGCTCGCAGCATTGGGGTGTTCCAGAAGTCTTCTGTGTTTGCTGGAGGCATAAGATCAGAGGATGGAGCACCGCCAGTGAAGAAGGATCCGGAAGGCTCGAACCCTGTCCGCGATGCCTTTTGCGACCATAGAGGGCATGGCTGCGTGAAGTGGGGGGGCAAGAAGCACGGGGTACAGCTTTTGCGTGACACAGGTGCCTCTCAGACACTCTTGAAGAATTTCACTGGTAGACCCATAAACGCGGCGCGGGTAGTTGTGGTGCATGGAGTTAATGCAACTAGGTCATACCCGCTTGTTAGAATGGAGCTTGAAGTTGACGGTGTGACTCGCGAACTGGATGTGGGAATCGTGGAGAAATTGCCTGTTGGGGGCGTCGACCTCCTTCTCGGCAATGACTTTGCGGTGCCTGCTTCTAAGGTTTCACCCTTAGTCGTTGCCGAGGAGCCGGCCGACGTGAGTGGGGAGGAACAGGAGTGGGTTGAGAGGTGTCAGGTGCAACCAATGGCGTGTGTTGTAACCAGATCTCTCGCATCCAGGGAGTCACAGCCTAACCAACAGTCTTCAAATAAGCGGAGGAACGGTCACAAGAAGGTGCTGAAAGCTGATACGGTGGAGAGTCTAGTACCAGCAGCGCTTCTCGGGGACTCGGTATTAGCACCGTTATTGGAGTCTGGAGAAGCACCACCACCTGTCACTGAGAGTGTAGAGGCAGGGCTTAAAGAGACTCAGAGGCAGCAACGGTATACACGGAGAGAGCAACGGGATGCAAAGTTCGATGTTGGGGGAGGGCATGAGTTGTTTCGCAAACACTTATACAGGCTAGCTCCCTCAGATATTCGCAAATTGCAGCTAGAAGACCCGGAGGTTCTAAAGTGTAGTGACGGTGCTGTCGAACTTGAGAGTAGAGAACGAATGTTGCGTAGTCTGGAGTTGGCTGGCCGCAATCTGGTAGGCTCTCAGGCCCTCATGAAGGACAGGTACGACCACAAGGTGAAACTCAGGGAGTTTCACGTGGGTCAGGAGGTGTTGATACTACTCCCTCTTGTAGGTCACCCCTTATCCGCAAAGTACGCTGGTCCTTATAGGGTAGCAGAGAAGCTCTCGGATTTAGATTACCTGGTGGCCACTCCAGACAGGCGTAAGAGGAATCAGTTATGTCATGTCAACCTGATGAAGGAGTATGTGAGGCGCCCACCTGAGCCTCTCACTGTCCCCGTGATGACTTTCAGCAGTCAAGGTGGAGAAGGAGAACGGGACAGTCATGCGCAGGTGGATGACAACTGGGATTATCATGTTTCTGCAGATCAGTGGGCGGGAAACACGAGACAGGCGGCTCATGAGGCTTTGCAACACCTACCTGAGCAACAGCGTGTGGCTGTCGAGCGCCTATTCTGTTTATACCCTACTGTATTTGCGGAACACCCAGGCCTCACTACTCATGAGGTGCACGACGTTGACGTCGGAGACCACCCACCCTTAAAATCAGTGCCCTATAGGGTGCCCCCTGTTAAACTTCCGGCCCTCCGGGCGGAGTTGGAGTATATGTTGCAACAGGGACTGATCGAGAAGGGGGCGGTAAAGTGGACATCTCCCGTAACGCTGCAACCTAAGCCGGATGGCAAGGTGCGCTTCTGTGTTGATTACCGCAGGCTAAACGGCTTGACTCCCACCAACCCATATCCTCTTCCCCGGGTCGATGACTGTGTAGACAAGATTGGCAGGGCCAAGTTCTTGACCAAAGGTGGACCTGGTAAAAGGTTACTGGCAGGTGCCTTTGTCTGAACGGGCGAAAGAGGTGTGTGGTTTTGTGGTGGATGGTGCTACATATCGTTGTAATGTCATGCCGTACGATCTAAAGAACGCACCAGCGACCTTCCAATGCTTGATGAACGAGTTAGTGGCTGACATTCCGAACTGTACCGTGTACCTGGACGACGTCATTATCTACGATGACGATTTCAAGAGCCACTGTGAACATGTAGAATCCCTATTTAAGAAATTAAGCGAGGCAAACTTGGTGGTCAACCTGGGAAAGTGTGATTTTGTGCGGGCTACCATGCAGTATATGGGGTTCATGGTGGGTTTGGGCCAGGTGTGCCCCCCACAGAACAAGATATTGGCTATTAACCACTTCCCCAGGCCGTCCACCAAGAAGCAGATCATGAGGTTTTTGGGCATGATTGGTTACTACCGCCGCTTTATAAAGGGCTATTCTACTGTGCTGGCTCCTCTGACGGACCTATTGGCCAAAGATAGAAAGTTTAAGTGGGCGCCTAAGTGTGAGAGGGCTTTTTTGCTAGTAAAACACCTGTTGTGTACTCACCCAATCCTCAGGGCCCCGGACTTTAGCCGACCATTCCAGCTGGCAACTGATGCCAGTGGTGTGGGGGCTGATGCCGTTCTGATGCAATCAGACGAAGATGGGCTGGAGCACCCAGTCAGTTTCTTCTCAAAAAAGTTCAACTCGGCGCAGAAGAACTATTCAGTAGTTGAGAAGGAACTGCTGGTGATTGTGCTAGCGCTCAGGCACTTTGAGGTGTATGTTCAAGCCTATGGACCAGTGGTGGTGATCTACACCGACCATCACCCCCTCAAGTTCCTGAATCAATTCCATAACCGGAATATGAGGCTGACCAGGTGGTCGTTGCAGGAATACAACCTAGACATACGCCATATTGCCGGTTCTGAGAATGTGATTGCAGATTGCTTATCGAGGGTGGAAGACCCGGGGTAGATCATCACAAGGGTAGCCTCCTACTTTGGTTTGATTAGTATGTTTACGTCTGGTGCTTGTTGGCTCGCGTGGGTAGCCCAGCGTATTGGGTCGTAAAGTAGGAGTTGCTGTGTTGGTATAGAAGAAAAAAAACTAGGCTGCCCCTGTAGTGCAGCCGCCATAAACATATTAAAAATATAAAAATCCTATAAAAACTCTTTCTTTGATAGTTAAATTTTTGTTAAGTATGTTATAGCAGAAATTCTGAGTTGTACTCCTCTCAGAAGGCTGGGCTAGTGAAGCTCGCTCTTATGAGCATAACTATGTAATTTAATCTATTGTGTTGGGAGGGTTTGTTCATTTTTATAATGTGTTATTTTGAAGAGAACTGTTCTTTACATTTCATTGTCGCTGGGTGACTAGGAGTGGCGAATTTTGTATGGGTTCTGCGTGTCAAATTTAGAGCTCATAGTTGGAGCCTCTTAAATATCTTGGGTGGGGTGTGACGCTCACCGCTTCCCCCAGAACCGCATGGCTTACTCGCTAGGACTCACCAGGGCAGAGAATGTAGCTACAGTCTACCTATCATTGTGTATTTTCCTTCTCGAGAAAGCTTGTGTTGCAGACAGTTCAGAACTGTTCTTTGTTTTTGTCTGTCACAATCCTTTATATTTTATTTAGTCAATTGAAAGTATTGTGTTAAGTAATTGAATGATGGGAAGGCGAGCGGGAGAGAGAGAGAGAGAGAGACCAGGTGGTGTGACTTGGTGGCGAGTGTGGCGCATGGCCGGCCCCCTTACATAGGCCTCGCGGGATTCGTTGCCTCCTGCCTAACACGGCCTACTAGGCGGCTGCTTACTGGGCGACTGTCGCGCGCCCTCGTGCCATTCCTGCGAACTGGGACTCCACCCATGCGGTCCCTGGAAATATCCTGGTCAGATCCGTCCCAGACAGCATACTCTAAGCATCTCCCTTGAACTGTTCCACACTCTTGTCTTAGAATCTTTCTCTTCTACCGCCTCTATCATTTCCACTACTTCCTCACCTTTTATTAATATCAATCCCCCTCTGGTTCCCTGCATCCACACCTTGAATTGGTGGCCAGACTGTATTATATGCTGGATCTCACATTTCTTATGTACTAGGCTAAGGTTGAAGATAGTCATTGTTTTTTGGGGAGATTGTATTGCTCGGACTGTCTCCATCAATCACTAATGTTTCTACAGGGTTAAATAATGCTAGACTAGGGATCAGGTACCTTGCTGTTGGTGTTTTCACTGTGTGTAGGCTACTTTTGAGCTGCACGACACTACGGATTCTGTGGGTTACCTGGATGGATCTTTTGTCTGTGTACCTTGGAGTTTAGACTGTGTAGTGCGTGAGGGCTGCTTGCCTAATCCACCCAACACTGTTCTAACTCTATTTGCTTTTACTTTTGAGGGTCGCCAGGAGGATATTCGATACTTGTGATCGAGAATCCTCACGAGAGCACCCCTTCATATTAACGTAATCAGGCCGCACAGACCCAAGGTCCACACTAGGCTAGGAGCTGCCTTGCTCCACCAGAATTCTGTACCTTTGCACATCCCAGCTAGACTTTATTAACCCGGGTAGACATTAGCTGGATTAGATCATATACTCTTTTATGCATACCTATTATTTCTACACAAGCATTTTGAGGTCTAGGTTGCTGTAGAGAGACACAACCAGCATAGACCGGTTTTGTTAATAGGAGTACTACTTTTTCGTGGCGAGCATTATTACTGTTGCACCGCTTATAATATTCTTGTGTCCAATAACATTATAGGTCCAGCCTTTTTGTGTATTTAGCCTACACGTGCATTGTCCTGCCTCCTGCTATTTTGTGGTTCCATTTCCGATACGTTCTTCTTAGTAGCATCCGACATTATTCAGAAGATTCCTTGTTCGGTGCTTGAGGACTTTACAACACTTTCTTTCATAAAGGAGTGACAGATATTATTGATTAACGTAACGTTAAGTAAACCTTCTTGTTTGCATTAGATCACTCTTGTGATTTAATTAAGTTAACTATCTTTTCCTTGTGTACCATAACTAAGCAACCATATGTTATAGGTAATAGGCTGTTTCAGAGAACATCAGCCTATAGTAGAAGCACATAGATACTGAGAGTTAAGATACCCCGCTATCGCAGATATAACTCTGGAGGGTATATGTGTTCTTTGTTCGACAGGATTATATATCAGGGGTTGGATCTAGCGTTTCCGTTGTTGCATTTATGCCAGTCTAGTCCAATGTATAAGAGCCACTGATTTATACGAGACCCGATCGTAACATTCGCCAAACAATTGTACTCTCCGCCACCATTCTTTGAGATCCCTTATTCTTCCTGCACCTGTGAGGTCATCTGCATAATAGATAATCTGCATAATAGAATAGATAGTGCCAGTGCGTACATTGCCATTGCCACTGGATTTCCTTGCGTTGTTCATTTGATTTGAGAATTTTTACTTCTTCCTTCTTTGTGCTTCCAACTATATACAGGTTAGCTGGCTCCTTATAAGTGTTTTCTATGTACTTTGCGATGCTCGGGCATTTGATCTTGATGTTGTGAATAGCTGCCTCCCTATTAATGGTGTTAAAGGCATTTGATGCATTCACTAGCAATACTGCTTCACAATCTTCCTCATCATACACCTTCCCCATTGCATGTATGGCTGCTTCTCCTCCGGCTTGCTGTCCTGCACATACTTGTAAGTTGCCCACTTCTCTTTGTACATCTTTTCCAAATACGGACATGATTGCTTTTCCTATAATCCTTCTAAGAACTTCCCCAACGCCTACTGGTCTAACTCCTGGATTCTTATTTACAGGTATCAGGCGACATGCTGTCAGAGCTTCTATGTTCACGCATGGTGTTGATGCAAGTTTCTTTGCAAGCATTGCTATTGCTTCACAAAGGTCACCCGCGGCTGAACCAAACTTGTTTTGACTTAGGAAGATCCTCCAAGTCTTAGCATCTACACCTGATGGACCTGCTCCTCCCTGTGTTTTCAGCGCCTTTCTCCATACAAGGTCTCCAGTTATATTCTCATATATCACCGGGTCTGGAGGAACATATTCCCCGTCTAGTTTGGCCTCTTCGCTTGCTGGTTTTGCTTCTGGGTGTTTCTCCTTTAGCTGGTTCAAGATTTGTCGATTCACTTTGTGCACCCCACTTGAGGCTTCCCCAGTGACCATTCTGACTGCCTGTGCCACTTTACCAATCCTCATGCTATTTCCAACTGATCGTGCCATATCATCTGGCTTCCTCTTTCTTTGTTGTTTTGTTTTCAGTCTTTGCTGGATTGCTCGTACTTGGCTAAGAATTTTGTCTAACTCACCATTTTTCCACCACTCCATTCTCTGTTTCAGCGCTTTAATGTTCTCATTCAGTTTTCCCTTTGGTTGTTTTCTTTGAAGGAACAACTGAGGAATGAAAGAAGCTATCTTGATTGCAACGTGCGCCAAAAGGGCATCCTGAACATAACATTGGATCATACGTCTGAGTTCCCCCAGCATGTCTTTCGCGGCTTCACAAATCGGCAGTTCAAACTTATTATGTTGCCATTGTATCACTTCTGTATATATTTAATTCACTAATGTTGTGAGTCCGTCACCAGAATGTCCCATCCATTCTCCACCATTCATGTTTACGTTACGAGGTCGTTCGTTCTGTTCACGATTTTCAATAATTGCTCTCTCATTTTCTTCGTTTACACCATTTTCATTATTTGGTTCCACACCTCTGTTGTCTTGCGAATTATTGATTCCTGCATTTTCTTCTGCAGGCTGCAGTTGTTGATTGTTATTTTCTGCATTTTCTCTAGCAGGGTTTGCTTGTACATCCCCATTAACTACATTGTCTGTTTCACGGTTCATTTGTTCTGCATCTCTCACTGCGTTTTGTCTTTTATCAGGATTATTCCTCGACTGGTACCGAGTTAATGTCATCTTGTCTTATTATCTTAATTATCAGCCTATTCCCTAATACTGAGTCTATCTATCATTACTTCCTAAGGGACGAGCCTCTGCCCGATGAAGGTGAAAATGTAAACATCCTATGAGTAACGTTAGAAATAGAAAGAGTAAGAGAAGTTATTTAACTCACATAGTATAATGCAAAGTTACAGAAGATCAGGCTATATTACAAGACAGTGAGTGCAAAAGAAAAAGGAAAAATAAAATAAAATAAAAGTAGTGTTTAAAAATAAGCACAAAGAGTAAACGCGAAAATAAATTAAAAAAACATTAAACACAAAATACATTTAAATTATAATACAAAACTATTATTGTAGTGAGAAAGGAAATACACTAATTAAGAGAGTAACATGATTAACAAGACAAGTGTCAAAATAGTGCTAAGGATTAAAGAAGGATGTTGTTAGAAATCGACCATTAGTTTGAGAAAAAGGTCCTGGTTATCAATATGCACACAATATATCAGCAAATTATACCTTATTTTAAATAGTATACTTAGTTACTAGTTCGTTAGAGATAACTCTCACATGAAATATACCACTTCCATCTGATTTCCTGACTCGGCCATAAATCATATAGAACCTTACCAGGTCCTAATATAATCGGCATGTTTCCTCAAAGCTAAATGACTCTATACAAAACTAAAGAAACCTTGGCAATTTGAGCCACTTTACATTCTAAATATGCCTAACTTTAAATGGAAACCAGACAATTTTGTCATATGATTTTAGTTATTTTCAGGACAAAAATATGTAAATAATATTACATCATATAACTCATGTAATAGCATCATGGGGGACTATATAGGAGGTGAGGTTTATATGGGAGGTTTATAGGAGGGGAGGTTTACTGGAGGGGAGGTTTACATGGGGGGATGTGGGGGGGGGGGAGAGAGGAAAGTGGAAGAAAGATGGAAGGGGAGGGGAAGGAAGGGAATGTGTGGGTAAGGATGGGGGAGGGGGAGGGGGAGGGTTGAATACTTGTGGTCACTGTATTTCACTCTCTCTATATAGCTAATACTCTCTTACACAAACACACATTTATTTTGAAGCTGCTGCCACGCCCTGTCGTGAACGATTATCGCCCTGTATTCTTTCTCAAGAAACTGGAATGTCTTTATCGACCATACTGTCAGCAAGGCGGGCCCAAGTTGCACATGGCCCATACACTGACGTAATGGGTCAAACCTTTAGTGAAGCATTGCATCCCAAACTGCCACTGACATTTTGTTTTCAAGATATAATACCCCCCACGGATTTAGATAGTAACAACACCTAAATACACTTATATTTTCCTTTACACTGTCTGGTATCTACTATATTTAGCAGGGGAGGTGGTGGTGACGGGACAAAAGGGGGGGGGGGGGGGGAAGTGTTGTGGTCAGCACGGTTTATGGCCCCATCCGCTACTCCCTCACTCACTCCGCCTTTTCTCCTCTACTGTTTTTTTTTGTTTTTTTTAGTAAATACAGTAATGAAAGTGTCATGTATAATGTTCCAAAACTGAAGAAATAGGCCTATATCAAATTGCCATTTTACGAAAAACCGAGTTATGAGCTAAGAAAGCAACTAAGCAAGATTTTAAGTGTCAATTTTCATGCAATTAATTTTCGTATAGTTTTCAAAATGAAGTACAAAAAAAAAATTGTTTTCAAAATTAAGGATACTCTTCCCAATTCAGAGTGTTCCAATATTGTTTACAAATTTGAATGTCCTCACTGCCCTGCAAGGTATATCGGTTGCTCTTCACGAGCCTTTCGATCAATAATATTGGCACATATGGGAAAGTATTAAAAAAGGTCAAACTCTACAGAAACAGCCGGTTTCTGGTATTAGAAATCACGCTCGGGAGTCTGACCACCGATTTAGTGAACAGAATTTTAAAATCATTTAAAAGTTTATGTACAAGACATGCTTTCATTGCTGAGCGATATTATATCAATAACTATAAACCTGAATTAAATACGTAGGTTAATATTATAAATGATAGTCAGATAGTCCAAATGGTGTCGGTTGTCTTTCATCATTAGTGGGTAAGGATTTCAATATTTGGTTTTGTTTCATTTAATCATTTGCAAAAGTTTTCACTCAGTAGTGGCTTTAAAAAATAGTTAGTAACTCCTGTATAATGTATCAATAGTGTTTGGTTGTGTATTTTGGTTATGTCCAAGGGACTGGGGTTGTCGTAGAGAGGCTCCAGTCTTGACGTTCTTCTTGACTTGCAGTGTGCTGGCTTAACCCAAAAATGGCGACCGTCCTCAATAGAGGTTTTTCTGTTGCACTGCGACCGTCCTCAACAGATTCAGAGCATAAAAAAAAATAGAAAACACCTCAGTAGCACTCAAAACAAAGCAATTATTTATTAGGTTAGATAATTTCCCTCCATTACTTGCTACCACTCCTACATATGTGTCCCAACCGCCCCCCTTCCCCTCATTTTCCCTCCTCAATTATCAGCTATTTTGCCTCTTATTCCCCCTTTTATCGGGTAATTATCGACGCGAATTTCCCCCTCCCGGTCTCTTTAACACGTGTGAGGCAGCTAGAGAGCCTTGCAACACAGAGACTTCTACTCAGACTCGCCAGTGTCGCTTGAGAGCTTGGAGAGGTAGGATATACGTCCCCCCAGCTCTCGCCTCATGATACGACCTTGCGGCAATAATGCGTCTTGTTCACTGCCCAAATGCTATTCCCACTTCTTTTATTGCTCTTAAATGTTCATATGTTCAAAGCAAAATAGGTGCATTTGGATAAGTAATTAATATATATATATGTTGCATATGATCATTTTTGTCAGAATAGAACCAAATACCTTCGCTTGGCGGGTGGGTTTGAACTACCATAGATTCGCAGTTTATGAGTTAATAATCCAATAGGGTTGATAGCCTCTGAAGTCCTATTTTAACTAAAAAATGGTGTGCGTCCTTAATTGAGTCTGTAGTGAGCGAAGGCGAGCATCCTCATGTGAACTAAGGCCTACAAAATGCCTTTCAAAACATCCCACTGGCTCTAAAAATAAAGCAATATGTGATTAAGTGAGATCATTCTCCTCCATATCATCTATCACTCCTCCACATGTGTCCAAACACCTCCCCCCCTTCAATTATAACCTATTTTTCCTCTTATTCCCCCTTTTATCGGGTAATTGTCGGCGCGAATTTCCCGCCCGTTGTTTCAGGGTCACTCGGGAGGCAGTTACAGATCCTAGCAACAGAGAGACTTAACTTGCATGACGGCAGTATCGATCGGGAAGTGAGTGAGTGTAGTTATACTGCACGCCGGCTCTCCCCTCCTGATACGATCGGTCCGCAATAATATGTCTTTTTCACCCCCCAAATACTATTCCCACTTGTGTTATTGCTGTTACATGTTAATATCTTCATATTAAACATAAAATAGTCGCATATGATTAAGTAATAACTATATTTATGGTAAAATGACTATTTTCGGCGGGAATAAATTGAAATATCTTCGCCTGGCGGGCACCTTCAAATACCATAGCTAGGCGCTTCCCAGGTAAACTAATTCAATTTTGGTTAGTCTCGTAGTGGTAAGGGGGCTGTCAACAATGTATGTGCTCTGAGAATTTGTGTCTATTAGTATTAACTATCGTTATTTATTAAAACAATAAATTTCTAGGTATAGTAAAATATTCTACATATAGAATTTTTCAATATATTGTCTATCTTACTTACATATTATATTATCCTTACATAATCATTGCCATAAATTATCTCGAGTTCAGTAAGTTTCATAAAACTGCAGTTTTTAACAGATGTATTTAGTTCAATAATTATATTCTAAATATTTGTAATGTTTTAGATATCCTATGATATAGGTAATTGATCTATTAACTTTTTAATTGATCGCCTCTTTTTTTTTTCTGTTTTTTTCTATGTGAGTGAGGGAGGCAAAAGACAGAACTGCCTATAGCGAGTGCCTCCCCCATGGTTGAAAGAGTGACAGGACCAAAATCAAGGGACGTTCGAGCCAAAATGCCTGGACACACGGAGTTTGAAGCAATTTAAGTCATAGGCAGACGGAAAGACTGATTCTGGGAGAGAGTTCCAGAGCTCAGCTGTTGAATAGAAGAAAGTCTGAGAGTAAGTGTCACTCTTGGGTTGGAGAGTTGCACACAGAAGGGGTGGGATTGTGTTGCAAGACGGATACCACGTGCCCTATGTAACGGAGGTGGTATACACTGGGAAAGCTCTGAGGAACACTGATTATTATAGTAGCGATAGAATAGCGAGAGAGATGCAACATTGCGGCGAAGAGAGAGAGATTGCAGAGAGTTGGTGAGTGGACGGGAGTTAATGATACGAAAGGCCTTCCTTTCAATTTTGTCTAGGAGAGCGGTGTGAGAGGAACCTCCCCACACATGTGAACAATACTCAATACAAGGACGCACTATGCCCCTGTACAGAGCAAGAAGCTGTGCAGGGGTAAAGAACCCCCTAAGGCGGTTGAGCACACCCAGCTTCTGGGAGGCTGCCTTAGCAAGACTGGTAATATGGTCCTTCCAACTGAGAAGAAAAAGAGACACCAAGAATATTGAGAGAAGATGAAAGATTGATTTTTGTATTGTTGAAGAATAAGGGATAGTCCGAAGGGAGTTTCTGACGGGTAGGTAGATGGAGAAATTGGGTTTTGGAAGCATTAAAGGTAACAAGGTTTTCTCTGCCCCAATTGGAGATAGTAGTTAGATCAGAATTTAAGTGTTCTATGGCTTCATTCCATTTGTCGTTGAGGAATTGCTGGCTTGGGCGTTCTGAAAAACTAGTAGAGTAGTGTAAGGTTGAGTCGTCTGTGTATGAATGGGTGGGAGTTGAGGTACAGTTGAGAAGGTCATTTATGAAAATTAGAAAGAGAATAGGAGATAGGACAGAGCCCTGAGGAACACCGGAGTTTATAGGGTGAGGAAGTGAGCGATGGCCGTCCACAACCGCAGCTATGGAACGGCCAGAGAGGAAATTAGAGACAAAGGCACAGATGGAGGGATAGAAACCGAAGGAGGGTAGTTTAGAAATTAAAGATTTGTGCCAGACTCTATCGAAGTCTTTCGATATGTCTAGTGCAATAGCAAAATTATTACCGAAGTTCCGAAAGGAGGATGACCAAGAGTTAGTAAGATATGAAAGAAGATCACCAGTAGAGCGACCCTTAACCCCTAACTGTCGGCGCGCAACATAAGTCGAGTATAATAAATCTGGACTATCTGGCGGCGCGCGACATAGGTCGTGTGGCAATTTCAGCACGTAATGTTGCTGAGAGAGAGAGACAAGTGGTGGCAGGAGAGTAGCGAGCGTATGACTGCTCCAGACCACCAGACCACCGCGGCGAACCTACTGACACGAATCCCACCTCCTCCCTCCCTCTCTCACTCGCTACATACTGAATTGTATGGGGAAAGTACCGAATTACATGCTTTTTGCACTCGTGTTGCGCGGTTGTTGCAAGAAAACTAGCCGTCATAAAAGGATCGTTATGGTGTCATTGGAAAGCTCTGTTTATGCCCTTTCAGGGATAGATACTTGTTTTACGCTCTGGGTCTTATTTATGCATGAAAATGATCACGTAAACAGCCCTATTTTGGCTAAAAACACCCCGCTGGTGGCTACATATTTTATACCGCCTAGGCCGCTCTTTAGGTGTTAAGGAAGCCATACTGGCGATCTGAGAGCAGATTATGAGAAGAGAAATGCTTAAGAAATTTGGAAGCAAGAATAGTTTCAAAAACTTTAGAAAAACAAGAGATGAGAGCGATTGGACGATAGTTGGAGGGTTGAGAGCGGTCACCCTTCTTTGGGACAGGTTGAACGAGAGCAAACTTCCAGCATGAAGGGAAGACGTTAGAGGATAGACAGAGACGAAAGAGTTTGCCTAGGCAGGGAGTCAGCACGGAAGCACAGTTTTTTAGTACAACAGGAGGAACACTGTCCGGACCGTATGCCTTCTTAGTATTAAGCCCAGGGAGGGTAGAAAGTACATATTTAGAAGAGATTAGGATATTAGGCATAAGTAAGAGAGAGGAGGGTGAAGAGGGAGGAATAGCACCGGAATCATCCAAGGTGGAGTTTCTAGCAAAAGTTTGAGTGAAGAGTATAGCTTTGTCAGAGGAAGAAGTGATGGTTGTGCCATCAGAGTGGGAAAGGGGAGGGAAAGACGAGGAAGAGAAATTGTTGGAGAGATTTTTGGCTAGATGCCAGAAAGCTTAGGAAGAGCTAGAGTTGGATAGTTCAGTGCATTTATTATTGATGTAAGAGTGCTTGGCAATTCGAAGAACAGATTTGGCTTGATTCCGGGCAGAAACATAGGAAGAATGAGAGTCTTGAGTTTTAAGGCGTCGGTACCGTTTGAATGCTTCCTCCTTATTGCGGACAGCAGTAAAACAGGCGTGAGTAAACCAAGATATTTTAGCATTAGTCTGAGAGAATGAGAATGGAATGTATGCTTCCATGCTCGATAGGATTACCTCGGTAATGCGTTCAGCACTCTCCGAGGGTCCCCGCCCACGGAAGCAGAAATCATTCCATGGGAAATCAAAGAAGTACTGCCAGAGAGCCTCCCAGTCGGCAGCGCCAAAGTGCCACAAGCGCCGCCGGCTAGGAGGATCGGGTGGCTGTAGTGGAGAGATAGGACAGGTGACAGAGATAAGTTTATGGTCGGAGGAGCCCAAAGGAGAGAAAAGATCGACAGTATAAGAAGAAGGGTTAGAAGTTAGAAACAAGTCAAGAATGCTGGGCCGAGCTCCGAGGCGGTCCGGGATACGGGTGGGTTGCTGAACTAACTGCACTAGGTCATTTAGGATAGAAAAGACGTAGGCTTGTTCACCAGGTGGGTCAGTAGTGTGAGAGGAGAGCCATTGGCAGTGGTGAACGTTGAAATCTCCTAAGATGGAGATTTCTGAGAAAGGAGAAATGGATAGCATGTGTTCCACTGTAGAGTTTAGATAGTCAAAGAATTTGGGAAAGTTGGTAGAGTTAGGGGAAAGATAGACAGCACAGAAATATTTAGTAAGAGAATGACAGGAAAGTTTGAGCCATAAAGTTAAGAATTCAGAGGAGTCGAAATCGGGAACACAAGAGCAAGTGAGTTTTTTGTGCACATATGCACAACATCCACCTTTGGCTTTGAAACTAGGATAGAGAAAGTAGGAGGATACAGAGAAGGGGCTGCTGGATGTTGCTACAGACACCTGAGTTTCAGTGAGGAAAAGAAGATCAGGTTTGTAGGAGGAGAGATGGTGTTCAACAGAGTGAAAATTAGAGGAAAGTCCGCGAATGTTGCAGAAATTATGCGCAAAATGTTTTTTGTTTGCTGTGCACACATCATGGGGTCTGGAGTATGAGTTAAAGTGCGGGATGATCAGTTGGAGAAGTGCTCTAGTAGCCCAGCTTCGTCTCTCTACTTGTTTGGGCGGCTCAGGGGCCTTGGGGTTCCTTTCTACCCCACATTATTATTAACACTCAAGCCGTGGGGCCCGACATATGTCGGGCGAGAGGACCATGGCCACCCCTGCGGGGCCCGACATATGTCGGAAGGGATGTTGAGCACATTATCGGCTCTGAGAGAGAGTTCACGCGTTGGAAGGACGATAGGCGGGCTCTGACCGCTCGGCACGGCCCTCGCACCGCAACTGACACCACCTCTGCAACATTCCACACCCTCCGCCTCGCGATACAAGGAAAAACTCGGGAAATTACCGTATTTTAGGGTTCTTGCCCTCGTGTTGCGCAATCATAGCAAGAGAACCCGTGATCGTACAAGGATGATTCAGGTGTCATTGGAAAGCTCTATTATCGCCCTTTCACGGATACATACATGTATTACGCTCTGGCTCTTGTTTATGCATGAAAAAGAGCATGGAATGAAGGTCGTTTAGGGTAAATATGGCCGCCTGCCAGGTAGAAGTTACAAACATCCCTGTTTGACAGGGGTTAAAAGGTGGGTAATTGCAAAATGGAGTATTTTACGTTTGAGCCAATTGTAACTTTGCTATTGTTCTGATTCATGTCTGATTGTTCTGATATTGTTGGCAGATACATTTTCTAGTTTTAGAATGGTAAACGAATGATATTGGTGCACATTTACTATATATTTTATGTCTCTATATTTCGATGTTCTCGATTTTAGCCAACTTTGGATAATTTTACATGCCATTTTGTTGTGATTGGGCTATTGCTCAGATTTATGCCAGAGTGCTATGAAATTGTAGAGTAATCAATTCCCCAACTTGTGAGGAGTGGAATAGCAAAATAGGTGCATTTTACTATATAAAGATACATGAAAAGGTGGATATGTTAGGGTCAAAAAATACCTATATTTTCTCCTTCACAGATTTCTATCCGATTTCTACCTGAGGCCTTCCATTCTTGGGCTGGGAAATGTCCCTTTATTAGGCCATTAGACCCTAAGGTTTCAGCTGAATCGGCCAGTAATTTAATTTTTAGTTAATTTTTGAAGGGGAGTAACTTTTTATTTTCAAAAATTTCAGTCTGAAGTGTTTCATAACCTTAAATGTGATTAAATGTACTGTACCTGATGTTTGTGTCAAAGTGAAGCCAAAGGCTCATTCTAAGTTCGTATTACCTCAAATGTTCAATAAATCCACTGTAAATATTTTTGGTGAATTTTAATTGCCTTGGGGTTCGGATTTACCCGGCATTATCCATTGAGTGACAGCACTCCGAGCATTACCCTCAGAGGGTTACGTAATTACCAAGAAACATAATGTTTGTTTAGCCATTATATAATTTGATCGGAAGGAAGTATCGATTCAATGACATCCCAATTAAGTTTTCTAATTAACAACTTTTTTACTCCGAATTGCTTGTAAGATCAAATTCATATTATTTTTATTACAAATGCCTAGATCATGTAAATGGTTTTATATGACTAGCATTCTTCTGTATAAGTTTTAACATAGACTACAGTAGATTTGGACTGGACACGAAAATGGAACTTTGCATTAAGGGACCCAAAATCGGAGAACGAACACCCAAGTTCGAACCTCGAAACCACGAAAATATCACATTTTCGCGGTTTCCAGGTTCAAACTTGGGGCTTCGTTCTCCGATTTTGGGTCCCTTACTGCAAAGTTCCATTTTCGTGTCCAGTCTAGATCTACTGTAGTCTATGGTTTTAATTATTGAATTGGATAAAATAATCTACATTTTTACAAATTTTACAAATACAGGTGTTTACTTTCTTTTAGGATCGATATACTGTACAATTGTACATGCCTGAAGATGGATGTAGGTACAGTTGTGGACAGATGAAACAGATACAGCCTTGGTCTGTCCAAGACCTCAATAGAGGGCAGCACAATTATTGCCCATAAATTATCTGGTAACAGTGATAGTGTGTGGGGGTAGTAGGTGAAGGTATGGGGGGGAAGGAGGGACGCGAGGGAGGGGGAAGAAGGGTACAGGAGTGAGAGGGGGAACTAGCGGCGAGGTGGTAGCAGGTGGGGGTGGAAGGAAGTGGTTGGCCAAATACTTTACTGTGAAAGAATAATTAATTTTGTGTTTTGATCATTATGTGGGATCATGAATGCGAAATATTGGAGTCGTGAGGTGTGTGTAACATAATGAATGCGCTACAGGCTGCTAACCTGCTATTGCTCTCTCTCTCTCTCTCTCGCGCTGTCTCTCTCTCTCTCTCTCTCTCTCTCTCTCTCCATATACAATATATATGTGACATATAGGCATTCAAATATATGATATCTTAAATCTCTAATATAGTGCTACTTTATTTGTGTTCTCTGGTTAGAGCGCCTACTGAGTTGTGATATCGGGAACGTGGTATTGTTCAAACATGGGAGCGTCAGAAACAACTGAACAACCTGTTGGTTATCTAACAAGGGGAAATATAGAAATTGTTAATATTTGTCAGTTGGCGAGTCAGTCAAACTTCAAATATTATAGTTAGTGTTTCAGCATAATGGTGAGTGTATAGGTCATAGTAGTAACGAAAGTATGCAATGCATATGTTATGGTGTATATAATACGGTATCAATAACACGCCAATTAAAGTGTTTTCAAAGCGTACCGGAGGTGTTATCGGTAAATAGCATTCCAAAACTAAGGAACATCCAATAATGATCGTGAAATTAAAGTGAAAAAGCTTACACATATTAACCTGTCCGCGGTGCACAGTTTTTTTTACAGGGTCATACTGTGCGCAGGTATGATGATTTTGGGACCCATTGCCAATTTCGATAAAAAGTACATCAGCGTGTAGGGAATGTTTGCGTGCATCGGCCCATATATATTTGACCCCCCCAAAAATGTCTGGGGGGGTGGGGGAACGGTCCGTAGTTGAAAAATGTGGAGCGAATGGCACCGCGCGGCTAGATTGTCATCGAGCGGCGAGATTTCCCTGCCGAATTTTCACGCGCCCAGGGGATAGAACGAGAGGGAGGAGGGGGTGGGTTACCGCGTATTATCACGTATATCTCCTTTTTTTATCCCTTTTAGGCTATGTAGAGTACGTATACGTATGTAGGCCACCCATATAACAATGAATATGCCTCATAGTGACCAAAAATTGCAATATATAAGGGAATTATAACAGATTTTTTAGGCGGGAATGAAGATGGGTTGGAGGTTTGGCGGCAATTTATGAGCTGAGAGTGTGGTTTGCACTATAATATTACGTATATCTCGTACTTAGAGCACTGTCATGCTATAATACAGTCTTGTACATATGTAGACGTGCCATATATCAATATATATACCGCATATAGACCAATTCATGCGATATTTACGCAAATTATCAATAGGTTTCTATGCGTGAACCAAGGTGTGAGTGAGTTGTGCTGGGAATGAAAGGGGGAGAGGGTGTGTTACGCCATAAATATCACTTATATCTTGTACTTAGAGCACTGTCATGCTATAATACAGACTTGTACGTATGTAGACGTGCCATATATCAATATATACCGCATATAGACCAATTCATGCGATATTTACGCACATTGTCAATGAGTTTCTAGCAGACGGAAGCCTAAAGGGTGGGTGGGTGGGGGTGGGTGGGTGGGAGGGAGGCAGGGAGTGAGTTGTGGAGAGAGTGAAGGCAGTAAACATATGCAGCTGTGTGATAATTGTGGAGGCGCCCGAGGCGTATGGATGTCTTGGGATTTTGAACCTTATGTCTAGGAGGTGTCTGGTGTTCGTTGCCACCAAGAGGTCTACAATAACATGAGTCAGGAATGGAGGGGGAGAGAAAGTGAGACATGCGTATGTCGTACATATAAATGGACTTCAGAATTGCATTTTTATGCAAGCAGACATTGCATTTTAGACACATGTGAAGTACCACAGAAACATGTAGGCCATTGACTGTAAATAAAGTACTATATTATAGACCAGGAACGAGGGTGGTCAGTAAACATCGGCTTAACCTTATTTGATAGAGAGCTAAATATAGACTGGTGTCGCCTTACACTTGCGAAATGGTAGATTGCCACCAGAAAACTTATATTTATTTATTTCCAAGTAATATGCAATCTAAATGTATATTCGAGACCTACTGCAAGTATTTGTATGACAGTCATGACTATGTATAATCCAATATACGCGCGTAAGGGCGTAGGCGAGACATAAGAAAGATGGTTGAGCAATTTTCGACACCCACACAGTTATTATTCACTATTATTTACAATATTATACAATACAAATGTATTTGTGAAGAGTATTTTATGCATTATTGTATTTATACAAATTTTGTTCCCAGAGAGAGCTGCTGTGGCTGGAGGGAGCAGCAAGGGTCACCCAGTGACCGCTTGACCGTGTGATAATGACTGGAGTCACACTGAGAGGGGCAATTTTGCTGAGTGTTTGGGCAATTTTTTACAGAATAAAGTTATATAATTACTAATTCTTGACAGAGACAAACTTTTATAAACCTTGGCATGATATAATTGATAATCCCATCAATTTACAAACGTAAATTGGTGGGATAATTAATTTTTTTTTGTATATTGTCATTTCGATTGTAGACACGAAGTTTTGAGTGATATTTGATATGAGCTCCTGTGGCATGGTTGGTAAGGTTGCGGACTGCAAAACTCAAAGTGTGGTAGGGTAGTGGGATCGAATCCAACAGGGGGTTATGGGGAAGGTTTTATACTGTTTAGAAATTTTTTGATAAATTTTTTGTTTTTTACAAGATCATGCCATTGTATTCAAACAATATGAAATATTCATAGAATATATCATATTGTAAGAATACAATGACATGACCTTGTATTTTTTTTTTTTTTTATTGTTTTATTTTATTATCTTAGTAGGTTTGGCAGGATTTATTGAAACATATTTATTTTTGTACAATTCATTTGAGGTAAGAAAATATATACACATTACTTAGGCTATAACAAACATATATATTAATATACTAAAAAAAGAAGGCATATTACATGTAAATCTTTGAAACTTATAAACTAAATAATGAAACATACAATTATATAATGTAAAAGCTATATCACAGGGACATCTTTGGAACTTATACATTATATAATATATATGTTACATTATGAGGTAGCGTGATCAATTAGGTCAGGTCAGGTAAGGTAGGGCGCGAGTCCAGGGCAGGGCAGGGCAGAGGGCGAGTCCAGGGCAGGGCACGGGGCGAGTCCAGGGCAGGGCAGGGCAGGGGGCGACACTCAGTAGTTCTTGAAGGTGTGGTAGTCCCTGAAGCAGTCACCCAAGCAGAGTGCAACTTTGCACTCCGCGCACATTGAGGTGACTCTTTTGGGTGCGTGGGTTTTTTTCACACTGGAGCTGCAGACGTGGCACTGCACCTGCTTGTGACGAGTGCCAATCAGCCCGGTGTTGGTTGGGTAGTGTCTTTCAACACCCAGCTGGATGCGGTCAGGAACGTGATCCCCACGCCATGCCGTACGTCTGTGAATGGTGGTGCCATACTTCTCCAGGAGTTGGTATGCCACGTTATAGACGAACTCCCGGAATTTCAGCTTCTGGTTTGGGGACATCTCCCTCTTCACCAACCACAAGTTGTAGGCGTTGAGCATCGTGATGTCAACTAGGTGGAGGAAGAGCTTGTGATACCACTTCACAGTCTTCCTCAGACACTCAACGCCTGACAGCTGACAGTCAGACTTGTCCACCATGCGCATGTTCTTGGTATAGTCCACTACCATGTCGGGCTTGTAGATGGTCTTCCTGGTTTTGTAGTGGATTTTGCCAGAGTCCATCTGGGCACCTGTGTGGACAGTGGAAAGCAGGTGGACGTCTCGTTTGTCCTTCCACTTCAGGGCTATCACTTTCCCAGACTTTTCTAGCTGCTTGTATTTCTGCCCCTTTCGTCGCCTTCTTCGGACATGCCTCTCGCGGTGTTCCTGGGACAGGTCGTCTTCAGAAGGTGTGTCACTGGAGGAGGCATCTGTAAGAGGAATGACATTACCGGTGAACTTAAGCATA
This sequence comes from Paralithodes platypus, assembly GCA_032716605.1. NCBI lineage: Eukaryota > Metazoa > Arthropoda > Malacostraca > Decapoda > Lithodidae > Paralithodes > Paralithodes platypus. The sequence continues at coordinate 23,787,585 of CM064507.1, read as the reverse complement.
AACTTTCTTGTCTTTCTGTCAGTCCCACATGACCCCGTTTGGTTGTCACGAAGAAACTGGCAGAGAGCAGGAAAAGTATACCAGTTGTCAGTGTAGATGATGTGGCCTTTGCCCAGGTAAGGTGCCAACATTTTCCTGACGATGGCACCTGACATGCCCATGGGGTCACCGGCAGCGGCTTTCGGTATGTCAATGTCAGTGCCTGTATACACGATCATGTCAAGCACTATTCCAGTTTCACAGTCACACAAACCGAAGAGCTTGATTCCGAACCTATGCCTTTTCAAGGGGATATACTGCTTGAAAACAAGACGTCCTTTGAAGAGCACGAGCGACTCATCTATCACCAAATTGAGGAAGGGGTAAAAGTATTTCCTATACCTCTCCAACAACATGGTGAACACATCCCGAACTTTCCATATCCTGTCAATCCTGTTAGGATTGTCGTTGTCTGCAAAGTGCATAAATCTTAGCAGCAAAAAAAATCTGTCACGAGTCATGAACTTATTGGAAGTTGGGGTGGCGATGAGAGGGTCGTGCTTCCAGTAGTGTTGCAACACATGCTTCTTGCAAAGAGGCATGAGGAACAACAAGGCAAAGAACGTCATGAATTCATCCACAGTCGTATCCACCCAGCCTCGTATTCTCGCTTTTGGAGAAATGACATCCAATCTGCCAAACACCCACCTGTAGTAGGCGTTTGTTTGGGCAACGATGTAAGTCATTACCTCAAAATCGAAAAAAGCGAGGAAGAAGTCGCTTTCGTTCGCGTGCTCGTCACAGGGCCAGTCGTCAGTTGTACCTGGCGTCCCAGGATTGAACAGGGGCACGTCAGGTACAAAATTGACCCCGTCAGACCAATCGAACGAAGGCATGCCAGGGATCGGAATGTCGTCTGCGTCTGCTTCTGCGTCTGAAATATCGCTTCCATGGTCGCGATACAACACAGCATCATCATCACCCTCCTCTTCACTTGACAGACGCCCTTCCTCATTCTCGTCACCGACGTCGGACTCACTCCCACTGTCCACTCCTAAATCCCCCCACCCTTGGTCCCGTGCTAGGGCTTCGTCGTCGAAACCCGGGCTGCCAATGCCCTGCGAATCACCATCAAACAGCAGGGCGGCATATTGGATGGTGTCAGAGTTTTTCGGGTCACTCTAGCACGTACGGGAGTCTTATGGACAGGGGCAGAAGGGCCGGCAGGGGCGGTGGCAGGGGCGGCAGTGGTGCGTGGTCTTGTGGCCCTGGAGGCAGGCAAGATGATGGTGGTGCCTGTCGCCCTTTTCTCTTTCCCTGTTCCTTGGGCAGGGGTGGCAGGGGCAGCAGGGCCGGCAGGGACAGCAGGGCCGGCAGGGCCAGCAGTCGCTTTCCCTCTCCCTTTCCCCTTCTCCTTCCCCTTCCCTTTTCCTCGGGCAGGGGCAGCAGGGGTGGCAGGGGCAGCAGGGGTGGCAGGGGCAGCAGGGGCGGCAGGGGCAGCAGGGGTGGCAGGGGAAGCCGGGCCAGGGGCGGCTGGTGGTGGTGGTGGTGGTGGTGGTAGGGTCACTGTGGCTGGCGTACGGGTTCTCTTCCCTACGCCCGTGCCTTTGATTTTTCCTGCCCCCGCAGGTTCTGCAGCCCTAGGGCGGCCTCCTGCGTCGCTGGTACTGGTGGCAGGGGTGGCAGTGGTGGCAGTGGTGGTGGTAGTGGTTGTTGCAGTGGCCTGGGTCGTGGTGGCAGTGTCCCGAAACACCAATGACCTCTGTACCTTTGCCGTGCTTGCACGTGTTTTCCGTGCTTTGGGTGCTGGTGTTTCGTCCTCCGAGCTGTAGGGCGTGTCGTACTGGTAGCTAGGGTCTTTAGCAGCCACCCTCTGCCTTCCACGGCAGCTGACACCACCAGAAGGAGGGCTGGTTGTGTCATCAGGGAGCGAGCGTGAGGGACGTGTGGGCTCCATTACTAGTGCTTGGTTACTGGCGCGGTGGTGCTTGCACGAGTGCGGGGCGAGCGTGTGGCAGGGTGGTGTCGAGAGTTGACATGTAGTACTATACTTACACCAATTTTTAGCCGCCTGACTATAAACGCGCGGTTTTGGTACGCGTTCAAAAGCTCTGCTCTTAAGAGTCTTCCCGCAGTCCGCCGGGGGAACTCTTAAGAGTCTTCCCGCAACTCCCGGGTTAAGAAAGGGTTGGGAATACATTACAATGAAAATACTGAATTGGATTGTAATAATTATGGTGAGCAAAGATGCATAGTATATACAACTAGTAAAACGAAAATAATGCCTTGTGCTGCTTTATGATATATAAATGGGTTTTAGGTAGTTAGAGAAATTCATAATATCATGACGTAGGCAAAAGTAGACTTCGAATGTTTGAGATATAGCTACTAACAATCTAGAGAAAGATGAACGAGGAGAGATACATAAAGCTTGATAAATTAACTGTTAACAGATTACAGAGAACAGTAAGAGATTAAAGGCGAAAAAGATAAACAGGAGCAACGAATTATCAGTCTTCATTAATAATTTAATCCCGTTCTCATAAAACAGGGATAATTTTCATTTATGTGAATATATGACCTGTGATTTCGTATACTATTTAACAGTAAATTGTGAATAACATAAAGCTTAACATCAAGGTCAGTATATAGAAGATGATTGAAAAAAGAGGAGTTGCAGCATTTCCGTGTTTATTGTTGTCAGAATTGTTGTAGGAAAACACACACTTGGTATGGAATATATACGCATATATTGCATTTATGGGGCTTTCAAACTATTGCACGTAACATAAAATGTCTTATTTCAATATTTCTTTAGGTTACCATTAATACAATCTAGACAAATATTGCCAATCAATAATATAAGGTCCATTGATTTCTTAATATATTTAGTTACTAACCGACTTTACAATAGCATTATTGGTAACTCTAGATATTATACATCCTTATTAACCAATAAAGAGGGTAATCTTAATCTTACTAAATAATTGACTCACACAAAACCTGTAGAGCGAGACTGAAATAAAAGCATGGTAATTTTATATTTAGTAGATAATTTTGCTGTGTGAGTTAGGGAGACAAAAGGCAGAACTGCCTGTGACGAGTGCCTTCCCCATAGTTGAAAGCGTGACGGGGCCAAAATCAAGGAATGTTCGAGCCAAAATGCCTGGACACACGGAGTTTAAAGTAATTACAGTCATAGGATGAGGGGAAAATGGATTCAGGGTAGAGCGTTCCAGAGTTCAGCTGTTGAATAGAGGAAATATTGGGAATATCGTTTCACTCTTGGCTTGGAGAGTTTCATGTAAGAGTAGGGTGGGATTGTGTTGGAAGACGGGTTCTACGTACTCTTCATAGAGGAGGTGGTATACATTGAAAGAGGGTTAGGAACACTGATTATTGTAATATCGGTAGAATAGCGAGAGAGATGCAAATTTGCGACGAAGAGAAAGAGATCGCAGAGAGTCAGGGAGTGGACATGAGTTAATGAGACGAAAGGTTTTCTTTTCTACTTTGTCAAGAAATGCTGTGTGAGAGGATCTTCCCCACAGATGTGAACAATACTCAATACATGGACGCACTGTGCCTCTGTACAGAGCAAGAAGCTGTGCCGGGGTAAAGAACCCCCGGAGACGATTGAGCATACCCAGCTTCTGGAAAGCTGTTTTAGCAAGGGTGGTAATATGATATTTCCAAGTGAGATCAGGAGAAAAGGAGACACCAAGAATACTGAGAGAAGATGAAAGGTTGATTTGTGTATTGTTGAAGTATAAAGGAAAGTCCAGTGGGAGTTCTTGATGGGTAGATGAATGGAGAAATAGGTTTTGGAAGCTCCAAAAGCAACAATATATTTTCTGCCCCAAATGGGAATTGTTGATAGGTCAGTAGATAAAGAGTTTTATGGCTTCGTCACATGACTTTTTGAGAGATTGCTTGCTGGGGGGTTCTGAAAAACTAGTTGAATAGTGTAAGGTAAATTCATCAGCATATGAATGAATAGCTGATATTTGATAGATTGAGGAAGTGAAAGATGACCGTCCATAACTGCAGCCATGGAACGGCCAGGAAGGGAAATAGAGATAAAGGCACAATTTGAGGGACAAAATCTAAAGGTGGGTAGTTTAGAAGTTAGAGATTTGTGCCAGACTCTATTAAAGGACTTAGATATGTCTAGCACAAGATAATAGGTTTCACCGAAATCATTAAAGGAGGATGACCAAAAGTTAGTAAGATATGAAGGAAGATCACTAGTAGAGCGACCCCTAAGGAAGCCATACTGGCGATCTGAAAGTAGATTACATGGGCAGAGAGATGCTTAAGAGATTTCGAAGTAGTTTCCAACATTTTAGAGATGCAAGAAATGAGAGCAATTGAATGATAGTTGGAGGGTTGAGAGCGATCACCCCTTCTTTGGGATAGGTTGAATGAGAGCAAACTTCCAGCAAGAAGGAAAGATATTAGAGGAGAGACAGAGACGAAAGAGTTTACCTAGGCAGGGAGGCAGCACGGAAGCACAGTTTTGTTTAGTACAACAGGAGGAACACCACGCTTTCTTAGTATTAAGCCCAGAGAGGGTAGAGAGCACATATTTAAAAGAGATTAGGATTTTAGGTATAAGTTGGAGAGGGAGGAATAACACCGGAATCATCTAAGATGGAGTTTTTAGCGAAAGTTTGGGTGAAGAGTTTAGCTTTGTCAGAGGAAGAAGTGACGGTAGTGCCGTCAGAGTGGAAAAGGGGAGGGAAAGACGAAGAAGAACAATTGGTGGAGAGAGTTTTTTGGCTAGATACCAGAAAGCTTGGAAAGTGCTTAGAGTTGGATAGTTCAGAGAGAGGTAACCTGACCAAGATTCGAACCCACTCACTCCAGGTATATTTGGAAGAGCTGGGCACCATAACCACTCGGCCATGAGCATATGGCTGAGTGGTTATGGTGCTCAGCTCTTCCAAATATACCTGGAGTGAGTTTGTTCGAATCCTGGTCAATATACCTCTCTCTCTACCTATTCAACATTATCATTAGATATTGGATAGTTCAGTGCATTTAATATAGAATCGATGAAAGAGTGTTTGGTGAGTCGAAGAACAGATTTGGCTAGATTCTGGGCAGAAACATAGGAAGAATACGATTCTTGAGTTTGAAGGTGTTGGTACCGTTTGAATGCTTCATCCTTATTGTGGACAGAAGTAGAACAAGCGTGAGTAAACCATTTTTTTTTTTTACATTATTCTGAGGGAAAGAAAATGGAATGTATGCCTCCATGCCCGAGAGGATTAGCTTGGTAATGCGTTCAGCACTCTCTGAGGGTCCCCGGCAACGGAAGCAAAAGTCATTCCATGGGAAATCAAAGAAGTACTGCCGGAGAACCTCCCAGTCGGCAGTACCAAAGTGCTACAATTTCCGCCTGCTGGCTAACTTGGCTCAATCGGGTGGCCGTGTTGGAGGGATAGGACAGGTAAGAGAGATAGGTAAGAGGAGCCCAAATGAGGGAAAAGATCGACAGTATAAGAGGAAGGGTTAGAAGTTAGAAACAAGTCAAGAATGTTAGGCCGATCTCCGAAGCTATCTGGGATACGGGTGGGTTGCTGAACCAACTGCTCTACTGTAGGTCATTTAGGATAGAAAAGATATAGATTGTTTACCAGGTTGGTCACTGGAATGAGAGGAGAGCAATTGGTGGTGGTGAGCGTTAAATTCTCCTAAGATGGTGATTTCTGAGAAAGGAGAGATGGCTAGGATGTGTTCCAGTTAAGAGTTTAGATACTCAAAGAATTTGGGAAAGTCAGTAGAGTTAAGGGAAAGATAGACAACACAGAAGTATTTAGTATGAGAACGACAGGATAATTTGAGCCATAAAGTGGAGAATTCAGAGGAGTCAAAATCGGGAACATGAGAGCCAGTGAGTTTGCTACATCCGCCTATGGCTTTGTAAGTAGGATAGAGAAAGTAGGATGATACAGAGAAAGGGCTGCTGTCAGTTGCATACAATTATGTCTAAAACAATGTGGTAGTATTTATTTTACAAAATCAAGGAACTGCACTGCAAATACAAATAGGGTAGTGTGAACATATAATCACGGTCGACCCAGTTTGCTATAGAAGTAAACTGCAGACTAAAACATATAATGAATATAGCAAAGATAGATAGGTAGATAAAGCTTGCTTCATTTACTATAACACTGTGTATATATATATATATATATATATATATATATATATATATATATATATATATATATATATATATATACCGGTATATATACAGTATACATAAATATATATATATACAGTATATATATATATATATATATATATATATATATATATATATATTGTTACGATCCAGGTTCTCAAAGACACAGGGCTCTTCAACATTGGACTAGATAATGGCAAAATGCAACAATGGTAACACTAGATCCAACCCCTGCCTTAAACACTGGAAAACAAAACACCATTACCGCCCTGAGTCGTGCCTGGACAACGAGGTATCCTATGACTCGGTAACTGGTGCACACACACTAGGCTGACGCTCGATGAAACAGCCTATTCTCAAACAGTAAAAGATAACTCGATTAGGTTACACAAAGAAAAGATAGTTAACGTGATTAATTAACGTTACGGTAGATACTCAAATAACTGGCACTCCTGTATTAAAGAAAGTGCAATGCTAGTCCTGCAACATCAACTGGAAACTTCTGAAATAAGTCTGATGCTGGGAAGATGTTCGTAAAGAATCTTGAACAATTATAATGCAGAATACGGGTCACAATAAATACTAGGACATATAGTAATAATAGGCAGGCGAATAATAAAGACTGCGCAAAGGTAGTAATGCTCGACAACTAAAGAAATGCTTCGTGACACAACGCAACAGCCTACTAGGGTTGTGCAACTCAACAACAACCTCGGCTCAAAAGTGCAGTGAATAATAAGGTTGCATACATATAATAATGGGGGCTTATCTCTAACCAGTGTCTGCTCAGTTAATAAAGTCTAGCTGGGGTATCAAGGCAGGGCAACAATGGGTGAGCATGCGGCTCGTAGCCTAACGTTGTCCGAAGGTGGTATAATGAAGATTACGTTATATGACGGGGATGCTCTCTTGATAAATCCAGGTCTCTATTACCTAGTTCTATCCTGGCGATCCCTCAGAAGTCAACACAAAGAGGCAGCACTATGTTGTGAGGGATAGGCTATGGCCCTCTCACACCACAGCGCTGTGCTCGCAAATTAAACCCACCCGAAGACAACTTAGGCTCCCACAGTACCTGTCGATGTCGTGCAGGGCTTAGCTAACACTGCACACATCGGAGACAACGACACAGTAACCCTACCCCTAGTCTAGCTTTAGATAACCAAGCAGAATCACTCAACACCTTGCCAGGGAGACATATACTGGTCTACAACCTTCCCGAGAGAGGACACATACGGAAAAGTCCATCTCTCTAACCTCAATAAAGCATAATACCTCCTTAACCTAATACATGGAAATATCTGAGAGCTTCGCGTACAATACGACTGGTCGACGGTGAACGTCTATGCTGAAACCAGAAGGGATGTTGAGTTTAATAAAGATTAGAGAATGAGAAAGGAGAAGTCGAGAGAGAGAAATAGTATGCAAAGTGGCGAGTATGGGGGACAGAATTGCAAAGGGTGTAGACGATACGCGTGTCAGGCAAGCTCTGAGCTGGTAAAGAACACGAGGCCGCGATGGGAAGGGACTAGTTGACCACCCGGCCGCCAACGCCGTCAGCGCCCAAGCGAGCCGCGTCATAGCTCACCCCGCTGCCAGGTGTACTCCCTCACCCTCTCTCGCTCGCCTCCCACACAAGCAACATTTATATTATAGCGAATATAAAATACAAGGCGCGGTCACAGACCAAAACAAAGACCATTTCTAGACTGTCTGTGGCAACACGACACTAATTAAATAAAGCAGATCATTCTAGGATAACTGTAGCCCATCACCCCATCCTGGCGAGCGCTAGCGAGCTGCAATGCCCCACGCAACCATTCTGCTAACGCCGGGAGGCGTCACAATATAATATATATATATATACCGGGTACATATATATATATATATATATATATAGTTTCAAAGTAAATTAGATATACAACCGACAAACGATTTGTGCTTAGGTTCCAATAGAGAGAGAGAGAGAGAGAGAGAGAGAGAGAGAGCAAGTTGTCTATAGTGTGTTTATCGTCGTGCTACACACGCCTCTACCTAATTTTATCAAGGCTTATGGTAGTATGCATAAGAATTCGTTATATTACTATCACAATCGAAGGTGGGTAAGTGAAATGTTAGACAACTTATTAATTTATTATGCCATTACCAAAGTATAAATTAATTGTTCTTCATATAATAATTCACACTCCAGCCACAGGTTTCTTTGTAATCCACCACCACCTACCCCTATCCTGCACTACTGCTATGTTGCCCTCTATAGTTTGTCACCCCCCACCTTGTATCTTGATCTCTTTATTTTATGCATGTTCTGTCTCGTGCTCGTCTTCTACCTTTCATGTAACGTTTTTTCCCCATAGCTTCGTATCTTTTTGGAATTTGCCTAGCTTACTTCTGCCGTTTTAATCATGAGTTTTAGTGCCACATAGTGTTCATGGGCTCAGGGTGTTAAACCGGAGCAAGTTTGTGTGAAGACTTTAATGAATATGAGAAGGAGTACAAGCAAATTAACATGGAATAGCATTGCTTTGGCCATTTGATCACTTCCGAAGACATATTATGAACTATAAACCATACTTTTGTATTTACATAATTATACAATAATAAACTCTAACAATAATGGAATCGGCTCTCGTTTGACACCCTGCCACCCTGGTGCTAGTCCTTATAGTAATACAAACAATAATAATAATAATAATAATAATAATAATAATAATAATAATAATAATAATAATACCCTCTCCCCTCCCCCATCTAAGATTCTTGAGGTAAAAACACACAGTTTCATATTGGAGGATGTCTTTGTTTCAATTTGCTACAACTTTAGCAGTATTATGTTTCATTAACCCGGGAACTGCGGGGAGACTCTTAAGAGTTCCCCCGGCGGACTGCGGGAATACTCTTAAGAGTCAGAGAAAAAACAACAACTTTTGACATCGAAAAAAAAAAATATTATTTTAATTTTTTTAATTTTTTTATTTTTGTTTGGCCCCTGGGCCATGCAAAATCTGAGTCCTCTACCTCCCCTCCTTCCCCACTTTCCTCCTCTCCTTCAGTTATCACCTATTTTCCCTGTTATTCCCTTATTCTGAGGTATATTTTCGTGCTAACATTAGCGAGTTGCAAGCAGGGCATTGTCATCAGTGTTAGCAAACGAGTGCAAGAGAGAGAGAGAGAATATCGATCGACTGTGTCTCAGTGGCCTTGGGGGAAATTGGCGGGAAAGCAGCTTGCCTCACCCATACATTATACAACTCGCGGGCTATATCTCCGATTTTGACCATCCAAACGCTGTTTTCACTCGTTTTATTGTTGTTTCTTATAATCAACCCATAATAGGCGCATATGGATAAGTATTAATGCTATTAATGGTACAATGAATATTTTAGTGATGGAAACACCTCAAATACATGCGCACAGGGAGAGGTGTCTAATTACCCCCATGCGCAGCCGAGAGGTTAACACCGTACGAGCGGCCTATGCGGTTTATTTATATGTACCGCCCAGCGGGGTGTTTTTAGCCAAAATAGGGCTGTTTACGTGATCATTTTCATGCCTAAATAAGACCCAGAACGTAAAACAAGTACCTATCCCTGAAAGGGCATAAACAGAGCTTTCGAATGACACCATAACGATCCTTTTATGATGGCTAGTTTTCTTGCAATAACCGTGCAACGCGAGTGCAAAAAGCATGTAAATAGCCACTTTCCCGATACAATTCCTTATATAGCGAGTGAGAGAGGGAGGAGGGAGCTGGGATTCGTGTCAGTATGTTCGCCGCGGTGGTCTGGAGCAGTCATACGCTCGCTACTCTCCTGCCACCACTTGTCTCTCTCTCTCAGCAACATTACGTGCTGAAATTGCCACTCGACCTATGTCGAGCGCCGCCACATAGTCCAGCTTTATTTAACTCGACTTATGTGGTGAGCCGCTAAATAAGGGTTAATACCACAGAATATTCAAATCACAAAATGATGTTTTCATAGTAAAGTAATTAGCCAACCACTTCCCTCCACCCCCACCTGCTACTACCTCGCCGCTAGTTCCCCCTCTCACTCCTGTAACCTCCTTCCCCCTCCCTCGCCTCCCTCCTTCCTACCCATACCTTCACCTCCTACCCCCACACCATCACTGTTACCAGATCATTTATGGGCACTAATTGTGCTGCCCTCTATTGAGGTCTTGGACAGACCAAGGCTGTATCTGTTTCATCTGTCCACAACTGTACATCCGAAAATTTGCAATAAACGCCATAATGTATACGACTCTGGCTCTTATCCTACTATTCATATATACATATACTGAATATATATATATATATATATATATATATATATATATATATATATATATATATATATATATATAAAAGGAAAGATTGTAGACACCAGCTGAGCAGGCCAATACCCAGTCGAGGCATCATAGGCATATGATAAGGAGTTGCTGTAACTCCTGTGCAATATGTCTGGCCTCCCTCACTGTTTCTGTTTGTGTCTCACTTACACAGAGAGTAATCCAGCTAGCTCTCATAAATACCTCCTCCTCATATTCATTACACTATACAAAACAAGCACACCACACTTCTTTCCAATACTAAAAGACAACAAATAAATAAACAAATGCTTAAAATAGCGATTTATCAATCAACTTTGGGAAAAACTTGTTACGAGCAGCTTTGCCTTTTTATCTCCTTCATACAATCAATCAATCAATCAATGGGGCCATTTGCCGTGACAGCTTGTAACCGCACTCACCCTCTGACTCCACTCCGGGGGATCCTCCCGGACGAGACATGAGTTCCGTGGTATTCCCCTAGACCTCCTCCAATCAGGGCTTTCTTCTGTAGAGACCACCTGGTGAGCAGGGAGGCGAACCACATGTCCATATAGCCGAAGTTGGCGTTCGCGGACCATGCAACTAATTTATCTTTAATGAGTTTCATGGGGTAGTCGCTGGTTTGAGACTGGGGGTAAGGTAATATAATATTGACCAACATGCCTCCTGCGTGTCGTAAAAGGCGACTAAAATGAGGTTGGGTCGGGGGCTTGCGACCCACCACTCGTGAAAAATACATTCTGCAACGATGAACGAACGAACAGCCTCGTATCTGGACAGACCTAATGTTGACGAACTCTGACCTACTATTGTTACGACCGGGACTCGTATAAAACAAGGGCTCTTAATCATTGGACTAGAAAGGCACATAGCCACAACGGTAACACTAGATCCAACCCTCGAACTTATAATGCCGGCGCACAAAAACACCTATACCCTCCAGAGTTAAATCTGCGATAACGGGGTATCCTATAACTCGGTATAAATGCACTACTACTACAGGCTGATGATCTCTGATACAGCCTGATCACAACAACATACAATTATGTTAATAAGGTATACAAGGAAAAGATAGAGATCTTAATTAAATCACTGCAATGATTTAATGCAAACAAGAAGAAGGTATAATTAAAGTTACTCTAAACAATAATAAACTGTCACTCCTATATTAAAGAAAGTGAATGAAAGTCCTAAAGCATCGAGCAGGAATCTTCTGAAGAAAGTCTGATGCAGCTTAAGATGATCGAATCGGATTTTGAACTGTTATATAAAGCAGGAACAAGATATGACAAGTGTTGGGACAGACAGTGTTAACTGACACGGGAATAACGATAAATGCACAATAGTATTATCTCCAACAACAAAAGAAGTACTTCGTCAGGCAACTCAAAAAGCCTGCTCGGGTTGTGCAACTCAACAACAACCAAGGCTTACAATCAACGTGAACAAAAATGCTGCATACATAACATAAGAGCTTATGATCCTAATCGGGTGTCTGCTAGGTTAATAAAGTCTAGCTGGGATGTCGTAGGCTAGGAAACAATGGCTGAGCAAGCGGCTCGTAGCCTAGCGAGGTCCTTAAGACTGTGTGGCCAAATTACGTTAAATGATGGGGTGCTCTCTTGAGAGATCCAGATCGCTAGTATCTGGTTCTCTCCTGGCGACCCTCTCAAAGTCAAACCAAAACGAGTTAGCACAGTGTTGGGTGGCAGAGGCAAAACCCTCACTTGCAACACAGTGCTAAACTCACAAGGTACAGTCAGAAAGACCACCTAGGCTTCCCACGTCTCCGTTGCGATTGTACAGGTTCAACAAAACCTGTTACACATCGGAAATCTCAACACAAGTAGCCTTACCCCAGTCTAGCATTAAATAGCCCAGCAGACAGCCAAGGAATAGGTAGGGAGACACCGTGAGTGTGTCGAACCTCTACAGACAAAATGGTAACCCCTCCAAAATGCCTAACTAAACATGTAGTATCTGAGAGCTTCAGCATATAATACGATGGCCGATATATGAAATCGTGCAGAACCAAAGGGGAGTGATGATACTAAATAGAGAGGAAGAATGAGTGGTAAGAAGTTGAGAGAGAGAGAAAGTGCTCTATAGGTAGAAGTCGGGGACAGGTGGTAAGGGAGGTGTGAAGGGTATGCTGGTCAGGCAAGCTCTGAAGAGAGTAGCTCCTCGGGGCCCCCAGGATCACACAAAGGCATGGTGGTCAGCCAATCACAGGCCTCTACGTCACCAGGCAGCAAGGCTGCAGAAGGCGCCAGGAACCACCAGCCAATCAAGAGGCGTGGGAAGGCACGCGCGCGAGCCTACGAACGAGGGGGAGGCAGCACATGTATACGCACGCACACACTACCACCCCACTGCCTACTCGCTCTCTCTCTCTCCTTCACTACAATGCATCTTATGTTCTACTCATGATAGAAAACATAATGAACTGTCACAGGCGAAAACAAAGACCACCCCTATACTGCCTGTGACATGACGATTCACAAGAAAGAAAGTACAACATTGTAGACAGACTGTAGCCCACCTCACTGCCCTGGCGAGCGCTAGTGGCTACCAGGAGGCGATTCTGCCAATGCTGGCAGGCGTCACACTATGGACAGTCTAAAGATTGCGACTTGTAATGTAAGAGGCTTGAATGATGAAACAAAAGATAGAGAGGTCCTGGAAGTGGTAGTGATGATGGCTGGATGTATGCGGAATAACTGAGACCAAATGGAGGGGTACATGTGTGAGAGAGTGTGGAATGGGTGTGTGTGCTGGGTTCCATGTCATTTGAACCAGTACAACTTCAACCAGTGCCACCTTAACCAGTGTTAACTCAACCAGTGACCATCTTAACCAGTGACAATCTCAACCAGTGACCATCTTAATCAGTAACCATCTCAACCAGTGCCAACTCAACCAGTGCCATCTCAACCAGTGCTAACTCAACCAGTGCCAACTCAACCAGTGCCATCTCAACCAGTGCTAAATCAACCAGTGCCAACTCAACCAGTGCCATCTTAACCAGTACCCCCTCAACCAGTGCCATCTCAACCAGGAACCATCTCAACCAGTGACCATTGCAACCAGTACCATTTCAACCAGTGCTAACTCAACCAGTGCCAACTCAACCAGTGCTAAATCAACCAGTGACCATCTCAACCAGTAACCGTAAGAAATCATATCTTAGGACATTATTGGTAGAATTGTATCTTCTAATTACCACTAATCTGTCATTCACCCTGAAGGTTACTACGGAATAATAAGATCATTAAGATGTGTGTATACTTCACGTTTTAACTCATTATATTGTACCTAATCGACTTAACATTTGATGCCTTTAAGCAGCATATTATTAAGGGTTGAAGCCTACAGCGGGAACCCCTATTGAAATAGTTCAGATTATTATTTTTCTTTTTATTCTTCCCAATTATTTATACGCACCGGTTTTCACGCAATAACTCCAGAACCGCTTCTCGGATCGCGACCAAACTTAGACACAAGGTGTGTTACATATTGGGCAACTTTTGTTGCCCAATATGTAACAATGGACCCAGGTTCGAATCCGAATATGTTAACCCCTTCTGTACCGACGACGTCTTTTGTATTTGATTTCAGCTAGATTTAGACTATTTTTTGTAGCTTCGGTAGGATATATGGTAGTTAAAAGGATGAATTGAGATAATCTATAGCATTTTAATTGGTAGACATAATTCCTAAGCTGTATAAACACTTCCAATAGTAGCCAAAATAAAGTGAAAAGGACGTCGTCGGTATAGAAGGGGTTAATGGGAAGATATTATTGGGATGGAATTTGTGCTGTACCTAGTTTCAGTGCATTACCACAACACACCGAAATGCCAAAACAAAATACCCTCATTGTTCCCTGATTAAATAGCACTGTATGAATATTCCCATATACAAAATATGCTACAGGGGGGCAATGCCTAGTGAGTTAATTGCTCAATAGGTGGCGTTCTGAGAGTGAGGGTCCGAGTCTGGGGAATGAGACTGTGAAGCGCGGAGGCGGAGCAGCTTCAGAGATGGGATTGCTTCGAGCCGGGGTGCTTCGCATGTCTCACTCCCTAGACTGGAACAAGACCTCACGGGCCTCACCTTGTTCAGCGGTTGAGTGTGCCGGCTCTCAGCTTATGCCCGAGAGGGAGTAGTTGGAAAATAGAAAAAAACAAAAATAATATAAAAAATAACATTTAAAATGGTGGCTAAACTCGCCTGTAGCGAGACATAAATATCGTCTCTCCCACTCCTAGGAAATTATTGTGCTTTGGTGTATGGACTCAACTACCAATCCTCCACAAATGTTATCGAGAAAGGTTTTGCCTTACACATCGTTTTTTAGCAGCCATATTTAAAAAAAAATCAAAATCACTTAAGTATCCATTTCTTGAAACCTACACTGATGATCAACGCCATTTTTGCGTAGCTGGGTGAGGCTCGTAATTGTGAACGTTTTGGTACCACATACTGTACATAGAAATTGGTGGATTAGTTTGGATGCACCATTGTAAAAACTGCCTTTTCAGTATTGAGGTTATAAATCTTCTTGATTATCCACACAACGTTTTCAGTCTTCGATCTCGGTTCACTGAATCCCCTAGTTTTGCTTCAGAAATCTTGAAAAAAATATTCAGATCTATGCATTCTTTTGTTTTAGCTCTCTCAAAAAAGTTAAGAGTTCATAAATATTCCAGCAATCTTTAGCCAACCTACCTACAGTATACGTACCTGCTTTATCAAATAATAATAGTTCAAATTATCAATTTATGAATGACAGAGTATGTATAAAGGATTTTTAACATTCTTTACTCTACCAAATGCTTAATATAATTTGATTAATACGGACCAACAAAGTTTGATCATTTTCAGTGTGACTTAACCTTGACCCCTTAGTACGAATATATGCCTTATTTGCCTATATTATGTTTGATTTATGCTTTAAGTATTATTGCATCCTTTAACTATATAAGACAACTATGAAAACATGTAACTAGAGGAGTAATGTATAAGGCTAAGTGCGAAAGGAACTATAATATGTGTGCACAATTATTGTCCTTCAAACGCAAGCGTTACCATAATTTACCGCTAGATTCGTTCTCAAAAGTCTGTAGAATGTTGTCTTGATACTATATAAATGCAAACAGCCGCTAGAATAATATCACAATCTCTAGAAGAGTTTTGGTTTGTTTGCTTTGCAAGTTTTACAATTTAATATGGCTCTGAAAAGTCTGAATTTTTTAGAATACCCCTAGAAATTATGTTACTAAATGTAACTAATGGCCGCTAGATTGAAGTAAATACCTAGTAAATGCCTAGCAAATATCTAATGGTACAGTAGCTAAATTGGCAACACTCAACGTCATCCTAGCTTAGCTAGCTGAACAATTGTTATGAAATCTATTCTTCCTTATATCTTCTTGTGTTTATTTGTAACATTTTCACGTGTCTCATCTAACAAGATGTGTGGTCTAATTACAAGGATAGTAATATATCTGAAATATTTATTGCACTCCGAAACCTATAATACAATTTATGCGCATAAGAGCCTAGGAGTTGCGTCTGCGCAAAACAGAGAGAGAGAGAGAGAGAGAGAGCTAAGTGACTTCTTCCTTAACTCTCTCTCCTTCCTACTCTCTCTCTCGGTAGTATCTGTCCAAATATATATATATACTGTATATATGTATATATATTTTTTTTTTTTTTATTAGGACATACAAAAAATACAAATAATAAATAAATACAAATTTAAAAAAAGGAAAATAATAATAATAGAAAATAACTTAAAGATATAAACACAACTATTAAAAGGCTCTGGCAAAGTTTCTGAAATGTATCTCGGATCTTAAATCAACCACTCAACCCAAATCAACCACTCAACCCAGGTCAACCAATCAGTCCAAATCAACCACTCAGTCAAAATCAACCGCTCAATCCAAATCAACCACTCAACCAAAATTAACCACTCAACCCATATCAACCAATCAGTCCAAATAACCAATCGATCCAAATCAACCACTCAACCGAAATAAACCAATCCACCAAAATCAACCACTCAGCCCAAATCAACCACTCAACCCAAATCACCCACTCAACCTAAGTCAACAACTCAACCCAAATCAACTACTCAACCCAAAGTAACCACTCAACCCAAAGTAACCACTCAACCCAAAGCAACTGCTCAACCTAAAGCAACCACGGAGCTAAAATCAACCACTCAACTCAAATCACGCACTCAACCCATATCAACCACTCAACCCAAATCAACCACTCAACTCTAATCAACCACTCAGTCCAAAATCAACCACTCAGTCCAAATCGAACACTCAACCCAAATCGACCACTCAACTCACATCAACCACTCAATCCAAATCAACCACTAAGTCCAAATCAACCACTTAACCCAAATATACTACTCAACCCAAATCAACCATTCAATCCATATTAAGCAATCAGTCCGAGTCAACCACTCAATCCAAATGAACCACCTCACCCAAAATCAACCATTCAGCCCAAATCAACCACCTCACCCAAAATCAATAATTCAGCCCAAAGCAACTACTTAGGCCAAATCAACCACTCAGCCAAATTCAACCACCCAACTCATATCAACCACTAAATTGAAATCAACCACTTAAGCCAAACCAAACCAAAGCAACCACTAACACCAAAGCAACCACTGAGCCAAAATCAACCGCTCAATTCATATGAACCACTCAACCCAAAGCAACCAGTCAACCAAAATCAACCACTCAACCAAAATCAGCATATCAGTCCAAATCAAATACTCAACCCGAATCAACCACTCAGTTCTAATCAACAACTCAGTCCAAATCAACCACTCAGTCCAAATCAACCACTCAGTCCTAATCGACCACTCAGCCCATTTTGACCACTCAGCCCAAATTGACCAACTAACTGAAATACACTACTCAACCCAAATTAAGTACTAAGTCCACAAGCACTCAACCCATATCAACCACTCAACCCCTTAGCCAAAATCAACCACCCAACTCAAATCAACCCCTTAGTCCAAATCAACCATTCAGTCCAATCAATTACTTAATCCAAATTAACCACACAACCCCTATCAATCACTCAACCCAAATCAACCACTGTCCAAATCAACCACTTAGCCAAAATCAACTACTCACCTCATATCAACCACTCAACCATAATTAACTACTCAGTCTAAATCAACCACTCCATCCAAATCAATCTCTTAGTCCAAATTAACTACACAGCCCATATCAATCACTCAACCCAAATCAACTACTCAACCCAAATCAACAACTCAACTCAAATCAACCACTCAACTCAAATTATCCACCAAGTCCAAGTCAACCAAGAAGTCCAAATCAAACACTCAACCTAAATCAGTCACTCATTCAAAATCAATCACTTAGTCCATATCAACCACATAATCTATATCAACCACTCAACCCAAATTAACCACCCAACCCAAATCAACCACCCAAACCAAATCAACCACTCAACCCAAAATCAACCCTGATCGGTCTCTGAATTCAATTCAGTTCAACCATGCCCAATTTGGTCCAATTTCACCACTAAGAATAGTTTAGACCAATTTGAATTACACTTTTGCGCCCGGACAGTAAGAGACTCATTAAGGGGAGATATATATTTATTTGTTCATTATTTTTTATATTTATTATTTTCTTTAGTTTGCACCCAAGATCTCCATCCAACATAAAATAAATGCCCCCATGACCCCCCATCGCGATAAATTTGTTCATTTGTATGTAGAAAAAGGTGCCAGCCGGTTCCTCCTAAGTTGCAGGCTCGCTATCGCTTGCTAGGAAAGAATAACAATCACAAATAAAAAACACAAATGGCACGAAAGGTAAAATAATTGTAAACACATTGGGATGAATTGAGGGACAAGGGGGTCCAGAAAATATAATCTCCGTAAGTTACAGCGAGGGGGAGAGTTATAACACACCCATGATTAGACAGCTTATTCCTTCCCAGTCATGTCCTAACTGCACCCTTCTTTAAAACTAGGCTAGCTTAACCTCTTAACTGATTGTAGCCTTTAATAAGTCCTATATAATGGGCTGCGAGTATCCTATCCATTTTAAGAAATTTACAGGCTAATAAAAACCGCGCCAGTGTGCAGACGGCCTCCATACTTTGGTGGCGTGTAGTGACACTAAGCAACTCAAGCTTCCACACATAAAGAATCTCCAAGACATATCAGTTACCTGGCAGACATCGAGAAGAGATACAGTATACTGCAATGGCCATGAGATGGGCGAGTTGAGGGAGTGATGACGAATGCGATTCGAGTACCGCGAGGGGGAAAACTACTTGTAGTTTGGAAGACGAAGCACTACTCCTGCAACACCATCGCCGCATGCCTGCCTGGGGTGCACGTACACGTACACAACGTGCTTTTTGTGCACTCCCTTTCAGACCCATACAGCTGCCCAAGCACCTCTCAGTATCACGACGTGCGGGGGCGAAGGGAAGGAGGACGACACACACCACACTCTCATATTTCCTTCCCTCATCCTCCTCCTTCCACCTAAAATCCATCTCGCATCACATATTGTTACCCTTTCTATTTCAAATATTTCTGCTTTATATCAGGCTGCAATCACATTCCTATATCTTCAACACATTATACGTTATAATAATATGTAGGCAGTACAGTATATATACATCGGAAAAAACATGGGAAAGACTGTAATGAGGTGCTATAAAGCATATATGCATATTATCGGATTTATATGGATGTGCTTATGCAGGCCAACCACACAAATTCTGGCCACTTCCACGTGAAAAACAGATTGTCTAGGGTGGTAGAATTTACAGGGTAGATGCAGACTTCCATTTCAAGGACGTTAATATCACTCAATTCAGTAATCCCTATCAAAATCGTCACTCTGCTGCATAGGGCATATCCCTTGTCATACTTATAAACGCAGTTTACAATTTAAGGGCAAACAAAATGGCCACACTCTTTAATGCCGACACTCCTTAATGGGCACAAACATAAAGGCCACATTCCTAAATGGCCACACACCTTAAAGGTCACAACCAAAATGGCTACACTCCTTAATGGCCACACTCTTAAAAAGCCATGGCCAAAACCAAAGAGGCCACATGCTAAAACGCCTATATTCCTTAACAGTAGCAACCAAAAATGCCACTCTTTAAAGGCCATACTTGTTAACGTTCACAACTAAAATGGCTACACTCCTTAACGGCCACGCTCTTAAACAGCCACAACCAAATCGGCCACATTCCTTATTGACCAACACGGCCTCACTCTCCAATAATATATCTACATGAGTGAATCACCTCCATGTCAGCTTATTTCTAAGACTTCTCCTGGATAAACAAACAATATCGAGTTTACTTTAGGTTAACAAATGTTTTTACTATGTAATAATGCTCAAAACATGAAATAAAGTACAGTACGTTATTGTATTTAGTAATATTGAAGTAATAACCTTATTATAAAAGGCTGAAGCAAAAATCAGGATGATAAAAAACAAAAAACCCAACTTCAATGTCCACAGTCATACATGGCCACAACCAAAAACAGCCACACTCATAAACGGCCACAACGAAAAGAGCTGCACTCCTAAATGGCCACTACCGAAATGTCTACAATCTGTTCCTTCTGTAGTTTCTCCATGCCTGATAAGCTAAATTATAATTTCATATAATATATTAAAAGATAATTTAACTTATCAGGCATGGAAAAACTACAGAAGGAACAGATTGTAGACATTTTGGTTGTGGCTATTTAGGAGTGTAGCTCTTTTGGTTGTGGCTATTTAGGAGTGTAGCTCTTTTGGTTGTGGCTATTTAGGAGTGTAGCTCTTTTGGTTGTGGCTATTTAGGAGTGTAGCTCTTTTGGTTGTGGCTATTTAGGAGTGTAGCTCTTTTGGTTGTGGCTATTTAGGAGTGTAGCTCTTTTGGTTGTGGCTATTTAGGAGTGTAGCTCTTTTGGTTGTGGCTATTTAGGAGTGTAGCTCTTTTGGTTGTGGCTATTTAGGAGTGTAGCTCTTTTGGTTGTGGCTATTTAGGAGTGTAGCTCTTTTGGTTGTGGCTATTTAGGAGTGTAGCTCTTTTGGTTGTGGCTATTTAGGAGTGTAGCTCTTTTGGTTGTGGCTATTTAGGAGTGTAGCTCTTTTGGTTGTGGCTATTTAGGAGTGCAGCTCTTTTGGTTGTGGCTATATAGGAGTGTAGCTCTTTTGGTTGTGGCTATTTAGGAGTGTAGCTCTTTTGGTTGTGGCCGTTTATGTTACTTGCTTCTTTAATTGTTCTCATTCTTATTTTTCTTATATTATTATTATTTTTATTATTATTATTCCCAAGAATATTCATTAATATAATTTTCAAAAATTGAGATAACCTTATTATAAATTATAAAACACAATGCAGCAAGACTATATTCTTACGATTACAGTTTGTCACATGGTCTCTCGCTCTTGGGTTACTTGAGGAACAGCAAAACACAAACATAAAAACTGTGATATATTTACATGAGCCCTCACGGTGGCTCCCTCAACGCAAGTAATGAGAGGCGAGATAGAGAGGAAGAGAAGGATTGAGACGCTAAGGAGAAAATAACGTTCATGGCTGATCCGAGGAGAACCGAAAGAGGAGGAGATCGGTACCAGAGAAAGATCACGGAATAACTTCTTACCAGAACGTCATTTCAGGAGCTCAGAACAAATAGCACACAACACGATATAATGTTTTTAAATACACGGAAATTGATACTGGAGTGACCAATGCAAGCCTCGTCTGGTTGAGGGCACTGTCGCTGGAATTATTAATTGCTAACAATGATATTAAAGTTAGCAGTCAATATTTCGCCCGTTGTTCAGTTGCGATTTAATAAAGCTTCTCTGAATACGACAGGGAAGGAAATACTGGAAGATGAATTATTAAATTTAATTGCAATAGCAGGTAACTTCTGGGTATATTTATTTTTCTTATGGAGGAGTAAAAAAAAACAAAAAACAAAAAACATATAAATTATTCATACATTTAGTAAATGATGTGTGTGCGGATGATCAAAGAAAAGAGAATGGAGGAATCTTGGATGTTTTGAGTTTAGTTCTATCTACTTACCACATTCTTACACAAATACTAATAACGATATTGAAGAGAACAATGAGAAATGTCCTCAAAATAATGAGAGTAGACAAGTGTGAAAGACAGTGGTATTGCCCCAAGAGAAATACCATTGAATCATTAGATGACCTTGTTCTGTGACCATCGAAAACTAGATTTGTGCTACATCACAGTGATATACTGTGTATAGATAAATAATTAGATTATGGTGTTTTATATGCTATGAAATTTAGATCTCCACATCTGAATCAGCACCATTCACATAACGCAAATAGTCAAAGTTGTCATAGTTTGTAATCTTCATTTATAGCAAATTGCACGGTAATATAAGTTATGGAAAATATTAAGATTTCAGTTCCATATTGAATGTTTTAACGAAAGCTAGTTGTTTACTGAAGGGGGGGGGGGGGGGGGGGGCAAATTTTCAAATCACCCAGATGCAAAACTACTCTTCCAAAGTTCAATGCGACGACGAAGAGCATCATACTTACGCATATCCAGATTCAAATATAAAAGCAAGGGTTACCAAATGTATCTGCTAAGAATGCAATTAGGTATAATATTAAAATATATTTATTGCTCGTAAGAGTGTGAATCTATCACAATAAGATTGTTGGGAGTTATACATGAGAGCGAAAATAATATGTCGTGTCAGTCTAGTGAAAACAGACAAATGAAAAGCTTCCTCCAGGGAGTACTGATTAGTGCAGCAAATAACTATATCACGTATTTCTTGATGCAACAATAGATTGCACGGGCACCAAAAGACACATTATAATACAGAACCAGTTGCATACGATTTTTTCAGGATGAGGCTGTATGCATCAGCTGCACAGGACGGTACTCTCGGGTATCGCTACAGGTGGTAGTTAAGGACAACTGAAACTCCCGTTTCACCACCGGCCTGGCCTCCTTTGCTTATCTTTTCTGTGCCTCAACAAAGTAGAAAGCAACCCCAGTTTGCCCTCCAAAACACCTCTCTCTTTCAAGGTACTATTCTACAAACACTTACTGTACATACTACACATCCTTTCAAGGTACTATTCTACAAACACTTACTGTACATACTACACATCCTTTCAAGGTACTATTCTACAAACACTTACTGTACATACTACACATCCTTTCAAGGTACTATTCTACAAACACTTACTGTACATACTACACATCCTTTCAAGGTACTATTCTACAAACACTTACTGTACATACTACACATCCTTTCAAGGTACTATTCTACGAACACTTACTGTACATACTACACATCCTTTCAAGGTACTATTCTACAAACACTTACTGTACATACTACACATCCTTTCAAGGTACTATTCTACAAACACTTACTGTACATACTACACATCCTTTCAAGGTACTATTCTACAAACACTTACTGTACATACTACACATCCTTTCAAGGTACTATTCTACAAACACTTACTGTACATACTACACATCCTTTCAAGGTACTATTCTACAAACACTTACTGTACATACTACACATCCTTTCAAGGTACTATTCTACAAACACTTACTGTACATACTACACATCCTTCCAAGGTACTATTCTACAAACACTTACTGTACATACTACACATCCTTTCAAGGTACTATTCTACAAACACTTACTGTACATACTACACATCCTTTTCAAAATTCTTAAAACAATGATGCCAAACACACGACCTGCCTCAGAGTGCCCAGGTGAGGCAGACCAAAAATGCTCCCATTGGGCTGGCCCCTGGAAATGACTCTTCAAAATGCTCTGAACCACTACAATCTACTCTAAAAATGTCTGCAACATTCTTGGCCTTTCCTCTACCTTACACTCTGTGGAACACCAGTTGTCTGGGGCTACTGACAGCAAACGCTTCTCTGTATCCTCCGATTATCTCTATCCTCAGTTTTCAAGTCAAAGGTGGATATTGCGTATATGTAGGCAACAATCTAGCTTTCTCTCGTGTTCCCAACTTTGATTCTTCTCAATTATCAACTCTCTGGATAAAGTATTCCTGTCACTCCCAAGCTAAATATATCGGTGTTGGTTGTCTCTCCTCTAATTTTACAGACTATCCAAAATTCTTTGACTAATCTAACTTCTAAAGTGGAACATATTCTATCCATCCCTCCTTACGCAGACATCTCCATCTTAGATTTCAATGTTTACAACGGCCAATGGCTCTCGTGCCATTTCACTGAGCAACCTGGTGAACAAGCCTACATCTTTTTGATCTTAGATTACCTAGAGCAGTTAGTCCAGCACCCTACTCGTATTCCTGACCGCCATGCAGATCAGTCCAACAGCTTTAATCTATTTGTAACCTCTAATCTTTCTATATACACTGGAAACCTTTTCTCTCCGTTGGGCTCCTCCGATCACAACCATCTCTCTGTCACCTGTCCTGTCTCTCCAGTACAGCCATCCGATCATTCCAGCCGCTTGTGCTATTTTGGCCCTGAAAACTGGGAGGTTCTGCGGCAGTATGTTACGTCCTGGGATATATAAACACTGGGCTCTTTCTATTGGACTAGGTAAGCGGCAACAAGCAACAACGGAAAATGCTAGATCCAACCCTTATCTATAAACCCAGGCAACAAACCACCCTAAACCGTCAAGAGTCCTGCCTGGACAACGAGGTATCCTATGACTCGGTTACAGGGTGCACGCACTATAGACTGGTGATAGTCAAGCAGGCTATATAAAAGATCACACAATTAAGTTGACTTAAAGCTTCAAGGAAAAGATAGATAACGGAATTAAATTGCAGAAACAATTTACTAACAAACTAGAAGAAAGTAAATTTAACGTTACGTTAATTAATACAACTAAACATCCCTGCGTGAAAGAAGGTGAAAGCAAACAGTCCTCAAAACATCGTACAGGTAGACAAGATGCGGATCTCTAAACTGCATGCGTCTACTGTAGGATCTGATGCTTAGCAAAGAAAGTACGTTACGGATTTAGAGAACTCTTAACTCATAAGCAGGAATAAATACTAGTGATAGGCCATACAGTGTATAATGCCATAGGTATAATTAAATAAAGGCAGCAACTCGCAACATAAACCACATACAGGTGTGCTTCTCACTCTTAGTCAGGCAAGCCTGCTCGGACAGAGTCTCTAAGCCACACCCTGACTCACAATGCTCACAAAAACGGTAAACTGTGGCACAATAACAAGCATACAGAGATAATAAACCCCTAGCTATTAATCTGCCAGGTGGCAGAGGTCTAGCCGGAAGGATATAGGCTTCGGATACCCGGGCTGAGCCACCTGCGTCCCTGGCCTAGGGACGTTCCCAGGTCTGTGCGCCAAATTACTCTAATTGAAAGGGTGCTCTCTTGAGAGACTCAGATCGAAAGTATCTGACTCTCTCCTGGCGACCCTAAAACAAAAGCAAGACGTGCTAGCGCAGTGCTGAGTGGACTAGGCAATGGCCCTCACACAACACAACGCTAGACACGCAGGGACACAGACAAGAAAATGCCCCCAGACTCCCACGGGTATCCTAGTAAAGTCGTGCGGGTCCACGGGACTCACACCAGCAGACTTTACTTAAAGGATCGCAAAAAGCCTCCCCTCCGGTCTAGCCCCTGCTAACCTGACACAAGAACACACTAGCAAGCATGAAACCACCAAATATGAGACAACAAAAAAGCTTCCTAGGTGTCATTAACAATTACGTCTCTGCATAAGGCCCAAAATCCTATCTAGTTATCTGAGAGCTCGTCGTTAATACAATAATAGATATAAGGTCTATCAAGGGGATGGGATAATTAAATAGATTGGTGAAGTAGTGGAAAGAAGGTATACAAAGTAAGAGAGAACGTTTCTAAGTGGGGTTGAGAGGGATAGATATCAAGGGGGTCCGAAGGGTACGACAATGAGGTGAGCTCTGAGTCTTGAATCAGTCTGGACCCCACCCTAGGCATGCAGAATACATCCCAGGCTTGGCAACACTCAACACAGTTGCCTGGTCAAATCCTCTACCACGTGCGTGAGTCGAAACTAAGCCTAACGTTCCAATCAAATGCATGTGGCAACGCTTCAGGCTCGTCCCAAGCTGGACTCTCCGCGCGAAGCAACGTCCCCAAGCCGGTCTCTCTCTCCCGCTCGTCTCCTCCCACTCTCACTAGACTAACATCTTATATATTATAATGAAACAATCAACTATCGAGAATAAAATATACTAAGATGCGTTGGTTAAGAATAAGGGCAGCTTCAAGCTGTGAAACAACATAAGAATATCCCAGACATTAGTTACATTGTCGTAGGATATATACTAAGGGAAAGCCTACCGGCCGGCTACCACCAGCCGGTTTCTAGACGGCTGGGCAGCCGACGCGCGCGCATGCCCGCACGTGGTTAATATGCAGAAGCGTCACACCTCCCCCAAGATATAAGACCCTTGACTAAGTTCTTCATATCTAACAGAAAGCTTCTCATAGTACCACACACTGTTGCGACACAAGGCACTATATAACAAAATAAATAAACTGTTGCGCTCCACCGAGCAAGTTCAACTAACTCAGCGACAATAAGCGAAAACATTCAACTTAGATACTGCTACAACATCTTATACAAAATTCTACACGTTATAAAAAATAAAAAGTTTTTATAAGGTTTTTGCTTTTTTAATTTGTTTTTTTCGGCTGAACTACAGTGACAACCTATTTTCCTTCACACTCAACCCTCAATCCTGTGGCAGTCTAACCAACATCATCCACCCTTGAAAGACAATCCGCTATCACGTTATCAGAACCGGCAATATGGCGTATGTCCAGATTATACTCCTGAAGCATGAGTGACCACCTGGTCAGCCTCATATTCCGGTTATGAAACTGATTCAAGAATTTCAGAGGGTGATGATCTGTATAAACCACTACGACTGGTCCGAAAGCAGGAACATATACATCGAAGTGCCTGAGCGCCAGCACTATCGCCAGGAGTTCTTTCTCAATTACAGAGTAATTCCTTTGTGCACTATTGAATTTTTTACTGTAAAAACTCACTGGATGTTCGATACCTTCATCATCTGTCTGTAACAAGACAGCCCCAGCCCCTACGCCACTGGCATCAGTCGCCAGCTGAAAAGGTCTGCTGAAGTCCGGGGCCCTGAGTATGGGGTGGGTACATAACAGGTGTTTCACCAAGGAAAACGCCTCTGCACACTCAGGAACCCACCGGAACTTCTTGTCCTTAGATAATAAGTCAGTTAAAGGTGCAAGTACAGTCGAATAGCCTTTGATGAAGCGACGATAATAGCCTATCATACCTAGAAACCACATGATTTGTTTCTTAGTCGTAGGCTGGGGAAACTGATCGATGGCTTTAATCTTTGTCTGTGGAGGGCACACCTGACCCATCCCCACCTCGAACCCCAGGTACAAAACTGTGGCTTTGACAAAATCGCACTTACCCTGGTTTATCACCAAACCTGCTTCATTCAGTTTATTAAAGAGCTGTCCGATGTGAGCACAGTGACTGTTAAAATCATCGTCGTATATTATGACATCATCTAGGTACACCGTACAGTTGGGAATGTCGGCTACAATGTCGTTCATTAATTTCTGAAACGTTGCAGGGGCATTTTTCAGCCCGTATGGCATAACATGGCAACGATATGTGGCACCGTCCACCACAAACCCACACACCTCTCGCGCTCGCTCAGACAAGGGCACTTGCCAATATCCCTTAACAAGGTCTATCTTAGTGAGGAACTTGGCTTTTCCTATCTTATCCACACTGTCGTCCACGCGAGGGAGAGGGTAGGCATTTGTGGGGGTTAAATCATTCAACCTGCGGAAATCTATACAAAACCGCACCTTGCCATCTGGTTTGGGCTGCAGTGTGACTGGGGAAGTCCACCTTACTGCACCCTCAGAAATCAGCCCACGTTTCAGCATATAATCCAGCTCTTCCCTAAGTGCTGGTAATTTAATAGGGGGAACACGGTATGGCACTGATTTAAAGGGCGGGTGGTCCCCAACATCGACATCGTGCACCGCTTGAGTAGTGAGGCCAGGATGCTCCGCGAAAACAGCTGGGTTTGAATCAAACAAGTGCTGCACAGCTACACGGTGTTGCTCAGGCAGGTGCAATATCAACTCGTGAGCCACTTGTCTAGAATTCCCCGCCCACTGATCCGCGGAAACATGACAATCCCAATTATCCTCCCCCGCAGCTTGACTGTCCCTTCCTCCTTCTCCACCTCGATCGCTGCAGATCAACAGCAGGACAGTGAGAGGCTCGGAGGGGTGCCTCACATACTCTTTCATCAGATTTACATGGCAAAGTTGGTTCTTTTTCTTACGATCAAGAGTAGCTACTAAATAGTCTAGATCAGAAACCTTCCTTACAACCTGATACGGACCAGAATACTTGGCAGACAAGGGGTGTCCCACCAGAGGCAGTAGTACCAGTACCTCCTGATCTACTTCAAACTCCCTCAGCTTCACCTTCTGGTCGTATCTGTCCTTCATCTGAGCTTGTGAACTCTTAAGGTTCCGACCTGCTACCTCCAGGCTCTTTAGCATTCTCTCACGGCTTTCAACAACATACTTTAGAAGCGAGCATGACTTTGTGACTCCCTCCCAGATCTCCTTGACTATGTGGAGGGGCCCCCTGACCCTGTGTCCAAAAACCAACTCGTTCGGGCTAAATCCCAAGCTCTCCCCAGGTACTTCTCTCGCAGCAAATAAAACGTAGGGGAGACCTAGATCCCAGTCCTTCCCATTTTCCATGCAATAACACTGCAACATACTCTTGAGAGTCGAGTGCCACCTTTCCAAAACTCCCTGACTCTCGGGATGGTAGGCAGATGACACCACAGACACTATCCCATGTTGCTGCATGGTCTGCTTAAACAGAGCAGAAGTAAAATTGGATCCTTGATCAGACTGGATCTCCTGAGGGTAGCCATAATGAGAGAAATAGACAAGTAGGTTTTGACAACAGTCTTAGCCATCCCGTTGCGCATGGGGTAAGCATCTGGATACCGTGTTGCTACATCCATTACAGTTAGTAAAAATTTATTGCCGGCACTAGTGGGAGGCAAGGGGCCAACCATATCGATAACTACTTTGCTGAAGGGCGGCCCAATGACAGGGATGGGTTGTAACGGGGCTCTCGGGATGACCTGATTGTGTTTCCCAACAACTTGACAAGTGTGGCACTGTGACACTCATGACACGACACTCGCCTTTAACCCAGGCCACCAGAAAAGCTTGCTCAGAGCTGCCTCCGTCTTACGTGCCCCCAGGTGCCCTGCCAAAGGCACATCATGAGCTAATCTCAATAAGCTCTCACGGCACACCCTCGGTACTACTAACTGGTCCACTAATCCTGACCCGCCATCCCACTTTTTCTTGGGATCCTGATGTCTCCGATACAAGATCCCCTCGGACAAGAAAAAATCACCAGGCTGCGCATCCCCATCGCTCTCCAGTTCGACAGCACCATTACCACACGCCCTGACTTCAGGATCTTCCAGCTGCAAGGAACATATATCAGCAGGTGCGAGATTATCCAAGTTCATCTTAAATAATTTATTTCCACCTCCAATGTCCCGCTGAGCCATCCTTTCCTCACGCTGCGCATCACGATGCTGTCGCAGAGTCTCTTCCTGCCCTGCACCTGCACTAGCGGTGACAGGCCCCGGGGCCTCTCCAGACTCTAACATAGGTGCCAATAATGAGTCACCAAAAAACACTGCCGGCTCAAAACTCTCCAATTGACCAACACTTCCCGTTTTCTTGTGACCTTTCCTCCTCGGTTTGATAGACTGAGGTGGTGGCTGCAAGGCTCCGGATGTCTGAGAACGCGTCACAACACACACCATGGTTTGTACGCTACACTTCTCAACCCACTCCTGTTCCTCCCTACTAACGTCGGCCGCCTTCTCGGCAACGACCAAGGGTGAAACCTTAGAAGCAGGCACCGCAAAGTCGTTGCCGAGGAGGAGGTCGACGCCCCCAACAGGCAAGTTCTCTACAATTCCTACATCCAGCTCCTTCGCCACACCACCCACCTCCAGCTCCATCCGCACCAGCGGGTAGGACTTCGTAGCATTGATCCCCTGAACTACCACCACCCGAGCAGCGTTAATCGGTCTACCAGTAAAGTTCTTTAACAAGGTCTGAGAAGCCCCCGTATCACGCAATAGCTTAACTCCTCGCCTTTCGCCAGCCCACCTCACAAAACCATGCCCTCTATGACCCCCAAAGACGTCGCGGACAGGGTTCGAGCCTTCCGGACTCTTGAACACCGGCTGTGTCCCACCCTCTGACGAACTACCCTTGGCAAACTCAGAAGATATAGGCGACACCCCTATACTGCGGGCCAATGACACATCCTTGTTTGGTGGCTTGTTCGGACAAGCATTTGCAAAGTGACCCTCCTTGTGACATGCAAAGCACTCTTTACTCTTTGGTTTCCCTTGGGAGTGGGAGGTACCATTAGACTTCTTATACGGGACGGTATTTGGTTTATGTTCAGTTTTATTGTCAGTGCTAGATGGTTTTGTGTATTTATGTGTATCAAAATTCTTGGGAGGGGGAGGGGTACGATCCTTTGCACCCGACTCACTCCTAGCTGCTGCTCCGCACCCTCGAATTAATGACAGTCAGAGGTCAGCCATTTCTGCTGCCTCCTGGAGAGTTCTAGGATTTTTTTCCTTTATATTTAATGTTAAGTCCCTGCCTGTGCACTTAAAGAACTGCTCCAAGAGAACCAGCTCACTCAACTCCTCAAAAGTAGCTGCCCTCTCAGAACGCAGCCAATGTCGTAGTGCATCAGACAAGTCCCGGGCGTGTTCTAGGAAGGTACTATCCTTGCCCTTAGTAACACCACGAAACTTCAAGCGGTAAGTTTCTGGTTGTAACTCATAGGCCCGTAGCACAGCCTTCTTTAGCTCATCATAAACTACACAGGACTCTAAAGGTAGTGCATCATACGCTTTTAGCCCCTTTCCTAGGAGTCTTGATGAAACTAATGCTGCCCACTTTTCCTGAGGCCACTGGTGTTCCTGACACTTCTTCTCAAATCGCATAAAAAACTCAGCCACACATAATTCATCGAACACAGGAACTAGTTTAAGCAGGTGCGACAATGATTGGTCCCGATGTCTGTTACCTCCCCCAATATTTCGCCATGTTACCTCCACTCGAGATCTCTCCAGCTCCCTGTCAGCCCGATACCTAGTAGACTCTGCCTGCAGTTCAGCCTCTCGTATAGCTGTTCTCTCTGCAGCCTCAGCCTGAGCTCTAGCAGCCTCAACCTGAGCTCTAGCAACCTCAACCTTGGCCATCTCAAGCCGAAACAACAAATCTGGAGTCAACCCTTGAGGAGGGGAAGGTGCATTTAATGGAGAGGGTCCCTGTGATTGAATTCCCCACTGCCATTGACCATCAACTTGGGGGTATGTACTAGATTCAGGCATCCTGACGTTTGATATGGGGGTAGAGTGGAGGGGGGGCTGGGGACCGGGGCCCCCAGTCGCCTCTCCACCCAGGTCTCTCCCTTCTAATCCCAATATCAAAGTCCTCAGCTGATCTTTCCTCATGCCACTTAAACCCTGGTGACCCTGAAGACCTGCCACACACTTTAAGTCATACTTATTCAGCTTCAACACCCTGGCAGCGGTAAGGGGCACCTCTAAAAATCTTCTAGCACCCTCCTCGCTATCGACTAGCCACTCCACAGGTCTTTCTCCCTCCGAGCCCGTATCGTGACCTGACCCATCACTGTGTTCTGATGCATTAGACATGTTTGTGTACTGCAGTAATTATCACGGTTATAGAATGTGCCTTATCTCCTATGCAAGTATGTATATACTAATGTTATTTAAAGTCTTTAATGTGTTATATTGGTTGCTCCAAAAAAAAAAAATCTATGTCCACTGTATTCCTCTAATCATAAGGAATCTCAAAACAAATGACCACTATATTCCTCTGTTCAGTAAATCCTATGCAAGGTCGCCATTTGTTACGTCCTGGGATATATAAACACTGGGCTCTTTCTATTGGACTAGGTATGCGGCAACAAGCAACAACGGAAAACGCTAGATCCAACCCTTATCTATAAACCCAGGCAACAAACCACCCTACACCGCCAAGAGTCCTGCCTGGACAACGAGGTATCCTATGACTCGGTTACAGGGTGCACGCATTATAGACTGCTGATAGTCAAGCAGGCTATATAAAAGATCACACAATTAAGTTGACTTAAAGCTTCAAGGAAAAGATAGATAACGGAATTAAATTGCAGAAACAATTTACTAACAAACTAGAAGAAAGTACATTTAACATTACGTTAATTAATACAACTAAACACCCCTGCGTGAAAGAAGGTGAAAGCAAACAGTCCTCAAAACATCGTACAGGTAGACAAGATGCGGATCTCTAAACTGCATGCGTCTACTGTAGGATCTGATGCTTAGCGAAGAAAGTACGTTACGGATTTAGAGAACTCTTAACTCATAAGCAGGAACAAATACTAGTGATAGGCCATACAGTATATAATGTCATAGGTATAATTAAATAAAGGCAGCAACTCGCAACATAAACCACATACAGGTGTGCTTCTCACTCTTAGTCAGGCAAGCCTGATCGGACAGAGTCTCTAAGCCACACCCTGACTCACAATGCTCACAAAAACGGTAAACTGTAGCACAATAACAAGCATACAGAGATAATAAACCCCTAGCTGTTAATCTGCCTGGTGGCAGAGGTCTAGCCGGAAGGATATAGGCTTCGGATACCCGGGCTGAGCCACCTGCTCTAGCCTAGGGACGTTCCCAGGTCTGTGCGCCAAATTACTCTAATTGAAAGGGTGCTCTCTTGAGAGACTCAGATCGCAAGTGTCTGACTCTCTCCTGGCGACCCTAAAACAAATGCAAGACGTGCTAGCGCAGTGCTGAGTGGACTAGGCAATGGCCCTCACACAACACAACGCTAGACACACAGGGACACAGACAAGAAAATGCCCCCAGACTCCCACGGGTATCCTAGTAAAGTCGAGCGGGTCCACGGGACTCGCACCAGCAGACTTTACTTAAAGGATCGCAAAAAGCCTCCCCTCCGGTCTAGCCCCTGCTAACCTGACACAAGAACACACTAGCAAGCATGAAACCACCAAATATGAGACAACAAAAAAGCTTCCTAGGTCTCATTAACAATTACGTCTCTGCATAAGGCCCAAAATCCTATCTAGTTATCTGAGAGCTCGTCGTTAATACAATAATAGATATAAGGTCTATCAAGGGGATGGGATAATTAAATAGATTGGTGAAGTAGTGGAAAGAAGGTATACAAAGTAAGAGAGAACGTTTCTAAGTGGGGTTGATAGTGTTACGGCTGGATCGGCAATACATATTCGGGATTCTTGATCGTAGGACAGAAATGGCTTAAGTGACAACGACACGCTCGATTCCAGTCCCAAATACTATATGCTCCAGACAACAAAAGCACCAACGCCCTACAGAGTTATCGTCTACGGTAACGAGGTACCTTAACTCGGCGAAAGTGTACAACAGGGGTAGGCTATGAGGCTAAACTCCCTCAGACATTTATAGGTTACGTTATTACTAAAGAAATGCAATACTCAAGAAACTACGTTAATATTAAGCCTCTAATAATGTAGAATAGAAGCAGGCTAAAGGTATGACAGTGAAATGCTAAATGACAAATGTACACGCCTACTTGAAAGCGCGTGCACTACACTAACTGTCCCCTACTAACATGCACTAGCATGTAGCATACAAGATGTTCATGATCCAGTAGATACCTAATAATACACATGGGAGGAACATAAACAGTAGTCACTTATTATAATAATGAATCTATACTTGGAATAACTAAAAGGTTGCAGGCAACAGTACTGCGCCGGTAGCCTACTACCGCATAGGCTACTTCGCTTCTCTCACTCTGTCTCCCCTCCGAGTCCGTATGCGCCCTACGCAACAGAACTCCGGACACAGCAGCAAAACGACAGTGCAGTTAATTGATACATGAAAGTATTAATAGTGTTGTCTTGTGTGTGAGTAATGTGTATTGTAAAGTGTTATAGATATATACTTAAAGAGAGCTGCAATGCATAGTAAAATAAAGATATATCCCACTCATCATCCCCATGTGTTCTAGCTAGCAGGCCAAGTCACAGGAACAACGAGTCCCAGCACCGAAAGCGAGAACCCAGGAGAAGACTGTAGAGAACACAAGGACAGATAAATTACGTTACTCTACTATACCGGCACTACGAGCGAGCTGTAGTCTCGGGTGCTACACTCGCTCCTGGCTCGGTATGCAAATCAAGGCTAAGTCCTCGTCCCTCTACAGACAACTCCTGGGCATGGTCGGGCTCTTACACATGGCACCAGTCTAGTCACAAATGGGATGATGAGCAGGGCATATAACTCGTGAACATGTAGAACGTTCACCAACTATCCTCATCAAGAAGATCGCTGTTCACATTAACCCCTTAAATCTAATACATGTAAATATATGCTTGTCCTAAGAGTAATACGAGAGGTGAGTGCTGAAACTCCTTTAGGACCTCAAGGGAAGGTTATGCATTTAAATAGAGAGAAGAATGAAATGAGAGTAATGTCGTCAGAGAGAAAGAGTGCAACCGTGAGAAGTGGGGAGAGAGAGCAAGGGATGTTAGAATCTCAAAGGTTCTAGGCAACCTAGTCCAGGAACACACAGCCAACCTCCAGGCAGTGTGCTGTACGACAACATGGGCCCAGCCCAGGCAGGCAACAATGGACTACCAACCCTATCGCGCCTAGCTATAAGGGCAAGGCTGCCAACCAGTCCATACGTCTGGCAACCACCCGGCCGGCAGCGCGGCGTGTTGCTACCCTCTTGCTCTGAAGCCCAACTCACTCTCTCTCTCTGAATTCCCATTATCCTATCTATCAACTTCTCTATTGATACTACATATTAAATGGAAGGTCTCGACATGGCTTAAAACAAAACCCACCACTGGTTAGCACATGACGAGACCTTTGCAGAGATACAAAGAACATAGTTATAAGTTGTCACACTCAATATACATAGCGGCTGACGGTAGCCAGATCACGGGCGGTACAGTGGAGTACCAAGGAGTACAATCAGGTTGCGTTGCCCAGCACTGGGGTGCGTCACAGCCCCCCCAAGATTTTAGATAATCGACCTTAGAAGCATTATCAAAATCTGACAGGCAACCAACCGACCTGCTACCCTTAGCTGCCACTAATTGCAAAAGGTGCACAACAACTGAAGTGTGAATTATACATAAAACACAATATTGCATGCATCATGCTACAACAATAAAGAGTTACAAAACTAAAAAAAAGAAAGAGTTTTCTCGTTTATTTTATTGTTTTATAATCTTTTTGGACGGCGTTATGATAGCCTAATTTTACTCCTGCTCAACCCACACACCGTGCACGACTATCTTGGATCATCAACCCTTGATAGACAATCTGCTATCACGTTCTCACTCCCGGCAATATGCTGAATGTTGAGATTATACTCTTGGAGCATTAGGGACCACCTGGTCAACCGCATATTCCGATTGTGAAACTGATTTAGGAATTTCAAGGGATGATGGTCCGTATAAATCGTCACTACCGGGCCGTAGGCTGGAACATAAACTTCGAAATGTTTGAGCGACAAAACGATAGCCAGAAGCTCCTTCTCTATAGTCGAGTAATTCCTTTGTGCCGAATTAAACTTGCGAGAAAAGAAGCTCACTGGGTGTTCCAAGCCCTCGGAATCAGTCTGCAGTAACACTGCCCCGGCACCCACACCGCTGGCATCAGTCGCCAGCTGAAAACTCCTGGAGAAGTCTGGGGCCCTCAAAATCGGATGTGTACACAGCAGGTGCTTGACTAGGTCGAAAGCCCTCTGACACTCCGCAGCCCAACAGAACTTCACTGACTTCGACAGTAGATCAGTTAACGGTGCTAAGACAGTAGAGTATCCCCGGATGAAGCGCCTATAATAGCCTATCATACCTAGGAACCGCATGACCTGGCGCTTAGTGGTGGGCCTGGGAAACATATTGATAGCCTGTATCTTGCTCAGGGGGGGGCACACCCGGCCTAACCCGACCACAAAGCCAAGATACTGCACAGTAGCCTTTACAAACTCGCACTTCCTCAGGTTCACCACCAGCCCAGCATCGTGCAACTTCCTAAACAGGGTCTCTAAGTGCCTTAGGTGATTTTCAAAATCGTCATCATATACTATCACGTCATCAAGGTAGACCGTGCAGTTAGGGATTTCGTCACAAATATCGTTCATCAGGTTTTGAAACGTGGCAGGTGCGTTCTTAAGCCCATAAGGCATTACGTTACATTGGTAGGTCTTGCCATCTACCACAAAACCACAAACTTGCTTAGCTCGGTCCGACAGGGGTACTTGCCAGTAGCCTTTTACAAGATCAATTTTAGTAAGGTACTTTGCATTCCCTATCTTGTCCACGCTGTCGTCAACTCGAGGCAAAGGGTAAGGGTTGGTGGTGGTCAAGCCATTTAGCCTACGAAAATCTATGCAGAACCGCACCTTGCCGTCAGGTTTTGGCTGCAACGTGACGGGTGATGTCCACTTCACATAACCTTCAGTGATCATCCCTCTCTCAACCATGTACTTTAACTCCTCCCGTAAAGCTGGCAACTTTACCGGGGGCACACGGTAGGGCACTGACTTGAAGGGCACATTATCACCGACGTCCACGTCGTGCGTTACCTGAGTAGTGAGACCTGGGTGTTCGGCGAAAACAGAGGGGTATGACCTGAACAGGCCTAGGACAGCAGCACCCTGGTGCTCAGGCAGGTGACTTACAGCTTGCCTAGCCTCTTGTTCAGTATTCCCCGCCCACTGTTCCGCGGAAATGACACAGTCCCAGCTATCCTCCTCAGCAGCATGACTGTCCCCACCTCCTTCTCCACCCTGGCCCCTGCAGGCCAGCACAGGGACAGTGAGAGGCTCTGAGGGGCGTCTCACATACTCTTTCATGAGGTTAACATGACATAACTGATGTTTTTTCCTACGGTCAGGTGTTGCAACGAGATAATCAAGGTCGGACAGTTTCTTAGCCACCACATATGGCCCAATGAACTTGGCAGAAAGGGGGTGTCCAGGCAAAGGTAAAAGCAACATTACCTCCTGACCCACCGAAAACTCCCGAAGCTTCACCTTGGCGTCATACTGGTGCTTCATGACCGCCTGTGCATTAACCAAGTTATTACCTGCCGCTGCCATGCAACCTATAAGTCTCTCCCGGCTCGCATCCCCATCTTCCTCCAACTCTATGGCACCATTGCTATAACGAGCTAGGCTAGCGTCTTGCAGCTGCTGCTCACTAATGTCCCCGGGCGTCAATGCATCAAGATGGTTTTGTAATAAGACATTACCCCGGCTAGTAGGCTCTACTGCCTTAGTGGCTCTCGCTACAGCTCTTGCCTCACGCGAAGTCTTACCCAACTCTGCCTTGTTACACACCATCTCTGGGCCAGAGTCAACTCCCGTGTTTATTATAGGTCCAAGTACCGAATCACCGAGAAGTGCAGCAGAATCAATGTCCCTTTTCCTGCCCTTAGCAACCTTCTCCTGATCCTTCCTCCACTGTCCCCGAGGTTGAGTGCTAGGCTGTGCAGGAGCCGCAGAGCGAGATCGGGTTACCACACAGGCCATCTCAT
The DNA here is from genome assembly GCA_032716605.1 of Paralithodes platypus. Classification (NCBI taxonomy): domain Eukaryota; kingdom Metazoa; phylum Arthropoda; class Malacostraca; order Decapoda; family Lithodidae; genus Paralithodes; species Paralithodes platypus. The sequence goes on along the minus strand of CM064507.1, from coordinate 23,750,267 downwards.
CCTGTTGGCACCTCCCAACCCATTCCCGATTCTCACCATCCACGTCGGCCGCCCTCTCGGCAACGACTAAGGGTGGAGTTCCGGAAGTGGGCACCGCAAAGTCGTTGCCGAGAAGAAGGTCGACGCCCTCAACTGGCAAACACTCAACGATCCCTACATCCAGCTCCCTGCACACCTCTCCCACTCTCAACTCCAACCTCACAAGTGGGTATGACCTCGTAGCATTTATACCCTGCACCACAACAACTCTGGCCGCATTTATCGGTTTCCCTGTGAAGTTCCTCAACAAAGTTTGCGAAGCCCCCGTATCCCTCAACAAGTCAACCCTCCGTAGTTCACTCCCCCAGCTCACAAACCCGTGTCCCTGATGGCTACAGAAAGTGTCCCGGACAGGTGTCGAGCCTTCCGTACGCTTCTTTACCGCGTGTGCCTCAGCTGCTGACAACCTACCCCGGGCAGTTGCTGCAGCCTTCAGAGACACACCGATACTGTGAACCAATGACACCGGCTTAGCGGGAGTGTTACTAGGGCACTCACGTGAATAATGGCCTAGCTTCTGACATTTGTAACATTTCACATCCCCAGTGGGCTTCTTCCCTTGTGCGGGCGAAGAAGGGGCCTGACCTTTAGTAAACGGGAGAGGCTTGTGTTTGTAGGTGTTATTAGGTGCAATGCTTTTAGTGTGGTTATGTGTGTCATAGGATTTGTTATTATCGAAAACTCTGGTGGGTGGGGTATAGCGCCCCTTCTGCCCTGACTCAGCCCTCTGAGCGGCACCGCAACCACGAATCAATGATAATCTGAGGTCTGCCATCTTGGCAGCCTCCTCTACTGTCTTGGGACATTTTTCCTTAATGTTCAGCGTTAGATCGGTTCCAGTACATTTGTAAAACTGTTCCAGATAGAAAAGTTGCTTAATTTCCTCAGCCGACTCTGCGTGCTCGGACCGAAACCAGTTATTACATGCATCTGTTAAGTCCCGTGCGTGCTCCATAAAACTGACGTCGCTCTTCTTATTCACGCCACGGAACTTCAATCTATAAGTTTCGGGTTGCAGTTCGTAGGCCCGGAGCACAGCCTCCTTCACCAGTCCATACACGACACTCTCGTCCAGTGACAGTGCATCGTAGGCTTTCAACCCCTTACCCACTAGACGTGATGAAACTAATGCTGCCCATTTAACCTCCGGCCAGACATACTCACGACACTTCTTTTCGAAACGAGCAAAAAACTCAGTCACTGCTGTCTCATCAAATGCGGGTACTAACTTAATTAAATGCGAAAGTGAGTCTGTAACCCGGTGCCCACCACCGAGATGACACCCCGTGGTCTCTACTCTAGACTTCTCGACATCCATTTCAGCCTGGTACCTGGTTGCATCCTGATTGGCTTGGATTCTAGCAACCTCTATGCGTTCTATACTAGCCTGTTGTATCTGAGTCTCCTGCAGCTTAAACTTAGCTAGTTCTAGCTGAAATAACATCTCAGGAGACAGGCCTGGGGGGGGAGAGCACAAAATGGGGGATCCACACCGAGACGTGTTTACGGGTAAGCCAGCTTGCCATTGAGAACCCTCCTGCTGCATCGTGCTAAGACTCGCTGGCTGAGGGCCCAGCTCAGGGGTAGAGTGGAATGGAGGCTTGGAGGGAACCCCCCAAGAACCCACTCCACCCACCGCCCCATCGCCATCACCCAACAAACATGCCACCAAATTCTTCTTGGGCCAACTGTCAGGACAGTCCCGCCCCAAAACCGTGGCTAAACAGCGAAGACCGTAACAATCAATAGCCTGCAGGCGCTGTTCGGTCAAAGGTGTCTGCAAAAATGCCCGGGCATCCCTCTCTCCACTTATAACACTCCCCTCCCTAAATATCTGCTGTACTTGCTGGTCACTAGGCTGTACCGTGTTATCCTCCCCCGTAAATGATGAGTCATTAGACATAGTGCTGGTTATACAATTGCTGTTCATAAACAAAAAAAAGTGCTTATTACTAATTGCAGTCTCGACTCACAAAATGTTAAAGATGCTTGAATGACTCTACTCTAGACACCTAACGAAACAATCTGCAAGTCCACCAATACAATAATGACACAATAAAAAGTCCTCCAATATGCAAGAAAATTCTAGCCAGCTCTACTAGGTAGCATAGAATAGTTCTCCAAAAAACATGTGATAGGATACTACTGAATCTTGTGCAAGGTCGCCATTTTGTTACGGCTGGATCGGCAATACATATTCGGGATTCTTGATCGTAGGACAGAAATGGCTTAAGTGACAACGACACGCTCGATTCCAGTCCCAAATACTATATGCTCCAGACAACAAAAGCACCAACGCCCTACAGAGTTATCGTCTACGGTAACGAGGTACCTTAACTCGGCGAAAGTGTACAACAGGGGTAGGCTATGAGGCTAAACTCCCTCAGACATTTATAGGTTACGTTATTACTAAAGAAATGCAATACTCAAGAAACTACGTTAATATTAAGCCTCTAATAATGTAGAATAGAAGCAGGCTAAAGGTATGACAGTGAAATGCTAAATGACAAATGTACACGCCTACTTGAAAGCGCGTGCACTACACTAACTGTCCCCTACTAACATGCACTAGCATGTAGCATACAAGATGTTCATGATCCAGTAGATACCTAATAATACACATGGGAGGAACATAAACAGTAGTCACTTATTATAATAATGAATCTATACTTGGAATAACTAAAAGGTTGCAGGCAACAGTACTGCGCCGGTAGCCTACTACCGCATAGGCTACTTCGCTTCTCTCACTCTGTCTCCCCTCCGAGTCCGTATGCGCCCTACGCAACAGAACTCCGGACACAGCAGCAAAACGACAGTGCAGTTAATTGATACATGAAAGTATTAATAGTGTTGTCTTGTGTGTGAGTAATGTGTATTGTAAAGTGTTATAGATATATACTTAAAGAGAGCTGCAATGCATAGTAAAATAAAGATATATCCCACTCATCATCCCCATGTGTTCTAGCTAGCAGGCCAAGTCACAGGAACAACGAGTCCCAGCACCGAAAGCGAGAACCCAGGAGAAGACTGTAGAGAACACAAGGACAGATAAATTACGTTACTCTACTATACCGGCACTACGAGCGAGCTGTAGTCTCGGGTGCTACACTCGCTCCTGGCTCGGTATGCAAATCAAGGCTAAGTCCTCGTCCCTCTACAGACAACTCCTGGGCATGGTCGGGCTCTTACACATGGCACCAGTCTAGTCACAAATGGGATGATGAGCAGAGCATATAACTCGTGAACATGTAGAACGTTCACCAACTATCCTCATCAAGAAGATCGCTGTTCACATTAACCCCTTAAATCTAATACATGTAAATATATGCTTGTCCTAAGAGTAATACGAGAGGTGAGTGCTGAAACTCCTTTAGGACCTCAAGGGAAGGTTATGCATTTAAATAGAGAGAAGAATGAAATGAGAGTAATGTCGTCAGAGAGAAAGAGTGCAACCGTGAGAAGTGGGGAGAGAGAGCAAGGGATGTTAGAATCTCAAAGGTTCTAGGCAACCTAGTCCAGGAACACACAGCCAACCTCCAGGCAGTGTGCTGTACGACAACATGGGCCCAGCCCAGGCAGGCAACAATGGACTACCAACCCTATCGCGCCTAGCTATAAGGGCAAGGCTGCCAACCAGTCCATACGTCTGGCAACCACCCGGCCGGCAGCGCGGCGTGTTGCTACCCTCTTGCTCTGAAGCCCAACTCACTCTCTCTCTCTGAATTCCCATTATCCTATCTATCAACTTCTCTATTGATACTACATATTAAATGGAAGGTCTCGACATGGCTTAAAACAAAACCCACCACTGGTTAGCACATGACGAGACCTTTGCAGAGATACAAAGAACATAGTTATAAGTTGTCACACTCAATATACATAGCGGCTGACGGTAGCCAGATCACGGGCGGTACAGTGGAGTACCAAGGAGTACAATCAGGTTGCGTTGCCCAGCACTGGGGTGCGTCACAATAGGGATAGATATCAAGGGGGTCCGAAGGGTACGACAATGAGGTGAGCTCTGAGTCTTGAATCTGTCTGGACCCCACCCTAGGCATGCAGAATACATCCCAGGCTTGGCAACACTCAACACAATTGCCTGGTCAAAATCCTCTACCCCGTGCGTGAGTCGAAACTAAGCCTAACGTTGCAATCAAATGCATGTGGCAACGCTTCAGGCTCGTCCCAAGCTGGACTCTCCGCGCGAAGCAACGTCCCCAAGCCGGTCTCTCTCTCCCGCTCGTCTCCTCCCACTCTCACTAGACTTACATCTTATATATTATAATGAAACGATCAACTATCGAGAATAAAATATACTAAGATGCGTTGGTTAAGAATAAGGGCAGCTTCAAGCTGTGAAACAACATAAGAATATCCCAGACATTAGTTACATTGTCGTAGGATATATACTAAGGGAAAGCCTACCGGCCGGCTACCACCAGCCGGTTTCTAGACGGCTGGGCAGCCGACGCGCGTGCATGCCCGCACATGGTTACTATGCAGAAGCGTCACAAGTACTTCTTTAACCCTCTCACGTTTTTTACGCAATTTTGAGCCTATTAGGGATACTTTAAAGCCTTTGTTACCATCAGGGGTATTTAGAAACCTTTAGTTTAGTTACTTCAACCTCTGCAGTTGTCTTTGAGTTAGCTGTTGGCAGAAAACAAATTTTGGAGGGGTAATTATAAGAGTGAGAGAACTCTATTTATTATTGCTAATCTGGCAACCTCTGCGTCATAAAAACGTGATAGGGTTAATTTTCCATGGAATGATTTTTGTTTCTGTGGCCAGGGACCCTAGGAGTGCACTGAGCGCATTACCAAGGTAATCCTCTCGGGCATGGAGGCATTCATGCCATTTTCTTTCTCTCAGTCTAATGCAAAACAATCTTGTTTTACTGACGCTTGTTCTACTGCTGACCGCAATAATAGGAAGCATACGAATGGTACCGTCACCTTCAAGCTAAAAAAATATCGCTCTTTTTATGCTTCTGCCCGGATTAAGACCTAATCGGTTCTTCGACTTGCCAAAAGGTCTTTCATCAAAAACTAAATGTTCTGAACTTTCTAACTCTAGCACTTCTCAAGCTATCTGGGTTCTAGGCAAAAACCTCTCCAACAATTTTACTCCATCTTCTTTTCCCCACTATAAAGGTTTCACACATTGCAACTTCCTTGTCTCCAGGCACCAGATATAACACCTTAGCTTGCATGGTTCACATGATCCCATGTGACCCGGGAAGTCGCTGCAATATTGCCGATACTTCAAGGTATTGCTAACAACAAGTACTGTCACACAAAGTGTCACATGAAGTGCCGCACCCTCTACTCCCTTGACCAGACCTCCTCTGTCGTCATGGACAAATCAGTAGCAGTCAGAAGTCCCCCTAGGAAGGTGGTCCATACAACCACTCAGGGTACCTAATTGAATTTCGTGTGGAGTGAATATTTAACAAGATAGATATATTTTAAGTCCTTCAAAATATATCTAAATGCAGTGCATACTAACTTCGTATTTGTCCTATTTCAGAATATATAAAATACAGAAAACATGTACTCAATCCTCAGCTGCTCTTCGTCTTTCTTAGACTAGCATAAATACTTAGTCAACAGGGAAGCAGCTTGTCTGAACTAATCTGTGTTAACTCTAAGTAATCTGTTTAGTCTATGCAGTTAGTTTTGGAAATTAAAAGCAGAAACAAAAACTAAGCGTTTTCTCTCAAAACACCTCCATGCTAAGATTATTTTTTGTCAGAATTAGTAAATCAGCCAAAGTACATAAACTAATTGTTATTCTGTCCATAAAGATAATCACGAGGTATGACCGATATATATATATATATATATATATATATACTGTATATATACATACTGTATATATATATATATATATATATATATATATACAGTATATATAATGTATATATATATATATATATATATATATATAGTATATATACTGTTTTTTTTCTATGTGAGTGAGGGAGACAATAGGCAGAACTGCCAGTAGCAAGTGCCTCCCCCACAGTTGAAAGAAAGACAGGGCCAAAATCAAGGGACGTTCGAGCCAAAATGCTTTGACACACAGAGTTTGAAGCAATTTAAGTCATAGGAAGAGGGAAAGACTGATTCTGGGAGAGAGTTCCAGAGCTCAGCTGTTGAATAGTAGAAAGATTGAGAATAACGTTTCACTCTTGGGTTAGAGAGTTGCACAGAGTAGGGGTGGGATAGTGTTGCAAGACGGGTGCTACATGCTCTTTGAAGAGGGGTGGTTTACACTGAGAAAGCTCTGAGGAACACTGATAATTGTAATAGGTTAGAATAGTGAGAGATATGCAACATTGAGTGGACGTGAATTAATGAAACGGGAGGCTTTCTTTTTGACCTTGTCTAGAAGTGCTGTGTGAGGGGTTCCTCCCCACATGTGTGAACAATATTTCATACATGGACATACTGTGCCCCTTAACAGCGCAAGAAGCTGTGCAGAAACTTCATCAGGCCAATGATGCACACACAAATATCTTACAAGTTTAAAATTGTCTACGTGATGAGGGGGGGATGGAGGGATGGTACATTCGAAGATGTCTGTGATTGGTGGGGTCAGTAATAAATGAGGAGCGTCAATTTTGGGTGTGTTCGGTTGTATATGGGTGTGTGACGTGCATAAGTGTGAGCTTGTGTGTGTGCGTATAAATTATGGTAATAGCGATGGCATAGATAACAGGAGAACTGGATTTGACAAGGGCCAGCTAAGTCGACCTGCAGCTGCAGTAACGGACCCAACCCTGTTTAGTTGAAGTGGTGCTCTCGGTTTAGATTTTGTGAAGTATTATCATTTTGTAATTATTAAAAATGCAAAATGCTTTGAAAGTGTCCATTTTGTAGGCGTTTTTAGTGCTAGCTGAGACGAATGTCCATACCAAGCTGTTGTGGTGAGCTATGTAGGGCAGGTTTGTCGATTCCCAAAATCACCACAGCTATAATATAGCTGTTGAAGTACATACAGTAAGGCAAACAATGTCTAAAATATTAGAGTATTATTAGACAATAAGGATAAGTCACTGGAATAACTAAAAACGTAAACAAATACAAAATAACTGAGCCACGACAAACATCTCGCTTATCGCACCCTGCACACCTCATTGTTTATGTTTAAAAGTTTACACTCTCAGAGTGTGGCCGACTCTGCTGAACTGCATATTATTTCCAGTGATTTATGGTGTTTAAGTGCGTTAATGTTCCTCTGATTTAACTCAACAATGGCAAAATGTACAAGTGATGAGAATGTGACTAACTGGTAGCCTGTAGCTACTCCATCTGGCCTTCAATCAGCGGAAAAAGGAAGCGTTTCGTCTTTTCATCAGGGCTAGGCTAAAACAAATTACATTCCTCGTTGGATTCCAAGTGTTTCTAGTAGCCTAACTCCAGTGATGGTAGCGATGCTGTCGATCCCACATACTATCCTAAAAGTGGTGAAAGGCATAATGATGACAGTGATGAGGGCACCAATGATGATAAAGGCGATAAATGGAAGTGATGTGGAAGCAGTTAGCCGAAACAGTAGTGACACCAGAGACAGTTTAATATGACAACAACAATAATGCTGGATCTTGTAAAATAACTTAGCCTACTTACGAATATTTTATTTATCTTTATAATAAGCTTTCCATGACAATCTATGGAGTATGGTATTTTATTAAATATCTAGGCTAGGCTATGTGAAAATTTAACACCTAAGACAATTCCTTGATAGGCTAGGCTACCCATAATGGTAATAGTAGCAGTAACACTCCACACCTATTAACCCGGGAACTGCAGGAAGACTCTTAAGAGTTCCCCCGGCGGACTGCGGGAAGACTCTTAAGATTCAGAGAAAAAAAAAAAAAAAATTTAAACATCAAATTTTTTTTTTTTTTTTTTTTTTTTTTTTTTTTGCCCTTGGGCCATGCAAAATATCAGTCCTCTACCTCCCCTCCTTCCCCACTTTCCTCCCCTCCTTCAGTTATCACCTATTTTCCCTGTTATTCCCTTATTCTGAGGTATGTGTTCGTGCTAACATTAGCGAGTTGCAAGCAGGGCGTTGTCATCACTGTTAGCAAGCGAGTGCAAGAGAGAGAGAGAGTATCGATCGACAGTGTCTCAGTGGCCTTGGGGGAAATTGGCGGGAACGGAGGTTACCTCACCCATACATTATGTAACTCACGGCCTGTATCGCCGATTTTGACCATCCAAACGCTGTTTTCACTCGTTTTATTGTAGTAACAGGTTAATACCTTTATAATCAACCTATAATAGGCACATATGGATAAGTATTAATGCTATTTATGGTAAATTGAATATTTTAGTGATGGAAACAGCTCAAATACATGCGCACAGGCAGAGATGTCTAATTACCCCCATGCGCACTTAAGAGGTTAAACGAAGCACTTGCAAAATACAGAAAGAGTAACCCATCCTATTTAAAGTATGGTTTATTTGTAGGTGCATTTCAAGGTTTTAACATCTTACGAGCGGCCTATGCGGTTTATTTATATGTACCGCCCAGCGGGGTGTTTTTAGCCAAAATAGGGCTGTTTACGTGATCATTTTCATGCCTAAATAAGACCCAGAATGTAAAACAAGTACCTATCCCTGAAAGGGCATAAACATAGCTTTCGAATGACACCATAACGATCCTTTTATGATGGCTAGTTTTCTTGCAATAACCGTGCAACGCGAGTGCAAAAAGCATGTAATTAGCCACTTTCCCGATACAATTCCTTATATAGCGAGTGAGAGAGGGAGGAGGGAGCTGGGATTCGTGTCAGTATGTTCGCCGCGGTGGTCTGGAGCAGTCATACGCTCGCTACTTTCCTGCCACCACTTGTCTCTCTCTCTCAGCAACATTACGTGCTGAAATTGCCACTCGACCTATGTCGAGCGCCGCCACATAGTCCAGCTTTATTAAATACGACTTATGTGGTGAGCCGCTAATTAAGGGTTAATAGTTTTTAAGGTAATTACTGTATAGGGAAAAGTAAACGAAGGACTTGCAAAATACAGAAAGAGTAACCCATCCTATTTAAAGTATGGTTTATTTGTAGGTGCATTTCAAGGTTTTAATAGTTTTTAAGGTAATTACTGTATAAGGAAAAGGCTCGCACCCTTATTTTTCATGTTTTTTTTCCCTCCACATTTTGAGAAATGAGTGTTTCATGGTTTTAGTTACCTATATTTCCAATGTGGGATACAGGATGGGTTGAGGGGGGGCAAAGCCCCCCCTGACTTATTGAAATCATCATCCGTGTTACCAGCAGGGGGTAAATATCGATTATACTCCATACTGAAGAAGTTTGTAAACAGTGAGGATGTCCGAAGGAGCTCTGAGAGTGATAGGACTTTGTTCCACTAATATCGGGTTATATAAATATGATCAAAATTATTCTTCCACAGTGGATTATATATGAGTACAGTATAAGGATGCCATAGACCTGCATTGTCCCTAATAAATTATTTATAATAAGGCGGCGAGCCTTTTCTAAATAATAATAGTTTTTAACAATATTTACTAGGCTATTTTTAAGCAATATTTGAAAAATATATCCCAGACGTCCGACGACGCTACCCCGCGAGCTTTGTATTAGTAGGCTACGCGGTTTCGTTCATTTCCTTTGAGAATCCTTTTTGGTCAATATTAACCCATTGCCTGCAGGAGACGTTCCTGAATGCCATGGCAATTTACAGCAATTTACAGACTTTTAAGCCTCTTAAAGGTGAATTCCAGGTATGAAACCTATTCAAACTACAATGTCCATTGGGATCTGCTTGGTTTTAGGTATATGATACTGAAGAACTTTCATCAATTTGTTTTAACAACATAGAAATATAGCTTATCTAAGTTATTTTATGTGGCGCGAACTGGCGTGTTTACCATGACGTAACTGTGGCCAATGGCGGGAACTATCGACATGGGAAATGGGTGAATCTGTGTTTTTTTTTATTTGAGAAACTCTTATAATTTGTATGCATGTTTACAGCTCAACATTTGGCTTCACCACTGTCTGGTCAAGGGACCATGATATATAAATTGAACAGAAAACTATATTATCATTACGAAATAGGCCTTAGAACCGAGTTCCCTAACTCTGGACCAGGCTAAACATGCATAAACACTGCATGTATGTTTATTGCTGGCGAGCTGGGATTATTTCTTGATGTGCACCACATCATCAGGACGTTGGTCGATCTTTTGCAGACCTTAACCCTTCTTTGGCGGCGTGCAACTTATGTCGTGTGAAATAAATATGGACTAAGTGGCGGTTCACAACTTATGTTGTGTGCCATTTTCACCACGTAATGTTGCTGAGAGAGAGAGATGAGTGGTGGGAGGAGCGTCGCAAGCGTATGACTGCTCCAGACCACCGCGGCGGACCTACTGACATGAATCCCACCCTCCTCCACCCTCTCGCACTCGCTACACAGGGAATAATGTAGGGAAAGTACCTAATTACATGGTTTTTGCACTCGTGTTGTGCGATCGTTGCAAGAGAACCAGTGGTCGTACAAGGATGGTTGGGGTGTCATTGGAAAGCTCTGTTTATGCCCTTTCAGGGATAGATACTTGTTTTACGCTCTGGGTCTTATTTAGGCATGAAAATGATCACGTAAACAACCCTATTTAGGGTAAAAACACCCCGCTGGGTGGTACATATAAATTACCGCCTAGGCCGCTCGTAAGGTGTTAAGTATTGAATTGAAAGGTATTAATTACGAAAAATGGACCTCACTGTTCAGGACCGCATATCTTGTTTACAAACGGCTTCTCTCCACAGTGCCGTCACTCCAGCTGGCTGAAAATGCCAATTTGTCACCAACGACTATATATATTAGTATTTTGTTCTGGAGTTTAATGGAATTATATCGATATTGCCCATATACATATTACAGTATATTCATGCCATGTTATAACCCTGCATTAATCTTTGTTTTTTCGTTCATCCCTGTAGTTCACCTTTATCCCTTTCCCTGCGGGAGACGTTCCCGAACGCCATTGCAATTTACCTCAATTTACAGGCTTTAAAAGCCTCTAAGAGCAGGAGCGCGACAGGGCACATGTCCATCTCCCAGCCAAGTGGCCGTGGAGACTGAAGGTTCTGAGTCAGAGTCTCGCGAGATATACAGTGCTGCCAAAGGCAGCACTTGAGAGAAGTGAGAATTGCTCACTTTAGCGAATGTCTATGTTAGCGCTGCAGGTGAACCCTGCGAGCTACGAAGCTCGTTTTGGTGTCATTTTGAAAGTATTTTCTTCTAGTTTTTGGCTGAATATATTACATTTCATTCAGCCACTTGCGTAATCAATCAGGAGTGCCTGAATGAGCCCTAATATGGCGGAAATAGGCGGAAATATGCCCGCACCAGTGTTAAAGCCTGTAGAATTGAGTGCGAGGGAGCGGGAACACGACAGGCCACATTCCTTCCTCCAGCCAGCCGGTCCGCGGCACTGAGGAATCTGAGCCATGCTCTCGCGAGATATACAGCGCTGCCAAAGGCAAATGTAGTGCGACATTAGCGATAATTGCTCATTTTAGAGAATGCCTATGGTAGCGCTGCAGGTGAAGCCCGCGAGCTACGAAGCTCGTTTTGGTGTCATTTTGAAGCTATTTTCTTCTAGTTTTTGGCTGAATACCGGTACATATAATTTCATTCAGACACTTGCATAATCATTCAGGAGTGCCTGAATGAGCCCTAATATGGCGGAAATATGGCCGCAGCCAAAGTGTTAAGGAAACGGACTACAGCTATTTTTTTTTTTTTTTTTTTTTTTTTTTTTTTTTTATAATAATGATTATTACTGGAAATTAGTGTTGTTTTAGTCTTATGTTATTTAAGAAGCCGTACTACTGATGTGCGGACAGCAGCAGGGGTATGGTGGTGGCAACTCTCAGGTTAGTTTATGTTGTCAGGTTAGGTTAATGCTTCCATTGATAATGCGACTCGGCTAGGCTGCACTTGCGGCGGAACGTAAACAAACCCACCTCCAATTTTGGGAGGCTTTAACTTGAAATAACTAAATATTAGAGGTGTGGGTCTATACAAGAAGGCTTCTTCATACTCCCCCACTAATTACGATTAGGTAAGCACCCGCTTCCTCCTCCGACGACAATAGTGTTACTAACCTTACCTGACAACCATAACTAACTTAAGGGCTGCCGCCCCCAGACCCCCGTTGCTCCTAAAGATGATGTAGAAGATGTCAAATAACTAAATATTACTGCGGGAGAGTGACAAACAAACCCAAAATCGTACATCGTAAGAAAAAGGGTCAACAGAAAACGGTGAGGTGTGAGGTTAAACTACTCGTCGGCGATAGCGTCAATGGACGTCTTCAAATATTGTTTAAAAATAGTAGATATTGCTAAAAACTCCTAAAACTTTGAAATGCACACTTAAATATATCATACTCTAAGTAGGATCACTTTATCTTTCTGCATTATGTAAGCGCTCTTTTTTAGTATGCGGGGAGTGTTACTGCTAATATTACTATGGCCTGAACCGGGTGCTCCCACAAAATCCCAAAAGAAATGTTCCCGGGAACGTTCGGCAACCAGGGGCAACAAGTGTGGTGCGTGTGCTGACCTGCTGGTCGACAGAGAGGCTTCACCGATGGAAGACAGGTTTGAAGAGAACGATGGCGAGCAGGTGGAGGCCATTTACAGGTCATTCACAGAGCTGTTGGACCCAAGCTCCTGGCTCCATCCTCCACTGCCATTGATGTCATGCTGGACATCTGTCATATCTGGAGGTTCCTGGTGATGGAGGAGACCAACCAGCACAAGCTGTTACAGTGCGACCTGCCCAGGAAGGTTTTCATTGAGGTGGTGAGCACCCTGGGAAGCGACAACGCCCAGCTGACCGGGGCCTCCTGTTCTGAGGGACACAGCTTGGTGGACAAGCTCATGCGACAAATGGCTGGCTCCCTTTTCAATCTGTTTGCCGGCATCATGGTGCGCGGCATCAACAGTAATGTCCACGCTAAGTGCAATCCTGATGCTGCCACAGGGGCTGACACAAGGTCACAAAATGACGACAATAGGCGCAAGCTCATAGGTGTGAAAAAGAGCTGTGTAAGTGGACTGTCAAAGCTATGTACAATGATCTATTTGAAGAGTGATATCAAATTAGTATTTTTGTGTACATTGGCTTGCGTTTGTAAATCTGTCGACTAGAAATATAACTGTATGCTTGAAGTTGTACTTATATAGCCAGTCGTTATTATATAAATTCTCATGTTTGACTTGTATATTCCAGCGGTGCAAAGAAACAAGTGGACGGATTTAGATACTGCTTTCAGACATTAAATTAGACATTGAATTAGCTGACTTTACCGCGAGTTTCATAAATGTATGTGGTTATGAGCCGATATTTTGAGGATTGAAGTTAAACGTCTATTTTCCAGCTTTGGGTCACTTACTGCAAAGTGGCCATTTTCGTGTCAAATCCAGTTCTCCTGTTATCTATGGCGATGGTTATATTGAACATGTATACAAATTACATTCATAGTGAAATAATAATTATGATATTAACCCATTGCCTGCGGGAGACGTTCCAGAACGAATGGCAATTTACAGCAACTTATAGGATTTTAAAGCCTCTTAAAGCCTGTAGAATCGAGTGCGAGGGAGCGGTAGCGCGACAGGCCACACGTCTTTTCCCCAGCCAGCCAGCCGCGGCACTGAGGACTCTGAGTTAGAGTCTCGCGAGATATACAGTGCTGCCATAGGCAAATGTAGCGCGACATTAGTGATAATTGCTCAGTTTAGCAAATGTCTATGGTAGCGCTGCGGGTGAAGCCCGCGAGCTACGAAGCTCGTTTTGGTGTAATTTTGAAGCTATTTTCTTCTAGTTTTTGGTTGAATACATTTCATTTCATTCAGAAATTTGCCTAATCAATCAGGAGTGCCTGAATAAGCCCTAATATGGCGGAAATAGGCGGAAATATGCCCGCAGCCAAAGTGTTAAACTTATTAATACGTCAATCATCATTAATACTAACAAAACTACAACTAATAATAATGCCAACAAAGTAGTAAATTATCCTCATTCTCTCTCTCTCTCTCTCTTTCTCTCTCTCTCTCTCTCTCTCTCTCTCTCTCTCTCTCTCTCTCTCTCTCTCTCTCTCTCTTCTCTCTCTAATATTATTATTATTATTATTATTATTATTATTATTATTATTATTGTTGTACTTATTTATAAATACACTGTTCTACTAGGGTTGGAATAATTCGACATTTGTTTGGAGGTTTGTATTTATATTAATCAAACTCCCATGGTAGCCATAATCTCTATAGCAATTGATTCTCTGTTCGGGTCAAAATGAGTTCAAGTTTTATTTTTAATAACTACGACGGCCCACTATAGTTCGTACTTCGGAATTGTTACATTCCCATTACCACCTATTTGGACAATCGCTATTCAGATTCTTGACTCACTTCGACTTCGAACCAAAGGCACATCACTATCTTCACAATGCTTGACAAAACTAAGTCTCCTTTAATAACTTGATCATATTAGGACCGAGGATTTTATCTATAAGTTCTCCCCTTCACTGTAACAATATGTACTAAACCTTATCTCCTGTATAAGTTCAAATCTCCTTTATCATATTAGAAACAAATAATAAATCATCTAACATTTATATTACCCTGACCGTACTACTAAGCAATAAGTAGGTCCAAGTTCTTAAATCCCCTCTGCAATATTACTCACAATTACTAAACAAATAGGTAGTCTCGTTACCTTCACAATAACAAATAGGTAGTCTCGTTACCTTCACAATAACAAATAGGTAGTCTCGTTACCTTCACAATAACAAATAGGTAGTCTCGTTACCTTCACAATATCAAATAGGTAGTCTCGTTACCTTCACAATATCAAATTACAATTACTAAATCAACAGGTATTCTCTTTACCTCTACTGTATCAGATTAGAACGCTATGTCCTTCAGGTCAATTTACAAGATTACACATTATTGTTCAAACATTGACCTCCTTAAAACTAGTTGGCTAGATATTTACGCGTAATCGAAAGCATGCTGTTGACGACGTGAATATCTAATTAATACAGATTGTTTCCTTATAACAAAAAAAGTATTTCATGGGTATGGGCTGATGCCCTTTCCTAACTATTCCTTTAGCTAGTTCTAACCTATTCTTCAATTACTAAACCCCGCAAAGCTATTTAGTTACTCTCTCTAAGTTTCTTAGGGAAATCCTATTAATCCTGTTATCTGCATGTAATAAGTTATTTCCCCGTTTATACTATTATTCCGAATAACTCTCACTTAAGGTTTTGACTCTCTATCTTACTTAAGCTCCTATAAGATCCTATACTATTTCTGGCTATTAGTGAAATGACGGGTCTCAAGACCAGCCCAACCGAGAATAGTTGCAGAATAGCCAGTCTGCAACTAACAGAACCGAGGAAGACTGGAGAACGAAAGCAGAGGAGAAAGAAAATAGAAGAGCCACCACAATTTTCCCATGCTCTGATCCCTGGACAAATGGAAGAGCGACCCCTGCTTCCCCGTTTTCTACGACAACCACCACCAGCCTCGAGAATGGGAAATTCTCTCCTCCAATCAACAGCCTGCTCCCCCCCCCCCCCCCCCTCGCAGCAGCCAACCACAGCATAGCATTTCCTCAGCCCCCCGATCTTGCTTATAATGAAGAGATGATTATGCAAATAAAACATCAACGGCGCGAAGTCTACAGATACAACTGGATGTAGACAGGAGGACACAGGATGATGGATCAAGAGATATAATTAACCTCTACCAAGAACAACTATTAGGCGAGCTATAACAATGTTTGCTTAGGAATGTAGCTCATGGATGAGTCCGCACACATCCCATTTCTCCATTATTAGATTAAATAACTAGCCCTTAAGTAATTAATAAACTACCTACCATATATGTATCAATGTAAACAGCCACTATGTATACCTACGATAAATAATTACCTAACAATTCATCACAACCATTTCCCAATATCCCTCTGAGTTTGAAACCCTGTAAACGAGAGTCAAGGAAAAAGTCGCACATTACCTCAAATAAATTGTGGAAAAGTATGAAAAACCCACTGCGGTACTACCCTAAACCTGAATAAGGAGCAGAGTAGCTAATCACAGTTGTGGCTTGTACCAGCCTGCCCCTGCCCTGCCCGGAGAGTGTGCTATCCTGAAGTGCTCCCCTGAAGTCCTGCCTGAGTGATGCCCCACCTTCCTGAAGCCTGGAACCTGAAGTCCTGCTCCAGTAGCGCCCTCTACCCCTGACGTGTGGCTCCACGAACCTACGATCCACGTCGGCCAGTCTCCTACTCTCTCTGCCCTCCAAAACTTACCCTAAATGTCCCTGTGTATCTAAATTGTGTTATTGTTGTTGAGGTATAGGTTAAAATATGTGAATTGTGTTGTGTTAATTAATTCTGAGATCTGTGCCCAAGATCTTTAATTGTGTACTGTATTAATCCTTCTGTATCCTTATATAAAGACTTACTTAAGGTCTGTGTTTAAGACCTAGTGCTCATAATTTATTTATTTTCTCTAGAACGTCCTACACATACGTTATATACATTTGTTTTAACTAACTCACCTTGCCACACTCACTGATTTTCCTAATATATGTATTCTGTTGTGTATTTTGCAAGTTGAGGTTGAAGTGTATTTCGTGTATAATTACCCTTCTTCATTCATCACTGATTACCTAGAACCTACGCCCAATTTTATAATTAAT
This sequence comes from Paralithodes platypus, assembly GCA_032716605.1. Lineage (NCBI taxonomy): Eukaryota > Metazoa > Arthropoda > Malacostraca > Decapoda > Lithodidae > Paralithodes > Paralithodes platypus. Next base: position 23,733,460 of record CM064507.1, on the reverse strand, counting down.
TTACCTCAGTATCCTCGTTCAGAAGTGTTGTTACTTTATCAACACATTTACTTCCCGAGTTCCCCCATTTTTAATCTCTTACTTAAACTCCATCATATTCTATGCACCCCGTATTACGATGTATATTCTCTTAAGACTCTGTTAACTCGTTCAGACATCTTGGTAATACTATCTTGAGTATTTCCTCAGCACAACTTCGTTGTGTGCAATATCTCCTATTCATAATTAACATCGTATTAATTATTAATTACACTGTCATTCCCTGATAGTTCCAGAGCGTTCATTGTCTAAGCTTATTTAGTCAATTATAATTTATTCTTAAATACAATTAATAGATATTCTTCTATATTCCATTCCTAATTGTATATTAAATTTACATCTGAATTCCTCGGCGCGTTTCATTATTATTACATACGATCGATCATTTGAAGTGAATATAAGATTCCCATCATAAATTACCTAATTTGAGTTTCCTTGACAATAAATTGTGCAAATAATTAATTACTATTCTGCCACCAATTTCATATTTTTATCATTGAAACTGAGTTCATAGTTGCACTAATTCAAAACTAAATTTCCACCCCCACAGTACACATATATGACCGGACTCCTCCCTAGTTAATGAGAAGGTCACCTTAGTAAATGCGACTATCTGGCTATCCTGCCAGTGTGACTCAGCTTACCAACCTGAGTTCTTGTTTACTCTCTCAATTCTCCCAGACTCTCTTGTTTGAGATTGTATTCTAGTGCTTTCACTGTTGTTTTATTCACGGAAGACACTCGACTCACATCATTATTATTATTATTAAGGGTTGATTCTATAAGTTATATCGTGGATTCACGATAGTCAGTGGTATAACCTACATTTTCTATGTATCATACCCTAAATACAGTTTGTACAGTATGTAAGCTTAATAAGTTAAGTAAGGCCTATTATACGTAAGTATAGTATTTAAGTGTCTTTAGGAATGCATATATGATTTATCATATAAACCATGCCATAATATTATAAAAGCGGTGCGATATTTACCGCTAGATATCCGCTACAAACTTAGCAGTAGCCGTTAGATTCGTAGCGTAAGACGATGACGTCTCGAAATGTGGCGCACCGCGCCAGAGCTCCTTAATCTACCATCGAGACAACATCTCCACTCCTTAGTTCGCCGCTACCTGGTTCCAGTTTCATCCAGCTCTCATCATTAACTTAAACTCAACTTCATCCACCAGACAGACCGACTGACAGCTAAGCCTTATTATCATGATTTAAAATTTGTCAACCTTATATTTTTCTTTATTTGTTCAGGTGCACCCATGTGGTCACCTTGAGGTAAACATCCAATGGTGTTCGAATAGTAGCCATTTGCCTACCAACCATCAGCACCTCCATCAGCATTTCTACTTTGCCTAACTGCAACTGTCCTATGGTGATTTAAGTAGTGAGTTACAGTCCCGGTATTATTATTATTAATTTACATGTATATGAGCGGACCTTTTCAGTCTTAGGTAGCCTAGAGTAAACTTATCTTCCTTAAATCCGCCATATTGGTGCCCAGACCTCGGGACTTTGACCCACAGTTAGATTTCCTATTGTTAGGTATTATGAACAAGGGCTATATTGATGGAGGTTGTGGATCAAAGGGTCCTAGTAGGGGTAGGTCTCGGCTATCACCATCATACCCTATATTTGTTTCCCTAATTTCATTATTATTTACTATTTTTCTTTGACTCATGACTGAGCTACCATCTCATATTTCCTTCATTGTTTAATCATCATATCCCAATCTCCCGTGGTACTGTATTGTGTAAGGTAAGCGGTTTATATAGTCATTGTTTAATCATCATATCCCAATCTCCCGTGGTACTGTATTGTGTAAGGTAAGCGGTTTATATAGTCATTGTCCATACTTAGTGTACTCAAACTAGTATGAACAGTCTCGATGTTACGTAATCTGGGTTGATGTAGCGTTACGTATCTTTCCGTAGTCTTAAGTTGAACGCTTCCATAACCTTGGTCGAACGTTCCAGGATTGGGTAGAATATATTATTCTATAATAGTATATGGGAAAGTATTGTAGGATTATAATTCCCATATATATATATATGTGTGTATTATTTAAGATTGTTTATAAGTATCTCATTGTAAAGAAGATGGGATACATTTTCCATATGTTATGCGCGTGCGCGGTATGTCACGACAGAGACGAACATAACGCGCTCGCTCACTCTCCAACCAACCTCCGTCCCAGCTACACACGCTAAGCCTTCTTTCTTCTAGTTATTTTACCAGGTGTTTTCGCTTCACTTTTCATCTCATATTCCATATAGTCACTACATCATCATCTTTGTTAATTAGCACAACTTAACGTAAATATCTAGCCTATCCTAGCCTATTGTAGCCTCTTTTCATACTTTGTTTACTAACCACTTCCAGTTATCTAGCCTATTTTCCGCCATCCTCCAATCATTGAATCACCAGCTGAGTTCATCAAAAGGTAATTATATTTCTATATGGTTAATATTTATTCAATATCAAATATACAGTCCACTTATCTAAATTAGCCATATAATTGGTCCTTCGAACCTTTCACTAGTTAGCCCCCCCCCCCCCCCCCCCCATTTTTTTGGGTGTTGTTCGGCGGTCGGTAGTTGCCTTGCTTGGAGTGGGTCTGGCCTGTCCCTGTTTTTGTCATGGGTCCTACGTCCTCCAGGCCCCGGTCTTTTGGCCCCGTGGGGCTGTCGTTTTTTTTTTCGTTCGCTCTTTGCTCAGGCCGCCCCAGGTGCCTGACCACCAGTGGGACAGGATGTGGAAACTAGTGGATAGGTCAGGGCTGCGACGGGAGTTTTACCCAGAATGAAAGTTATAAATTTGATTCAGTACAGTACTTAAAACAATAATTAGCCTACTTTAAATGCTTTTTCGGGCTCATTACATACTACTTTAGCCCTAGAAAATATTGCATAATTGGCACGGCATTAAGATTAAATTCATTCATACTGTACTGTATTTTAAATTTAATCTAGATTTAATTTATATCTAGATCAAAATTATACTGAAAAATAACTTCTTTAAAATTTAAAGTTTATTCATTCACATATCTTTCTAAATTCTACTCTCGTCGTGTGCCCTGAAGGTGGGGTAATATGATAGCTGATAGGCTGAGTGTGTTAATCCAACTCAAACCTTTTTTTCCTTGTGACTTCTTGAGATGAATTTTTCTTGTGTACAATTTTCACATTTATTAAATTAATAATATAGAATTAGCGGTACCCAGTGAGTTTAGCCTGTTTCAATTACCCTATAGGCTCACACTCTTCTTTACTTTATTATAACTTTAAACGGTACTGCTCTTTTTGACATCTGGAGACTTTTGGCCTATACTGTATTGTACTAAATTTCCCTCCCGACTTTTCTTAACTTATGGCGTAATTTCATAACTATTACGTAAGGAGTTAAATTGAAAAGCTCCAGATTGCTTGTCTACATAGCGCACAATTCTTATTCCGCATTTTTTGTGAGGGTGTTTTATTTTCGGCTCACGATTTAATTTGATTTCTCGGAGTACTGTATTGTTAGCCGCAACTTATTCGGTCTGGCATTATTAGTTTGATTTAACGTAATTAGAATTCCTTCCTCTATAATCATGGCTAAAAGTGTACAAAAGCGTCGGGCTGGACTTAAGGGCTCTTTGACGGTCTTGACCTCTGATATTGACGAATTCCTTGATTCGGCGTCTAGAGTGGAGGTGGAGGCCAGGTTGCTCAGTATTCAAAAGCAACTTGACAAGTATGAGGTCACACAGGAGGACCTGGCCGACACTTGCGAGGACGCCGAGTATATCGAGGTGATCAGAGAGGATACCCTATATATGGAGGGCATACAAGTAATCGTTGCCACACTGAAGGGGATCCTGATTACAGAGGTCAAGAAGGAGGTCAGGAAAGAGCCAAAGAAATCCGCAGTCAAATTACCCCATCTTACTCTCTCAAAATTTGAAGGTGATGCCACCATGTGGTCGGGATTTTGGGAGATGTTCAAGTGTACCATCCATGACAATCCCGACCTAACAGATATACAACGCTTCACCTATCTAAAGGGTCAGCTTCAGGGTGATGCACATAAGCTAGTCGAAGGATTCATAATCGAAAGTGCAAGCTATGCCCCAGCAATTGAGCTCCTGCAAGAGACATATGGGCATCCAGATCGAATCAAGGCAGCTTATGTTACCAAATTCAATCAATTAGTGTCACCCAAACACCAAACAGCTGACCTGAAGGACTTCTATGCCAATACAGAGAGTGTGATGAGGTCAATCATTAGCCATGGTATTTGTCTGGAGGAATTTTGTGTGGTGACTCTTGTCAATAAGTTACCATCACCACTCAAAGAAACCATAAAACGGGAAATGGGAGACTCGAGCTTGGATTATAAGAAATTCACTCATTGCCTCCAGGCTGAAGTGTACAATATGGCGGGTCAAGACAGAGTAGGGGGTACACCCATGGCTACGGCAACATTTACCGCCCAGAGTGAGTACAGGAAATTCAACTGTGTTCTGTGTAGTGGCACCAATCATTTATGGTACAAGTGTATGAAGTATAAAAGTTAAAAGAGCCCGTCAACTACGTCTCTGCACTGGGTGCTTGTCAAAAGACCATGGCCATTTGGGTTGTACTAATCCTAACATAAGAAGCTGCAAGTTTTGTAAGGGCAAACACTTTCATTCCCTGTGTACACAAAAACAAGGGAAAGAAAGTAGACCAGCGGAGGATAACACCAAGAGAGAGCATACTGCTGCTACTTCAACTACAATGTCCGTTGCCACAGGTAAAAATACAGTAATCTTGCCCACCGTACAGCTGCCGGTAAAGGGTAAGGATAATAATTGTGTTAAAATCAGATCGCTACTTGACCAATGTTCTCAGAGGACCTTTGTGAAGTCTTCTGTTCTATCCTCCCTTTCCTACATTTCTAAAGGAACTGAGGAGTTATGTCTTCACGGATTTACCGGGAAACAGGCCTCTAGGGAATATAAAGTTGTGGCACTGCAATACAAACACAGAGGTAAATTTCATCATCTAGACGCAATAGTGGTTGATGAATTGCCAGACCATAAAGGTGAAATTGACCTAAAGTCTAAACTGGTTAGTTTACAAAGTAAAGGCATAAAATTAGCCGATCCTCACGCAACGGACACAGATCAGCTGGAGCTGCTCATCGGTGCGGATCATTACTACGATATAGTGCGACCTGGGTATAAAAGGTCAGGTAGCCTAATTCTGCTTCCTACCAAGTACGGGTACGCCATCAGTGGTTCATATGTGACACAGCCTACAAGCTCCAGCACAGAAGTAATTACTGTATTGAAAGTAGCAGTAACACCAATGGACGAATACATATCCACTGGCAATATTCCACCATGCAAAAATGACTTAAATGTTTTGTGGGAATTAGATCATATCGGGATAACCCCTAAGGAATATTCACTGGTTGAGCGTCAGGCACTATCGTCGTACGAGGATACCGTTACCTACGATCCCGACAGCCAACAGTATAAAGTGAGACTGCCCTGGAACAATTCCAAGGATCAGCTGCCATCTAACAAGGGCTTGGCCATAGGCCGTCTTCGGGGACTTCAGAAAAGATTCCTCAAGGAGCCTGACTTTTGCGAGGAATACTCAAAAGTCATAAAGGAACAGGTGTCTCGGGGTTTTATCGAAGAGGTGCCTTTTGATAAATCGGATACCGGGCATTACTTGGCTCATCATGGTGTAGTCAAGGAGAGCAAAACTACGCCAGTGCGTATTGTCTTCGACTGTTCCGCCAAGATGAGTGAACGTCATCCTAGTCTTAATGACTGCCTGTACACTGGACCCTCACTGGTGCCAGATTTGGCGCAGGTTTTGCTTCGGTTTCGACTCGGTAAGTATGCCTGGGTGTCTGATATTGAGAAGGCATTTCTCATGTTAAGACTCCATGAAGACGACCAGGACTATACGCGATTTATGTGGCCCAAGTATCCGAGGCAACTGAATTCTCCCCTAATTTGTTACCGGTTCCGGGCAGTTTTATTTGGAGCGACTTGTTCCCAATTCCTTTTAAACGCCACCATTTTGAAACATTTGTCTTATGTCAGTGCAGATCCGCAGATTATTCATCAGATTCGGTCAGGGTTGTATATAGACAATTTACTGGGTACAGGAAATGAAGAAGATTTCCTGGTTGATACCTACGCTGTAGTCCGAGAGATTATGAATGACGCCCATCTACATTTGCGTGAATGGGCGACTAATAATTCTGTTTTGCGGACTGTACTGCAACGGGATGGTGTGGCGGCTGTACAGCAGGAACAGGTTAGAGTGCTAGGGTTGTTTTGGAATACGGACACCGATACCCTCTCATTCGGCGTTCAGTACGCGCAATATTCGCAGATTACAAAACGAATTTGCTTGAGTATGACAGCTAAACTTTTTGACCCCTTGGGGATAGTTCTACCGGTGTCGATCAAATCGAGATTATTCCTTCAGCAATTATGGAGGATAAAATTAGGATGGGATGAAGTTTTGACTGGCGATCTGGTTCAGGAGTGGGATGACATTATTTCGGATCTTCGTCTCTGTAAGGGTTTTAATTTTCCTCGGAGAGTTGTCATGGACCATCCTGTTTCCATTCATGCCTTCTCAGACGCTAGCAAGGTCGCGTACGGCACCGCCATATACTTTGTTGACACAAGTGGCAGCCGTCTCGTCATAGCGAAGGCGAAAGTCGCCCCGATCAAATCCCTTTCCATCCCAAAATTAGAGCTGACTGCAGTTCTGTTGGCTGCTAGACTCGTTCACTTTGTAGAGGAAACCTTTAAAAATTTGCTAAATGTCTCAGAGATTGTTGTATGGAGTGACAGCCAAATTACGCTCTACTGGTTACATAGCCGTAAGAAGCTACCAGTGTACGTCACCAACCGTGTCGACGAAATTCGTAACCTGCTCCCGACCGCACAGTTCCGGTATGTGTCTACCAAAGAGAATCCAAGTGTCTGCATTACTCGTGGTGTATCTGCTAAATTTCTCAAATCTTCTGCGTTGTGGTGGAATGGCCCATGCTGGCTTAATGATCCCAACGAATGGCCAGAAAATATAGATTTGAGCGAGCAACACACTGCTATTGTGGCACCGGTAATTGACTCGGTGCCTGACGAAGACACACGGTTATGGGAGTGGGATAGATTCAGCAGCTATGAAAAGTTACAACGTGTTACAGCATGGGTGATACGATTTGTAGAAAATGTAAAAGCAAAAATTAAAGGCACACCGTCCACAGGTAGTGCTTACCTCAATGTGAAGGAGATCAGAATTGCAGATCAATTATTACATAAGCTCTGTCAACAAGAAATATATACGCAGGAATATAAATTACTGGTTAAGGGAACAAAGTCTAGGAATAACCTGATCAACCAATTGGGCTTACACTTGAAGGGGGACTTGATACATTGCGGAGGCAGATTACGATTGGCAGCCCTCTCTGAGGCAAGTAAGTATCCAATACTACTGCCCCCCAATCATCCCTTCACCCATCTTATCATCGATAGGTGTCACCGACTCTGTTGTCATTATGGGGTTGGTCATATAGTCACCTATGTAAGACAACGATGGTGGGTGCCTAGAATCAGGCAGGTGGTCAAGAAAGTCCTTCGCAAATGCTTAAAGTGTAGAAGAGTACAGGGAACACATTATGATCCCGTCGGAATTCCTCCCTTACCAAACCTGCGAACTACCCCAGGTGACCCTTACAAAGTTACCGGGGTTGACTACAGTGGAGCAATCCCTGTGAAAGATTCACCCAATCTTAAGGTGTACATGATACTTTTCACTTGTGCTGTTACCAGGGCAATTCACCTGGAACTGGTCACCAACCTCACTTGTGATAGCTTCCTACATGCCTTCCGAAGATTCTGCAGTAGACAGGGATATCCACGTATCATGCTGAGTGACAATGCAAAGACTTTCATAGGGGCATCTACATATCTCAAGGAAGTGAGCAACAATCCTAAGATTCAGACCTGCCTAGCGGATGTAAAATGCGAATGGCGTTTCATTCCCGCCAGAGCGCCTTGGTTTGGCGCCATATGGGAGAGAGCCATAGGCATCGTGAAGGCGGGTCTGAAGAAGGTGTTGGGTAGAGCTCTCATCTCGATTGAGGAACTCAACACCATTCTCTTGGAGATTGAAGCCACCGTAAATGATCGCCCTCTATACTATGCTTCTGGTGATTTGGAAGACCTTACCCCAATCACACCCTCAGTACTGGTACGTGGATACAGACTGCGGGATCTTCCAGAAGAGCATGACGAGGATACTATGGAAGATCCAGACTACATAAGTAAGGAAGTGATATCGGCCCGCTACAAATATATTCGTAAATTATCGCGAGATATTTGGCATCGCTGGTCAACAGAATATCTGTTGACTTTAAGGGAAGCGCAAAGGAATAAACTAACACCATTAAAAGGTCATTGGCCTAGGGTAGGGGACGTGGTAACCATCCATGAGGAGGGCCCGCGCGCATTTTGGAAATTGGGTCGGATAGAGGAGTTATTACCAGGTCGTGATGGTGAGGTTCGGGTAGCAAAGGTTCGCACCAGGACTGGAGTAATCACACGGCCAACAGTCCGACTATATCCTCTTGAGGGTGACCTCGATCGCAAGGACACCCCCTCGGATCAGTTATCCAGTGAAGTCCCCTCTCTGGCTTCTACTTTGGCGCAGCCTGTTGACGCGTCTGGCGAACGCCCACGTCGACAGGCAGCCCAGATATCCTCCCAAGCTTGGCGGGATAAGATTGCCTCCGGGCAAATCTAATCATGTAAATTTTGTATATTTTCTGTTGGTGGGAATATGTCCATACTTAGTGTACTCAAACTAGTATGAACAGTCTCGATGTTACGTAATCTGGGTTGATGTAGCGTTACGTATCTTTCCGTAGTCTTAAGTTGAACGCTTCCATAACCTTGGTCGAACGTTCCAGGATTGGGTAGAATATATTATTCTATAATAGTATATGGGAAAGTATTGTAGGATTATAATTCCCATATATATATATATGTGTGTATTATTTAAGATTGTTATAAGTATCTCATTGTAAAGAAGATGGGATACATTTTCCATATGTTATGCGCGTGCGCGGTATGTCACGACAGAGACGAACATAACGCGCTCGCTCACTCTCCAACCAACCTCCATCCCAGCTACACACGCTAAGCCTTCTTTCTTCTAGTTATTTTACCAGGTGTTTTCGCTTCACTTTTCATCTCATATTCCATATAGTCACTACATCATCATCTTTGTTAATTTGCACAACTTAACGTAAATATCTAGCCTATCCTAGCCTATTGTAGCCTCTTTTCATACTTTGTTTACTAACCACTTCCAGTTATCTAGCCTATTTTCCGCCATCCTCCAATCATTGAATCACCAGCTGAGTTCATCAAAAGGTAATTATATTTCTATATGGTTAATATTTATTCAATATCAAATATACAGTCCACTTATCTAAATTAGCCATAGTCATTGTTTAATCATCATATCCCAATCTCCCGTGGTACTGTATTGTGTAAGGTAAGCGGTTTATATAGTCATTGTTTAATCATCATATTCCAATCTCCCGTGGTACTGTATTGTGTAAGGTAAGCGGTTTATATAGTCATTGTTTAATCATCATATCCCAATCTCCCGTGGTACTGTATTGTGTAAGGTAAGCGGTTTATATAGTAATTGTTTAATCATCATATCCCAATCTCCCGTGGTACTGTATTGTGTAAGGTAAGCGGTTTATATAGTCATTGTTTAATCATCATATTCCAATCTCCCGTGGTACTGTATTGTGTAAGGTAAGCGGTTTATATAGTCATTGTTTAATCATCATATCCCAATCTCCCGTGGTACTGTATTGTGTAAGGTAAGCGGTTTATATAGTCATTGTTTAATCATCATATCCCAATCTCCCGTGGTACTGTATTGTGTAAGGTAAGCGGTTTATATAGTAATTTCTACCTTTTACTTTAATTACATTAATTTACAAAGGGTAGACTGATGTGAATACAATAGTGCATAATTATGAGGATTAAAATGTAATTTCATATAACAATTGACAAAAGGGTATGCCTATATTTCACGATTGAGACTTATTATAGAGGTCCGTATTGGCTGACGAATGGTTAGGCTAATTCGTGTAAATCATTTAATGGCTAGTAAACCAGAAGATAAAAAAAAAACATAATTATGTCTATCACAGTCTTGAAAAACCAGAGAGGGGGTTTGAGGGGTCTCATTACTAGGCTAACATCCGATTTGGAAGACTTTGTAGCTAGTGCAACTCCTGAACTGCTAGAGGCAAGGTTAGAATACCTACAAACTACCTATGATTGTATAGTTACCCTGAATGAAAGTATAATATCAGGGTTAGGGGATGAGTCAGATGTTCATGTGGAGTACGAGCAGCGCGCTGTCCATGATATCGCCAATTTAGAGGCAATACATTTACTGCGAAGGGCGGTGAAGAAGATAGAGATAACCTCGACTAGCAGCGCTGCCAAGCAGACAGATCCCCGTCGTGAAGTCAACTTGCCCAAATTAAATTTACCGAAGTTCAGGGGAAACTTGACCGAAGGGTTAGCATTTTGGGACGTCTTTAAATCAACAGTGCATGAATCAAAACTTGACGATGTACGAAAATTCCATTATCTTAAAGGCAAACTCGAGGATGAAGCCTTACATTTGGTAGAAGGGTTTTCCATCATAGGTGAAAATTATGATAGCGTCGTGAACTTATTACAGGTGCATATGGAGATACTGACCAGCTCAAGGTAGCCCACGTGAATGCCCTGTTGAACCTAGCACAGCCTAGGTACAGGGTCGATGAACTAACAAAATTCAGGGCAGATATGGAGTGTCACACAAGGTCATTAGATGCGTTAGGTGTAACTTCACAAGAAATGCTAGTCATAATCTTGAGACGGAAATTACCTCTAGCTATTTTAGATAAGGTTCGTACCTTTAACTTGGAGGAGTTCAAAGAGGCATTTAGCAAGGAGATTAGCAACATACAATTGAACAATGGTAGGACGGTGGGTGGGTCAGAAGGAACAACAGCGAGGGGTTCAATTAATATGATGGTAGGTTCTAAAGGGAAGGTTGAAGAGTCACGTAAGAAACCACAAATGTCATGTAGGCTATGCAACAATCCCAAGCATAAGTGGCTAAGCTGTACCAAATATCAAACCAATGAAGCCAAATGAGCTCAAGCAAGGAAGCTAAAATTGTGCAAGGGTTGTCTAAGTAAGGACCATGGTATGCAGGGTAAGTGTACTGCTTCCTATTTGAAGCCCTGTCGCAACTGTGAGGGTCATCACTTTGACAAATTATGACCCACAGGTAGTCTAGTCAAGGAGGAAAAAGTAAGGGTACTGCAACACTAATGCTAGGCAGTAGGAAGGACACCACCATTTTACCCACAATCAAGATACCCATTGAGGGTTATGGCAGGACACAATTCTGTCGGCTACTCCTAGACCAGGGCTCACAACGATCCTTTATAAAGAGATCGGTGCTGGACGGTCTAAAACACTGTGTAGTAGGTAGCGAGACCCTTAGGTTGCAAGGTTTTACAGAAGCGACCGACAGTAGAGACTACGAAGTTGTTGAAGTTGCTTACATTTACCGTAAAAAGAAACACTTCTTACAGTGTGTAGTGATAGATGAACTCCCAGACTATCAATCTATAGGAATTAACAATGTAGAGCATGCACTTCGTAGGAAAGGTATTTACCTGTCTGATCCCGTAGGTGACTTGAAGGAGGTGCACATACTGTACTGTTAGGAGCAGATTATTATTATGATGTAGTACAGCCTGGTTTTAAAAGAGAGAGTGGAGTGATCTTGATCCCCACTAAGTTTGGCTACTGCATGAGCAGTACAGTCCAAACTACCCAGTCAAATGTTCTGGTTGACACGGTATCCGTGTTGAGGATGAGCACGACCGCGGCAGAAGAGTTCACCGAAGATGATACTCACATTGAGGACCCAAAATTAGGTGCCGAGTTCAATCTAGAAAGACTGTGGAGAGTTCAATCTAGAAAGACTGTGGAAACTAGACCACATAGGAATTAAACCTGTGGAGAATGACCAGGAATCAAAATTCGCGATAGAGAAGTTCTCGGAATCTGTGCGTTACTTGACCACGGAAAAAAAATACGAAGTTTGTCTACCCTGGAAACATGAGAATATCAGTTTGCCAACCAATTATGGTTTAGCGTTGGGTAGGTTACGCGCCTTGCAGCGGAAAATAACCTAAGAACCTAGCACCTACAAGGCTTATGACGAGGTTTTTAAAAATTATCTCAACTGAGGGTTTATCGAGGTCGTCGATGTGGATGAACCAGGGAGTACCGGGAAAGTCCATTACCTCACACATCATGGCGTGAAGAAGGACAGTGTTACCACTCCCATCCGAGTGGTATATGACTGTTCAGCCCACTTAGGCCATAGTCCCAGTCTAAATGATTGTCTATTGACCGGGCCGGTCATGGTTTCGGACCTATCGCAGCAATTACTGCGCTTTAGACTGGGACGTTACGCATTCACCAGCGATATAGAAAAGGCCCTCTTGATGGTGAAATTGCAGAAGGAGGATCGAGACGTTACCCGGTTCCTTTGGTTCAAAAATATCGACGACCCGGAGAGTCCCATAGTAACCTATCGGTTTAAGGTAGTCTTGTTTGGCGCTACATGTTTGCAATTTTTATTAAACGCGACCATTAAGAAACATCTTGATGATTCTGAAGAAGACACGACTGTACTCGCTCGGGGATTATACATAGACAATTTGCAGGGATCTAGTGATAGTGAAAAGGAACTAGTCGCAAACTATAGGCAGGCTAGTAGGTTGTTCACTGAGGCCCATCTGTTTCTCCGCGAGTGGGTTTCAAATTCTGTGTTGCTTCGGGATGGTCTAATAATAGATGGGGTAGCTTCTGATAACCAAGAATATGCCAGAATCTTGGGGATGATATGGCAACCAGGGAAAGACACACTGATGTACCGGAACAAAGATTATACTAAACAGACAGGGACGCACACAAAACGTAGTCTGTTGAGTAAGGTCGCGCAATTTTTTTATCCTTTGGGTTTAGCATTACCTGTTACCATCAGAGCTAGGATTCTAATACAGGAAATATGGAGACGCAACGGGGGGTGGGACGAAAATTAACCCGATGATCTTATTGAACATGGTAGGTCGTTACTAGAAGATTATAACACCCTATGTACATTAGAGTTACTGCGCCAAGTGGACCCATGTCTTTACATGCATTCTGTGATGCGAGTGCCACAGCGTATGGAGTAGCTATTTATTGTGTTACCTCGTTTGGGATTAATTTACTCACCGCCCGGGCTAAGGGTGCACCGGTAAAGGGGGTCACGATTCCCAAATTGGAACTAACTGCCATGCTGCTATTGGGACGTTTGGTTAATCAAGTACGCACTTCATACGATAAAGAACTGCAACTAAGGGCGGTACACGTATGGTGCGATAGCCAAATTGCACTAAGCTGGGTGCATAGTCAAAGGACATTGCCCGTCTATGTGCGCAATAGGGTGGATGAAATACGATCCCTACTACCAAACGCCTTCTATCATTATGTACCAACCAAGGACAACCCCAGTGACTTAATAAGTAGGGGAGTAACGGCGTCCAAATTGATGAAGTCCAACCTGTGGTGGCAAGGCCCAAAATGGCTGCTCCACGAAGGGAATTGGGCTGTATGGAATGCCAAGGTTGAGTTAGCTTTGCCTTTAGAAATGGTGACAGCTGTCATTCAACCGACATCAACACCGAGTCCTATGTTAGAGTGGGTAAGGATCGGTGGGTACAATAAATTAGTCAGGGTCGTAGCTTGGGTGTTGCGTTATATCACCAACATAAAGGCCAGGCTACAAGGACGACTCTGCAATCTGGGTCAATGCTTAAATGCAGTAGAAATAAAAGCAGCTGAGGTAACACTAATTAGATGGGTTCAAAGGGAATCCTTCAGTCAGGAATTAGAGTCCATGAGAAGTTCTGGTAAGATTAAAATGCCTAATATTGTGCGTCAACTAAGGCTACACCTGAAGAATGACATTATTACATGTGAGGGACGTCTAAAGTGGTCAGGTATAGACGACTGTGCCAACAATCGTATCCTGATGCCTGCAACACACCATGTCACCGATCTACTGGTACACCACACACACGAGGAAGTATTAATGGACTATGGGGTCCACCATGTTATTTCTAAATTGCGTCTCAACTGGTGGATACCCAGAGTTCGACAGGTAGTTTGACGAGTAGTCAAAAGGTGTGTGGTGTGCCGTAGACTAAAAGGAAGACCAATTACGACTGGACCTGCTCCACTTTTGCCGGAGTGCCGCGTTAATCATCTAGAACCCTTCAAAGTTACAGGACTAGACTATACCGGCGCACTGAGAACTAGGGAACTGAACAAGGTTTATGTGTTGCTGTTTACTTGAGCCACTTCACATGCAATACATTTAGAACTCTGTGACAATATGTCTTGTGAAGAGTTAATGCTTGCATTCAGGAGATTTTGTGCATGTCGTTCCTTCCCTCATATGATTCTTAGCGACAATGCTCCCACTATTCTTCAAGCTTCCAGGTACTTGAAAGATATTAGCAACAATCCAACAGTTGTTGTTTACTTGGGAGAGCAGAAGTGCGAGTGGAAATTCATACCAGTCAAAGCGCCGTGGTTTGGTGGAATGTGGGAACGGTGTGTAGGCATCGTGAAGTCAGGCTTACGGGCGGTTGCAGGACGTGCCTTGTTAAAAAGGAGTGAACTAGTAACTGTGCTCACTGAAGTCGAGGCGGTTGTTAACGATCGTCCTCTCACTTATGTATATACCGACCTGCAAGAACCACTGCCACTAACACCAGCGTATTTGCTCTACGGCAAGCCGTTGACTGCGTTTCCTACTGACTTGCAGTCACAGGCAGAGTTAGAGGACCCTTCGATGTTCACCGAGGCTGCGGTGTCACAACGGTACCAGTATATTTCTAGGGTTATAGGTGATTTTAAAAAGATATGGGTGAATGACTACTTATTGGCACTACGTGAGAGGGCAACTAAGACTGCTGGTCAACCATAAGCACCCTCTGTAGGCGAGATAGTGTTCATCCATGATGATAGTCCTAGATTGTATTGGAAGTTGGGCCGCGTAGTGGAGGTGTACGAGGGCGAGGGCTCAGTAGGGCGAGTGGCGCTGCTCAAGACAGCTACTGGGACTACAATTTGTCCGGTCGCACGACTGTACGCTATGGAGCTTGGCTCTTCTACACATGAAGAAGCTCCACCTGATGATGCTGGATCCGAGGACGCTAATTTAGTCGATCCACCACAACCCGTTGGGGATCCACCTCGGATCGGGACTAGACCCAGACGCGCAGCTCGTGGCGCCGTTGATATGTGGCGACGCAAGATTGCTTCTGGGCAATTCTAGATATTAGGTGGGGTTCAGGTATTGTGTTTGGGGGGGAGTGTATCGTGGATTCACGATAGTCAGTGGTATACCCTACATTTTCTATGTATCATACCCTAAATACAGTTTGTACAGTATGTAAGCTTAATAAGTTAAATAAGGCCTATTATACGAAAGTATAGTATTTAAGTGTCTTTAGGAATGCATATATGATTTATCATATAAACCATGCCGTAATATTATAAAAGCGGTGCAATATTCACCGCTAGATATCCGCTACAAACTTAGCAGTAGCCGCTAGATTCGTAGCGTAAGACGATGAAGTCTCGGATTGTGGCGCACCGTGCCAGAGCTCCTTAGTCTACCATCGAGACAACATCTCCACTCCTTAGTTTGCCGTGACCTGGTTCTGGTTTCATCCAGCTCTCATCATTAACTTAAACTCAACTTCATCCAACAGACAGACCGACTGACAACTAAGCCTTATTATCATGATTTAACTTTCTTCAACCTTATATTATTCTTTATTTGTTCAGGTGCACCCATGTGGTCACCTTG
Organism: Paralithodes platypus; assembly: GCA_032716605.1. NCBI lineage: Eukaryota > Metazoa > Arthropoda > Malacostraca > Decapoda > Lithodidae > Paralithodes > Paralithodes platypus. The sequence goes on along the minus strand of CM064507.1, from coordinate 23,717,380 downwards.
AGGTAAACATCCAATGGTGTTCGATTAGTAGCCATTTGCCTACCAACCATAAGCACCTCCATCAGCATTTCTACTTTGCCTAACTGCAACTTTCCTATGGTTATTTAAATAGTGAGTTACACTCCCGGTATTATTATTATTAATTTACATGTATATGAGCAGACCTTTTCAGTCTTAGGTAACCTAGAGTAAACATACCTTCCTTAAATCCGCCATAAGTTACGTGTATTATTTAGTTGCATATTATTCGCCTTGTTTATAACCACAGTTGAAGAGCAATTGCTCCTCATTCATGATCTACCATTTATATGCCTTGTAATCCTTGCCTGATAGTTCCAATAATTATCCAGGTGAAGCTGCATTCTGATTTTCAGGTATATATCTATTTGAATAAACATGTGCATAATTGTTATGTGTGTTGTTATTGAGTTCTGTAGTACCTAATTGAATACCTATTTGTGAGTGTTAGAATGTGTTAGATTTGACCCTGTTGAGTTATTTACGGTCTATATGTCCAGATCTGGATTTTAGTAAAGACTATATCACGAGCTGTAAATATTATAACACGACATAACAATTAGGCTGGCCGCCTTTACTAACAAAGACAACTAGGTTATATCTCACAACACTTCATCTCTTTATTGCATCATTTGTCTAGTCAATATCTCTTTGGTCGTTCTATAAGAACACATCATATTTTATAGCTGGAACACACCTATTAGTCATAGCATTTTTATTTCTTTAATAAGTCCGTTCGGACCCATAAGGGTCTTTTAATAAATTATTTGGTTGTATCTTCTGGTTGGCTTCACCACTTCAGAGCGGGCCAGTATATCATCTTCATTCTCTCCGTTCCATCTACCACTCGGTGACCATCTTGAATCGCTTGGTTTAAGGTATATAGGCCAACGATGTTTCTGCAGGCATCAGGATACTTGAGATGTATCTGAGCTGTGGTGGGTGAATGTACATTGTACAATCTTCTTGGTTGTCTTGGGTGTGGTCGTGCAAAGTTGCTGGAGCTCCGGAACAAACTTAGTTGTTTCCCCAAGAGTGCAAAGGTGAGGCCCGGGATTGCCTTTGCTAAGCGCAGCTAGGTGTGGTCCCCTCACGTGCCCGGGGGTCAGTGACTCCTGTGGCCCCGCCCTCCTCCTTATATACCCCTCCCTCACGGCTCCGAGCCCGGGAGGAGCTTGGCTAACCCACTCGCTTTGAATGTGCCATTCCTTCTTCTCTTGCTCCATTCTATCCTCGAAAGCTTCTCCTGGAATCGTTTTGGAGATGTCCTTCAGTGGCTGACGGGAGTGAGAAGGTTGCACCGTGGTAATAGGACATCTGCGACCAGGATAGAATATATGTGAATGAACTGGGAGCGAAGTTACCGGTGAGCATTTTGAAGAAGATACAGCTGGCTCCAATCGTTGCATCACAGGAAGTCTCTGATTAGCAGAGAGCGAGGGTGTGGCAGTGCTAGTGTCCTGGCACATTGTAAAGGACAAACCTTGCCTCTTTACCTGAGCTTATCCCGTCTCCTGATTGGCAAACGGCATTACTCCTTTAATTATTATTATTATTATTATTATTATTATTATTATTATTATTATTATTATTATTATTATTATTATTATCATTATTCTATGAGAGTTCCGTATGGAGCTCAGTGGTCTGGTTAATCTGCTCTACATAACTAACTAATTATCATTATTATTATTATTATTATTATTATTATTATTATTATTAGCATGTTATAATTATTATTATTTTTAGTTCTCGTACTTCCTGATTCGTATGTATATCTTTCCATGTAACTCCACACGCATTTATCAAGTAACACATTTCCATTCATCTTACTCTTAATTGATGTCTCTCCAACAACGTATAGTGCTTCACTCCTATATGTCAGTGTCGAGATTACCACACTATCATGCAATGACTTGTTTTCTTCCATGCTGACCACCATATTCCTCATCACGGCTTTCAACGTTCCTATAACCCTCTTCCCCTGTTGTAATCTTTTCCCGTACTTCATCTTTAGTACTTTCATTTTTACTCATCACAGTACCCAAGTACTTAAATGAGCTGACATTTTCCATAACCTGACCATTCAACCTTACCTCACACTCTGTGTCTCCATCTCTTTCGAAGACCATAACTCTACTCATCCCAACATTTACATGCAGGTTCCGCTTCTCACACACAGTTCTAAACATATTTATTTAGACCTTGCAACTAATTATTAACCCGGGAGCTGCTGGAAGACTCTTAAGAGGTTTTACTGGGTGGCTGTGGGAAGACTCTTAAGATCTAAGGAATAAAAAAAAAAATTTAAAACACCCCAGTAGCACTACAAACAAAGCAATTTGTGTTTAGGTGAGATAATTCCCCTCCATTACTTGCTACCACTCCTACACATGTGTCTCTCCCCCCCCCCCCTTCCCTTCCTCCCCCCCCTCCTCAATTATCAGGTATTTTCTCTATTATTCCCGATATTTATCGAGTATTTTCGTGGGAGGACGGATGGGAGAGAGAGGGGTGGTGTAGGAGTGTATCCCCGACCCTCCAAGCCAGTCTGAGTCCACCCCTTGTCTCTCAGTACAGTCTGAGACAAAGAGAGAGGGAGGGTGTTTGTCTCTCACCACTCAAGGTCAGATTAGGACCGCGGGGCTAAAATATACAATTTTCACCAGCCAATTGCTGTTACCAATTGTTTTATTGCTTTCCAATTTGTATATGTTCATATTAAAAGTAAAATAGGCGCATATGGATAAGTATTAATTATATATATGGTAAATTGACGATGAATCAGAATACCTTCGCATGGCGGGCACTTTCAAATACCATAGCTTAGCAGCTGCCGAGTTAAGCATGGTTCACACATTCACGAATGTTAGCTAGAGTCACCACGAGTGTTAACTTGTGGTAACTCGTGCAAAAATAGCCCGAGTGAGCAAATGTTCACGAGAAAAGACGAGGCACCACGAGTGCAATAGAGTCCACTAAGAGTCACTAAGAGTAACGAGTGGGGTGCGAGTGACCTGATAGTGGTTGAAAATTTGAATTGTAACGGTCATTTTCGGATTAAGAGGAAATACGAGTCACCACGAGTAAGACACGAATCACTACGAGTTACAGAAATTATGACAAGAGTCACTGGGAGTCACCGAGAGTTGGAACATTGCGTTGAGATTATGCCGGGAATGCCTCCCGTTGTCTATCTATCTATCTATTGCCGGACGCCTTACTCCCCTTAATGCGGGTGGCCATACACAGAAGGCCCCTAAGTGGACCTATCGCCTGTAAGAGGGACAACCAATGCCAGTTTACTGAAGGACTTACAGGATTGCCACTCAATTTAGGACCCGTCCGACTCCGAGGCCCTCTATTTATCTTTTTAGCACTATTTTTCTACAGTGGTGTTCGGCTAGTCCATCCACTAACCTGCTTCACCCTTATGTAAGCAGTAACGATTTGTATCAGGTTTACTTCCCTAGACAGGTTGCCGACCAAGGCTGACGAGTCGCATCCACCCGGATTTTTATAAGGTTGTCTCTCCTAGATAGGTTGCTGACCAAGGCTAACGAGTCCCATCCACCCGGATATATATGCTATATATGCGTTGTCCCATCCCCTCCCATGCCACACCTACAGTTATGTTATTTGGTTTTTATATAATCTGTGAATCATTTCCGATATGATGGAATTAAAAAAAAACAATTTCCAAAAACTCATAATCAGCACCAATGTCAATTAAAAACATGTTAAAATATTTCCCCTATCATTTTGTTTAGAAAGATATTATTTTTTTCAATTCCATCGCATTAGATATGATTCATAGCTTACAAAAAGATCAAATATGACATAGTTACGTTAATGTATAAGGGAGATAGATAGATGCATTAGATAGATAGATAGACAGAGAGTTGCTAGGTCCATGCAATCGATAACATGCGAACATAAATGAGACAAACTTAAGTTTCTGAATTGACAAACAAATATATGTTTATTGACTCTCTTTTTCATGTTATTATTTGTGTGCTGGGAGGATATTATATTTTTCAACTCCATCCCGTTAGAAATTATTCATAGACTACAAAAAGACCAAATAAGACATAGTTACATTTATGTATAAGGGAGGTAGATGCATAAAATAGATAAACAGACAGACAGACAGTCATTTAATGCATAAATAACATATCGAGACCTGACTGTATACATTATTTATATTGGTATATTTGTATATAATTATATATTGAGTTTTATGATTTATCATTGTATTATAATAATATATATTTTTATTTATTCATATGTTATTGTTTTGTTATTATTTTCTCATTTTCTATGATTCTTGTATTATTTTTCAAGTTATGTTTTAGTTAGGTATGATCTTTGACATTTTAATATTAAGTTTATGTAATTGCGAGTTGTTGCGAGTGTTCACAAGTAATTTACGAGTAGCTACGAGTAGTTACGAGTCACTAGGAGTCACAACAAGTCATTGAGAATCACTGAGAGTTGTCGGACAAAAATTGTGCAGGGGTGAAGTTTTGCAGGACATGGCCAACCCACTGTGACTGGCCGCGAGTCAAACACGAGCCAACAGAGTCACTATGAGTCATCGATTTTGACCGCGAGTAGGTGCGGGAGTTCAAATTTTACCCCACTCGTGGTGACTCTAGCTCACACTCGTGTATGTGTGAACTAAGCTTTACTCAGCAAAATTGCATCATCAGCTAACAGAAGTACAAGCAACTTCCAGTCACTCCCTCTCCTTATCAGGGGTACACCAACATTTTACTGCTCTTCCTTGTATTTCTTTCATGATTCCATATATATATATATATATATATATATATATATATATATATATATATATATATATATATATACTGAACAATCATTGGGACATAACGCACCCTTGCTTTTCCCCAACATTAACCACTTCCGTACCACTGACGAATTTTTAATTGTATTCAAGCTATATTTAGACGATTTTGTGCATTTTAAGAAGGATCTGTGGAAGTAAAAAGTGTTAAGTGAGACAGTTCGAAGCCTGCTAATTAATGGATAAAAATTGTCTATCAGTAGCCAGATTAAAGTTAAAAAGACGTCCCCAGTACAAAAGCAGTTAAGATCAAATATCTGGCTCTGTTCATTCTCCACACGCACTGCCGCCTTTGCACCACTCATACACGCGGTTCTATTCACCTCTTTCAGCAACTTACCAACTACTCCGTATATTCTCAATACTTTCCACAAACCCTTTCTGTCAACTCTGCCATAGCTGTTTCCATGTCCATAAAGGTAGTATACAGCTTGTGTCCCATATCCAGATATTTCTCAACAACATATCTCAAGAAATTCTACACCCTCTCCTTCCGTTCTGCTCCTCACCTACCCATTTCTCCGTTCTTAATTTCACTCTCTGGATCACTACCCTGCTGTACATCTTCCCTACTATGCTTATTAAACATGTCCCTATGATTACCACACACTCCTCTCTCTCGTTTACCCTTATATATACTATGTCTGATGTTCAGTCTTCGGGCACACTTACCTTCTCTTATGGTAGTCATCACATTGTCCATACCCATTCAATCCCCATATTAACACCACACCTCAGCATGTAACCACACACTCCATCTATCCCTGATGATTTACCCATCTTCCCCCTTTTCATAGCCCCACACACGTCTGACCTCCTAATCCCCACCTCCTCTCCTTTACTACTTCTCCCTCCCATACCCCATCCAATTTTGTTTGCCAGCATTAAATTTCCTAAATTCAAGCCTGGTGATGGGTTGGTCTATCAGAGTGAGAGCTGAGCGATCTCTGCCATACCCATAGCTTATTCTGACTGTTCCTTTTACTTATATATTTTCTAGATCTCAAGTGACGGCGTCTCTTCCGTGGATTGACCTCCCTACTGCCAACCTAGAGGTTGGCAGATTGGAAGCCAAAGCGTCACATTTTTCCTTTGCCCCTCAACTTTCCCTTCATAATTGCTGATGGGCACAGGGCCTTGGGTGGGGCTTTGGTTTCCCGGGCGTTTCTGTACCCTCCTCAGCTCCCCTCTTTTGAATGCCTTCGGTCACCTGGGCTATATTAGTAGTAAGCAGGGATGGTTTTGTGGCTGCGCTCGGTTATGGCCTTGCTTGGCCTTGCTCGGGACCTTGGGGCTGCTCGGCCAGGCAGCCTGGGGAACAGCAATAACAACAACAACAACAACAACCAAGGAAGTAAAATAAAATATTATGGCGTGGGATAAAGAAATGGAAACTAGCTAAGTATTTTGTGTAAGTATTCCACCTGGGAGTAAGGGGTTAGAATATGCCTCACATGCCTTCTGTGGTGTTGCAAGCATTGGGTGGTTGTGCTTGCGACCTGGGAACCTGGGAAAAATATCCGGCCACAAAAAAACAAAAGAAAAGCCTCGGACACAGATGGACTAATTGTTGACGACCATCGACCAGTTTTCGGTTAGCGACTGGATTGTAAGAATCATGAATGATGGCACGTAAGAGAGAGGTTCAAGGAGTACTAGCGAATGCCAGGCTGGATGTATGTGGAATGATTGAGAACAAATGGAAGGGTATATGTGTGAAAGAATGGGAGTGTGGGATGAGTGTGTGTGCTGGAGTGAATGAGAATGAAAGTGCAAAAGAATGTGTATGTTTGTTTAAAGTAATAATTGGAAGGATCATGTAAAGGAATATGGTTTTGTAGGTTCAAGGAATGTGTGGGTAAGAATGAAAGCGGGAATACATACATGGGTGGTTGTGTGTGTATAATTATGCTCCAAAATAGGCTAAAGCGGAACAATTGAAAGAGGAATTTTTGGTAAGTGTTGAGGCGTGCCTCAATACGTTTGTTAAGAGTGAAATAATGTTTTGATTGGTGATATTAATAGGAAGGTGGGTGATAGGAAAGTATATGGGGTGATAGGAGGGTGAGCTGTACAATCAGAGGTGGATGGGAACGGCAATGCTCCTGGGGACATATGTGTGGGGAACAGGCTGATGAAAGCCAACTCTTTCTTATGACACAGAATGATACACAGGTACACATGGAGACTGGAGCGGAAGAGGGAAGGAGAGACGGTGAAAGGAAAGGCGTTGATTGACTATGTATGTATGGATCAACAAGTGCGAAAACCAGTGTCAGATGCTAGGGAATATAGGGGTACATAGAGTACAAAGGAGTACAAAGGAAATCAAGCAACAACAGATCTAGTGACCCTTCTAGGCTGCTTGTCCTCCAAAACACTGAGGATCAAATGTCCAAACAGTGGTTTAGAGTGGGTAAGGGAACATTTGAAAGGGAACTACTGCCCTGGAACTAATGTCCGTGGCAGGAGTATATATGGTCACTCTAACCATTATGTAACAGTAACTTATCTTACGGTACAGAAGAAGTGGGTAAAGAGAGCTAGAGTAGGGCGGGAGAGAGTTGGAGTGGTGAAGAGGGTGGAAAGGTTACAGGAAGAGGAATATAGGGAAGAGTTCAAGAGAGTAATAGAGAGACGACTAGGTAAGTTTGACGTGGAGGAATTGGAGGAAGTGGAAGAGGTGAGCAAAGTGTTTAAGGAAGACATTATTGTAGCATGTGAGGAGATATGTAGAGATAGGAGAAGGGGGAGAGGAGTGAAGGGAATAGCGTGGTGGACTGAGAAGATGGAACAAGTAGTTGAAGAGCAAAATAAAGTACATAGAGAGTGTTTGGGTAGTAGCGGGACCGAAGATTTGGAAAGACAGATAAGGAAAGGTATATAGAGAAAACATGTGGTGAAGAGAGCAGTGAGGGAAAGAACGAGACGAGTAGATGAGGAATTTGAGAGGAATTTATGTGGATATTGGAGGGAGTGCAAAACATTTTTTGGAAAGAAGTCATGAGAGTTAGGGAGGGGACACAGGAAGTAATAAGGGTGTTAAAGATAAGAATGGGTGAGTTTTAGGTGAGTTGGAGGGAGCACTTTAATTAATTGTTGAATGTAGGAAATGAAATGCCGGCAAACAAAATTGGATGGGGTATAGTCAAGGAAATGGGTGCAAGAATTGCTCACAAGGTGATACAAGCATGAAACTTCCCCTAAATGTTCACAAGGACCTACTTTACAATTTCAGAGCAGGAGCCACCGAGATTTCTGTATTGCATAGCAACGGTTGCTAGGCAAAGCATTTTCCTTAGTAACCGGCAGCAACGATGCAGTTTCTGAACTACTATGAAGTGTTATGACTTTGTACTTTTATTTATTTTCCTATATTCACTCCTAAAATGGTTCAAAAGATGTATAAAAGCATATATATCTATATAATAGAGTGAATGTCAGCACACAACCAGGGCACACTGGTGACATCACTGCTGTGTAACTCAGCATGGGGTTCAGTGCCAGCTGATCTAGATATACTAGTACTTTAATAAATACTAGTATATCTAGATCAGTGTCCCACATGCTATCTAACAGCCCCAAATCCACTAGCTACTAAACTGTAGTTTGTAGTTGGTAGATGTAGTTAGATAGCCGTGCCTGAATTGACAGGATGTGCCAGCGCGGGAGAGCCGAGCCAAGGGTAACAGGGTTTAAGAATTACCCGGAAGGTGTACAGATCGCACGGGACTTAAATGGCACTGGATGAACGATCGGGCTAGGTGTAGGCAAACTGAACCTAGTTGTATCCCATAAAGGAATGTGTGCAACAGATGTATTTGATAAAGGTGGTAAAAGGATAAACCCTCGGCCTTAATCATATTTTTTTCCAGTTTCAGCAAGTTTGATATATTTGATCTGCGCACAGTGATAGTCAAGACATACTGAATATTCACAGAAATGGCCAGTGCCTCATCTTTATCTGTTCAAGCAACTGATTGGACTATCTGTGTTTTTTGTCAACTGGACACCAAAGAGTCTCTCATATCACCAACTGACAGAGGCTATGAAACCATAGTAGACAACATCACACAGTTTAGTAACCTTGACTCAATGCCAATCAAAATCAATCTGGCACGACTTGACCATGGGAATGGTATTCAATTAACATTGAAAGAACAGAATGCAAAGTGGCACAAATCTTGTTATCAGAAGTTTTCACATACCAAACTGGAACGCGCAAAACGAAAGCACAAGTCTGAGGAAGATGGGACTGCTTCAAAACGAATTTTCACACGTAGCACTAGCAGTGGTGGTGATACTGCCTCAAGTGGAACAGTTGGCAGCAATTGTCCCAAATGCTTCTTTTGTTCCCAGCAGCAAACAAAGGAGAACCTCCGCGAAGTCTGTACATTTCAACTAGATTTTCGTGTGAGGAAATGCGCACATGATCTACAAGATGAAAATCTTCTTGCAAAATTAAGTGCAGGAGACCTTATTGCCCAGGAGGCAAAGTATCATGCAAACTGCCTTACAAACCTGTACAATAGAGCACATGCAAAGGTATCACAGGATCAGGATGCCTCAGATGACCAGACATGTAAAGGAATTGCTTTGGCTCAGCTGATTTCCTACATTGAGGAGAAGAGGCAAGATGAGGATGTGAAGGTGTTCAGACTTGCAGATCTTGTGAAGCTCTACACTGACAGGCTAAATCAACTTGGAGTGGATGTTACTGCACGAGTAAACAGTAAGCATCTGAAAGACCGCATTCTCATGCATCTCCCAAGGATGAAAGCTTACAAAGAAGGACGAGATGTGTTCATGGCTTGTGAAGAAGATGTTGGCTCTATTCACCGAGAAGGATACCAGACTGATCGAGACGAGCAGAGTGTCATGATGACCCCAATTGCTGAAATGATCCGACAGGACATCTTCGCACACAAAATAACATTCTCTGGATCGTTTGGCCATAACAGCCAAGTGGAGTCTGTTCCACGGTCCCTTTTGTCACTGGTCAGCATGCTTATCAATGGTTCAAACATCACAGATCAAACATCCAACACAACTATCAGCCAACCAATACTATCCATTGCTCAGCTGTTGGTGTACAACAGCATCAAGAGACGCAGGGATTCTGTGAGAAATCCACAAGTATATCACAGCAAAGATCGTGAAACGCCACTACCCGTCTATGTAGGTCTTAAGGCTCATGCACTAACCAGAGATAGAAAGTTGATTGAGAGTCTATATACTCTTGGTATGTCGGCATCATACAACCGCACAATGGACTTGATCACATCATTGGGTAATAACGTCTGTGACTATTACCATCAGATTGGCACAGTCTGTCCTTCTCAACTTCGCAAAAGGGCATTTCATCACCAGTGCTGCAGACAACATCGACCACAACCCTAGCTCTGCGACATCTACAAGTTCATTCCATGGCACCAGCTTGTCCTTGTTCCAGAATCTCACTCCGCGAGATGTCTGTGAAGATGAAGACAATGGCCAAGGATTCACTAATTCAATAACTCAAGAGAGGGGGTTGAGGAAAATGAGCGACTTGCCCCTTTCGTACACTGAACTGAAACCAAAACGGTTGCCAAAAAATGACGTCTTTGTCCCACCCATCCCTGCAGACCTGGCTTCTTCCAACACCCCTTTGACCAAGGACATGGACAAGGAATATGACTGGCTGAGTCATGTTGAGAAACATCATGCAGATGACATATCAGCAGAGGCGACTTTGTCTTGGGCAGCATACCATGCCAGCAGAGTGCCAGACCCAGACATTCTGCCATCTGTGAATGCCATGATGCCTCTCTTTGTTGAGGAAGCCAGCTCACCATCTATGCTTCGGCATTGCATGGAAGTGGTGAAGTCAGCAGTTCATCACCTCAACCCTGGCCAGACTCCAGTGATTAGTGGGGACCAACCTCTGTATGCTACACTGAAGAAGCTGCAATGGAATATGTCCGAACTGTATGGTGAGGACAAGTTTGTAATGCTTATGGGGGGGTCTACACACTGAAATGACAGGCTTGAAAGCTTTGGGTCATTGGCTTGATGGAAGTGGTTGGGTGGAAGTTCTCCAGGAAGCTGATGTTGCCACACCAGGCATTGCTGAGTCCTTCCTGAAGGCATCACATGTGACTCGAACCCGTCATGCTCACCAAGTCACTGCATGTGCATTGTACATCCTTCTCAAGAAGGCTTATGATGGATATGTTGCAAACAATTCCGAAGAATCCACAGACACTTACAGCACATGGTGTGAACGGCGAAAAGCTGAAAGTCCTCAGTTCATGTACTGGCATACGAGTCTAGAGCTGGAACTTCTCTTGTTCACATTTGTGCGATCACTACGTACTGGTGACTTTGATTTGTATGTGGATACATTGAAGAAATTGACACCTTGGTTCTTCAGTCTCAACCACACCCACTACGCACGTTGGATGTCCGTACATGTGCGTGACATGAGCAGTCTATCTCACACTCATCCAGATGTTGCCAAAGAATTTCAGCAAGGCAAGTTTGTTGTGGCAAAATCCCAGAGAAAATTCTCCCTCATTGCTGTCGATCACTGCCATGAACAAAACAATGGAGTAATGAAGGATGAAGGCGGAATCATCGGGCTTACCCAGGATGCAAACTCCCTCTTGAGATGGGCAGTGGCAGGACCAGAACTTGTCAGAGTAATTTCTGAGTTTGAAGCGACCATGGTAGGGAAACAAGAAAGTTCTGAACAAACCCGGTCAACCCCGAAGTTGTTTGCTGGACAGGTTCAGGCGGTAGTTAGTGTAATGGAGGACATGGGGAGCCCATTTGAGGAGGAAGGGCAGGACCTTCTCAGACTCCATACAAAGGACATCATGGATGAGCAGTCAGTCGAGTGTCTAACCACTCTCGCATCAAAGGGTCAGGAGCAGTATGCAACATTTGTGGAAGAGCGGCTCAGAACAAATACTAAGCCAATCACAGCAACAATTACCAGGAACAAGGTGGTACTGTTCAATGTCCAAGGCAAACGATCAAACAAATCAGGGGACAAAGTCAGTCTCCTCAAAAGTGAATCTTCGCTGTTTGCAAGTCTGTATGTTGCATGTAAGACAAGGAAAGGTGACTTGAACAATTTCTTCAATCATGAAAACCTCCCATTTCCTCCATCTCTGTCTGCCTATGGGCAGCTACGTCCAGGGAAGAAGTCTGATCTCATAGAATGTCTTGAAAAGAAAGTAGGGTCATCAAATGATGTGACACCAGAGACTGAAGTGCGAATCATGGATGGTGCGGCACTTGTTCATTTTCTTAGACCTGAGGGCTGCAAGACATTTGGAGACTATGCTGCCAAGGTCTTACTTCCATACATAAACAATGCTCAAAGTCAGGCTCTGAGAGTGGATGTTGTCTGGGACCAGTACTTCGATAACAGCCTCAAGTCACAGACAAGAGAACAACGTGTCACTGGTCCTATTCAGCGCAGACGAGTTGGGGCGTCTAGCCCCAAATGGCGTCTGCCCTAAATTGGATTTTATGCCACATAATTCTTGTATATGATCTCCAAATGCAATGCTACATGTTTTTTAGAACAAGGAGTTGAGAAAAAACCATAGCACCTCACAGTTTTCCAGAAACTGCATTGTTGCTGCCGGTTGCTAAGGAAAATGATTTGCCTAGCAACCGTTGCTATGCAACACTGAAATCTCGGTGGCTCCTGCCCTGAAATTGTAAAATAGGTCTTTGTGAACTATTGTGGAAAGTTTTATGCTTGTATCACCTTGTGAGCAATTCTTGTCCTATTTAGTACCGATTGCCAAATGCTACAACGGAAAGCGCTAGATCCAACCTCTGATGTATATTCCCAGTGAACAAAGAACACAAATACTCTCCAGAGTTCTATATGCAATAATAGGTTATCCAACTCTCAATAAATGTGCGTCTACTCTAGGCTTAATGTTATGCGAAAACAGCCTATTACTACCTATAACTGAAGGTGCTTGGTTGTGGTATGCAAAGTAAGGTGGTAAGAGAAGTTACAGCTTACGTTACTTTAATCAATAAATGTCAGGCACTCCTGCATGAAAGAAAGTGCACTAAAGTCCTTCAACACCAACAAGGAATATTCTTTAAATGTTAGATGATATCAAGATGCTCGAATCGGAAATGGAACCCAAAAAGGCAGGCAGCGGAACAATGCTCGTGCAGGCTATGCACACAAAAAGGCAGGATATATAATGCAGTCGGAGCCAAGAATATCCTAAACGCTACAACAATAATAATAATCGCCACGACAATGCAGTATTCCTATCAACAAAAAGAGCCTAAGTCGTTTGTGTCTCCATACATCAAACTAGGCTGCGAAATGCTTGTGTAATCATAAACGGGTATGCATAAAAAGAGTAATTGGTTTAATATACTTAATGTCTACTGTGACTGATAAAGTCTAGCTAGAGTCAATGATACGAGATGCTGGTGCGCATGACATGCCGCATAGCCTAGTGCAAATCTCAAGTCTGTGCGTCAAATATTACGTTATAGGGAAGGGTAGCTCTCTTGAGAAACCTTAATACCGAAGTATTAAGCGTTCTCCTGGCGTACCTCAAAGACAAGCAACCGAGCCTAGAACAGTGCAGAATGGTATAGGCAAAAAGCCCTCATTCGTGCATGCTCTACTCTCAATGGCACACAGACTAGAATTTACCCAATCAACTCCAGTTCTCAGGTATGTCGTGCAGCTTTAACTAAAGCCAGCACCCATCGGAAACAATACCTTATAGTATCAGACTCCTAGTCTAGCATTATCTAATCCAGCAGAACACTAATAATTATAGGAAGCAGTACTGAACAATATGAATGCCAACCAATGCTTCGTGATCAACTTATCTTAACAACTAACATACATGGGTTATATCAGACCTTAACGCACAATACAACTGGCCAGCATGAAGCTGATTATGCAGAGTTAACCAGAGGGGGTATAATATTAATAAAAGGTGGTGGAAGATATGGAAAATGAGAGAGATAGGCAGAGGAAAAGGTTCTCAGGTGCAGTGAGGGCGACAAGTATCAAAGGGATAAGAGGGATGCGTTCTAGAAACCAGATCTGAGGGAGAGAGTGGCTAGAGAGCAGTATAATATTATATACTAGCACTAGTTCGAACCGAGTGGGAAATCGGTAACAAGTCCTCTAGCCAATGCTAAAGAAGCTAGCTAAACATGACGTCACCAAGCATGGTAAAAAACTCCTCTAACCAATCCCCGAGGCCAGCCAGCTATGACGTCATCGAGTATAGCAAAACACTGCGCGCCTCCCAACACTCTGTTCTACTCTCTCTCTCTCTCTCTCAAATCCTATCATTACTACTTAATGATAAAACATATACTTTGCAATTAAATATATAAAGCCTTGACATGGGTGAAAACAAAGAGCCTTTCTGGACTGCCCATGACACGAGCTTTCATATGAAATAAAGCACACAACAATACATTAACTGTAGCCACATCCACTGCCCTGGCGATCCTAGCGAGTCACTGTAGGACAAGCCATGCGGTTCTAACGGAGTGGTTAACATCACCCCCCCCCCCCCAATATTTTTCTCAGAGGCCCAAGGCTCACAAAAATCTGATTGTTAGAACCCATGCTATATCTCTACTTCCCATCACCCAGCGGCAGTAAAATATCTGGCACAGTTCTCAAAAACAAAAATTACAAAATTATAACCCTCCCCAACACAATAGGTTAAATCATATGTAGTTATGCTCCTCAAGAGCGAGCTTCTCTAGCCCAGCATTCTGAGAGGAGTGCAACTCAGAATTACTGCTATAACATACTGAAAAAATTCAACTATCAAAGAAAGAGTTTTTATTTGATTTTTATGTTTTTAATTTGTTTATTTTGGCTGCACTATAGGGGCAAGCCTAGTTTTTTCTTCTATACCAAACGCTCAACTCCTGCTTTACGACCCAATACGCTGGGCTACAACCGCGAGCCAACAAGCACCAAGCGCAAAATACTATTCAAACTAAAGCAGGAGGCTACCCGTGTGTCAATCTACCCAGGATCATATACCCTTGAAAGACAATCTGCAACCACGTTGTCACAACCGGCAATATGGCGTATGTACAGGTTATATACCAGTAACCTTAGTGACCACCTGGTCAGCCTCATATTCCGATTGTGAAACTGGTCCAAGAACTTGAGAGGGTGATGATCTGTGTAAACTACAACGACCGGACCATAGGCTGGAACATAGACCTCGAAATGCCCCAGCGCAAGCACAACCGCCAGCAGCTCCTCCTCGACAACAGAGCAGCTTCCCTGGGCCGAATTGAACTTCTCCGAGCAGAAACTAACAGGATGCTCCAGCCCATCATCGTCCTTTTTCACAAGGACGGCACCAGCCCCCACACCACTAGCATCCGTTGCTAGTTGGAAAGGTAGGCTAAAGTCAGGGGCCCTGAGGATCGGGTGAGTGCACAACAGGTGTTTTACTACTCTAAATGCCTTCTCACACTCAGGCGCCCATTTGACTTTCTTATCCTTCCAATTATCCTCCACCTGAGCTTGACTGTCCCGTTCTCCTTCTCTACCTTGACTGCTAAACGTCATCACAGGCACAGTGAGAGGCTCAGGGGGGTGCCTCACATACTCCTTCATGAGATTAACGTGACCTAACTGATTGCGCATACGTCTGTCTGGAGCGGCCACCAAGCAATCCAGGTCCGACAGCCTCTCCACCACCCTATAAGGACCAGTGTACTTCGCGGATAAGGGATGACCTACAAGGGGCAGTAGAATCAACACCTCCGTACCCACGTGAAACTCCCTGAGTTTAACCTTGAGGTCGTACCTGTCCTTCATGAGGGCCTGAGAGCTAGTCGAATTACGACCAGCCAACTCCAGACTGCGCAACATTCGTTCTCGACTGTCGAGGACATACTTGAGCCTAGAACAAGGATTTTCTGCGCCCTCCCATATTTCTTCAACCATATGGAGAGGCCCTCTGACACGGTGTCCAAAGACGAGCTCATTAGGGCTGAATCCCAAACTTTCCCCAGGTACCTCCCGTGCAGCAAATAAAACACATGGCAGGCCAAGATCCCAACCATTCCCACTCTCAAAGCAACAACAACGAAGCACAGATTCCAAGGCTGAGTGCCATCGCTCTAACACACCCTGGCTCTCCGGATGATACGCAGATGACACAACCGTAACAATCCCATGCTGCGGCATTGCTTGAACAAAGAGGTCAGAAGTGAAGTTGGATCCCTAGTCTGACTGAATTACCTGGGGGTTACCATACCGGGAAAAATACACTAGCAAGTTTCGGACCACCGTCTTCGCTGAACCATTTCTCATAGGGTACGCGTCAGGGTACCTTGTTGCTACCTCCATGATGGTCAGGGGATACTTGTAAAAATCTCCCGACGGTGCATCACTGTCCTCCTTCAACTCGACAGCACCGGTACCACATTCAAGAACCTCCGGGCCTTCTACTTGCAATTTACGAATGTCCGAAGGAGCAAGCTTATCTAAGTGTTTGCGAAACAACTCATGCCCCCCTCCTACACTGAATTTAGCCTCCCGTTGCTCTCTCTCTGTGTATCGTTGCTGTCTCTTCGTCTTTTTAAGCCCATCCTCTGCCTTCTTACCAACAGTTAATGGGTCTTCTCCAGACTCGAAAATTGGTCCTAATAATTAGTCCCCGAGAATGTCCGTTGATACTAAACTCTCAACCGCATCAACTTCCAACCCCTTCTCGGTACCTTTCCTCCGCTTGTCTAAAGACTGTTGACCAGAATGTGACTCCCTGGATGCAAGAGATCTAGTGACAACACACGCCATAGGTTGCACCGGACACTTCTCAACCCACTCCTGCTCCTCCCTACTCACGTCGGCCGGCTTCTCGGCAACGACTAAGGGTGGAGCCTCAGAAGTAGGCCCCGCAAAGTCGTTGCCGAGAAGGAGGTCGACGCCCCCAACAGGTAACTTCTCCACAATTCCTACATCCAGGTCACGAGTCACACCATCAACTTCCATCTTCATTCTTACCAGCGGGTATGACCTTGTTGCATTAACTCCCTGAACCACAACCACCCGCGCCGTATTTACAGGTTTACCAGTGAAATTCCTCAACAATGTTTGCGATGCCCCAGTGTCACGCAAAATTCTCACCTCATGTCTTCTACCCCCCCACTCCACACAACCGAGTCCCCTGTGGTCACTAAAGGCATCATGGACAGGGAATAAGCCTTCCGGATCCTTCTGCACTGGCAGTGTATTTACCTCGGAAGAATTGTCTTGAACAAACTCCGATGTCCTCTTGAACACTCCAATGCCGTGAGCAAAAGACACGGCTGCCGGAGGAGGTCGACTAGGGCACTCATTTGCCTTATGACCCTCCTGGTGGCACTTAAAACACATCAATTTCGGTTTCGGCCTATACTGTGATGTAAAAGGCCCCTGACTGTTCTCATATGGCGTGGTGTTAGGTTTGGCTTCAGTTTTAGTTTCATTGCTCTTTTGTTTAAATGTGTCATTGCTACGGGGAGGGGGAGGATAACGGTCCCTAGCACTTGCATCATACTTCTGTGAGGACCCGCAACCCCGAATCAACGACAGCCGTCGATCAGCCATTTCTGCTGCTTCGACTAGAGTTCTTGGGTTTTTCTCCTTTAAGTTCAAAGTTAGATCACCGCCCGTGCTCTTAAAGAACTGCTCCAACATCATCAACTGCTTAACTCCATCAAACGTTGTTACCTTCTCAGATCGGAGCCAGTTCCCCATAGCATCGGACAAGTCCCGGGCGTGTTCCAAAAAGGTGCTATCTCTTCCCTTGGTTACACCCCGGAACTTCAAACGGTACGTTTCTGGTTGCAGTTCGTAAGCCCTCAGGACAGCCTCCTTGAGATCCTCATACACAATACATGACTCCAAAGGTAACGCATCGTAGGCTTTAAGACCCTTGCCTATTAATCTAGAGGATACAAGTCCTGCCCATTTATTCTCCGGCCACTGGTGTTCCTGGCACTTCTTCTCAAAGCGTGTGAAAAATTCTGTTACACCACTCTCATCAAACACCGGAACCAGTTTCAATAAGTGCGAGAGAGACTGATCATGAACACGGTTACCAGCCCCAAGTCGCTGTCCCGTTGTCTCTACTCGCGACTTCTCTACGTCCATGTCGGCACAGTACCTAGTCGACTCAGCTTGGATTTTTGCTTGACTGATAGTTTTTCTCTCTTCTATCTTGGCTAATTCTAATTGCTGCTGAAGCTGAAGCTCAGATACCCTGATAGCCTTTCTCTCTTTGATCTTAGCTAATTCAAGCTGATACAATAATTCCGGAGTTATCCCTGGAGGAGGTGAAGGTGCTACAATGTTTGAAATTACCGGTGGTCCCCCCAGGGGCAACCCACCCTGCCAGTCACCACCCAACTGTGGAAGCGTACCCGGGGTCGGCAAACCACTGGGATGGCTGGGAGTCGAGTGTAGGGGAAGCATGGCCGAAGGGCTCTGAGCACTCAACCCATCTCGCTCACCAGTCACCCTGCCCAGTACACACGTTATCAAGTTATCCCTGGTCATGCTGCTAGTACCCGCATGACCGATAGCTGTGGCCAGGCATTGAAGACCGTACCGATCCATACCCTCCAACCGCTCGGCAGTAACAGGCCTTTGCAAAAATATCCTAGCATCCTCCTCACAGTTCACCTGATTAACCCTTTCATCATAATGCTGTTCCTCAGTTTCGACATTACGTACTGTGTCTCCATTCTCCTCTGATCCGGTATAAGACATGATGCTCACAAAAATTTCCCACCTCAATATTCAGAAAAGAAGCACCCCAAACTCTTATACCTCAATATACACACAACAATTCTCGGAAATACTCAAGGGCTATACTATGTTGCAAAAAAAAACTATTCTTGCTGATCCCCGCAAAATATTCCCCAAAACAACAAATGTTCCCTGCTAATAAATGTAGGTTCACCAAATCCTAGGTAAGGTCGCCATTTGTTACGACTGAGGTTTAAATATATCAGGGCTCTTATTCATTGGACTAGTAATGGCATAAATGCTACAACGGAAAGCGCTAGATCCAACCTCTGATGTATATTCCCAGTGAACAAAGAACACAAATACTCTCCAGAGTTCTATATGCAATAATAGGTTATCCAACTCTCAATAAATGTGCGTCTACTCTAGGCTTAATGTTATGCGAAAACAGCCTATTACTACCTATAACCGAAGGTGCTTGGTTATGGTATGCAAAGTAAGGTGGTAAGAGAAGTTACAGCTTACGTTACTTTAATCAATAAATGTCAGGCACTCCTGCATGAAAGAAAGTGCACTAAAGTCCTTCAACACCAACAAGGAATCTTCTTTAAATGTTAGATGCTATCAAGATGCTCGAATCGGAAATGGAACCCAAAAAGGCAGGCAGCGGAACAATGCTCGTGCAGGCTATGCACACAAAAAGGCAGGATATAATGCAGTCGGAGCCAAGAATATCCTAAACGCTACAACAATAATAATAATTGCCACGACAATGCAGTATTCCTATCAACAAAAAGAGCCTAAGTCGTTTGTATCTCCATACATCAAACTAGGCTGCGAAATGCTTGTGTAATCATAAACGGGTATGCATAAAAAGAGTAATTGGTTTAATATACTTAATGTCTACTGTGACTGATAAAGTCTAGCTAGAGTCAATGATACGAGATACTGGTGCGCATGGCATGCCGCATAGCCTAGTGCAAATCTCAAGTCTGTGCGTCAAATATTACGTTATAGGGAAGGGTAGCTCTCTTGAGAAACCTTAATACCGAAGTATTAAGCGTTCTCCTGGCGTACCTCAAAGACAAGCAACCGAGCCTACAACAGTGCAGAATGGTATAGGCAAAAAGCCCTCATTCGTGCATGCTCTACTCTCAATGGCACACAGACTAGAATTTACCCAATCAACTCCAGTTCTCAGGTATGTCGTGCAGCTTTAACTAAAGCCAGCACCCATCGGAAACAATACCTTATAGTATCAGACTCCTAGTCTAGCATTATCTAATCCAGCAGAACACTAATAATTATAGGAAGCAGTACTGAACAATATGAATGCCAACCAATGCTTCGTGATCAACTTATCTTAACAACTAACATACATGGGTTATATCAGACCTTAACGCACAATACAACTGGCCAGCATGAAGCTTATTATGCAGAGTTAACCAGAGGGGGTATAATATTAATAAAAGGTGGTGAAAGATATGGAAAATGAGAGAGATAGGCAGAGGAAAAGGTTCTCAGGTGCAGAGAGGGGAACAGATATCAAAGGGATAAGAGGGATGCATTCTAGAAACCAGATCTGAGGGAGAGAGTGGCCAGAGAGCAGTATACTAGCACTAGTTCGAACCGCGTGGGAAAGCGGTAACAAGTCCTCTAGCCAATGCTACAGAAGCTAGCTAAACATGACGTCACCAAGCATGGTAAAAAACTCCTCTAACCAATCCCCGAGGCCAGCCAGCTATGACGTCATCGAGTATAGCAAAACACTGCGCGCCTCCCCACACTCTGTTCTACTCTCTCTCTCTCTCTCTCTCTCTCTCTCTCTCTCTCTCTCTCAAATCCTATCATTACTACTTAATGATAAAACATATACTTTGCAATTAAATATATAAAGCCTTGACATGGGTGAAAACAAAGAGCCTTTCTGGACTGCCCATGACACGAACTTTCATATGAAATAAAGCACACAACAATACATCAACTGTAGCCACATCCACTGCCCTGGCGATCCTAGCGAGTCACTGTAGGACAAGCCATGCGGTTCTAACGGAGTGGTTAACGTCACAGAAGCTTTGAAAAGGGGGAAGATGGGTAAAGCATTAGGGATAGATGGAGTTTGTGGTTACATGCTAAGGTGTGGTGTTAATATGGGGATTGAATGGGTATTGAAAATGTGATGACTAACTTAAGAGAAGGTAAGTGTGCCCGAAGAGTGGACATCAGACATAATATATTCTGTATAAGGGTAAACGAGAGAGAGGAGTGTGTGGTAATCATAGGGGGATATGTTTCATAAGCACAGTAGGGAAGATGTACAGCAGGGTAGTGATCGAAAAAGTGTGATTAAGAACGGAGAAATGGGTAGGTGAGGAGCAGAGCTGAAGAAAGAGGGTGCAGAATTTCTTGAGATATGTTGTTGAGAAATATCTGGATATTGGACAGAAGTTGTATACTACCTTTATGGACATGGAAACAGCTATGGCAGAGTTGACAGAAAGGGTTTGTGGAAAGTATTGAGAATATACGGAGTAGTTGGTAAGTTGCTGAAAGAGGTGAACTGCGTGTATGAGTGGTGCAAAGGCGGCAGTGCGTGTGGAGAATGAACAGAGCCAGTTATTTGATTTGAACTCCTGTACTGGGGACGTCTTGTTAATATTAATCTGGCCACTGATAGACGATTTTTATTCAGCTTAAAAAGGGTCTCCATTAATTATGCCTATCAGGCTTCGAACTGTCTCGCTTAACCTTTTTTACTTCCACAGATCCTCCTTAAACTGCACAAAATCGTCTAAATATAGCTTGAATACAATTAAAAATTCGTCGGTAGTACGGAATGGGTTAATGTTGGGGAAAAGCTAGGGTGCGTGATGTCCCAATGATTGTTCATTATATATATATATATATATATATATATATATATATACACAGTATATACTGTATATATATATATATATATATATATATATATACCGGTATATATATTATATATATATATCTATATATATATATATATATATATATATACAGGTATATATATATATATATATATATATATATATATATATATATATATTTATATAAACATAAACAGATATATACATATATATATATATATATATATAGTATATACTGTATATATACATATATATATATATATTTTGTTTTTATGTGAATAAGGGAGACAAAAGGCATAACTGCCTGCAGCGAGTGCTTCCCCCAGATTTGAAAGAGTGACAGGGCCAAGAATCAATGGACGTTCGAGCTAAAATGCCTGGACACACAGAGTTTGAAACAATTTAAATCATAGGAAGAGGGAAAGACTGAATCTGAGAGAGAGTTCCAGAGCTCAGCAGTTGAATAAAAGAAAGTCTGAGTATACCGTTTCACTCTTGGGTTGGAGAGTTGCACAGAGTAGGGGTGGGATTGTGTTGCAAGGCGGGTACTATGTACCCTACATAGAGGAGGTGGTATACACTGGGAAAGCTCCGAGGAACACTGATTATTGTAGTAGCGATAGAATAGCGAGAGAGATTCAACATCGCGGCGAAGAGAGGGAGATTGCAGAGAGTTGGTGAGTGGATGGGAGTTAATGATACGAAAGGCTTGCCTTTCTACTTTGTCTAGGAGTGCGGTGTGAGAGGATCCTCCCCACACATGTGAACAATACTCAATACAAGGACGCACTGTGCCCCTGTACAGAGCAAGAAGCTGCGCAGGGGTAAAAAAAAACTTGACCCCATTGAGCACACCCAGCTTCATGGAGGCTGCCTTAGTGAGACTGGTAATATGGTCCTTCAAAGTGAGAACAGAAGAAAAAGAGACACCGAGAACATTGAGAGAGGATGAAGGGTTGACTTTTGTATTGTTGAAGAATAAGGAGTAGTCCTCTGGAGGTTCCTGACAGGTAGTAAGATGGATATATTGAGTCTTGCAAGCATTAAATGCAACAAGGTTTTCTCTACCCCAATTGGAAATAGTAGCTAGATCATTAAGATTGCTTTTGAGGAACTGCTGGCTGGGGCATTCTGGAAAACTAATTGAGTGGTGTAAGGTAGAGTTGTCTGCATATGAATGGATGGGACTGGTTGTACAGTTGAGAAGATCATATATGAAAATTAGAAAGAGAATAGGAGATAGGACAGAGCCCTGAGGAACACCGGAGTTGATAGGAGGAGGAAATGAGCGATGGCTGTCCACAACCGCAGCTATGGAACGGCTGGAAAAGATATTAGAGACAAAGGCACAGATGGAGGGACAGAAACCGAAGGAGAGCAGTTTGGAAATTAAAGATTTGTGCCAGACTTAATCGAAGGCCTTCGATATGTCTAGTGCAACAGAAAAAGTCTCACCGAAGGTCCGAAAGTTGGATGAACAAGAGTTAGTAAGATATGAAAGAAGATCACCAGTAGAGCGACCCTTAAGGAAGCCATACTGGCGATCTGAGAGCAGATTATGAGAAGAGAAATGCTTAAGAAATTTGGAAGCAAGAATAGTTTCAAAAACTTTAGAGATACAAGAGATGAGAGCAATTGGACGATAGTTGGAGGGTTGAGAGGGGTCACCCTTCTTTGGGACAGGTTGAATGAGAGCAAACTTCCGGCACAGAAGGGAAAACGTTAGAGGAGAGACAGAGACCAAAGAGTTTGCCTAGGCAGGGGGTCAGACAGAAGCACAGTTTTTAAGTACAACAGGAGGAACACCGTTCGGACCGTACGCCTTCTTAGTATTAAGCCCAGAGAGGGTAGAAAGCACATCTTTAGAAGAGATTAGGATATTAGGCATAAGTAGGAGAGAGGGGGGTGGAGAGGGAGGAATAGCACCGGAATCATCCCAGGTAGAGTTTCTAGCAAAAGTTTGAGCAAAGAGTTAAGCTTTGTCAGAGGAAGAAGTGATGGTTGTGCCATCAGAGTGGAAAAGGGGAGGGAAAGACGAGGAAGAAAAGTTGTTGGAGAGGTTTTTGGCTAGATGCCAGAAAGCTTGGGAAGAGCTAGAGTTGGATAGTTTGGTGCATTTATTATTGATGAAAGAGTGCTTGGCAAGTCGAAGAACAGATTTGGCTTGATTCCGGGCAGAAACATAGGAAGAATGAGATTCTTGAGTATTAAGGCGTCGGTACCGTTTGAATGCTTCCTCCTTGTTGTGGACAGCAGTAGAACAAGCGTGAGTAAACCAAGATTTTTTTTGCATTAGACTGAGATAAAGAAAATGGAATGTACGCTTTCATGCCCGAGATGATTACCTCGGTAATGCTTTCAGCACTCTCCGAGGGTCCTCGGCCACGAAAGCAGAAGTCATTCCATGGGAAATCAAAGAAGTACAGCCTCCCAGTCGGCAGCGCCAAAGAACCACAAGCGCCTCCAGCTTGGAGGATCAGGTGGCCATACTGAAGAGATAGGACAGGTGACAGAAATTAGTTTATGGTCGGAGGAGCCCAAAGGAGAGAAAAGATTGACAGTATAAGAAGAAGGGTTAGAAGTCAGAAATAAGTCAAGAATGTTGGGCCGATCTCCGAAGCGATCCGGGATATAGGTGGGTTCCTGTACCAGCTGCTCTAGATCATTTATGATAAAAAAGACATAAGCTTGCTCACCAGGTTGGTCAGTAGTGTGAGAGGAGAGCCATTGGCGGTGGTGAACGTTGAAATCTCCTAATATGGAGATTTTAGAGAAGGGAGAGATGGATAGAATGTGTTCCACTTTAGAGTTTAGATAGTCAAAGAATTTGGGAAAGTCGGTAGAGTTAGGGGAAAGATAGACAGCACAGAAATATTTAGTATATACAGTATATGGATGGAGTCGTGAACGAAATATAAGGAAGAGTAGTAATATGATGGTGTACCCATGATAAGGGCAGGGAGTGACTGGAAGTTGTTTGTACTGCTGTTAGCTGATGATGCAATTTTGCTGAGTAATAATTAGTTGCAAGGTCTAAAGAAATATGTTTGGAACTGTGTGTGAGAAGCGGAACCTGCAGGTAAATGTTGGAAGAGTAGGGTTATGGTCTTCGAAGGAGATGGAGACAGAGTGTGAGATAAGGTTGAATGGTCAGGTTACGGAAAATTTCAACTCATATAAGTACTTGGGCACTATGATGAGTAAAGATGGAAGTACTAAGGATGAAGTGCGGGAGCGGATACAACAGGGGAAGAGGGTTATAGGAACGTTAAAAGCCGTGATGAAGAATAAAATACCCAAAATTAAAATAACCACCATGCCGCAGCAGATCAGCCGGAATCCAAAACGAAGCCTGGAAATGGAGGGCGAAACCATAGGAAAAGAAAAAAACAACAGAACATACCTCATCGAAGAAAACGGCAAGAAAGAACGAGAAGACCAGTACGATGAGGAGAGATATAAAAACACCAAGAATCACCAAACACCAGACAAACTCTGAGGAAAAGAAGAACAAAAAAGGAAAACGACAGGAAAAAGAAAACTCGCCCCAACACGTGAACACCTCACAAAGAACACAACCAAGAATAAATGGAAAGAACAAGGTAGAAGAGAAACAACATGGCCGCTCAAGATCGAAATTAGCCCCACCTCACACCAACACTCGGGAAGCCAGAATTGCCGCTATCAATCACAATCTACCACCCACACCAGGAAAAACAATCAGCATCACCATTTACCATGCAGGATGGGCTGGTCTATCAGAATGAGAGTTGAGCGTTCTCTGCCATGCCCTTAGCTTACTCTGACTGTTCCTTTTACTTATATATTTTCTAGATCTCAAGTGACGGCGTCTTTTCCGTGGATTGACCTCCCTACTGCCAACCCTGGCAGATTGGGAGCCAAAGCGTCACATTTTTCCTTTGCCCCTCAACTTTCCCTTCATAATTGCAGAGGGGCACAGGGCCTTGGGTGGGGCTTTTGTTTCCCGGGCGTTTCCGCACCCTCCTCAACTCCCCGCCTTTGAGTGGCTTCGGTCACCTGGGCATAATTAGTGGTAAGCAGGGAGGGTTCTGTGGGGGCGCTCGGTTATGGCCTTGGCCTTGCTTGGGACCTTGGGGCTGCTCAGCCAGACAGCCTGAGGAACAGCAACAACAACAACCATGCAGGAAGACAGGAGAAGAAAATACGATACCGCCAAATCAACGAAGAACAACATACACAAATCTCCCCCCTGCAGATGCGCCGTTCTTCCGCGCAGCTGTCCTACCACCAGCGCGGGAATTTCTAGGGGGGCTACCTCATCTCCCTTATCCCCCCCCCCATGCACTATTGACCTTCTGACCTCCAAGTACCAGCCCTGGGAAATAGCAGCAATTGTCATGACCATCTAGGCGAGAACCAGGTAGAGTCAGCAATTTGAGGGCTCACTTGACTTACATGTAAGATTTTGAGCCTATGAATTACCCTCTCTTGCATTCGAGTACTCATGCCATGGCTGACTACCTTATTGTCTTGGAGTTATTTTCCCTATTAGGTGAACTTTTGGCCTTACACACCATGGTGTATTGACAACATCAGGATCTCTTTTAGGCTGCAAGTTTGACATTGGAAGTATCACCGAGGGCATGCCACAAACTGACTTCCAGAATCAATCCAGCACTCTACACAGCTATTAAAGAAGTCTTTGCCATGGCAAGACAACTATAATAGTTCGGGCTTTGCGAGATACTGTACAAATAACGGCACTTAGCACATAGAAGTTCATGCTGCATCTGTCCAACACCATGGTATAGGACATATGCTGTAAAAAGGCTTAATAACCGACCCCTGGGTTCTTTGAACACTCTTACAACGGTCAGAGGCAGATTGAGCAAGCTAGTAAGGTCATGATCTTACTTATTCCTCACATTAGCCCGATACCTAATTACTCTGTCATGACACAAGCGACTTTGTATTAAAGACCCTACATCAAGAGTACTGGAACCGAACTTAATCACCGACTAGTATAAAGGTCAAGATAGTCGAGCAGCCATAACTTAAGATATGTCCAAGTTTATGCTCTCGTTCATCCAATGGTATTTACCCTGTGTTATGACATAAGGAACTACTATTTAAGACCCAAAGCCAACTAGTCCATCTGTATCCCTACCCCATTAACCACACGGCAGGACCACCTAAGCAGCTCGACAGGACCAAGAGAAAGGACTCAGCAACCAACACTTCATCCACCAGTGCCCGTATCTCCAGATCTACACAGTGTTAGAATAGGAGTGCCAAAGGAGTTATATTAGTTCCCCCACCAGTGCAAACCAAGTGTATCTCCGTAATCTACCCAAGTCATAGAATAGGAGTGCTAAAGTGTATTCTATAGGTCCGTCGTGGATCCTCGTCCGTGCTAGGCATATTATATTGTGAATTATTCTCTGTATCAGTGTAAGGTGAATTATTTGTGTTGTGTATTTAAGTAATCATTAAAAGGAAATTCATGTGTGTATCCAGTATTATATTTACCCTTTACGACTTTTGTGCAAGTGTAGTTTGGCTTTAGTTTCTCCAGTCAAGTAAGAACCTACCATAGTCTAATTAAAACCCAGTAAAAAACCTGGCATAGCAAGGAATATGGTGGTCAGTATGGAAGTAAACAAGTCATTGCATGATAGTGTGGTAATCTCGACACTAATATATGGGAGTGAAGCATGTACGTTGTTGGAGAGACATCAATAAAAAGTGAGAGGAATGGAAATGTATTAATAAATGCGTGTGGAGTTACATGGAAAGATAGACATACGAATCAGGAAATACGAGAACTAAAAATAATAATAATAATAACGGCTAATAATAATAATAATAAAAATAATAATGTTATAGAGAGAGAGAGAGAGAGAGAGTGAGAGTGAGGATATTTACTACTTTGTTGGCATTATTATTTAGTTTTAGTTTATTTAGTATTTATTAATGATGATTGATGTATTAATAAATGTAATATTATAATTATTATTTCACTATGAATGTAATTTGTACACATGTCCAATATAACTATCGCTATTACCATAATTCATTCCCCACTTATTTCATCGCTCTTCAAGGTTCATATATTCATCATATTAGTAAACTAAATGCATATGAATAAGAAATAATGTTATATATGGTAAATATAACAAATTCTGTCAGAATTTAATATAATTAACTCGCATATAACTACCTTCATCACAGGCCATTGGCGCGCTTGCCGGGTTAAAGCAGGGCATACAGCGTTACCCTTGAATAAAGCTTTTATCGACGCCTTCTTATGGCACCACTGGATTTTGTTTTACTTTTTTGGGATTCGTGGAGTCACTAAGATTATTTATGTGTGTGTGTTATTTTGTATGGTTTATTGTATATTTTGATACCAAAATTAATGTAGATATAAGGAATAGTTTTCTGTTTCTTCAACAATAATTACCTCAAACATATCCAAGGCATTATTGGTCTGATTTGACTCAATGTTTTGTGTTCTTATAAAAACATCAACATTTTAACATAATTTGGTCTTATGTAAGAGTTTATCATAATATCAACATAATAGCGAGACATATAAATGTTTTCAATATTATTGTAGATGTAATGGAGGAAGATAACGAGTGTATATAAAGACAAAGACGTGTATAGACAAGATACAACAAATAATAAATGTGGATCCCTATTGTATTAAACACAATGACCTATTTCTGATACTCAATATATGTACCGTCAATGATATTGATTGTTTTCAATGTTTCTCGAAACACCTTAAAACATAAGTACGTAAATAAATTGAAATGCAAATATATACCTTAGTGGGTATAACAAATGGTTGGTGTAAGAAGAGGAGCAGTGGGTTTGTGCAGGTAAAGCCAGAGTGTGGGGAGTAAGACACATGGCGGCCGTGATTCATAATTTTGTGTCGCAACTTCCGTCGTATTTCTTTATATTAGCTATTTTACCTCCAGGTCGTAAATCATCCGCGGTGGAACCAGCCGGCGGGGAACAACACCACCACCCACACTAACTAAAGTAAACAAAATATACCGAAAATTATTATTTTATTATCATAATTATTATAAACATACCAGCAGATTATCAAACACAATTATAAATAGGGTACTTTATAAATGTGTAAATTAGAGTGAATATTCAATTGTTTTTATTACAGAGAGAGAGCAAAGATTTGTAGGAGCAGACAATCATTATAATTTCGTCTTCTATAAATATCAACACATGCGACGTAAGTTAAGGGTAGTTCACCGCCATTATAATGTATATAAGGACTAGCAATTCTTCCGATGACTAAGCAACGCTCGTCTATAGATGGCATACCTCTACCAAGAAGGGTCTCAACTTAATATGTTTTTACGCAACAGTTCATAAGTAACATCAAGCAAGGCGTTTCCAACAATAATTTACCCTCTGCGCTCCAAATATACCACTACATAGAGAATGCATACAATTATAAATAATTTGTGCAAAAAACAGTTATTGCATATTATTGTTCCAAAGCATAAATGTTTTCTTCTATAATAGTATACCAATTAATTTAAAAATCAAAAAATTTCCTAAATCCATTGAGTGCACAGACACTATGTCCCCCCAGAGGGTAAGGGGGCCTTCATCTTATGGTGGAGGAAACAAAGAATATGCCCCACGCATCCTACTGCGTGTCGTACAAGGCGACTAATAGGGGGAATGGGGGTAGATTGTAGGCACCAATCGAACATGTCTATACCCAGGAGAGGCTGTAGGCATTTGATAAGGAGTCTCTGGAACTTCTGTTTCATTTGCTTGGCCTGTCTTACTGATTCCCTTTGTGTCTCACTTACACAGAGCGTAATCCAGATGGCTCTCACAAACACCTCCTTCTCCTATCCACTTCACTACACTAAACATGCACACCACACTTCCTTCTTCCACACCAAATTTGTACAAAGATAATGAACACTAGTCCAGCCTCGGAGTCCCCAGGGGGGGGAGGGGGGGGGGGGGGGGGGGGGGGGGGGGCCGCCCGGGGGACCATAAATGCCCCCACACCCGCCCGACCTTCCCCTGACGACCCCTCAAAATTACCTGGACCTCAGCCTGTTACTCTTGCTATTAACTTTTGCAACATTTGCGGACTTTTCTCTAATTTTCCCTCTGTTGAACACCATCTCTCCTCCTACAAACCTGATCTTCGTTTCCTCACCGAAACTCAGGTGTCTGAAGCAACTGCCAGCAGCCCCTTCTCTGTATCCTCCTACTTTATCTATCCTAGTTTCAAAGCCAAAGGTGGATGTTGTGCATACGTGCACAACAAATTAACTTGCTCTCGTGTTTCGGATTTCGACTCCTCTGAATTCTCAACTTTATGGCTCAAACTTTCCTGTCACTCTCTTACTAAATATTTCTGTGCTGTCTATCTTTCCCTTAATTCTACCGACTTTCTCAAATTCTTTGACTATCTAAACTCTACAGTGGAACACATTCTGTCCATTTCTCCTTTCTCAGAAATCTTTATCTTAGGAGATTTCAACGTTCACCAGTGCCAATGGCTCTCCTCTCACACTACTGACCAACCTGGTGAACAAGTCTACGTCTTTTCGATCATAAATGACCTAGAGCAGTTAGTTCAGCAACCAACCCGTATCCCGGATTGCCTCGGAGATCAGCCCAACATTGACTTGTTTCAAACTTCTAACCCTTCTTCTTATACTGTAAACCTTTTCTCTCCTTATGTCTGTCACCCGATCCTCCCAGCCGGCGGCGCTTGTGTCACTTTGGCCCTGCCGACTGGAAAGCTCTCCGGCAGTACTTATTTGATTTCCCATGGATTGATTTCTGCTTCCGTGGCCAAGGACCCTCGGAAAGCTCTGAACGCAGTGCATTACCGAGGTAATCCTATCAGGCATAGAAGCATACATTCCATTTTCTTTCTCTCAGTCTAATGCAAAAAAATCTTGGTTTTCTCACGCTTGTTCTACTACTGTCCGCAACAAGGAAGAAGCATTCAAACATTACCGACGCCTGACAACTCAAGAATCTCATTCTTCCTATTTTTCTGCCCGGAATCAAGCCAAATCTGTTCTTCGACTTGCCAAGCACTCTTTCATCAATAATAAATGCACTGAACTATCCAACTCTAGCTCTTTCCAGGCTTTCTGGCATCTAGCCAAAAACCTCTCCAACAATTTTTCTTCTTCGTCTTTCCCTCCGCTTTTCCACTTTGATTGCACAACCATCACTTCTTCCTCTGACAAAGCTGAACTCTTCGCTCAATTCCGGTGCTATTCCTCCATCTCCACCCCCCTCTCCCCTACTTATGCCTAATATCCTAATCTCTTCTAAAGATGTACTTTCTACCCTCTCTGGGCTTATACTAAGAAGGAGTACGGTCCGGACGACGGTGTTCCTCCTGTTGTACTAAAAAACTGTGTTTTCGTGCTGACTCCTTGCCTAGGCCCAGCCTTTCATGCTGAAAGTTTGCCCTCATTCAACCTGTCCCAAAGAAGGGTGACCGCTCTCAACCCTCCAACTACCATCCAATTGCTCTCATCTGTTGTATCTCTAAAGTTTTTAAAACTATTCTTGCTTCCAAATGTCTTAAGCATTTCTCTTCTCATAATCTACTCTCAGATTGCCAGTATGGCTTCCTCAATGGTCTCTCTACTGGTGATCTTCATTTAATCATACTAACTCTTGATCATCCTCTTTTCGGGACTTCGGTGAGATCTTTTCTATTGTGCTAGACATATCGAAGACCTTCGATAGAGTCTGGCACAAATCTTTAATTTCTAAACTACCCCCCTTCGGTTTCTATCCCTCCATCTGTGGCTTTGTCTCTAATTTCCTTTCCGGCCGTTCCATAGCTGCGGTTGTGGACGGCCATCGCTCACTTCCTCATCCTATCAACTCCGGTGTTCCTCAGGGCTCTGTCCTATCTCCTATTCTCTTTCTAA
Source organism: Paralithodes platypus (assembly GCA_032716605.1). Lineage (NCBI taxonomy): Eukaryota > Metazoa > Arthropoda > Malacostraca > Decapoda > Lithodidae > Paralithodes > Paralithodes platypus. The sequence continues at coordinate 23,685,886 of CM064507.1, read as the reverse complement.
TTTTCATAAATGATCTTCTCAACTGTACCTCCAGTCCCATCCATTCATATGCAGGCGACTCTACTATACACTACTCAATTATTTTTCCAGAATGCCCCAGCCAGCAGTCCCTCAAATACAAATGTAATGAAGCCATACAACACTTATCTTCTGATCTAACTACTATTTCCAATTGGGGTAGAGAACCTGGTTGTCTTTAATGCTTCCAAAACCCAATTTGTCCATCTATCTACCCTTCCGGAACTCACAGCGGACTATCCCTTATTCTTCAAAAATACAAAAATTAATCCTTCATTTTCTCCCAATATTCTTGGTGTCTCTTTTGCTTCTGCTCTCACTTGGAAGGACCTTATTACCAGTCTTGCTAAAGCAACCTCCCAGAATCTGGGTGTGCTCAATCGCCTCAAGGGGTTCTTTACCCCTGCACAGATTCTTGCTCTGTACAGGGGCACACTCCATCCTTGTATTGAGTATTGTTCACATGTGTGGGGAGGATCCTCTCACACCGCAATCCATGACAAAGTAGAAAGGATGGCCTTTCGTATCATTAATTCCCGCCCACTCACCAATTCTCTGCAAACTCTCTCGCTTCGCCTCAATGTTGCATCTCTCTCTCTATTTTATCACTACTACAATAATCAGTGCTCCTCAGAGCTCTCCCAATGTATACACCCTCCTCTACATAGGGTATGTGGTACCCATCTTGCAACATAATCCCACCCCTACTCTGTGCAACTCTCCAACCCAAGAGTGAAACGGTACTCTCAGACTTTCTTATATTCAACAGCTGAGCTCTGGAACTCTCTCCCAGAATAAGTGTTTCCCTCCTCCTATGACGTAAGTTGCTTCAAACTCTGTGTGTCCAGGCATTTTGGCTCGAACGTCCTTTGATTTTAGCTCGGTTACTCTTTTAACTATGGGGGAGGCACTCGCTACAGGCAGTTCTGCCTTTTGTCTCCCTCACTCACATAAACACAAAATAATAATAATATGGAATATAGTAAATAAGAATTAATTTAACAAATACGTAAGATCATTCTGACAAGTTATCCTGCTGTAAACCATCAAATCATTTTCGAAAATCAGTCAAAATATGAAATTCATTTTTCAAATTCAAGAATTCTGCTTCTCAAAATATGTTCTGAAATATCGTCATTCATTCATATATCTAGCACGGTCTGTCGAATGCTCCTCCAAATTCTTCCGAATGTGTGACCTACTTCCCATGGAGGGCATCTTGGGGCTACGGCAAAAGGAACAACTGTTAAAATTATTACAATGCGACTAGAAGTGGGGGGAGGGGTTAAGGAAGTCCGAACCTACAGTCATTCTATATAGTAAAGTGTTATTGTGGTACTAACGTGGTACTGTTGTTGGCACTGTTGAGGCTGGTGTGGTTGAATATGCTGCAGGGGAACTTTCTTTAATTGTTGCTTATGAACGGTATGCCTTCTTCCTATATCACCCACAGTGACCCACCTAGTTACTAGGAGCTAACGAAAACCCCATTACTTCGCATGGCACAAGCCTCTCCCTTAAACTCGGAGCCGGCACTGTCCAATCATCCTTCACAGCCATGGACATCCCCCCCCCCCTCAATTGACGGTTATTTAGGCAGGGATATATTAGCTGGATACGAAGCCCATCTTGACTTGGGCGCTCGCCAGATGACTGTTCGAAAACCCCACGATGAGAACCCCATCCCAGCAGGCGGAGCCCATGCCTCCTGCAATCACAGAGATCGATCAGCCAGCAAGGCACACTCACTTACGCATCGAGGAAACAATGACAGGTACTCCTCGTAGAAGAGTTGCACATACCTTCACTCACCCACCTCCCCTCACTAAATGCCATAATATGAATAAGTAGAAGCAGTTCCAATGTAATTATCTCAAGGTTGCGGAAAAACCCATTAATACTATTATTTGTTTGCCCATCAAGTCTGCAAAGTTTGGGGGTTATGACATGTTTAATTCTTTGTTTTGATATATCTGTGTAATATAAGGTGTTTGTATTATATAAAGCTCATTTTAATATATTATCATATTAAAATTATAGTATCATAGCGCATATTTCTAATAGAATTTCAACTAAAATAACATATATAATTACAAAAACACCTGCGTAGTTCATTAATGATATGAAAGGCCTTCCTTTCTACTTTGTCTAGGTGTGAAATGATCCTCCCCACACATGTGAACAATACTCAAAACAAGGAGACACCGCGCCCCATGCACCTCTGTCCCAAGTCAGTCGACGTTCCTCCTCCTCATATACTTCTTCATTCCATCCTTCCACCTCTCATACGATTTACCTCTCCCTCTCTGTCCCTCCACCTCACTCTCGTACACACTCTTAGTCATTCTCTCGCTTCCCATACGTTCTACATGGCCGAACCATCTCCAGATGTTCCTTTTCACACTTTCCAGCACATCTACATCCACACCACACCTCTCTTGTACTTCCTCATTCGTCTGTATATCCCTCCATGAAACTATGCACACACTTCTCAGGTAACTCATTTCCACCCCTCTCACTCTTGGTTTGAATCTCTTCACCAACGTCCATGCTTCGCTCCAGGAAGTCAATGTCGGGATTACCAAACTGTCATGCAAGGAATTCTTTACTTCCATGCTGACCACACTATTTCTTGTTACTGCTTTCAGCATTCCTATAACCCTCTTCCCCTGTTGCACCCTCTCCCGCACTTATTCATCCATACTCCCATCTTTACTCAACACACTGCCTAGATACAAGAATGAACTGACATTCTCCATAGCCTGACCGTTCAACTTCACCTCACTCTCTGTGGCTGCACCCCTTTCAAAGACCATAATCTTGCTCTTCCCTGCATTTACCCTCAGATTCTGTTTCCAACACTGTTCCAAACATATTTACCAACCCCTGCAACTCCCATTCACTATCGCTCATCAGAACTGTATCATCAGCAAACAGCAGTACAGGCAACTTCCACTCGTCTCCCTCCCTTATCAGAGGTACACCAACATCCACTGCTCTTCCTTGTATTTCTTTCATGACTCCGTCCATATCATAGACCCCTTTACATAAGGACTGGAAACGAGCACTCTCGGAGTTTGAAACTTGGGTCCATTGCTTAACACCTTACGAGCGGCCTATGCGGTTTATTTATGTGTACCGCACAGCGGGGTGTTTTTAGCCAAAATAGGGCTGTTTACGTGATCATTTTCATGCCTAAATAAGACCCAGAACGTAAAACAAGTACCTATCCCTGAAAGGGCATAAACAGAGCTTTCGAATGACACCATAACGATCCTTGTATGATGGATAGTTTTCTTGCAATAACCGTGCAACGCGAGTGCAAAAAGCAGGTAATTCGGTACTTTCAGTACATAATTGAGTATGTAGCGAGTGAGAGAGGGAGGAGGGAGCTGAGATTTGTGTCAGTAGGTTCGCCGCGGTGGTCTGGAGCAGTCATACGCTCGCTAGTCTCCTGCCACCACTTGTCTCTCTCTCTCAGCCACATTACGTGCTGAAATTGCCACTCGAGTTATGTCGAGCGCCGCCACATAGTCCAGCTTTTTTTAACTCGACTTATGTTGCTCGCCGCTAAATAAGGGTTAAAAGCAGTATCATGAAAGCAGTGGTCTCTCCGACTTTCTTAACCCTTAATTAGCGGCGAGCAACATAAGTCGAGTTAAATAAAGCTGGACTATGTGGCGGCGCTCGACATAGGTCGAGTGGCAATTTCAGCACGTAATGTTGCTGAGAGAGAGAGACAAGTGGTGGCAGGAGAGTAGCGAGCGTATGACTGCTCCAGACCACCGCGGCGAACATACTGACACGAATCCCAGCTCCCTCCTCCCTCTCTCACTCGCTATATAAGGAATTGTATCGGGAAAGTGGCTAATTACATGCTTTTTGCACTCGCGTTGCACGGTTATTGCAAGAAAACTAGCCATCATAAAAGGATCGTTATGGTGTCATTCGAAAGCTCTGTTTATGCCCTTTCAGGGATAGATACTTGTTTTACGTTCTGGGTCTTATTTAGGCATGAAAATGATCACGTAAACAGCCCTATTTTGGCTAAAAACACCCCGCTGGGCGGTACATATAAATAAACCGCATAGGCCGCTCTTAAGGTGTTAAACACAAAAATATGTACACAAACACAACTTTACATATAAATGCATGTAATTTCACACGCAATCGTCCATATCCCCGCCATATTGGCGACATAATGTCTCGCCAGAAAACGAACAGCCCAGGACGATGCCAGACGCCAGTCACCCACGAGACACGTTAGAGGCAACACATTTTTGTTTTGTTGTTCGTTATCTCTCAGCTTATTGTAAGTCATTTTCTTATAAATACTTACCAGTCACAAAAGGATCTGTGTTAACAACTTATTTAGCTGATAAATATTAGAATTGAGCTGATGTCAACGGGTTGCTTTGATATGTACTGATAACCATTTTACAACTATTCTTGTTTTTTTGCTTTACAGGAACAATGCCGAAAAGATGTGCTGCATTCAATTGTCGTGTAAACTACAGGGGAGAGCCATACAGTCCTATGGTGTGTTTCCCGAATGAAGAACAAGAACGACATGCATGGATTAGTGCTATGCCAAATAGCCCAGAAAGTTTGAGAGACAGGTCGAAACTATGGATTTGTGCATCACACTTCGACTGCGATTGGGTCACAGTTCGGGGAGGAAAACGACCAGCTGGGCCTCCTACAGTTTTTAAAGGTGTACCCAAGTCTTGCCTCAAACAACTTACGTCAGCTCCTAGGTTAACTAAAACAGTGACAAGTGAAGCAAGACTTAAAAAACAAACTGAATTTGAAAATGAACAAGACAAAATGCATAGTTATGACAAATTTGCAGGAGAGATTGGAAAACACTTCCCTGAGTTTTATATAATGCAAAATGGTAGAGAACTGACAATGTTTAAGACAGATGGTAATGGTAGAGCAGTTGATAAGTTTCTTCATTTTAAAGAGGTACAGTCTCCTTTTGGTTTTCTGCAGCTGGTAGTAGCAGAGAAAAGTGGCTTGGAGATACCAAAAAGTAAACTGAATCTTCAAAAAAATAGCTTGGTAAGTAAGTGGTCTCAAATTGAAGAAATAGTGAAAATTATGAACACTCATGAAGCGACTAATACTGACCGCTTAAAAAGAATAATTTCAGAACTTGACTCTATCACAGAATTTCATGAAATTGAAGGTTTTCAGTTCATTCAATCACAGTTACAACTCCTTCTTATTCCTCCTAAAAATCGCCGATATACAAAGCATATGTTAATTCTTGCAGCAGAACTGTTTTGTATATCACCCGCAGCATATAGAATGCTTAGAAACTCCAAAGCAATTAATCTTCCTTGTGAGAAACAGATTCACCAATTGTTATCTCGCACTTATGTTGACAAGTGTCTCCCAATCCTTTTTGATCAGTTGAAGCCACAACAGCGGTTAGTTAACATTTTGTTTGATGAAGTCAAGCTTAAGCAGGCCCTTAGATTTACAGGAGAGCATATAGTAGGCTATGCAACAAACGGACCAGAAAATCTAGCAACATCTGCTCTTGCTATTGAAGTTGTTTGTCACTATGGAGGACCATGGTACATCATACGAATTCATCCTGTATCAAAACTGAATGCTATTCAACTGAAGGAAATATTACTTGAGGCTGTATATGTTGTTAAAGCTAGTGGTGGCCATCCAGTATCGTTCGTCTGTGACAACTGTCCACTGAATCAAGCTGTTTACAGAATGCTTGGGGGTCCTGGAAAAGAAACACTAGCACCAGATGGCATAAATGTTTTCCTTGTCTATGATTATGTTCACAACCTCAAGAATATGAGAAACAACTGGATCACAGAGAAATGTCAAGAATTACATTTTAGCAAGGACGGTACAGAATATTTGGCGTGTTGGAGTGATGTTAAAGCTCTTTACAATGAAGATCAGAAGACACCACTTCGTCTGACAAAACTCACACGCTCATCAGTATTTCCTAAACCATTGCAACGTCAGAGTGTGCCCTTAGTTTGCCAAGTGTTCAATGAGAAAACGATTGCTGCATTTGAAGGTCTTAAAGGAATTGTTAAATTTCAGGATGGAACAGTGATATACATAACACTGGTAACCAATTGGTTTAAAATGATGAATGTTAAAAGCAAGTACAGCGCAGTTCATTTACGAGACCAATATCGTGAACCTTGGACATTAAACTGTACAAACTTCAAAGCTCTGCAGGAAATGTGTACAGTTGTATCCAGCTGTCGGTGGACTGGTGGGCATGGCAGAGAGAAGAAACTAACACAGTCAACAGCAGATGCCTTTGTCATCACAACAAGGTATAACATAGAAGCAGCACAATATCTTTTTGAAACCCATGATTTTGCTTACATCCTACCTGCTGTTTTTTCACAAGATCCCCTAGAAAAGTTGTTTGGTCAAACAAGACAACGTAGTGGAGGAAATGTTTACATTGACATTGGGGATGTTCAAGCAGCATCCAAAGTACAGCAGTTGCATCAGCTGTTGAAACGTGACATCGTTCCTGACCGAGCCAAAGAAGTAAGCTGTGAATTTTGTACAGCAGCAATAGATGATGGTGATTTACAACTTCTGGAAGAGCTGACATTACAAGACACTCAACTACTTCTAGATTCAGATGATACTTTAAAACATAAAATTGTCTACATTGGGGGATTTTTAGCTCATAAACATGGACAACAGAAAGTAGATTCTGGGGAATGCTTGTCATCAGAGTTTTTGACTGCGCTCAATCGAGGTGGGCTGAGTATGCCTACACTGGCTACTGTCTTCTTTGTACATAGTGGCATCACCCTTCAAATGTCTCTTGAAGACTCGAAAAAGTGTTGTCGCAATTACTTGAAACAATGCTTGTCTTATGTAGATGCTCCTTTAGCTAGCCATTCAGGAGCATGCCAGACATTGTGTAATGTGTTGTTTAAGGCCTTTGTATTTAATACAAGCGATCGGGAGTGTACACTAGGCTGCTTAAGGCGACAAGAGAAACTTTCTAATGTTTAAGTTAATTATTGTGTTATGTGACTTTTGATATATGTAAAATTATGTGTAAAGTAATATTTTGCAAAGGTTTTACTTTAATTTCTTCTAATATTTAATTAATGTAAGTCATGGTATGATGCTTTGCTTGTATAATACATGTTATTATAAACTATCTCATTATAACTGTATATTTTCCTATTATGTTCAATCACGAAAGAGACTTATGAGTCAATCAACCAAAAACAAATGTTTCATTTTCCTTTACTTGGTTGCACTAGTTAATAAGATGTTGTAGAGTAAAAATACAAAGTCCCATATCCAGTAAAACTAAAATAAGACCTCAGTTTGTGGGCCTGACAATGGACCCAAGTTCCGGGACCTGAGTATGGCCGACGCCAGTCCTTCTGTAGAGGAGTCTATGGTCCATATATATATATTGAACAACAATAAGGACATCACACACCCTTGCTTCAACCCAACATTCAGATCAAAGAACTCGCTCTGCTCATTCTCCACACGTACTGACGCCTTTGCATCATCATACATGCTCTTCACTGCTTTCAGCAACTTGCCGTCTACTCAGTATTTTCTTAGAACTCTCCACAAACCTTCTCTATCAACTCTGTCATAGGCCTTCTCCAAGTCCATAAAGGCAGCATACAACCTTTGTCCCTTCTCCAGATATTTCTGCACAACACATTTCAGGGTAAATATCTGATCTACACATCCTCTCCCTTCCTAAACCCGCCCTGCTCGTCACCTATCCATTTCTCCGTTCTCTCTCTCACTCTCTCAATCACTACCCTACTGTACACCTTCCCTACTTTGCTTAGAAGGCATATACCCCGGTGGTTACCAAACACTCCTCTTTCCCCTTTACCCTTACAAAAAGGGACTATTATGCCTGTCTTCCAGTCATCGGGTGCACTCCTTTTCTCCCATGCTAGTTTACACATTATCCATACCCATTCGATCACTATCTCACCACCATACCTTGGCATTTCCCCACACACTCCATCTATTCCTGATGCTTTCCCCATCTTCACTCTATTCATGGCTTCACACACTTCTGACCTCCTGATCCCTACCTCTTCCTCCACTGCTTCTCTTCTTCTGCCTCCCATACCCCATCCAACTATGTTTGCTGGTGCTTCATTCCTTACATTTAGCAATTCGTTGAAGTACTCCCTCCATCTTTCGATTCTCTCTTGTTTCTCGGTCATCACTCGCCCATTCTTATCTTTCACATCCTTACTATTTCCCTTGCTGCCCTCCTTATCGTTCTTGACCTCTTTCTAGAACAGTTTCTTACACTCCCTCCATTTTACACTTAGATTTCTTCCAAATTCCTCATCTGCTCTTCTCTTACTTTCTTTCACTACTCTCTTCACCACTCTCTTTTTCTCCAAGTACCTCGCTCTTTTCTGTCTCTCCATATCTTCATTCCCTTTACTACCCAACCACTCTCTTTACGCTTTCTTCTTGTCTTCCACAGCTATTTTTACCTTTTCTGTCCACCATGCTGTATCCTTCACTCCCCTCTCTCTTCTACTTACTCCACACACCTCCTCACATGTTGCACATATTTCTTCCTTAACCTCTTCAGCACCATGACATATTTTCACCTTTGATACTGGCTAAAATTAGACAATTTTATGCAGTTTTAGAACGACCTATGTCATTATGAGGATTTATTGAGATTGTATGTATCCCTTTAAGTCGTATAGGTAGATTATATACTAAAGAAAATTGTCTAATGGTAACCCGAATATGATGAAAATTACGTCATGGTAGTGAAGAGGTTAAACACTTTGCTCACCTCTTACATACCCTCCAGGTCAAACCTACCTAGTCGTCTCTCTACTGCTCTCTTGAGCTCTTCCCTAATCTCCTCCTCCTGCAACCTCTCCACTCTCTTCGCCAATCCACCTTCTTCTCGCCTCCCTCCAGCTCTCCTCACCCATTTCTTTTGTATCCTAATTTTAGCTACTACTACATAGTGGTCAGACAGCCCCCCCCATTCACCCTAGCATCCATCACAGAATTCTTCATTCGTTCATCCACACATATATAATCAATCAGTGCCTTTCGTTCCTCCAATGTCCCAATCCTCGTCCTCCACACAACTTTCCATGTGTACCTTTGTATCATTCTGTGTCGGAAGAGGGTGTTGGCTATCCACAGCCTCCTGCCTACACATATGTCCACAAGTGCACTACCATTCCCATTCACCTCTCACGGTACACCCCACCCTCCCACCACTCCATCAACTATCTCATCACTCACCTTCCCATTCATATCCCCAATCATAAATATTTTTGCTCTTGCCAAACTAATCCAGGCACGCCTCAACATTCACCCAGAAATCCTCTTTCTCTCTTACAGTTTTATCCTCTGTCGGAGCATACACACATACAACCACCCACGTTTGTATTCCTACTTTCATTCTCACCCACGCAATCCTTGCACCCTCAGACCCATAGTCTCTTTCACACTCCTTCCATTTGTTACTTACAAACAAACACGCACCTTCTTTTGCTTCCTCACTCACTCCAGCACACACACCCATTCCACACTCCCACTTTCTCACACATGTGCCCCTCCATTTGGTCTCAGTCATTCTGCATACATCCAGCCTGGCATTCACTAACACTTCCAGGACCTTTCTCTCTTTAGTTTCATCATTCAAGCCTCTTACATTCCAAGTCGCAATCTTTAGGCTGTCAATGGTAGGTCGGAGTTCGTCAACATTAGGTGCGTTCAGATTGGAGGCCGTTCGTTCGTTCCTCGTTGCAGTATGTATTTTTCACGGGTGGTGGGTTGGAACCCCCTGACCCAACCTTTTTAGTCGCCTTTTACGACACGCAGAAGACACGTGGGGCATATTCTATTCCCTTACCCCCAGCAGGGACAGTACATATATTATATACTGTATAGGTATTTGATGGTATAGGGTGTATAACATTGTAAATTGTATTGTATATGTTTTTTGTATATTGGGGCCTTTAAGAGATCTTTATCTCAAAAGGCTCAGCCACAGTATATTTGAAACTATGGTATAATACATGTTTGTATTTTCTTCTGGCTAAATAAAGATGTATTATTTGTATTATTATAATAATAATTATTATTATTATTATTGATATTAAATATGAGTCATGACATTCATGGGATTATCCGAGATGGTCCTTTACTTTAAAATACAACCCCCAGAACCGGTCCTATACAAAGCATGTGATACAATGTTTAGCAAATACAACTTTACTCAATCATATCATACTATATCCATGAAAGCATGCACAACTGTACACATAATTAATTATTTCTGTATACGGTATTTCCCCGTAAACTGATTCCTTTCATTAAGTTATTTCCCTTTTTTTATATATAGGAAATATTTCATTAAACATATTATATTCAACAAATATCTTACCTTCCACATTCATAATTTCCATAAATAAAAGAACGGTAATTAAAAAGTTGTACTTTTATGTAGATGGTCTGTCGTATTGCCTTCCTGCATGCAAACTTTTGTTATATGCAAATGTGACCATTAATATGCAATGACATCCTTGGCCGTTATCATTTTGGCCACGTATTGTTCGTCGCTCTATTTCTAATTGCTCTTTTTTTCAGACGCACTTTTTGAAGCTAGACAATTTGTTTTCTCTTCCTCGCTCTCCGTCTCTCGACACACACACACATATGTATATATATATATATATATATATATATATATGTATATAAAGAGAGAGAGAGACAGAGAGAGAGAGAGTGAGAGAGAGCGAGAGAGAGAGAGAGAAAGAGGGAGAGTACAAAGGGAAATAAGCAACATATATATTGATCCTTACGAGGCTGCATGTAGGTAATTTACCTAGCCAATGTAGAGTAAATACAGTCTTGCACAGTATGGAGGAAGCTATTCGTTTGTGAACGCATTTAATCGGTGGTAATGATCAAGATACTTACCAAGTCAATGTTTTAAAATTGGACTTTGTAACATTCGATGACATTACATGGTAGTCTATTCCATAAATTTACCACTTGATTGACAAATAAATGCTTTGTTTCATGCGAGTGAAAAGGCTCTCCAATGAGTTTACAAGCATATATTCTAGTGCAATTTGAATTGCCAATTATGAAGTATTTGTTTGCATGCATATTGTGAAGACTTTTAATAATATTAAATGTAATAATATGTCTATGAAGGAGACAAAAATCGAAGATGCCTGCAACAATTGCCGACTTGCGAGCTTCGTTCTATAAGGATGTTGGAGCTGTAAACATCGATAATTAACAGAATGATCACCGAAATTTCGGTTGTATTGCTTACATAAATACATAAAACCCAATTCAACATACTTTTGTATACATTAGAAACCTACATTATTATTGTATTTCGGTTTAATATCGATGTTTAGTGCACCAACTTCCTTATGGCCTGAAACTCGCAAGTGGTCAATTCTCCCCCCCCCCCCCCCCCCCCCCCCCCCCCCCACCCCACACACACACACACACACACACACACACACACACACACACACACACACACACATTGACATTGTGATTGAGAGCCAAATTCAAGGTGCGTTAGAATAAAAATACGTGGACACACGGAGCTCGAAGCAGACTGAGGGAGAGAGTTCCAGAGCTTACTTGTTAAGTAGAAGAAAAAATGGAAAATCGGTTCACTCTTGGGTTGGAGAGGCGGACAAAATAGGGGTGGGAACGTGTTGAAAGGCGGGTGCCCCCCCCCCACTCTCCATAAGGAGGGAAGTAGGCACTGTGAAAGCTCAGAAGAACACTGGTTATTGTAATAGTCGTATTTCATTTTTTTTTAAATGAAGGACACAGAAAGGCAGATCTGCCTGTAACAATTGTCTCCCCTTAAGCTAGATGAGTGACAGAGAGCCAAATTCAAGGAACTTTGGAGTCAAAATGCCTGGACACAAAATTGAAAAGCAGTGAAAGTCATAGGATGAAGGAAAGTTTGTTTGAGGGAGAGAGTTCCAGAGCTTACTTTTATAGTACAGGAAAGACTGAGAAAATGTGCTAATTCTTGGGTTGGAAAGTTGGACAGAATAGGGGTGGGTATGTGTTTATAGGCGGGTGCCACTCACTCACCGTAAGGGAGGGGGTATGCACTGAGAAAGCTCTGAAGAACACTGATTGTTGTAATAACGATAGAAGAGTGAGAGATGCAACATTACAGTGTGTAGAAAGAAATTGTAGGAATTAGTAAGAAATTATGAGTTAATACGACGGAATGCTCTGGACTCTCCTCTTTCGAAAAGTACTGTTCACACATGTGAACAGTACTTGATACTTTTGTTTTCTCTTTATTCCAACTACTCTCTCTCTCTCGGGCATAGGCTGAGAGCCTGTACATTCAACTGCTAATCATTGAACGGTGAAGCCCGTGAGGTCTCGTTCCAGTCTAGGGGGTGAGACATGTGAAGCACTTTTAGCTGCAACCAGCCCCTGCCATCTTGCCTTCGCCGGATGAATGAGGCTTAGTTGCCCACTCACGGCTCATAGCAGTCCCATCTCTAAAAGTGCCTCGCTCCAGTGCTTCACTGTCTCACCTCCTAGACTCGGACCCTCACTTTCAGAAAGCCACCTATTGAGCAATGAACATGGGTGCACAATGCCCCTGTACAGTGCAAGAAGCTTTGGGAGGGTAAAGAACCCACAGATGTGGTTGAGCACACTTAACTTCTGGGAAGCTGTTTTATTAAGAGGGGTGATTTGGATTTTCTAGGGAAGGTCAGAAGAAAAAGGAACACCAAGAATATTGAGAGAAGACAAAAGGTTTATTTGTGTTTTGTTGAAGAGTGGAGGATTGTCGTAAGATGGTGATGGGTAGAGGGGTGAAGAAATTGGGTTGTGGAAGGATTGAAAGTCACAAGATTTTCTCGTCCCGAATTGGAAATAGTTGATAGATCATAAAATAGGCATCCAATGGCCTCATCACGTGAGTTTTAGATTCATTACATGGTTGGTCTCTGTGGAAAACTAGTGTAAAAGTGTACAAAGGAAGTCGAGCAACAACGGATATGGCGACACCTTGAGGTAGCTTCCCCGCTAAGTCACTGCTGCTTAAAGTGTTCAACAGTGGTTTAGAGTGGGTAAACGACAATTAGAAAGGGAAGTACTGCCCTAGCACTAGTGTCCCTGGCAGGGTTCGGAGATGTTAGTAAGGGAGAATTTGGGTTCATAACATAACACAGCTACAGTATAAGTTACCCTTCGATTATCTGGGGAAAAGTGAGTCGCATATACAGTAAGTTCATTACTAGTACATGTAGTTATCCTCAATGTATCTAAGGTACAAGGAGAAACAAAAATTATTAATTTACAAATACAGTCAGTCACGGGTTTAAAGCAAGGTGTTTGTCTAGACGATGTTTAATGGAATCAACAGTGCTGGAGTCTGTAACATCTGGAGGAAGACACAACTCGATGAAGGAAGAATTTTTTAGATTCATGGGAGCTAAAAGATTACCAACGATTTTTGAACGTTTCCCCGTGTGCAATATGATTGGTCGATCATAAAGTATTTATTACAGTTCATGATGATTTGATGATTTTGAACACTTGAATTAGGTCACCTCTTAATCAGCGCTGGGTTAGAGGAAGTAGATTTATTCTCTAAGACGCTCCTCATATGTTTATTTTTTAGATAAGTTATGTTGAACTAGTTCAAGTGTGTCAATATCTGTTTGGTAATAAGGGCACCAGGATTGAACGCAATTATCCAGAAGAGGACGGACTAAGGTATTGTAAAGAGTGAGGATTACATCTTTAGATTGATGCTAAAATGACCTGCCTATAAAGCCAATTATTTTGTTTGCCTTCTTAACAATTTGTGTATATTATTGGTTGGGTTTTATGTTACTCGATGTCGTTACTCCCAACTGAGTGCCATTTATTGAATAGTTTGCTTTCTCATTTCGGATTCCAATATGAAGTACTTTACGTATATCCGCATCTAAACTCATTTGCCAAATTTGAGCCCAACCTGACAGCTTATCTAAGTTATTTTCCATATCTTCTACATGTTCATTTGAGAGTACGGTATTTGCAATGTTTGTATCATCTGCAAACTTTGAGATTGTACAAGTAAGGCCCTCATCTATGTTCTTTATGTAAACTAGAGAGAGAACTGACCCTAGTACCAATATCTCTGGGGTACCCCGCTAGTTATGTTGGTCCATTTCAATTCTTTATCGTTTATGACTACCCTTTGCTTTCTTTCACTGAACCAATTTTCTATCCATCTCTAAACACCACTTTGTATTCCATGCGCTTTTAATCTTCTCAATAAATAATTGTGGGGTACTTTGTCAAACGCCTTCTGAAAATCAAGTTATATACTATCTATAGCTTTTCTCTCGGCATATAGGTTGAGGATATCATGGAAGAAGGCTAAGAGATTCGTTAAGCGGGAGCGTTTATTACGAAAGCCATGTTGAGTATCTTTGAGCATACTTATCATTTCCTCTAAGTGATTCACGAATCTGTTTCTTATGAGTATTTCTACAATGTTGACGATAATTACTAGGTAAAATTTTACTGCCTTTTCTAAATATCGGTGATACGTTAGAGTGCTTCCACTCATAAGCCATAGTTCCGAACTGCAAGGACTTGAAAAGCGATGTCAGTGGTTTGGAGAGCTCACATTTAGCTTCATTTAGAACTCTTTCCATACTTTTTTCTCTGTGATGCTGATGTTGCTTAGCTCATCAGAATTGTCTATCTGAACTGGCGATGCTGTAGGGATATCACTAAGGTTTCCTGTTGAAAAAACCTTACGCAAAGATGGTAATGAGGTCATTATTCATCTGTTTTTGTCTTTGTAGTAATCCCCATTCTCATCTATTAATGATCATATAGTTGAAGTAGCGATTATTTTTGTCATTTTGATGTAGTAATAGAATTTATTCTGGTTTGTTTTACTTTGATTCACAACATGTAACACCAAAGTCTATTTAATCTGTTTAATTAACGTTTTGGCTTTACGTCATAGATCTATGAATTATACTAGTTTTTTGCCATTTTCCGAGGTTTTTATTCCATCCTGAGCATTTTTCTTCGCAAGCAAACAATTTGCAATCTTTGTATTCCACCATTTAGGTTTACCATTACGGACTGAATGTCCGTTTTTTGATGAGATGCACGCTTGCACCGCTTTTAACATGGTATGTAAGCTAAACATGTGTATAAATAAGCATCGTGCCAGTGCCGGAAAATGTCTCAACAACTGGGTGACACACATAAAGTGGTGGCATCTACCAATACCATATCCTCCACTCCTCCCTACTTTATACCTTAACCTCCCATCCCCACCCTGTTTCCCTCAACTTGACCTTTTATTTTGCCCATTTCAGCGCAGTGCATGGGTTATGTATGTGACAGTAATAAGGTCCCATTATTTATTTATATCATTATTCTTCATCAAAAAGTTCCAATCAATAATATTTTTAAAGTAGTGCTCCAAGTTTACGAAAGTTTGTATTTATTTTAAATTTAGGACTTTTTCATTGCTGCTATTTGCTTCATTAATTTTAAACTGTATACTGAACATGATCCTTCATTGGTCGCTGTTCTGACTTCCTCACCAACATTCAAACCCTCCACCAAGTCTTCTTTCGTTACAAGTACAAGGTCAAGTACATTAATTACCTCGGTTCGGGTATTGAACAAATTGATAAAGGGAACTTTCTTGCAAGATGGCATAGAGGTCACGTCCAGAAGGAGAAGTAAGCATATCGCCCCACTTTCTTGCAGGTAAATTAAAGTCGTACCAGTATCTTGAATGTTACTTATTTCCTTAGATCTGAAAATGTATGCGTATGCTATGAGTATTTGCATAGGACACCTTAAGAAAATTAGGGTTATATTTAATTGACTGTGCATTATCATATGAGAGTTCAAACTATCCTGCCATTCTCATACTAAATATTTCTGTGCTGTCTAAATTTCCCTTAAGGCTTAACCCCTACTGTACCGGAGGGTATTATTATAAATGTATCCTCCAATACCAGGCATTGTGGCAAAAATGGCTTCCGAGTCAAGAGATAATACCCTCTTACCCCCAAAAATGGAGGAATACTGTCCCAGCTAGCTCCCACAGGCTTGGATCCAGGCTGAGAAGTTTTTTCAAGTTCTCAGAGCAGTGCGTATAAGTCACAATACCTGGTACCGCTCGATACGGGCAGTTACAAGGACCACATAGTACTGACGGCAATCTTTCTTCGCTGGCACTGACGAGGGACTTTCTTACTGACGGCTGTATACCATCGCTGGTACAGTAAGGGTTAACTCTACCGACTTTCCAAAATTCTTTGACTATCTAAACTCTAAAGTGGAACACATTCTATCCATTTTTCCTTTCTAAGAAATCTCTATCTTTGGAGATTTCAGCGCTCACCACCGTCAATGGCTCTCCTCTCATACTACTAACCAAGCTGGTGAACAAGCCTACATCTTTTCTATCCTAAATGACCTAGAGCAGTTGGTTCAGCAACCCACACGTATCCCGGATCGCTTCAGAGATCGGCCCAACATTCTTGACTTGTTTCTAACTTCTAACCCTTGTTCTTATACTATCGATCTTTTCCCTTCTTTGGTCTCCTCCGACCATACACTTATCTCTGTCACCTGTCCTATTTCTCCAGTTTGGCAACCCGATCCTCCCAGCTGGCGGCGCTCGTGGCACTTTGGTGCTGCCGACTGGGAGGCTCTCCGGCAGTACTTCTTTGATTTTCCATGGAATGATTTTTGCTTCCATGGCCGGGGAAACTCGGAGAGTGCTGAACGCATTACCGAGGTAATCCTATCGGGCATGGAGGCATACATTCCATTTTTTTTCGCTCAGTCTAATGCAAACAAATCTTGGTTTACTCACGCTTGTTCTACTGCTGTCCACAATAAGGAGGAAGCATTCAAATGATACCAACGCTTTCAAACTAAAGAATCTCATTCTTCCTATGTTTCTGCCCAGAATCAAGCCAAATCTGTTCTTCGACTCGGCAAACACTCTTTCATCAATAATAAATGCACTGAACTATTCAACTCTAGCTCTTCCCAAGCTTTCTGGCATCTAGCCATAAACTTCTCCAAACAATTTTTCTTCCTCGTCTTTCCCTCCCCTTTTTCACTCTGTTGGCACAACCATCACTTCTTCCTCTGACAAAGTTGAACTCTTCGCTCAAACTTTCGCTTGAAACTACACCTTCGATGATTTCGGTGATATTTCTCCTTCTCTACCTCCATCTCTCCTACTTATGCCTAATATCCTAATCTCTTCTAAAGATGTACTTTCTACCCTCTCTGGGTTCAATACTAAGAAGGCGTACGGTCCGGATGGTGTTCCTCCTATTGTACTAAAAAACTGTGCTTCCATGCTGACTCTCTGCCTAGGCAAACTCTTTCGTCTCTGTCTCTCCTCTAATGTCTTCCCTTCTTGCTAGAAGTTTGCTCTCATTCAACCTGTCCCAAGGAAGGGTGACCGCTCTCATCCCTCCAACTATCGTCCAATTGCTCTCATCTCTTGTATCCCTAAAGTTTTTGAAACTATTCTTACTTCCAAATTTCTTAAGCATTTCTCTTCTCATAATCCTTTTCTATTGTGCTAGACATATCGAAGGCCTTCGATAGAGTCTGGCACACATCTCTAATTTCTAAACTGCCCTACTTCGGTTTCTATCTCTCCATCTGTGCCTTTGTCTATAATTTTCTTTCCGGTCGTTCCATAGCTGCAGTTATGGACGGCCATCGTTCACTTCCTCATCCTATCAACTCCGGTGTTCCTCAGAGTTCTGTCCTATCTCCAATTCTCTCTCTAATTTTCATAAATTATTTTCTCAACTGTACCTCCAGTCCTATCTATTCATAATCAGACGACTCTACCTTACACTATTCAATTAGTTTCCCAGAATGCCCCAGCAAGCAATCCCTCAAACACAAACGTAATGAAGCCATACAAAACTTTTCTTCTAATCTAACTGCCTTTTCCAATTGGGGCAGAGAAAACCTTGTTGGTTTCAATGCTTCCAAAACCCAGTTTCTCCATCTATCTTCCCGTCGTGAACTCTCAGATACTTTAACAATACAAAAATCAACACTTCATCTTCTCTCAGTATTCTCGGTGTCTCTTTTTCTTCTGCCCTCTCTTAGAATGACCATATTACCACTCTTACTAAGGCGGCCTCCCAGAAGCTGGGTGTGCTCAACCGCCTCAAGGGGTTCTTTACCCTTGCACAGCTTCTTGCTCTGTACAGGGACACAGTGCGTCCTTGTATTGAGTACTGTTCACATGTGTGGGGAGGATCCTCTCACACAGCACTTCTAGACAAATTATAAAAGAAAGCCTTTCGTATCATTAACTCCCGTCCACTTACAGACTCTCTGCAATCTCTCTCTCTTTGCCGCAATTTTGCATCTCTCTCGCTATTCTATTGCTACTACAATAATCAGTGTTCCTCAGAGCTCTCTCAGTGTATACCACCTCCTCTACCTAGAATATGTAGTATCCATCTTGCAACACAATCCCACCCCTACTCTGTGCAACTCTCCAACTCAAGAGTGAAACGATACTCCCAACCTTTCTTCTATTCAACAGCTGAGCTCTGGAACTCTCTCCCTGAATCCATCTTTCCCTCATCCTATGACTTAAATTACTTCTAACTCCGTGTGTCCAGACATTTTGGCACGAACATTCCTTGATTTTGGCCCTGTCACTCTTTCAACTCTGGGGGAAGCACTCAACACAGTCAGTTTTGCCTGTTGTCTCCCTCATCCACATAGACAAAAAAAATGGACGATAGGTGGATGGTTGAGAGTGGTCACCCTTCATTAGTACATGTTGAATGAGATACAACTTCCAGCAAGAAGGGAATATGTTAGAGGAAAGACAGATGGAAGAGTTTGCCTAGGCCGGATGTCAGCATGCAAACACAGTTTTTTAGTATAACAGGAGAAACACCATCAGGTCTGTTTGATTTCTTAGTATTAAACTCAGAGATGGCAGAAAGTACACCTCCCTGCACAAATTCCGTTCTTTGGGAATATATTTACGGAAGTAAAAAGAGTATAATTTTTTTTAGAGTGTAGTATCATATTTAATAGTTAGATAAGAATGTGAATTACTACTGCTTAGGAAGGAACTCTCTTACTTATATAATACTATTTTTACTTTCATAAATAAAATATCAGAGATGAACAGAACTTGTGCAGGGAATTGTACGTCTTTAGAAAATATTAAGATAGTAAGTGAGAGAGGGTGGAGAGGATGGAATCTATCAAAGGTTAAGTTTTGTGCAAAGAGTTCAGCTTTGTCAGAGGAAGAAATGATGGTGGTGCAGTTGGAGTGAAAAAGAGGAGGGAAAGACAAGGAAGTAAAATTGTTGTAGGTAGTGTTTGGCTAGATGCCAGAAAGCTTGGGAAGAACTAGAATTTGAAAGTTCATTACATTTATTATTGATAAATACATTTTTTGGCAAGTCGAAGGTAACGTCTATATGCCTCCTTTTTGCGGACAGCAGCAGAACAAGCGTGAGTAAACCAAAAACAATCTGCATTAGATTGAGAGTAAGAAAATGGAATGTATGCCTCCATGCCTGAGATGATCACCTCAGTGATGAGTTCGGCACACTCTGAGGGTTACCTACCACGGAACCAACCATTATTCCATTGGAAATCAAAGAAGCACTGCTGAAGAGTCTGTCTAGTTGGCAGCGCCTTAATGCCACAAGTGCCACCGGATGGGTGGATCGAGTGGCTGCACTAGAGAGATAGAACAGATAACAGAGATAAGGTTATGATCGGAGGAGCCCAGTGGAGAGAATAGATGTTCAGTGTAAGCAGAAGGATTAAAGGTTAGAAATAAATCTAGGATAATATGCCAATCTCCAAGGCGTTCAGGGATACGAGTAGGGTACTGAACTAAATGTCCTATACCATTTAGGATAGAAAAGATGTAAGCTTGTTCACCAGGTTGGTCAGTGAAGTAAGAGAGTCATTGGATTAGGTCCCCTTTACCTGCACTTTGTTAAACAAAAATATTGAACACTTTTTAGATGTTGTTTGTATGATTTGATTCTTAGTCTTGTAATCATTATTGTTACTCTTCGCTGGCTTATCTCTAGTTATGTCTTTTTGATAATATGGACACCAAAATTGTACACAGCATTCAAGATGAGAGCAAAACAATGAATTATATAAAGTGAGAATAACTTTTTGAAATTTGTATATGAATGACCTTACAATGAAACCAATAACTTTGCTTGCTTTCGCAAATACGTATTCATTGTTACTACTGATTTAGTATATATATATATATATATATCAGTGTCTTTGATTTGACTATCATTTGTTGAGTAGTTTGTCTTTTTATTCATGTAACCTATATGTAGTACTATACATGTATTTGTATTGTAACATATTTGTCAGGTTTGTGCCCAGTTTGATCATTTGTCCAAGTCATTATGGATTTGTTGGACATGTAAGGGTGATTAATCTATGTAATTTTAATATATTTTGCAATTTGTTATATTGTAATTGAGAGGCCATCATCGATGTCATTGATATAGATCAAGAAAACAGAAGTTCGAGCATTGATTCCTGCGGCAATCCATTTGTGACATTTTTCTAGTTTGATGCTCTACCATTTATCATTACTCTTTGCTTACACCCAATAAGCCAATTCTTAATCAATTGGAGTACAAATTCTTTAACCTGAGGACTGTGTCAAGCCACACTTGAGGATTTGCTGGAAGACTGGGATACCACACTTGAGGAATGGTATTAAACATGTACAAACAAAACGTGCTAGTGGGGGGAAATTGGGTGGCATCTCTCCATACCAACACCTCCTATCTTAACCCTCCCTCCCCTGCTCTAATTCATCCCTTCATTTCTACCTATAATTCCTCGTTTGCCTCGCTCTCTCCACAACCTCCTTCCCCCTGAAATATCTTCCCTCTCTTTCAATCACCTCCATCCACCTACCACCACCCTTCCCTCACACATATACAGTGTGGAAGGGTGAGAGAGCATCAGTCACCCGCGAGAGACCAGTGAAAGTGGGAGTGTGTCGCTCCTCCTGGGAGACCAGCCAGCCTCTCCCTGGGCAAAAACACAATATGTATAGTGGAATGTTGAAGTTTATCACTTTCTTTGTGGTTTCTCATTCTTCACTTATACCTTGGCATTGAAGACTATACACATGTGGGGCAATAATATTCCTTTACCATCAGCTCCAGTTCCAGACTGCCCCGGAGACCATTCCCAACACCTTCTCCCAAGGAATACAGTAGCCCCGGTGCACCCCACCAGAACCAACCGCATGCATGCACCCCGTGCGTGTACACAGTACTACAGCTGTCCTGGTATTATACACCCAATGATAAGGCGACTTCTGGAGTGCTACCACCAGGTTCGGGCCCCTGTACTGTTAGGCGGAGAGTGCCAGTCTGGGGAAACACTATGCACTGGATCTCTTTGGCCAGTCAGCTCCAAGGTGCCAGATCCGGGTCTGGAGGGCATCAGTCATTGCCTATCTGTTCCTCACCAATCCCTGCACCAAGACAGCACCAATAACGAGGCTTTATTATATAGTAATGACTATTTGGTCCACAAGTCTAGCATTATCGCCTTATACGACATGCAGTTGGATGCGTAGAGAATATTATTTTTTTCCTTCACCAAGGATGAAGGCTCCCTTACCCCTGGGTCTCTACTTTGATCATATTTATTCAATAGATTGTGAACAAAATCAGGAAGATATGTCAGGCATGAACACTTGTTTTGAAAGCTGTGCTACAAGTCTTTTAATATTTCTTTCTTCTAAATGGTTTACAAATTTGTCTCTGATGATTATTGCAAGCAATTTACAAATGATTGAACTCAAGCTGATCAGACGATAGATACAGATTTGTTTCCTTATATAAAAATAGGAGTACATTTGCCAATTTTAATTCGTTGGGTACAATTTCAATTTGCATTATTTTGTTAAAGAGTAGTTTAAATAATTGCAGTTTTTATTTATTTCTTTTTTTTTGGAGTCAGGTTGTGGGGTTTTGTTAGACTTAAATTTGTTAATACTGTTCAATACATAACTTTTCGTGACTATGAAGTTATTCAGAATGTCATTATTGTTTATTGGAGCTGGAGTAACAAAAGGAATCAAATTAATTTCATCGTCTGTAAAAACTTTAGCAAAAAAGTAATTAAGAATATTACTTATCTGGATTTTGTCATTAACAGGAACTCCTCTTTCGTAAGCTAGAGGTCCGATTTGAGAGCTAATAACCTTTGGGCTTCTGATAATTCCGTTAAATTGCTTTTGGTTTTACTTGCTTAAGTTTGCAATACTGTGAACAGTTTTCATGGCATACAAACTAAGATACGCCTAGGCACCAGAAGTTCCCAAGGCCGAATTACTTATCTACATGAGCGAGAATCCTTAACTGGGCTGGGAAATATAGATATAGAACAGAAACATTAACTTCGGTGTGCAATTTAGGTTAATTTAATTAGGTAAATGGTGGTTACAATACAGATGTATAATATATATAAACTTAACACTAAAAGTAGTGCGATTGACACAAATAAACAAGTCACTCTCGTTTGGTGGTTGCGTAGTTTGAGTTTAATGGGGCTAAGTTACGTTTAGCACAGACAATAATATGCTCCTTGTCGCTTTATACTTGGTCCAGGATAACTCCTATTGCGAGTAATAATACATCAGTGTACATGCAAAATGTTTGGGTACATTCGGTGAAAGCAATGACGGGTGCGGATGTAAGGGCGTCTTATATCCCTTTAGCGGGCGAGTGGCCCACGCGGGATACTTAAACGCGTCATTTCATGTAGTTGTCGATGACGTATTTGATGACGTAGTTGGCGTTGGTTGATTCCAGCCAATAGCAACATGCCTCGTCTCGATTCTCAGCCAATCAGAACTCTCTACTCATGAAAGCGACGCGGTGGTGAAGGGAGAGGAGCGTCAGTCCACGCCGAGCCTCCATAACAGCAACATTCACGTCGAGTCACTCTCACATCTGACTCCCCCACTACCCAACCAATGGAGGTAAGTTGATGATACTCTAACATAATATACATAATTATATAAATGCTGTGTAAGGTAATATAGGTCAAATTAGTGTAGCATGATAGGAAAGTGACGATAGTGTGATTGCACCATGTGTGTAGCCCACGCGGGATTATTGCCAGTTTCACCACCAACCATAGATGGCCCGCTTGGGCCACCTCGACCGCATGGGGTAAGAATGTTCTCGAAAATGATGGTGAGAGAAATTATGGTGATAATGGCCTATTGTGATAGTATTGATGTATATTATGTAAAGTCTATGATTAATATGTATATTTGATGGTGTTTTAGTAATTTATTCACCACCTAACTGCAATTTTGACAATGATAGTGATAGTGATAGTGATTATCCATGGTGAAATATGGTCATTGTTATGGTGATATCATGATTCATATAAAGATTTGATGTGCCTCACGAGGCACTAAGTCACATTCACAGTTATATTGATAATGATAGTGATAATGATGGTGATAGTGATGATGGTTATTTATATTATTGAGCCTAATTCTTATTTCTGTTGTTTCAGCATTCAATCAGCCGGTTCTACCCCCAGCGGGCTAGGAGGCAGAGATGGCTAGCGCCGCAGTCGAGTGCTGATAGTGACATCGAGCTCGAGGAGGAGGAAGACGACACCCAGGACGATGATGTGCGGGACCCTGACTACGCCGCGGCCATAGGTGACGACGAGGAACAGTTTTCCCAACCACGTGGTTAGTACAAAAGATGTTTTGTATACTTAGTGAATGGCATTTAAATTTCAGTATGTTATGGTGGACATTTAATTTTTTAAATGTCCATCAAAACATACCATCGGCCCTATTACAACAGTACCTTTAATTAAATGAATTGTATTTTAAATGCCAAGCAGTAGGGACATTGTAAATGCCTATTTACCCTTTTTAACAGTCTTTTTAATTAAATTACCTTGAATTTAAATGTCCACCATATCATGCAATCACAGTCCCTTTAATTTTATGACAACAAATTTAAAGGGCCAGCACAACTTACCATAAGCCTATTTTTTTTACTTTTACTTACCTTATACTTACCTTACAAGTCCTTATACTTACCTTACCTGTCCTTATACTTACCTTACCTGTATTTAGTACTTACCTCGCCTTTCTGTTCCAGGTAATGTTGCACCAGTGCGTCCCCAGGAGCTCCCTGAAGAACATGGTTCCGAGGAGGAGGAGGAGGCTGCTCAGCAGCCTAGGAAGAGGTCCAAGAAGAAAGCTCCACAAAGGGTTTGGAAAAAGGAAGACATCAGTTACCCGCCTCTCCCTAAATTCCAGCACCCTGCACCTGACTGCCTTCGCTCACCCTATGAATACTTCCAGGACATGTTCCCCATGAAATTGTTAGACGATATTGTCTACCAGACAAACCTCTATGCCCGCCAGAGGGATGTGAACACCACATTCACCATCGACAGGCATGAGCTCATGGTGTTCATTGGGGTAGTCCTCTACATGGGTATCTGCAGCCTGCCTGCCATAGAGGATTATTGGGGAGTGATGACCAGGGTCCCGCAGGTTGCCAAGGTGATGTCGTCCAAGCGTTTCCGCCTCATCCACTCATTACTCCACTTCAACAACAATGAGCATGCCCGAGCCTCCAATGACCGCTTCTACAAAATACGTCCCATCTACAATGCCATGACAGCACAGTTCCTGCAAGTCAGCACCACTCCGATACAATCAGTGGACGAGGTCATGGTGGCGTACAAGGGCACACAAGCTGGTAACCTGCGGCAGTACATCCAAAGCAAGCTGGACAAGTGGGGGTTTAAACTCTTCTGCAAGGGCAGCATTGATGGCTTTATCCATGATATACTTATGCATCAGGGAGAGCCCACCTTCCCTAGCTATCCAACTGCCCTATCAGAGGAGGAATCCGGTTTGCTGATGAGCTCCAAGACTGTCATTGTGCTTGTCAAAACCCTCAAGAGCCCGGAGCAATCTGCCATCTATGCTGACAACTTCTTCACCAGCATTGCCTTAGTAGAGTACCTGAGAGATCACTATGGCTGCAGGTGCATCGGAACGGCAAGGGTCAACAGGATTGGCAAACCTCCTCTCACCTTTGTCAAGGACATGGAAAAGTCCAGCACTCCAAGAGGGACCACTGACTTCTGTTCCACCGAGGGAATCCTAGCCCTTCGGTGGAAGGATAACAAGATAGTGAAGATCCTGTCTACTGACGAGGGTGTAGAGCCGCTTGATATGGTCCTGAGGTACGACAGGAAGGCCAAGAAGATGGAAGTTCCCTGTCCCAAGGTCATAAAGGAGTACAATAGTAAGATGGGCGGGATAGACAAGTCGGACATGCTAACCCACCTCTACAAGACATCTATTAGGGCCCGAAGGTGGTATATCTGGCTGTTTGGCTATGCCCAGGATCTCTGCATCTGCAACGCCTGGATACTCTACAAGAGGGACTGCACGGCGTTGAAGGAAAAGCCAATGCCCCTCAAGCTATTTAGGCTTGATAGATCCAGGTTTGCCAGGTGCCAAAAGTCCATGGGGTCCAGGGTAACCAGGCAGTCGATGGACTGAGAGACTCTGCCAGTACCCAAGCGAGGCCAGCGAGCTTCCCTACCATCTCTCGACAAAAAGCTCGACAACTCCAAGACCCACCTGCCCATATTCGTCAACAACAGGCAAACGTGCAAGCACTGCTCTAAGAAGGGTGACATCCATCGATCACGTTGGCTTTGCACGGTTTGCCAGGTTGCCCTCTGCCTCACGGACACAAGGAACTGCTTCTCACCCTTCCACACCCCTTGAGAGTTTAGCTATATATATGTAAGTAGTGTATACACATTTTATTATATACAGTATATAAGTAATATTTGTATATCTAATTATGTACTTTCCTAAATTAAATTAATATAAAACTTTTCAAAAATATTTGATTAACCTCTAGTTTGTAAGTTAAAGTCATAAGCTAGGTTGTATTATGTATTTATACTAATTACAAGTCTTAAAAATGCATAAAATAATATGTAAACACTGTATAAAAATAGGTAACAAAACTACCCTGTAACTTGCCCTATGGTTACCGGCGTTGCGGGCGGATAGCCCGCACGAGCCACTTCATTCCCAATTGATCCCATATTCCAAATGAAAAATAAGAAAAATGCGCAGGAGTAAATCTGTCTTAGAAACACTTGTATTTTAACATAGTAAGAGGATTTTTTGATATCTTGTTATTTATATGAGTACCCTCTAAAGGGATAATTGTTTATTTATTTTTGATTTCTATGTGCATGAAGTAGACAAAAGGCAAAGCTGCCTGGTAATTTAGGTGTGTTGGAAAGAAATGGTGTGTGCTTGTTAAGTGTAGTGAAATAAATAGGAGGAGGAAGTATTTGTGAAAGTAAGCTGGATATCTCTGTGTAGGTAAGGCACAAATAGACACAGTGGGGGAAGCCAGGCAAATGAAACAGGAGTTCCGGTAACTCCTTATCATATGCCTATGTGGCCTCCCCTAGTTACTGCCCTGCTCGATTGGTGCCTACAATCTCACCAAAATTGGACAGTTTGCAGGCATTTGAGAATCCATTGATAGGTTTCTACTTTCTTAGTCAGGTCATGTAGCGATCGTGGAAAATCGTTCCACAAAATGTCTATAATTAGAGGCCCAAAGTGGATCAAACTACTTTTATGTCGGTCGGTCGGTGGAGTGATTTTACACCTCAATATTTGTGGGTCGAGCGCACTGCCGCTTTTGGAAATGACACGCCCTAAGTATTGGACAGAAGATTTAGCTTGGGTACATTTGGTTGGTTTTCGTTTTAGTCCGGCGGTTCTTATGCGGGCAAAAACTTTTGCTAATCTCTGTAGATCTTCTTCCCAGGACTTGGCGAACATGACAACGTCATCTAAATATGCTAAACAAAAATCTCATATTAAACCTTCTAATAGTCCATCTATCTAGAAAACCTGGCGGGCCCATTAAACCATTCATAAGGAAATATATAAAACTGGTAATATCTTCCATTGCTGGTGGAAAGAGCTGTCTTTAGTTGATGGGGTGGTGTGAACCGGAAATTGCCGATATCCAAATTGTAAGCCGAGGGTATAGTAGAGGGTAGGTGTGGTGGGGGGATTGTAAGCCGAGGGTATAGTAGAGGGTAGGTGTGGTGGGGGTATTGTAAGCCGAGGGTATAGTAGAGGGTAGGTGTGGTGGGGGGATTGTAAGCCGAGGGTATAGTAGAGGGTAGGTGTGGTGGGGGTATTGTAAGCCGAGGGTGTAGTAGAGGGTAGGTGTGGTGGGGGTATTGTAAGCCGAGGGTATAGTAGAGGGTAGGTGTGGTGGGGGTATTGTAAGCCGAAGGTGTAGTAGAGGGTAGGTGTGGTGGGGGTATTGTAAGCCGAGGGTGTAGTAGAGGGTAGGTGTGGTGGGGTATTGTAAGCCGAGGGTATAGTAGAGGGTAGGTGTGGTGGGGGTATTGTAAGCCGAGGGTATAGTAGAGGGTAGGTGTGGTGGGGGTATTGTAAGCTGAGGGTATAGTAGAGGGTAGGTGTGGTGGGGGTATTGTAAGCCGAGGGTATAGTAGAGGGTAGGTGTGGTGGGGGTATTGTAAGCCGAGGGTATAGTAGAGGGTAGGTGTGGTGGGGGGATTGTAAGCCGAGGGTATAGTAGAGGGTAGGTGTGGTGGGGGGATTGTAAGCCGAGGGTATAGTAGAGGGTAGGTGTGGTGGGGGTATTGTAAGCCGAGGTATAGTAGAGGGTAGGTGTGGTGGGGGGATTGTAAGCCGAGGGTATAGTAGAGGGTAGGTGTGGTGGGGGTATTGTAAGCCGAGGGTATAGTAGAGGGTAGGTGTGGTGGGGGTATTGTAAGCCGAGGGTATAGTAGAGGGTAGGTGTGGTGGGGGTATTGTAAGCCGAGGGTATAGTAGAGGGTAGGTGTGGTGGGGGTATTGTAAGCCGAGGGTATAGTAGAGGGTAGGTGTGGTGGGGGTATTGTAAGCCGAGGGAAAAGTAGAGGGTAGGTGTGTGGGGTTTTTGTAAGCCGAGGGTATAGTAGAGGGTAGGTGTGGTGGGGGTATTGTAAGCCGAGGGTATAGTAGAGGGTAGGTGTGGTGGGGGGATTGTAAGCCGAGGGTATAGTAGAGGGTAGGTGTGGTGGGGGTATTGTAAGCCGAGGGTATAGTAGAGGGTAGGTGTGGTGGGGGATTGGCTGACTGCCGACTTTCAATCTTCGGTTTTTGACAGTCCAAGGTTGCTCCTGCAATAAGTCTAAACCTAGGAAACCGTCTTACCTCTGGTAAGGGGAGTCAATGACAATGAAGGAGTGGGGTTGGTGTCCCCAGAATAGAATGCGGCGTCTATTGGGAGATAGGATGTCACCGCGAAATGGAAATGAGGTATTACCCACGCCAATTAAGGCTGTTTGAGAGGTTTGAAATGTACCACATTTATGTTGATTTTATAAGAAAAATCAAGTGCTCAAACATCGGGCGGCACCTGTATCTACTAGCAGTGTGTATGCGAATGTTATGGTAGTGTGTTGCTTTATACATTTTACCCGTTACCCCCACATCATGAATAGGTGATGGGGGCTTTTGGAATAGGACAAGGATCTAATTCGATGGGGTTGTGGGGAAGGGAAAGGTCTGGGTCATTTTTGTCTTCTAACTGCTAACAGGCGAGATAGGGTGGTTCAAGGGGGTTTTGAAGTTGCAGAATTGGGAGGAATTTATGTTGATCCCTCCAAATGTGCACTTCACAATCCGATTGGCAGGCAAGTAGTTCGAAAGGGTCAATGTTTTCAGAGTGCGGTTAGTGCATAGTGGGTTTGTTGTGGAGGATAGGTGTATTAAGGTTAGTATGATAGAGGTTGGAGGGTGTAAGGGTGGGGGTAAAGAAATGGTGGGTAGGGTGGGAGGTTGGAGGATGGGTGGTAGGGTAGCGGCGAATATGGAGGCTACTTGATTTGGAATGCGGAAAATTAGGCGGGATGATTTGATGAATGTAGGTTGAAGGATGATCCAGCCGTGGGACTCGGTGGCACCAATTGCTGCTAGTGTTGCGCCAATTGTTGCTGGCACCACCTTGAAGTTGTGGGGGACCCAATTGACTATGCAGACCTGGGCTTTATCTTACTTGTGCGGCCAGGAGTTTACAGATGTGGTAGGATGATGTCCTTATCCGTATCTGAGGGGTCATATATGGCGAAGTGTTGCTGCACATGATATAGGGATGTAAGTTTTTACATTGTTGGATGACATATACTGTATATTTGTTTTACGTATTCTCTTTGAGAGCTAACCTTGTAATTTCTACTATCTCAAGAGAGATGACTAACCCGTCTCCGAACCCAGACCAAAATGTACCATCAGTAAGATACTCCAAGGCAACAGAAGTTCCCCAGGCCGTATTTAGCATATAAAGAATGGGCATTACGTAATTAGGTTAAATACTGTTTTTGTTTTCTTCATCAATAACAAAATTGTCTCTCTCGGCCGATCCCCGATGGCGCGTCACCAAATATATTTAGTAGCACTCATTTTTCACCAACAGTTTTCGCCTTAACAGTACTTTATTATGCATCAGAAGGTAGAGGGATGGCAATACTACAACATTACCGAAAGCAAACATGGAACCACTAATGATTATCATGAAAATAAATATTAGGAATGTTTCCCACATATAATGGTGATTTTTCTCACTTAAATTCAAGATGTTTCTGAAACTTGGTAAATAACTATATTTGTTTGAAGTATGCAATCACAAGTATTGATTTTATAATAATATTTGTATCCCCTTCATGAGAAGAGATAATCACAGTAACATTTGGTTTACCCTATGGGCGCATTTCATATCATCTGGTTAACTATGCGGCTATGAAATACAATTCCAGACTTAGAGCAATGAATAAGGAAGCTTATAAATATAGAACCCATATTTATACCACTAAAACCTGATTTTATATGAATATTCTTGTATGTGTATATACCAGTGACAGTTAGAACAGGTTTCAAAATATGATTGCTTTTAAACCGTTGGTAGTATCAGGGACAATAATTTGTTAACCACGTATATGGTGATGATAACCAAGCGCTTCTATGTAATTGTCAATGTTATATAAATTACTTTCAATCACATATAGACACAAAATGTACGTAGAAGCAGCGTATTTTGTTTCAAGCCTTCGCAGTCGCACTTTTTTTGGCGTACAGCGTTGCAAGTTATATCAGCTAATTCCCTGTTTCTTCACCTTCTGAAAGCCGCAATTCGCGTCTTGGGGGTATTAATGACAAATATTTTAGTTTCTAAAGGCGCGAAATACGTCCTGGTACATTTAGAGGGTGGTACGGGAAGATGCTAGTGCGACTTCTGGTGAGCGAGACGGCAACCAGTTAATAATATGTCTATGAAATTGATAAGATATAAACAGGATGTAGTGGAATTTGAATGTAGTGGATTGATCCACCTTTATATAATAATTAAAGGCAGATGGTACTACTACATCCAGATTCCACTAAATCCCGTTTCAGACAATCTCACAGTGCAAGTGCCACTACAGTTGCTAGGGGATATAATATTAATCATCTGGTTACTTATATAGCGCCCGTATCTCCTCTATCGAGGATTCTCAAGCGCTTTACACTTCTTTTAATCAACCAGAGACCACTACCCATCTCCCTTGCTCATGGGGAGATGGTAACTGCCAGCTATATCTCAGAAAAACTGTTCAATCTGAGTGGGGATTGAACACAAGACCTGCAAGATGGGAAGCAGGCACGCTGTCAACTGAGCCAGCCGGACGATTAATATCCATCAGATTCACTTTGTACTCTGGCTCTGCGAACTACTTTAATTGGTCTTTGTGTTCAATGTCATGGAGGCAGCCATTTTATTTTATTTTTTTCTTCTATATTCCAACTACTCCCTCTCGGGCATAGGCTGAGAGCCTGTACATTCCACCGCTCAACACGGTGAAGCCCGTGAGGTCTTGTTCCAGTCTGGGGAGTGAGACATGTGAAGCATCCATCATGGCTCGAAGCAGCTCCATCTCTGAAGCGGCTGGTTGCTTCTTTCAAGTGCTTCACCGTCTCACCCTCCAGACTCAGACCCTCACTCTCAGAACGCCACCTATTGAGCAGTGAACTCACTAGGCATTGTCCCCCTGTAACATATTTTGAATATGGGAATATTCATACAGTGTTATTTAATCAGGGAACAATGAGGGTATTTTTTTGGCATTTCGGTGGGCTTTGTGGTAATGCACTGATACTAGGTACAGCACAAATTTAATCCCAATAATATCTTCCCATTGACATATCGGGATTTGAACCCGGGTCCATTGGATTACCAATCCAGTGGCATGACCACTCCACCACACCTCCCCTAGGAGGAGTAGTGCATCAAAGGTTCCGGGGACGACAAAAAAAAGGTAGTCTCACGGTGTAAGAACCACCACAGTCGGTAGCGGAAATCAGATAGGTTCACTGTGTTCATTTTGTCTCTACAATCAATTGTGACCTTTTTGTTCAATGTCATGGAGGTAGCCGCTTAGGAGGATAGTGCGCCAAAGTTACCGGATATGAGAAATTTCACTGTACAAGAGCCACCACAGATGGTGGCGGATCTCCGGCAGGTTCACTTTGTTCATTTTGTCTTTGCAAACGACTTTGATCGCGGTTTCGAGGTTCGAACTTGGGGGTTCGTTTGCCGATTTTGGGTCCATTACTGCAAAGTTCCATTTTTGTGTCCAGTCCAGATCTACTGTATCTATGATAGAAGGTATAGTGGCCATTAGGAGTTAAGAATTAGAGTGACTTAGCATGAACAGGTGGTTTGTAGTGAGAGCGGCGAGGAAACATGCTTACATTACTGAAATGTTTGTGGACATGCAGTAATGCAAGTAATGGTCACTCTTCTGTAAATCTAAAATGGCTTACTTAAGAATGGGAAAGGGGTGGGACCTTCTATTTTTTTTTTTTTTTTTTTTTTTTTTTTTTTTTTAATACAATAGTGAGAGCGGCGAGAAGGTGTTGTTGAGATGGTAGCAAAAGTGTGTCTGGTTTGTCTTGTGCGAGGGACCCGCAGGTTTCCGAAAATTACGCATGCGCAGTTAATATCTTATCCACCAATGCGATATTTAACTAACTACAAGATATACCGGATTAATTATAATGATAACCCGATATAATAATGGAAAATAAACCCATAGACTTAATACGAAATAGTACATATCTTTTATAAAGATATATAGCTTAGCCTAATACTGGCGCCTAATTTGAACTTCCAGTATATTTACTTAACCTAAACTGTCCAGTTACTTACGAGTCTCGACACATTCCCACCACAAATATATACATTATCTACAGCAATCCCGCAGCGATGTTAGATCTCCATAGCTGTGAAGAACTAACAGCGGCTCGGCGAAGAGGTAGTTTTCTACATCCTGTTCCAATGGATACAACTTGACGATGGGTCGAGTGGTCAGGCCAGTTTTTGTCCTAATTTGAACCACTCTAACTAGATCATCTCGTCCTGGATAGAGTTTAACTACCCTACCAAGTTTCCAAAGGACACGAGGTCCCTCGTCATGTATAAGAACGATGTCATTTACATTTGGCCATACACTGCTTGATGAGCCTCTTTTAGTCTTATTGGCATCTCGTAGTGATGCCAAGTATTCACTAGACCAACGCTTCCATAGGTCCCGGATCAATTTATTGATGTAATTGTACCTGCTGTGTATCGCGGCTTTCCTATCGTAACTAGGATCCTGCAGCTCATCTAGCTGAATCATGTCCTTTGGGAAGTCACGAAGCCTACGACCCTTAACTAGCATGGATGGAGTAATAGGACAATGGTCCTCCAGATCACCCGAGACATATGTTAAAGGGAGATCATTCACGGTAGCCTCCAGCTCCAATAGGACAGTAGTTAGTTCCTCAAAGGAGACTAGAGCACGACCTAGTACCTTTTTAAGCCCAGCCTTCACAATACCTATGGCTCTCTCCCAAATAGCTCCGAACCAAGGCGCACATGCTGGTATAAAACGCCATTCACTTCGGATTTCGGTAAGATAAGCCTTAAGACTGGGATCGCTTTGAATGTCTTCCAAGTGTCTGGAAGCTCCTACAAGTGTGGCAGCATTGTCACTTAACATTATCTGTGGAAATCCCTGCCTACTACAAAATCTCCGGAACGCATGGATAAAACTGTCACAGGTCATATTGCTAACTACTTCAATGTGAATAGCTCTGGTAGTAGTGCACGTAAATAATAGCATATAAGCCTGGTTGTGTGAGTCCCAGACATTGCTCCTGCATAATCGACCCCTGTGACCTCGAAGGGATCTCAGGGATCTCTTGGAGTAGTCCTGATGTCTGGCAGGGGAGGTACTCTAGCTTTCGCATAGGTATTACCCTGTATTTTACGACAGGTTATACACTTACTGGTCACTTGTTTTACGGCTTGTCTTATCTTAGGAATCCACCACCTTTGTCGTATATATGCGACCACGTGATTGACTCCATAGTGACAACAGACACAATGGCACATATTGATGAGCATGGTAGTGAAAGGGTGTTTGGAAGGCAGTAGTATCGGATATTTCATTGAATCCGGAAGAGCTGCTAATTTCAATCTACCTTCACATACAATTAAACTTCCTTTCATGACAAGTCCTAATTGGTTTACCAAATTATTGCGAGTACCCTTGTAACCGGACAGAATGTCGTACTCCTTTGGGAAGCATTCCTGCTGGCATCTTTGAGCTACAATCTTTTCTGCTACTTTTAGTTCCTTAATGCTGAGGAGGGTACAGTCTGTGGGAGACGTCCCTTTAATTTTTGCCTTCAAATTATTCTTGTATCGAATAATCCATGCAACTACCTGAATGAATTTCTCATAACTGCCATATTTTTCCCAGTTCCATAACTGAGTGTCCTGTTCATCATTGGTCCCAATGACTTGGCTAATTACTTGTGGCGTTGGGTCAACTGGTAATATATCTTCTGGCCACTCGTCTTCGTTTCGGAGCCACATGGGCCCCTCCCACCAAAACGCAGAAGATTTCAGATGTTTTGCCGAAACACCTCTAGACAGCAAACACTCTCATTAATCACTTCTGTCATGTCAGCCACCTAAAACCCCATAAAGACGACCGACATATCATCCGACGTAAGAGACAATTCCCCAAAGACCCTGACTATGCACCCTTCACCAACAACCAGACAGAGCACATCATCAACAATCTCAAGCACTCACCCACCTGTGGCCTAGACAACATAAGCAACATACACCTCAGACCACAAGGCATACAAGCACTCACTAACATATCAAACTACAGTTATTCACACAATACAATACCAGACATTTGGAAGCATGGTGTCATCATTACATTCCCCAAACCCAACAAAGACCCCATGCTACCCTCCTCACACCACCCTATCACACTCCTTTGCACCCCCTCCAAAGTTATAGAACCCCTTGTACTACAACTGACCACATACGCTCTACCCCTAGCTCCAACACAACATGGCTTCAGGACACTGCACTCCACAAACACTCTTCATACAGACCTTACACAAAAAGCTTTTGACGGCATCAAACTCAGCCAGACCACCACACAGATCACTACTTGCCACACTCGACATTAGTAAAGCCTTCGATGCCATCCCCCGCCAGAACCTAACAAACAAAATCTACGACACAAACATGCACAACAACACAAAAAGGTGGCTGGCCAACTTCCTAGCAGGCAGATGTGCGCATGTATCTTTTGCTGGTCAGTCATCTAGCATCAGAAATTTCCCATACGGAGTCCCGCAAGGAACCGTCTTGTCGCCCGCACTCTTCAATCTGTACATGCATGATATAAATACACCCCAAATAAACATAGCCCCCTACGCAGATGACATAACACTCACTTGAACACACCTAAACCCAGACACAGCAACACTTCTCCTTCAACCCTATCTCAACACATTACATGACTGGTGCACTACAAACAGACTCAATTTAGCCCCAGCCAAATCCACCGCAACCCTCCTCACAAGCTGGACAGCAGAACACAAACACACCCCGCAACTCACCATAAACAACACACCCCTAACACACACACACTGACCCAAAATCCTAGGAGTAACATATGATACTCTAATGACGTTCAAACAGCATACCACAAACATGAAAAATAAACTGACACCCTGACTTAACGCCCTCAGGTCACTTGCTCACACAAAATTTGGACACAACAAAGAGACCACCACCACAGTTTACAAACATTACATAAGATCAGTGATGGAATATGCAAGCCCTGACTGGGCTTCTAACCTAGCTGAAACACTACACAAGACCTTACAGACTATTCAAAATAAAGCCCTAATAATTATCACAGGCTGCACAGCTACTACACCTACAGATCACCTACAACAAGAAACCAAAGTCCTAAAAGTCAAAGGCCATCTGGACATGAGAGGCACTCAATTCCTGGCTGCAGCCTCAACAAACCAACACCACCCACTACACTACATGGCAACACCAAGAAATATAAAAACAACACCCAGCACACATATCACACACAAATACTGTCTTCTCTCCCTCCCTGCCCACCCCAAACCAGCTTCCATAAACACATCCATACTCATATCTCTTGCCGCTCCATCAAATCACTCATAGACAACACACAGCTGCAGGCCCGACCTCCCAAAATCCATCCTTCTGAATCCTCCCTTCCTCGCGAAGACGGAGTCCACCTGGCCAGGCTGAGATGCGGGCACCATTCAGCTCTTCTGAGCTATCAGAAGAAACTGGATGACTCCGTCATCAACACCTGCCCAGGATGTAACACAGCACCCCATACCATTAATCACATCATAGAAGACTGCATTTCACACAATCACTTACGCCAACAACACAATCTACACTCCTTGAGAGCTCTGTGGGAAAGCCCGACAGTGGCCATGGCCTTCCTTAGGGACTCGGGTCTGTTCGGCCAGGCAGCTTAGGGAACAACAACAACAACAACTACCAAGTGAACCTCCAGTTCATAGATGTAGATCACAGTTACCTGAGTGCACATTCAAGAAACATTGTTTGTTATGCAGTGATCAGTGTTTTCCCCCAGACCCGAAGCACTCTAATAGATGGAAGCGGGTGATACAATGTCAGACAATAGACCGACCTAGCCAACCAACATTTAAGGAGGTGCTCCTTGATCTGTGTGAAAAACAAAATGATCAGTGGGGCAGAGATGTGGAACTCAGATTTTAAGGGGCACCGTCAGACTTCCCTGCAGCAGACGCTCAATATCACAAGTCTTGCTATGATAGTTTCCGACAAATGACCAGTAGCATGTATATTAACCTACATATTGATAACTCTTCTCTCATTGAGTGTATTGATTATATGTATAAAAACTGTTCTCAGACATTCACAACTGTTGAACTGTATGACATGTACTGTAGCTTTGAAGGTAAACTTTCCAAAAAAGCAAATGCTGTCTAATCTGACATATTATTTTGGTAATAAAATTGTAATTTTACATGTGGAGGGTTGTGCATCTATTCTTGGCTTCCGAGACTATTTTGGAAAATCAGTTAAACTAGTGAAAGATGAGAATGTGGATAAGGTCCACGTGGATTCTGTTGTATGGCAAGTGAAGTCTGAGGTGAAGGGTGGTAGGTTTTATGATTACGATCTTAGTGAATTCACGTTTGAAAAAAACAACTGTTGCTAGTAGTAGTCCCACACTTCTATTTATAATATTTCAGCATGTTTCACATGGTGAAGTAAACAAGGTAGCTGTAACTAGCACACAGCATATTCAGCAGCACATTATCACATTTTATGAGGAAGTGTTACGATTTCGAAAATCAACAGCTAAGTTTGTGAATGAAAATGGCAGTAAGATTCATGAAGTTATAGGCTTGACAAAGATAACAGGACCTTTATTTGGGTGGGTTTACAACTATGACCTGCTTGTCTGTACACCAAATGGGCGCCATGAAACTCATGCCATGGCACTTGAATTCCAAAAACATTCTTCAGGTATTCTTGAAAAAGGCAGTGCAAAATCTGGTGTGATGAATATGACTATTCCACGTCTTAGTAAATCTGAAATTAACTCTCCCCACTTGGGATGTCGTTCAGTTATCATGGAGCACTACATAGGACCAAAGAAAGATAATCCTCCTGCTGTTGTATGTAAGTTCGGTCCCATATGCACTGGTCGCTCATACACTGATGTATGTGCAAAGAATGCAAGCTTGAAGCGTGCATTGCACTTGGATGTTTAGTGGCTCAACTCTGTCGCTCTTGAAGATGAACCTTTAGAGTGGTTGGGATATAACGTTGCACTGGCAAGAAATACAAGCTCCCCAAAACCTGCCACTCTTTATATGTTTGGTCCATTGATTGATGTACCCCCCTCACCTCCAGACACTGTTTTCACTACTTTATCATACTTTGAAAAAACCCTAAGTGATCTTGGTATGAAAATTATAAATCTTCAGTGGACATGTATATATATGTATATATACATGTTGTATATTGAGGGAATACATATTAGCTGGGCACATTAACTGAATCTCTTAATATCAGTCAGTCGTAGACCAGGAGGAATGCAAACACATACGTCATTTCTCGGATGCATTGTTAATCTAATGAAGGGAAGTGGTCTAGATATTCTTGTCTCCTCTCATATGGATGTTAGAAATCTATCATTAATGGCAAGTCATGTGTTCGGTCAATGCGTGCATTTCGGATGGTGTCAGTTGCCCTTCTGCATGACTTCTTAAAAGATGGGGAGACATCATTAGATGAAATCTCACTTTACATTAAAAAAGTCCGAGAACACCCGACTGGACGACTATAGTTGGATTGTTTACTACTGCCTACACTCATGGCACATCAATTCCTGTGTGCTGAACGAGAAGGTACTCCAGCAACATTTGTTTAGGCAGCTGCTTGGATATTCCATTGCTGCAGGCCATTGGCAGTATGCAAGGTACAGCATGTAGCACCTGCATGAGATGGACCACTGTCTGCATAAAGATGCCAAAGGCTGACCTTCTTGTTGTTGCTCATGGCTGCCTTCACAATGAGGGGTCATGGAACTCAGACTTAAGTGATCAGTTTGGTGAACAAACATACATTGAAAAGGGCAGCTACCTGGAGGACTCAAAGGCATATCACTATCACTTGATTAAGTGGCCATCTGGATAGAGTCCTATCACATCTGTGCCCATGTTGCCCTGGCTCTGGACTCAATATACTCTGCTGAAATAAATGCAAAGACAGACGTGAAACACAAAGAAGAAGGTGAAGGGCTAATAAAGAATGCCAAAGAAGACAGAAGGCGAATACAAGATGAGCTAGCAAAACACACTCATCCTCTCAATTATGTAAGCACTCAACTTTACAACATAATAAATGGCAGAGATGCAAATGCTGAACTCAATGTACACCATGCTGTTCACTCATCAATCCCAAATGAATTCCACTCTAAAATCACTTGCGGAGTAAAAATCATGGAGTATATCAAGTGTGACGTTAAGGTTTGTGATAAGTCAGTAGCCTATATGACATTTTTATTTTTATTTTTTTTTCTATGTGATTGAGGGAGGCAAAAGGCATAACTGCCTAGAGCGAGTGCCTCCCCCATAGTTGAAAGAGTGACAGGGCCAAAATCAAGGGACGTTCGAGCCAAAATGCCTGGACACACGGAGTGTGAAGCAATTTAAGTCATAGGAAGAGGGAAAGACTGATTCTGGGAGAGAGTTCCAGAGCTCAGCTGTTGAGTAGAAGAAAGTTTGAGAGTAACGTTTCACTCTTGGGTTGGAGAGTTGCACAGAGTAGGGGTGGGATTGAGTTGCAAGACGGGTACCACGTGCCCTACGTAAAGGAGGTGGTATGCACTGGGATAGCTCTGAGGAACACTGATTATTATAGTAGCGATAGAATAGCGAGAGAGATGCAACATTGCAGCGGAGAGAGAGAGATTGCAGAGAGTTGGTGAGTGGACGGGAGTTAATGATATGAAAGGCCTTCCTTTCAACTTTGTCTAGGAGAGCGGTGTGAAAGGAACCTCCCCACACATGTGAACAATACTCAATACAAGGGCGCACTATGCCCCTGTACAGAGCAAGAAGCTGTGCAGGGGAAAAGAACCCCCTAAGGCGGTTGAGCACACCCAGCTTCTGGGAGGCTGGCTTAGCAAGACTGGTAATATGGTCCTTCCAAATGAGAGCAGAAGAAAAAGAGACACCAAGAATATTGAGAGAAGATGAAGGGTTGATTTTTGTATTGTTGAAGAATAAAGGATTGTCCGCTGGGAGATCCTGACGGGTAGATAGATGGAGAAATTGGGTTTTGGAAGCATTAAAGTTAGCAAGGTTTTCTCTGCCCCAATTGGAAATAGTATTTAGATCAGAATTTAAGAGTTCTATGGCTTCATTACGTTTGTCGTTGATGGATTGCTGGCTGGGGCGTTCTGAAAAACTAATGGAGTAGTGTAAGTTGAGTCGTCTGCGTATGAATGGATGGGAATTAAGGTACAGTTAAGGAGATCATTTATAAAAATTAGAAAGAGAATAGGAGATAGGACAGAGCCCTGAGGAACACCGGAGTTTATAGGGTAAGGAAGTGAATAATGGCCGTCCACAACCGCGGCTATGGAACGGCCGGAAAGGAAATTAGAGACAAAGGCACAGATGGAGGGATAGAAACCGAAGGAGGGTAGTTTAGAAATTAAAGATTTATGCCAGACTCTATCGAAGGCTTTCGATATGTCTAGTGCAATAGAAAAAGTCTCACCGAAGTCCCGAAAGGAGGATGACCAAGAGTTAGTAAGATATGAAAAAAGATCACCAGTATAGCGACCCTTAAGGAAGCCATACTGGCGATCTGAGAGCAGATTATGAGAAGAGAAATGCTTAAGAAATTTGGAAGCAAGAATAGTTTCAAAAACTTTAGAAAGACAAGAGATAAGAGCAATTGGACGATAGTTGGAGGGTTGAGAGCGGTCACCCTTCTTTGGGACAGGTTGAATGTGAGCAAACTTCCAGCATGAAGGGAAGACGTTAGAGGATAGACAGAGACGAAAGAGTTTGCCTAGGCAGGGAGTCAGCACGGAAGCACAGTTTTTGAGAACAACAGGAGGAACACCGTCCGGACCGTACGCCTTATTAGTGTTAAGCCCAGAGAGGGTAGAAAGTACATCTTTAGAAGAGGTTAGGATATTAGGCATAAGTAAGAGAGAGGAGGGCGGAGAGGGAGGAATAGCACCGGAATCATCCAAGGTGGAGTTTCTAGCAAAAGTTTGAGCGAAGAGTTTAGCTTTGTCAGAGGAAGAAGTGATGGTTGTGCCATCAGAGTGGGAAACGGGAGGGAAAGACGAGGAAGAGAAATTGTTGGAGAGGTTTTTGGCTAGATGCCACAAAGCTTGGGAAGAGCTAGAGTTGGATAGTTCAGTGCATTTATTATTGATGGCAGAGTGTTTGGCAAGTCGAAGAACAGATTTGGTTTGATTCCGGGCAGAAACATATGAAGAATGAGAGTCTTGAGTTTTAAGGCGTCGGTACCGTTTGAATGCTTCCTCCTTATTGCGGACAGCAGTAGAACAGATGGGTACCATCT
Organism: Paralithodes platypus; assembly: GCA_032716605.1. Taxonomy (NCBI): domain Eukaryota; kingdom Metazoa; phylum Arthropoda; class Malacostraca; order Decapoda; family Lithodidae; genus Paralithodes; species Paralithodes platypus. The sequence continues at coordinate 23,645,138 of CM064507.1, read as the reverse complement.
GTACTCATCTCTTGATTGTTGGGCAGCAAATTCATGTGCATCTGTCGCAAATATTCAAGCACGAACTATGCTCCGTCCCGCCGTCTCTCATAAATGAGTATGGTTGTCTGCAGAAAGGCAACAAGGTAATCCTGATCCATAGGTTGACTGGATAGGTTGTGGATCCTGATGTGGTGTTGTCGATGGTCAGCAATTACAGCCGTCCGGCTGGCTCACTTGATAGTGTGCCTGCTTCCCATCTTACAGGTCTCGCGTTCAATCCCCGCTCAGATATAGCCGGCGGTTACTGTCTTCCCATGAGCAAGGGAGATGGGTAATGGTCTCTGGTTGATTAAAGAAGTGTGAAGCGCTTGAGAATCCTCGAAGAAGGAGATATGGGCGCTATATAAGTAACCAGACGATTATGATTATTGATTATTATTATTTGCCATGAGTATGAAGACCCGCCTCAGTTGCTACCATTCTGAAGTTCATGTGGTGTTTGACCGGTATGATGAACATTCAGCCAAAGATCATAGGAGGATACGTCGTCCAGGTGAAGGTTCTACAGAGTACTGTGACACTTCTGCATAGTAGCCACGTGCGGGCATGCGCGCGCGTCGGCTGCCCAGCCGTTTAGAAACCGGCTGGTGGCAGCCGACCGGCAGGCTTTTCCTTAGTATATATCCTACGACAACGTAACTAATGTCTGGGATATTCTTATGTTGTTTCACAGCTTGTAGCTGCCCTTATTCTTAACCAACGCATCTTAGTATATTTTATTCTCGATAGTTGATTGTTTCATTATAATATATAAGATGTAAGTCTAGTGAGAGTGGGAGGAGATGAGCGGGAGAGAGAGACCGGCTGGGGGACGTTGCTTCGCGCGGAGAGTCCAGCTTGGGACGAGCCTGATGTTGCCACGTGCATCTGATTGCAACGTTAGGCTTAGTTTCGACTCATGCACAGGGGTAGAGGATTTTGACCCGGTAACTGTGTTGAGTGTTGCCAAGCATGGGATGTATTTTGTATGCCTAGGGTGGGGTCCAGACAGATTCAAGACTCAGAGCTCACCTCACTGTCATACCCTTCGGACCCCCTTGATATCTATCCCTCTCAACCCCACTTAGAAACTTTCTCTCTTACTTTGTATACCTTCCTTCCACTACTTCACCAATCTATTTAATTATCCCATCCCCTTGATAGATCTTATATCTATTATTGTATTAACGACGAGCTCTCAGATAATTAGATAGGATTTTGGGCCTTATGCAGAGATTTAATTGTTAATGAGACCTAGGAAGCTTTTTTGTTGTCTCATATTTGGTGGTTTCATGCTTGCTAGTGTGTTCTTGTGTCAGGTTAGCAGGGGATAGACCGGAGGGGAGGCTTTTTGCGATCCTTTAAGTAAAGTCTGCTGGTGCGAGTCCTGTGGACCCGCACGACTTTACTAGGATACCCGTGGGAGTCTGGGGGCATTTTCTTGTCTGTGTCCCTGTGTGTCTAGCGTTGTGTTGTGTGAGGGCCCTTGCCTAGTCCACTCAGCACTGCGCTAGCACGTCTTGCTTTTGTTTTAGGGTCGCCAGGAGAGAGTCAGATACTTGCGATCTGAGTCTCTCAAGAGAGCACCCTTTCAATTAGAGTAATTTGGCACACAGACTTGGGAACGTCCCTAGGCTAGAGCAGGTGGCTCAGCCCGGGTATCCGAAGCCTATATCCTTCCGGCTAGACCTCTGCCACCTGGCAGATTAACAGCTAGGGGTTTATTATCTCTGTATGCTTGTTATTGTGCCACAGTTTACCGTTTTTGTGAGCATTGTGAGTCAGGGTGTGGCTTAGAGACTCTGTCCGAGCAGGCTTGCCTGACTAAGAGTGAGAAGCACACCTGTATGTGGTTATGTTGCGAGTTGCTGCCTTTATTTAATTATACCTATGCCATTATACACTGTATGGCCTATCACTAGTATTTATTCCTGCTTATGAGTTAAGAGTTCTCTAAATCCGTAACGTATTTTCTTTGCTAAGCATCAGATCCTACAGTAGCCGCATGCAGTTTAGAAACCCGCATCTTGTCTACCTGTACGATGTTTTGAGGACTGTTTGCTTTCACCTTCTTTCACGCAGGGGTGATTAGTTGTATTAATTAACGTAACGTTAAATGTACTTTCTTCTAGTTTGTTATTAAATTGTTTCTGCAATTTAATTCCGTTATCTATCTTTTCTTTGAAGCTTTAAGTCAACTTAATTGTGTGATCTTTTATATAGCCTGCATGACTATCAGCAGTCTATAGTGCGTGCACCCTGTAACCGAGTCATAGGATACCTCGTTGTCCAGGCAGGACTCTTGACAGTTTAGGGTGGTTTGTTGCCTGGGTTTATAGATAAGGGTTGGATCTAGCGTTTTCCGTTGTTGCTTGTTGCCGCATACCTAGTCCAATAGAAAGAGCCCAGTGTTTATATATCCCAGGACGTAACAAATGGCGACCTTGCATAGGATTTACTGAACAGAGGAATATAGTGGTCATTTGTTTTGAGATTACTTATGATTAGAGGAATACAGTGGACATAGAGTTTTTTTTTTTGGAGCAACCAATATAACACATTAAAAGACTTTAAATAACATTAGTATATACATACTTGCATAGGAGATAAGGCACATTCTATAACCGTGATAATTACTGCAGTACACAAACATGTCTAATACATCAGAACACAGTGATGGGTCAGGTCACGATACGGGCTCGGAGGGAGAAAGACCTGTGGAGTGGCTAGTCGATAGCGAGGAGGGTGCTAGAAGATTTTTAGAGGTGCCCCTTACCGCTGCCAGGGTAATGAAGCTGAATAAGTATGGCTTAAAGTGTGTGGCAGGTCTTCAGGGTCACCAGGGTTTAAGTGGCATGAGGAAAGATCAGCTGAGGACTTTGATATTGGGTTTAGAAGGGAGAGACATGGGTGGAGAGGCGACTGGGGGCCCCGGTCCCCAGCCCCCCCTCCACTCTACCCCCGTATCAAACATCAGGGTGCCTGAATTTAGTACATACCCCCAAGTTGATGGTCAATGGCAGCGTGGAATTCAATCACAGGGACCCTCTCCATTAAATGCACCTTCCCCTCCTCAAGGGTTGACTCCAGATTTGTTGTTTCGGCTTGAGATGGCCAAGGTTGAGGTTGCTAGAGCTCAGGTTGAGGCTGCTAGAGCTCAGACTGAGGCTGCAGAGAGAACAGCTATACGAGAGGCTGAACTGCAGGCAGAGTCTACTAGGTATCGGGCTGACAGGGAGCTGGAGAGATCTCGAGTGGAGGTAACAGGGCGAAATATTGGGGGAGGTAACAGACATCGGGACCAATCATTGTCGCACCTGCTTAAACTAGTTCCTGTGTTCGATGAATTAGGTGTGGCTGAGTTTTTTATGCGATTTGAGAAGAAGTGTCAGGAACACCAGTGGCCTCAGGAAAAGTGGGCAGCATTAGTTTCATCAAGACTCCTAGGAAAGGGGCTAAAAGCGTATGATGCACTACCTTTAGAGTCCTGTGTAGTTTATGATGAGCTAAAGAAGGCTGTGCTACGGGCCTATGAGTTACAACCAGAAACTTACCGCTTGAAGTTTCGGGGTGTTACTAAGGGCAACGATAGTACCTTCCTAGAACACACCCGGGACTTGTCTGATGCACTACGACATTGGCTGCGTTCTGAGAGGGCAGCTACTTTTGAGGAGTTGAGTGAGCTGGTCCTCTTGGAGCAGTTCTTTAAGTGTACAGGCAGGGACTTAACATTAAATATAAAGGAAAAAATCCTAGAACTCTCCAGGAGGTAGCAGAAATGGCTGACCGCCGACTGTCATTAATTCGAGGGTGCGGAGCAGCAGCTAGGAGTGAGTCGGGTGCAAAGGATCATACCCCTCCCCCTCCCAAGAATTTTGATACACATAAATACACAAAACCATCTAGCACTGACAATAAAACTGAACATAAACCAAATACCGTCCCGTATAAGAAGTCTAATGGTACCTCCCACTCCCAAGGGAAACCAAAGAGTAAAGAGTGCTTTGCATGTCATAAGGAGGGTCACTTTGCAAATGCGTCCGAACAAGCCACCAAACAAGGTTGTGTCATTGGCCCGCAGCACAGGGGTGTCGCCTATATCTTCTGAGTTTGCCAAGGGTAGTTCGTCAGAGGTTGGGACACAGCCTGTGTTCAAGAGTCCGGAAGGCTCGAACCCTGTCCGCGACGTCTTTGGGGGTCATAGAGGGCATGGTTTTGTGAGGTGGGCTGGCAAAAGGCGAAGAGTTAAGCTATTGCGTGATACTGGGGCTTCTCAGACCTTGTTAAGGAACTTTACTGGTAGACCGATTAATGCTGCTCGGGTGGTGGTAGTTCAGGGGATCAATGCTACGAAGTCCTACCCGCTGGTGCGGATGGAGCTGGAGGTGGGTGGTGTGGCGAAGGAGCTGGATGTCGGAATTGTAGAGAACTTGCCTGTTGGGGGCGTCGACCTCCTCCTCGGCAACGACTTTGCGGTGCCTGCTTCTAAGGTTTCACCCTTGGTCGTTGCCGAGAAGGCGGCCGACGTTAGTAGGGAGGAACAGGAGTGGGTATGAGAAGTGTAGCGTACAAACCATGGCGTGTGTTGTGACGCGTTCTCAGACATCCGGAGCCTTGCAGCCACCACCTCAGTCTATCAAACTGCGGAGGAAAGGTCACAAGAAAACGGGAAGTGTTGGTCAATTGGAGAGTTTTGAGTCGGCAGTGTTTCTTGGTGACTCATTATTGGCACCTATGTTAGAGTCTGGAGAGGCCCCGGGGCCTGTCACCGCTAGTGCAGGTGCAGGGCAGGAAGAGACTCTGCGACAGCATCGTTATGCGCAGCGTGAGGAAAGGATGGCTCAGCGGGACATTGGATGTGGAAATAAATTATTTAAGATGAACTTGGATAATCTCGCACCTGCTGATATATGTTCCTTGCAGCTGGAAGATCCTGAAGTCAGGGCGTGTGGTAATGGTGCTGTCGAACTGGAGAGCGATGGGGATGCGCAGCCTGGTGATTTTTTCTTGTCCGAGGGGATCTTGTATCGGAGACATCAGGATCCCAAGAAAAAGTTGGATGGCGGGTCAGGATTAGTGGACCAGTTAGTAGTACCGAGGGTGTGCCGTGAGAGCTTATTGAGATTAGCTCATGATGTGCCTTTGGCAGGGCACCTGGGGGCACGTAAGACGGAGGCAGCTCTGAGCAAGCTTTTCTGGTGGCCTGGGTTAAAGGCGAGTGTCGTGTCATGGGTGTCACAGTGTCACACTTGTCAAGTTGTTGGGAAACCCAATCAGGTCATCCCGAGAGCCCCGTTACAACCCATCCCTGTCATTGGGCCGCCCTTCAGAAAAGTAGTTATCGATATGGTTGGCCCATTGCCCCCCACTAGTGCCGGCAATAAATTTGTACTAACTGTAATGGATGTAGCAACACAGTATCCAGATGCTTACCCCATGCGCAACGGGATGGCTAAGACTGTTGTCAAAAACCTACTTGTCTATTTCTCTCGTTATGGCTACCCTCAGGAGATCCAGTCTGATCAGGGATCCAATTTTACTTTTGCTCTGTTTAAGCAGACCATGCAGCAACATGGGATAGTGTCTGTGGTGTCATATGCCTACCATCCCGAGAGTCAGGGAGTTTTGGAAAGGTGGCACTCGACTCTCAAGAGTATGTTGCGGTGTTATTGCATGGAAAATGGGAAGGACTGGGATCTAGGTCTCCCATACGTTTTATTTGCTGCGAGAGAAGTACCTGGGGAGAGCTTGGGATTTAGCCCGAACGAGTTGGTTTTTGGACACAGGGTCAGGGGGCCCCTCCACATAGTCAAGGAAATCTGGGAGGGAGTCACAAAGCCATGCTCGCTTCTAAAGTATGTTGTTGAAAGCCGTGAGAGAATGCTAAAGAGCCTGGAGGTAGCAGGTCGGAACCTTAAGAGTTCACAAGCTCAGATGAAGGACAGATACGACCAGAAGGTGAAGCTGAGGGAGTTTGAAGTAGATCAGGAGGTACTGATACTACTGCCTCTGGTGGGACACTCCTTGTCTGCCAAGGATTCTGGTCCGTATCGGGTTGTAAGGAAGGTTTCTGATCTCGACTATTTAGTAGCTACTCCTGATCGTAAGAAAAAGAACCAACTTTGCCATGTAAATCTGATGAAAGAGTATGTGAGGCGCCCCTCCGAGCCTCTCACTGTCCCAGTGTTGATCTGCAGCGATCGTGGTGGAGAAGGAGGAAGGGACAGTCAAGCTGCGGGGAGGATAATTGGGATTGTCATGTTTCCGCGGATCAGTGGGCGGGGAATTCTAGACTGGCTCATGAGTTGATATTGCACCTGCCTGAGCAACAGCGTGTAGCTGTGCAGCACTTGTTTGATTCAAACCCAGCTGTTTACGCGGAGCATCCTGGCCTCACTACTCAAGCCTTGTTAACCCTTTCACGCATTTATGACGCGGAGGTTGCCAGATTAGCAATAAGAAATAGAGTTCTCTCACTCTTATAATTACCTCTCCAAAATTAGTTTTCTGCCCACAGCTAACTCAAAGACAACTGCAGAGGTTGAAGTAACTAAACTAAAGGTTTCTAAATACCCCTGATGGTAACAAAGGCTTTAAAGTATCCCCAATAGGCTCCAAATCGCGTCATATGTCGGAGAGGGTTAAGGGTTATTGGCAAGTACCCTTGTCTGAGCGAGCGCGAGAGGTGTGTGGGTTTGTGGTGGACGGTGCCACATATCGTTGCCATGTTATATCATACGGGCTGAAAAATGCCCCTGCAACGTTTCAGAAATTAATTAACGACATTGTAACCGACATTCCCAACTGTACGGTGAACCTAGATGATGTCATAATATACAACGATGATTTTAATAGTCACTGTGCTCACATCGGACAGCTTTTTAATAAACTGAATGAAGCAGGTTTGGTGGTAAACCTGGGTAAGTGCGATTTTGTCAAAGCCACAGTTTTGTACCTGGGGTTTGAGGTGGGGATGGGTCAGGTGTGCCCTCCACAGACAATGATCAAAGCCATCGATCAGTTTCCCCAGCCTATGACTAAGAAACAAATCATGCGGTTTCTAGGTATGATAGGCTATTATCGTCGCTTCATCAAAGGCTATTCGACTGTACTTGCACCTTTAACTGACTTATTATCTAAGGACAAGAAGTTCCGGTGGTCTCCTGAGTGTGCAGAGGCGTTTTCCTTGGTGAAACACCTGTTATGTACCCACCCCATACTCAGGGCCCCAGACTTCAGCAGACCTTTTCAGCTGGCGACTGATGCCAGTGGCGTAGGGGCTGGGGCTGTCTTGTTACAGACAGATGATGAAGGTATCGAACATCCAGTGAGTTTTTACAGTAAAAAATTCAATAGTGCACAAAGGAATTACTCTGTAATTGAAAAAGAACTCCTGGCGATAGTGCTGGCGCTCAGGCACTTCGATGTATATGTTCCTGCTTTCGGACCAGTCGTAGTGGTTTATACCGATCATCACCCTCTGAAATTCTTGAATCAGTTTCATAACCGGAATATGAGGCTAATCAGGTGGTCACTCATGCTTCAGGAGTATAATCTGGACATACGCCATATTGCCGGTTCTGATAACGTGATAGCGGATTGTCTATCAATGGTGGATGATGTTGGTTAGACTGCCACAGGATTGAGGGTTGAGTGTGGAGGAAAATAGGCTGTCACTGTTGTTCAGCCGAAAAAAAAAAAAATTAAAAAAGCAAAAACCTTATAAAAACTCTTTATTTTTATAACGTGTAGAATTTTGTATAAGATGTAGCAGTATCTAAGTTGAATGTTTTCGCTTATTGTTGCTAAGTTAGTTGAACTTGCTCGGTGGAGCGCAACAGTCTTTATTTTGTTTATATATAGTGCCTTGTGTCGCAAGAGTGTGTGGTACTATGAGAAGCTTTCTGTTAGATATGAAGAACTTAGTCAAGGGTCTTATATCTTGGGGGAGGTGTGACGCTTCTGCATAGTAGCCACGTGCGGGAATGCGCGCGCGTCGGCTGCCCAGCCGTTTAGAAACCGGCTGGTGGCAGCCGACCGGCAGGCTTTTCCTTAGTATATATCCTACGACAACGTAACTAATGTCTGGGATATTCTTATGTTGTTTCACAGCTTGTAGCTGCCCTTATTCTTAACCAACGCATCTTAGTATATTTTATTCTCGATAGTTGATTGTTTCATTATAATATATAAGATGTAAGTCTAATGAGAGTGGGAGGAGACGAGCGGGAGAGAGAGACCGGCTGGGGGACGTTGCTTCGCGCGGAGAGTCCAGCTTGGGACGAGCCTGATGTTGCCACGTGCATCTGATTGCAACGTTAGGCTTAGTTTCGACTCACGCACGGGGTAGAGGATTTTGACCCGGCAACTGTGTTGAGTGTTGCCAAGCATGGGATGTATTTTGTATGCCTAGGGTGGGGTCCAGACAGATTCAAGACTCAGAGCTCACCTCACTGTCGTACCCTTCGGACCCCCTTGATATCTATCCCTCTCAACCCCACTTAGAAACTTTCTCTCTTACTTTGTATACCTTCCTTCCACTACTTCACCAATCTATTTAATTATCCCATCCCCTTGATAGACCTTATATCTATTATTGTATTAACGACGAGCTCTCAGATAATTAGATAGGATTTTGGGCCTTATGCAGAGATTTAATTGTTAATGAGACCTAGGAAGCTTTTTTGTTGTCTCATATTTGGTGGTTTCATGCTTGCTAGTGTGTTCTTGTGTCAGGTTAGCAGGGGCTAGACCGGAGGGGAGGCTTTTTGCGATCCTTTAAGTAAAGTCTGCTAGTGCGAGTCCTGTGGACCCGCACGACTTTACTAGGATACCCGTGGGAGTCTGGGGGCATTTTCTTGTCTGTGTCCCTGTGTGTCTAGCGTTGTGTTGTGTGAGGGCCCTTGCCTAGTCCACTCAGCACTGCGCTAGCACGTCTTGCTTTTGTTTTAGGGTCGCCAGGAGAGAGTCAGATACTTGCGATCTGAGTCTCTCAAGAGAGCACCCTTTCAATTAGAGTAATTTGGCGCACAGACTTGGGAACGTCCCTAGGCTAGAGCAGGTGGCTAAGCCCGGGTATCCGAAGCCTATATCCTTCCGGCTAGACCTCTGCCACCTGGCAGATTAACAGCTAGGGGTTTATTATCTCTGTATGCTTGTTATTGTGCCACAGTTTACCGTTTTTGTGAGCATTGTGAGTCAGGGTGTGGCTTAGAGACTCTGTCCGAGCAGGCTTGCCTGACTAAGAGTGAGAAGCACACCTGTATGTGGTTATGTTGCGAGTTGCTGCCTTTATTTAATTATACCTATGCCATTATACACTGTATGGCCTATCACTAGTATTTATTCCTGCTTATGAGTTAAGAGTTCTCTAAATCCGTAACGTATTTTCTTTGCTAAGCATCAGATCCTACAGTAGCCGCATGCAGTTTAGAAACCCGCATCTTGTCTACCTGTATGATGTTTTGAGGACTGTTTGCTTTCACCTTCTTTCACGCAGGGGTGATTAGTTGTATTAATTAACGTAACGTTAAATGTACTTTCTTCTAGTTTGTTATTAAATTGTTTCTGCAATTTAATTCCGTTATCTATCTTTTCTTTGAAGCTTTAAGTCAACTTAATTGTGTGATCTTTTATATAGCCTGCTTGACTATCAGCAGTCTATAGTGCGTGCACCCTGTAACCGAGTCATAGGATACCTCGTTGTCCAGGCAGGACTCGACGGTTTAGGGTGGTTTGTTGCCTGGGTTTATAGATAAGGGTTGGATCTAGCGTTTCCCGTTGTTGCTTGTTGCCGCAAACCTAGTCCAATAGAAAGAGCCCAGTGTTTATATATCCCAGGACGTAACAGTACAATGTCGCCATATCAAACCCTCTTCCAAATCGTGAGACCATAATGAAGAATAAGGGCAACAAGAAGGCCCTGGTCCAAGTAACGTTTACTCTAAATCTTAGTCAAATCATCACAATGATAGGAAGAAATTAAACTGTCTTAATTTATGATGAAGCAGATGTGACAATGATTAGTTACCTACTGCAAACAGTTGAGAAAGGAAAAAAGATCATCCGTGTGATTAGTGATGATACTGATGTTTTGAACCTGCTTCTATTCTGGTGCTGGAAAATGAAGTTGAATGTCAGTGTGTGGCTGGAGCGTTGGGATGGACACATTCTAAATATCAATGCCACTGTAGAAAGACTGGGACCAAAGTGCCTTCAGATTTTAGGAATGCTTGCACTGTCGGGATGTGATACAGTGTTATATCCATTCGGCCATGGAAATGTGAGTGCCCTGAATATCCTGCTGTCAAGAAACATCCATGACCTGGACACTACTATAGGAGAATATAGTGCATCTCTTGAAGACTTGATGAATATGGGTCAGGAATTTATTTATGGTGTAGCTGAAGGCACATGCATGAATGAAGCCAGGTATAGGATATATTTGAGAACAAATCAAGAAATATACTTCATTCAATATAATTGATTCCTCCAACAAACCAGAACCTCAACGTGCCCATCTCCTCAACGTACTCATTGATGCAGTTGTCGATCATCTGGAGTATCCTGTACATACTATTGCGTCTGTGTTGGAGGATTATGTTGTTGTAACCCTCTCACCAAACAAGTTGAAGGAGAGGATGAATGTCTATTGTGGGAGGAAGATGACGATAATGGACAAGAACTGTATCAGATAATTTGAGTAAAGTTATGAATTGTTAGAATAACTCAAATGACCCAAATATAATACCAGTGGAAGTTGTAATATATGCTTTAATAGTTTTTACCCTTAGTACATTTATCTGTTTGTTGTCATGTCAAATGTAAACATACATGTTTATGTATTCAATATTCACTTAAGGTTTTGTTTCACCTCAAAACCTAGGTATATAGATACAATTAATAGATATAACCTTACCAAAATCATTTTTGGCTTACTTTTTTCCATTTCCGGTCCAGAATGGCGGCCATTTTCAATTTAGGTAATGTTATCGACATCTAATAATCTTCAAATTAGTTCCATTGGATTCCTTATACCCCAAAACATAGGTTTAGACACCAAAATCAGAGTTCTATCTAATTGTATTCAAAGGTTGTGGTCGATTCCATATTCTTGATGGTAGCCAGGGCAGCCATTTTGAATTTCCTCAATTTCTATAGATTCCCCAGAGAAGTCACAGTGATATTCCATGGAACCGGGATTAGGAACCCCCAGGCATCATGAATATGCAAAACAAAATTGAGTTGAACCGCACATTGGGAAGAATTGAAAGTTAAGTATTATTATAAGAATGCAAGAGTAAACACAGTCTAAATTACCTAAAAACTTATAAGAGTTAACTTACTTTATTTGTTGTTAATGAAGGATAGCTCAAGGATAGAGTTAGGAATAGATAGAAGGTATAGTGGCCAATAAGAATTTAGAATTAGAGTGACTTAGCATGAACAAGGTGGTTTGTAGTGACAGCGGCTAGAAGGTGTTGATGAGAAGGTTCTTCTGAGCGAATTTGACGTTCACGGCGGTGAACCCGCCAGTCCCAAAAATGACGCATGCGCAATTAATATCTTATTCACCAATGGTCATTTAACTAACTACAAAATATACCGGATTAATCATAATGATAACCCGATATAATTATGGATAATAAACCCATAGAAACTTAATACGAAAGAGTACATATCTTTTATAAAGATATATAGCTTAGTCTATTACTGGCACCCAATTCAAACTTCCAGTATATTTACTTAACCTAAACTGTCGAGTTACTTACGAGTTTCGACAACGATATCGAATATACAGTAGTATTGATTACGATTAATTATATACAATATTATATTTATATTGAAATGAGTTATAATAAAATTGAAACAATTTGTGTGTGGGTTTTATGGTCACGCAATGTAACGCCACCTAGTAGTAACCCTAGGTTACATACTGGCCAGTGGTATTATATGGGTACTTATCCTATTTGTTGGTATAAGTAGTGTTTGTCTGATGTTCGGCTGTTGTCATCCATATGGTAGTATGATCCTTTATTTTAATAATCCATTATATATCAGAAGATAGTAGTAATCATTGTCGAGATATTACAAAGTAAAATAATTTCACCGTGAATGTCTTGGGATATGATTATCTTCGACTGAGAGATGTACAGTAAAGGCCCTATCACACTATGCCGATTTATATGCTGATGATAGGTGACTTAAGGATAGAAGGGGGGGAGACCACTGCCGAGTAACGTGGGTGATCGAGGGACGGGACGCCCACGGCGGGCACTATGGACGGGTACGCCGCCTGACGGCAACTGGTCGGGGACATTGCTCCTGACGAGCGACGCCTATACTAGGTAGGGCAGTGCCTATAGGTACTACGGCGGTGATGGATGGCCATCCTGTCACACTGGACCCATACTCCGTCACACTTGACCCTGACTGAGGCAAACCGGTCCGTCGGAGGTATATATAAAGGTACATCAAGTACGCCCCTCACCACAGTTTAGCCATAGAAATACAATACATTATTGGTCATTAGATATATTTCTTTTATATTTATATAAATATATATATATATATATATATATATATATATATTGGTTAATTTATATTAATATTTACCTTCCGCAGGAGAACGTCGATGTCATCCCCCTCCTCAGTGGCCCTGCGATGCTTCTTCTTGCCGGGAGCGTCTGTGGTTCCTGACTGGGGCTCCTTGGCGCCTTCCACCACCTCATGCTCCTCCTCGGACTGGGGCGTTGCAGTGGGGACCGGGGTTGGGGTAATACCACACAGAAAGAGAGGGTAATTATAAAAATTACGTTCTAAAGATGCAAACCGTACAGGTACCATAAAGCACACATATGCACACATGTGGTATATTTAGCCGCGGCAGTCGAGTAGAGAGCACGCTCATGTGTGAATCTGCTTGACCTGAGTTCGATCCCAGCCAAGGTGGACATTTAGTGGGTGTGGTAGTACGTCCTGGCGTGTTTCACATGCTTGCACCCAGTCGGGGGACACCTCGACGACGTATACAGACAAATAACACACACAACAAAGCCACTCCAACAGCTTCCTCTCTCTCCAACACCCCTTCTCCCCTCTCAACACTCTTCAGACCTGACCTGTGTAACTTATTCCTGGTAAGGACTAATAATTAATAAATTATATGACCTTTGCATATGTTTTGAATTTGCCCACGTACAGTATATTATAATAATATTGATTTCTCACATTAGTTTGGGTACTGCAAAATACTATATTTCATTTCATAATTGATTGGTCATTGATGTACATATGGGAATGAGGTAAAGAACACATGCAATACATTAATTATGTTCATGTTTACCTGGGTATTCTGGCGGATCGTCCGGCGGACAATATGCTCCTTGAGGAAGCCAAAGGGGCTGATGATCCACCGGTCACGATCTGTGTACCTGGGAGTGCCCAGGCCGCTCTTCTTCTCGGTTATATGGCCATAATGGGTGCACATTGAGTCCAGCCAGGACTTCACCTGCGTACCTGTACAGAGTAGAAATATGTAAATGCTTGCAATATAAAATATTATATGACATGACATGGTTTATGACAATGTATTGATATGTAGGCAAGTAGGCGAAAGACGTGAAGTGCAACATGGAACACTTGACAGATTTATTAATAACTATGCAGTGGGTGCAGGGAAAAGTACACTACATAATACTATATATATTAGGATAGAGTGTCGGTACAGTAGATATAATATTTCACCAATAAAGTGTATTATAAGGGCAAGAGACGTGTCATTTTGGTGCCCGTGGTGTGTCTGGTATGGCTAGCATAATAAGGCTAATTCGTTCAGTGTTATAATTTTACAAAAGTACAGACACAGGTGCCAGAGCAACCAGTCTTTCACACATACATACTAGTAACTAGACTCACCATTAACCCCTTAAGGACGGGCATGTTTGTTGACATGACCATGCTGCCAGGCGGGTATGTTTACCGAAAACGAGCTTCATTCCATGCTCTTTTTCATGTATAAACAAAGGCCAGAGCGTAATACAATTGTATATCCGTGAAAGGGCGATAGTAGAGCTTTACAATGACACCTGGATCATGCTTGTGCGACCATGGTTATCCTGTAGCGATCGCGTAACCGGAGGTGAAAATACCCTAAAAAAAGGTAATTTCAGTAGTTTTTTCCTTGTCTCGCGAGGAGGGCCGATGGTGGGGAGACCAAATACACGCCAGTCACGGCCCACACGTGGTGCCGACCGGTCCAACCCCAACTGTTGTCCTCCCAATGCGCGGATTCTCTCTCAGAGCTAATAATGTGCTCAAAATGGTACCCGTTATATGATGGGCACCGCAGGGGTGGCCAATATTCTCTCGCCCGTCATATGACGGGCACCGTCGATTCAGTGATAACAGGGGGATTCATTGACTTGGCCTTGGCCTCGTACAACGCCGCCTTCAGAGCCGCGTCCTTGTAGTCCTTGCGCCCTTTGACATAAAATACGGGGATGTCTCGGAACCACTCGGCCAGATCCACCTCCTGCTCGTCGGTGTAGATTATTTTCAGGACTAGCCGATGTCGTCTTGGCTTGTTGGTGTAGGATACATTGTCCTCCACCTCGCCCTCAGCATTTGTATCCTCCTCCTCGACGTTGATCGGCTCCCCATCCTCCTCAGTGATGATGGGCGGGTTGCGAGGGACATCAGGAGAGGAGTCACGGGCAGCATCATCCTGCACAATCCCACATGCAGGTACATCCTTGCCTAGTGGTAAGCCTGACACATGGTCCTCTTTGTCGCTAGAGGAGAATATGGGCTGGGAGGGGGATGGCATGGCCTTCCTAGGCTTGGTGGTCTTCTTAGCAGACTGACGAGGCATGGCGGCAGCGGTATGTGGTGAGCTACAACGTAAAATACGGCACAAAATGGCAATGGGCGGGCGGGCATAGACTGGGACGCCGCTTGGTGGGGAGCAGTATTTATAGTGGGTGGGGAAAGGACGTGTGTGACGTCACACATGAGGCGACGTTGTCCCGTGCGACGTTGCCAGGTCGTGGTCATATGTTTTCTAAGCGTGGACTCACGGTATGCCCTCCCTCTATGATGACGCCTGGGCGCCGCCTCAAGACACTTTCTACATACGTGTTTGCTCATTGTCGCCGGTTGCCGCCGACACCCTTAGCCACACCTTCTGATGGTGTCCCACTCTAGTTGGGTCGCCTCCCCAAATATTGGCGAGTCCTTGGGACGGTGTATGGTCGCCGCAGGTCGTTACCGTGTCGCTGTCTGAAGGCGACCTACCTTATAGCGGCGTCTGACGCAGACAAGTTGGCGTCCTTGTACCGTCTAATGCCTACTGGAACGCCGCCCGACGCCGACCACCTACCGTCACCGCCCCACCCAATTTTGTGACCTCACTTGCCGCCGACTCAGCTTATGAGAGTTGTGCATGTCAAATTTTTCCTGAAACCTGTGATGACCTCTCCCTTGAGTTGGCGCCGACTTCTTGCAGCTCGGCGAATTAGGTAAAGACCTCGCTACAACCCTTAAGTCAGCCAACGTCGGCAATTAAATTGGCATAGTTTGATGGGCCCTTAAGAATGGCTGTTCACTTCACAACTCTATAACGAACTGATTTAAATACTGATTTTCCTTAACCAGCTTTGTTGGAGATAGTGGAACAATACAATTAACAAGTCCGTACCTAAGTAATCGTGGATGAATACTAATGTGCATTTGTGTTTCTTTTTTTGTATGTGCATTAAGGAGACAAAAGGCAAAGCTGCCTGTAACTAGTGTCTCCCCTAAAGTTGAAAGATTGATTTAGTGAAACAGTGATATATTGGAAAGAAGTGTGGTGTGCTTCTTTGGTGTAGTGAAATTAATAGTAGGAGGAGGTGTTTGTAAGAGCTAGCTGGAATACTCTGTGTAGGTGAGACACAAATAGAAACAGTGTAATGTGCTATCAGTATCTTTAGAACTAAACTAATATAACATATTCAGTATATTAACTCATTCTTAATATCCAAATTTCATTTCACATACACTAACATTTTACATAGACATACTGTATAGTTAACACCGTCTATTGAGTGTATGGCAAGAACTAGTTACAGATGGCTCAAAATGACTGGTGCGAGAAAACGAAACTCCCTCTCTAAATCTTGAATATAACTACTTAAATATCTGTGGGAAATATTTCCCACAAGGTTACTAAGCAGGCGTAACCTGCAGTATATCAGTAGGGTTCATATGCCTGTAGAAAGTATTTGGGTTGCATCGGTTGTAACACACTTAATAACATATGCATAATGATTGAGTTGACATAAGAGAGTAATAGCGGGCTTTTATAAGGGTATGTTATACTAAACCCAGTCAATTTTCAATTAGACTATAAGAAGAGTGTAGAAAGTGTTCATCATATATATATTTCTTGGGCACATGAATTAGGCTACTTTGTGGGAGTCATTGTGCTTAGGTAGGTCTTATTATATTTGATGTCCATGTAGGAAAGTATAGAATAAATTTATGTTTGCCAAGTTGAGCTTGACGAAAGTTTAGTAAAATTGGATTGCAATCTCTACCTATATCTTTGAATAACCAATAGTTAGGCATTCTTTAACTCCCAAAGTCCGACCTTTGAATATTTCCATCACTCTGCCTGCCTGTACGGGCGCGAAAACGAATTGTTTATGTATACTATCTTGTAGCTTGATAAATAACAAACAGACAATATTCAACCAAATACCTTGATATATCCATCTATCTATTGCCAGACGTCATCATCCCCGAAAGGGGATCACATTCCTGTATTCCGCTAGAGAATAGTGAAAACCCCATGGTTTTACGTTGCTCTGTTGTCTGTTTATTACTGCTTGACCTTCAGCAGGAATTCCAGCCATTGGGCATGCGTGAATATTTACTCGACAGGTAGGACTAAACATAGATCAGTACTTGTGTATGTGTGTACTTATGGTGGTGTGAGTGAGTGTATGTGTGTTGATCACGTGGTCAAAACAAAGGCCTCTCCCACCCTCTCACTCACTGAGTCACTCACTTAAGCCCATTTCACTCGAGCCGTATTTTGCGGGTCCGTTTTCGGGCCTGTGACGTCACATACGAAAATCGGACCCGGAAAACTCAAGTTGAAAGAAAATGCGGGCCGCATTCCAGAGTCTGGGCTGGACTCTGGGGTGCGGAACGTACATCTCTGGCGTAAGGTAAACACCTACTAAACGATCGTCAACATGGACTGACAAAAGATATTTCTTGGTGTTTATTTCTTAATCTTGAACGAAGATGAACCTTCACCGTAATTCAATGCATATTAACTAGGAAAATATATCAAAACCAAGCTATCACGTAGCCTGCAGTTGCCACATATTTTTATAAGTTCTGTTCCTCTCCGTGACCATGTTCATGGAAATATATTGCGCATCATTGAGTTACGAGTGTATAGTGGTTAATTCATATGATCAGTAAACTGATAATTAAAAGAAACAGCACTCGGAACTCATTCGTATTGGCCTACTATATAATTTACTTTCATTCATCAGATCACGATTAGAAACAATTTATGTGGGCAAAGGTACCTGGACATAGCCTAATTATATGCACTGTAGAAGGGAATCGAGATTTTATTGGAGAAACATGTTGTTTTTGTTTTGTAGTTATAATCTAGGTGTTTATTGTCTGTATCTGTAGGCGTGCGAAGCAGTACATCGTGTTTACTTTGGTGGGCCGGAATGACTGCCAGGTACACGATCAATAGGTTAACGTATTAAACTGCCTTAATATTTGACTCCCCATTAAAATTATACATATAGTGTATATTGTTATGCGATATTAACTATAATGTAATGGAAATTGGCACAAAAATATTACACACATTTCACTTCATTGTTCAAAGTACGGAACGGACTTCTTGTCCGAACACGAAAAAGATAAATCTAAACCATCTTTTTGTCCAGTCCGGATTTTGGTAGACGGCTTCCCGGTTCACACTACGTACGGCCAGCATGTTTTTGTACGAGCCGAGGAGGGAGATGAGTGGGGTAGAGTAGGGAGAGGCGATTGTTTGGCGCGAAACATGCTGACTCCAGGGTTAATGGGTTAATGGGGAGTAACATCCAAAGTAGAGTACTACGCTATCAATAAGAATTATTCTCATTTCCTTAGCCTATTTTATTTGAGTGGAGGAGTCCAATTCTAGAACTGTGTGAGGCTGGAGATACAAATATTTTAGTTATAAAAAGGAAGTGTTAATTAGTACGGGAACAAATTGTGAATATAGATGTTTTGTTTACGATTGGCTGTCTTTCACAATACAAATATTATTTCAAAGCTCTCCAATTGCTTGATGTTGGTATCGTTTCACATTCACGTAGAAGTAGAAATGTAAATGTATTTAATAAAATCAGACAACAGCACTTCCATTTTAGGATGTTTGTATATTAATTTATTATTCACAACCACGTTTTACTGGTGGTAGGATAATGACATTCCGGGTGAATGTGAGTCATCAACCTAGGTCGGCAACTTGACCAGACCAGATGGCTGAAGTTAAGTAGGAAAGAAGAGCAATTGGACAGAGGAAGAACAAGTGGAGAAGAGAGAAGTACAGTAGAAGACTGAAAGTTCTCGGGCTCAACCAAGTTGCTTGTCTAGGGAACTAAACCTTATACATATCCATACTGCTTACCTAAGGGTGAAGCAGGTTAGTGGATGGACTAGCCACACACCACTGTGGAAACATAGTGCTAATAGATGCATAAAAGGCCTCAGAATCTAACGGTCACTAAATTGATTGGTTAATCCTGTAAGTCCTTCAGGTGTGGCGGAGTGGTCTTGCCGCTGGGCTGGTAATCCAATGGACCCGGGTTCGAATCCCAATATGTCAATGGGAAAATATTATTGGGATGGAATTTGTGCTGTACCTAGTATCAGTGCATTACCACAGCACACCGAAATGCCAAATAAATACCCTCATTGTTCCCTGATTAAATAGCATTGTATGAATATTTCCATATTAAAAAATATGCTACAGGGGGGCAATGCCTAGTGAGTTAATTGCTCAATAGGTCGCATTCTGAGAGTGAGGGTCCGGGCCTGGGGGATGAGACTGTGAAGCACAGAGGCGGAGCAGCTTCAGAGATGGAGTTGCTTCGAGCCGTGAAGCTTCGCATGTCTCACTCCCTAGACTAGAGCAAGACCTCATGGGCCTCACCGTGTTCAGTGGTAGAGTGTAAAGGCTATCATCCCATGCCCGAGAGGGAGTAGTTGGAATATAGAAAAAACAAAAAAATGGCATGAGTTGTCATTCTTACAGGGGATAAGTCCGCTTGGGGGCATTTTGTGTATGGCTTCCGGCAATAGATAGATAAGTAAATAATGGCATTGATTTCTGGAGGTTTAATTAGCCATACTACTCTTCAAAGGTGATGGCTTCAAATGGTGATGGCTGTTGGGTGTGTGTTGTGCACGAGTTGCAATGTGGCAGCTGTTGTTTGGGTGTAGTGCGGAGGTTTTTTCTGTGGTTGTTGTTGTTGGTGTATGATGTGAGTATTGTGTTGTAACTGCTGTTGATTGTGTGTGGTGTGACTGTTGTGTCATGGCTGTTATGAACGTGTGGTGAGAGTGTATTCTTGGTGTTTCTTTTTCTCTCAACCTTTCTTGGAAAGATCATAATTATTATCATTCTTGCTATAACACCTTCCCAGAGAGTTTGATGTGTTCAACCGTCTCCGTGGGTTCTTCACCCTCGCACAGTTTCTTACTATGTATATGGGCACACTGTGCCCATATACATAGTAAGAAGCTGTGCAAGGGTGTAGAACCCACGATCGATCATTGTTCGCATGTGTGAGGAATTTCCACCCATACCGCACTTCTCGAAAGGATAGAGTCAAACGCATTTCGCCTCATCAACTCACTTCCTCTTACTAGTTCCCTACAATCTCTTTCTACACACTGCAATGTTGCATCTCTTTCACTATTATATCGCTATTACAACAATCAGTGTTTTTCAGAACTCTCTTAGTGCATAACCCCTCCCTTACGGCAATTGTGTGGCACCCACCTTTCAACACAATCCCACTCCTATTCTGTCCACCTATATTGGCCACTACTGCAGCGCCCGTCATATGACGGGTGTCATTTTGAGGCCATTATGAGCTATAAGAGAGAAACCGATCATTGGGGGGACGATAGGCGGCCACCGCTCCGTGGCCTGCTCTGAGGACTATTGTATCTCATCCCCGCCTCCCTTCAGCTCTCAAAGATAAAATCGGCAAAAATACCTCATTTCAGGGTATTTTCGCCTTCGGTTGCACGATTGCATGAAAAAGAGCATGGAATGAAGCTCATTTCCGGTAAATATACCCGCCAGGCGCTATCATGATACTTAGGGAGTTAAACTTTGTGTGTCCATGCATTTTTACCCCAACGTCCCTTAAATTTAGCTCTCTGTCACTCTTTTGGTGTTGGTGAAGACACTCATTACAGCCAGCCTGCCTTTTGTCTCCTTCATTGGCTTAGAAAACACCTAATGAGCAGGGCTAGATGGGGCTTGGTCGCGAGTCAGACGCGAGGGTTGTCCGCGCGGCGATGAGGGAGATATTAGTAGAGTTGATTTTTGTGGGTAATTTTGTGGGCTTGCTTTACTTGAACAGTGGATTGAATCTGATATGTTGTGATTCCTTCATTATCATATGTTTTACGTACCTCCTTGAGTAAATTAATGAGAGAGCTATCTGGAGGGAAATCAACACGTCTTGCTGTGGATTTGACCTCTTCTGGCAATGAATTTATTAAGAGAATGTATCCCATCAATATACTTACCTTTTCCACTGAAATTATTTTCCTTGGGAACCACTGATTATTTTATTAGTCAAGTTTCCTCGTGGTAGCAAATTGTGAGGCTTTAAAAACAAACGCATGTACTGATATGTTTGTTCTGTTGTTGTATTTCATCAAGTCTGCAAATTGGTGAAACATAGCGAATTCGCCCTTTGCTTTATGGACAAAAGCTGCTATGAATTTGTATTTGTACTCTTTTTAGGTTTGTGTATTTAATAGATCGTCGCATGATACCAAGAATCTGGCGGCTGTCTCGCCTTAATATATCTTGGAGCAGAAAATGTCTATCTTGTCTTTTTCGGTACCGATAGCTATTTGTTTAATGTTAGTTGTGCTGTCAATATCACTAGTAACTGTGAACATTGATATGTTTTGTACTAGACCAGTCAAAAGTTTCGGTGACTGACCGTGTACTACATTATATTGATTTCGTGAATGAATTTAGAGTAATATAGTAAGGTATATATTTGAATACAATTTCTTAATGTACGTTTATTCATATTTCCATTGCTAGAGTGAGGTACTCAATTAGCTATTACTGCGTTTTCATAAGTATGTTCGTATGTTCATTGTGGGTAGAGAATGTTCGTCAATTGTCGCCACTGTTTGCCAAAAATCATTATTACATGCTGCATTATCATCAGGAGTAGTATTTTCTGTGGGAATCTTTGACGTTAATTTATGTGTCTTGCAAAGCTGGTTTCTTTAAGAATCTGCTCATTTAAATCTTAAATGTGTAAAGGATGAAGTATGTACTATTTATTGATGCATATATTGGTGATAAATTACCTGAATATCATATAGAGGCACGACATAGATCACAAATACACTTAAATGCGCATTATATAAATTTGCCCTAGGAAATTGTAAAATTCACTTTTGTAAAAGCATAGTGTACATTATTGAACTGAATTTATCAATGTATTGCGATTTGAAAATAATATTGCATACAATTTTATAACATGATTATGAACTTGAGAAATCTATGAGCTATATATTACTTTAGGGAAGGTCTCCTACAAAGTTTGGAGAAAATATAGTAAAAGAGTATTTATGAATATTTCAGTGAGGTGCCTTCCGTACGTGATTTTACCTTGGAGCGAATGGGTAGTGAAGGAGGCTGTTGATTGAAGAATGCATCGACGAAGCGCTGCTGACGTAACGGTCTGACCTAGTGACCTCATAATGTATTCTTAATACAGGTTGATTTGGAGATTGGACATTTATTTGATTGTAGATTCTCCTGTCGATTCGTCTGTAGTATTGTGGTTAATTGGAGATTCTCATTTTGATTGCCTTGTAGGATTGATGTTGATTAAAGATTCTCTTGTCGATTGGATTTCAGGCGTGTAGGATTATGGTTGATTGTAGCGCCGAGGAGAGGGGCTTCAGAGTTACATCAGGTTAACTGCTTCCGCTGCCACCATGTTGGTTGGTGTCGGAAACTGTATTGGTTATGCTCTGTCTGTACTGTAAGTATTATTTGAAGATGTTGTAATAATGATGCCATCACCGTTATGTTGGAGAATATACCTTAAAGTTAGAGGTATTGAGATAAAGGACTTGTAGAGAGACAATTACTTAAAATGTATTGATGAAGTAACTTGTAAGCTTGAACACAGGAACAATAGTTATATAGTTGACTTGTAGAAACTGGCTAAGTGTCTTGTAAAAGGGGTACCGTAGCTTGCTCTGTAGCTTGAATGTAGAGAAGACTATTGTGTGTACTTGATAAGGTTCAAAGCCTATCTGCTTAGTGAGAAGTCTTTCGATCTGATCTATCGATACTAGTGAAATGTATGAGTTGCCTAACATCTCCATATTATAGTGTACACGTGATCCGTGCATGATAGAGTCTTACTGTGTGTCATTGTGATTGTAATGTTCCCAGTGAGTGCGTTGGTTGAGGCTTCTAATGTTGATTCTATGACGTGACGTGACCTAGAGATAACTACCCAATAAACAGGTTACGTAATTACGACGTAAGGCAATAGTGCTGGAATGGTTATGTAACAACGTTATCATATATACGTAGGAAAAATTTCTTAAAATTGTTGTAATGTAACGTATATTATGACCTTACTTGCATATAATTTAAATACGTTGTTACTACGTAGTTGGGTAGTAAATACAGATACAATTATACAATTATAAAGTATGCACAATACATCGTTGTTTAACGTCCGTACGACGTGCACAATTAGTAATTCCATAATGTAATACTGTACCCTGTATTGAACAAATGGCAACGACGTAAATTTGACGTTGTTGGTAAAAATATTGGAAACGTTAGTCTTTGTCTTGTAATAACATAATTATTATGTCAATCTTCATGTTGTGAGCACGTAACAATGATACTAATATCATTACTTCAAATAAAACACGTAAGTACAACGTCAATTGTTGGTAACTTGGACGTAATCAAAGGACAGAGCTTACACGTAACAATCATTTGTGCAAAAAACGTAAAGCAAAATTTAATAGTGACGTATTATATATACTAACTACTAAATACAATTAATACGTAAGAAAAACGGCAATTGTGTGTAACATAAGACGTAATTAAAGGACAGAATTTACACGTAACAAACATTTGTGCAAAAAGCGTAAGGTAAAATTTAATAATGACGTTATGTATATACTAACACACATCATACAATTAACACGTAAGTAAAACGTCAATTATGTGTAACATTAGACGTAATCAAAGAACAAAACGTACAGGTAACAAACAGTTGTGCAGAAAACGTAAGGCAAAATTTAATAGTGACGTAATATAATATATTACGTCACTATTAAATTTTGCCTTACGTTTTGTGCACAACTGTTTGTTACGTTTAAGTTTTGTCCTTTTATTACGTCTAATGTTACACACAATTGACGTTTCTTCTACGTGGTAAGTGTATGTAATAGTTAGTATATATTATATACTAACTATTACATACACTTACCATGTAGAAGAAACGTCAATTGTGTGTAACATTAGACGTAATAAAAGGACAAAACTTAAACGTAACAATCATTTGTGCAGAAAACGTAAGGCAAAATTTAATAGTGATGTAATGTAATTTACATGATTAGATTTGCCCAGAGGCAATCTTATCCCGCCAAGCTTGGGAGGATATCTGGGCTGCCTGTCGACGTGGGCGTCCGCCGGACGCGTCAACAGGCTGCGCCGAAGTAGAAGCCAGAGAGGGGACTTCAATGGATAACTGATCCGAGGGGGTGTCCTTGCGATCGAGGTCACCCTCAAGAGGATATAGTCGGACTGTTGACCGTGTGATTACTCCAGTCCTGGTGCGAACCTTTGCTACCCGAACCTCACCATCACGACCTGGTAATAACTCTTCTATCCGACCCAATTTCCAAAATGCGCGCGGGCCCTCCTCATGGATGGTTACCACGTCCCCTACCCTAGGCCAATGACCTTTTAATGGTGTTAGTTTATTCTTTTGCGCTTCCCTTAAAGTCACCAGATATTCTGTTGACCAGCGATGCCAAATATCTCGCGATAATTACGAATATATTTGTAGCGGGCCGATATCACTTCCTTACTTATGTAGTCTGGATCTTCCATAGTATCCTCGTCATGCTCTTCAGGAAGATCCCGCAGTCTGTATCCACGTACCAGTACTGAGGGTGTGATTGGGGTAAGGTCTTCCAAATCACCAGAAGCATAGTATAGAGGGCGATCATTTATGGTGGCTTCAATCTCCAAGAGTATGGTGTAGAGTTCCTCAATCGAGATGAGAGCTCTGCCCAACACCTTCTTCAGACCCGCCTTCACAATGCCTATGGCTCTCTCCCATATGGCGCCAAACCAAGGCGCTCTGGCGGGAATGAAACGCCATTCGCAATTTACATCCGCTAGGCAGGTCTGAATCTTAGGATTGTTGCTCACTTCTTTAAGATATGTAGATGCCCCTATGAAAGTCCTTGCATTGTCACTCAGCATGATACGCGGATATCCCTGTCTACTGCAGAATCTTCGGAAGGCATGTAGGAAGCTATCACAAGTGAGGTTGGTGACCAGTTCCAGGTGAATTGACCTGGTAACAGCACAGGTGAAAAGTATCATATACACCTTAAGATTGGGTGAATCTTTCACAGGGATTGCTCCACTGTAGTCAACCCCGGTAACTTTGTAAGGGTCACCTGGGGTGGTTCGCAGGTTTGGTAAGGGAGGAATTCCGACGGGATCATAATGTGTTCCCTGTACTCTTCTACACTTTAAGCATTTGTGAAGAACTTTCTTGACCACCTGCCTGATTCTAGGCACCCACCATTGTTGTCTTACATAGGTGACTATATGACCAACCCCATAATGACAACAGAGTCGGTGACACCTATCGATTATAAGATGGGTGAAGGGATGATTCGGGGGCAGTAGTATTGGATACTTACTTGCCTCGGAGAGGGCTGCCAATCGTAATCTGCCTCCGCAATGTATCAAGTCCCCCTTCAAGTGTAAGCCCAACTGGTTGATCAGGTTATTCCTAGACTTTGTTCCCTTAACCAGTAATTTATATTCCTGCGTACATATTTCTTGTTGACAGAGCTTATTTAATAATTTATCGGCAATTCTGATCTCCTTCACATTGAGGTAAGCACTACCTGTGGGCGGTGTGCCTTTAATTTTTGCTTTTACATTTTCTACAAATCGTAACACCCATGCTGTAACACGTTGTAACTTATCATAGCTGCTGAATCTACCCCAGTCCCATAACCGTGTGTCTTCGTCAGGCACTGAGTCAATTACCGGTGTCACAATAGCAGTGTGTTGCTCGCTCAAATCTATATTCTCTGGCCATTCGTTGGGATCATTAAGCCAGCATGGGCCATTCCACCACAACGCAGAAGATTTGAGAAATTTAGCAGAGACACCACGAGTAATGCAGTCACTTGGATTCTCTTTGGTAGACACATACCGGAACTGTGCGGTTGGGAACAGGGTACGAATTTCGTCGACACGGTTGGTGACGTACACTGGTAGCTATGTAACGGCTATGTAACCAGTAGAGCGTAATTTGGCTGTCACTCCATATAACTGTCTCCGAGATATTTAGCACATTTTTAAAAGTTTCCTCTACAAAGTGAACGAGTCTAGCAGCCAACAGAACTCCAGTCAGCTCTAATTTTGGGATGGAAAGTGATTTGATCGGGGCGACTTTCGCCTTCGCCATGACTAGACGGCTGCCACTTGTGTCAACAAAGTATATGGCGGTGCCGTACGCGACCTTGCTAGCGTCTGAGAAGGCATGAATGGAAACAGGATGGTCCATGACAACTCTCCGAGGAAAATTAAAACCCTTACAGACACGAAGATCCGAAATAATGTCTTCCCACTCCTGAACCAGATCGCCAGCCAAAACCTAATCCCAACCTAATTTTATCCTCCATAATTGCTGAAGGAATAATCTTGATTTGATCGACATCGGTAGAACTATACCCAAGGGGTCAAAAAGTTTAGCTGTCATACTCAAGCAGATTTGTTTTGTAATCTGCGAATATTGCGCGTACTGAACGCCGAGTGAGAGGGTAACGGTATCCTCATACGACGATAGTGCTTGACGCTCAACCTGTGAGTATTCCTTAGGGGTTATCCTGATGTGATCTAATTCCCACAAAACATTTAAGTCATTTTTGCATGGTGGAATATTGCCAGTGGACATGTATTCGTCCATTGGTGTTACTGCTACTTTCAATACAGTAATTACTTCTGTGCTGGAGCTGGTAGGCTGTGTCACATATGAACCACTGATGGCGTACCCGTACTTGGTAGGAAGCAGAATTAGGCTACCTGACCTTTTATACCCAGGTCGCACTATATCGTAGTAGTGATCCGCACCGATGAGCAGCTCCAGCTGATCTGTGTCCGTTGCGTGAGGATCGGCTAATTTTATGCCTTTACTTTGTAAACTAACCAGTTTAGACTTTAGGTTAAGTTCACCTTTATGTTCTGGCAATTCATCAACCACTATTGCGTCTAGATGATGAAATTTACCTCTGTGTTTGTATTGCAGTGCCACAACATTATATTCCCTAGAGGCCTGTTTCCCGGTAAATCCGTGAAGATATAACTCCTCAGTTCCTTTAGAAATGTAGGAAAGGGAGGATAGAACAGAAGACTTCACAAAGGTCCTCTGAGAACATTTGGTCAAGTAGCGATCTAATTTTAACACAATTATTATCCTTACCCTCTACCGGCAGCTGTACGGTGGGCAAGATTACTGTATTTTTACCTGTGGCAACGGACATTGTAGTTGAAGTAGCAGCAGTATGCTCTCTCTTGGTGTTATCCTCCGCTGTCTACTTTCTTTCCCTTGTTTTTGTGTACACAGGGAATGAAAGTGTTTGCCCTTACAAAACTTGCAGCTTCTTACGTTAGGATTAGTACAACCCGAATGGCCATGGTCTTTTGACAAGCACCCAGTGCAGAGACGTAGTTGACGGGCTCTTTTAACTTTAAGAGGCCCCGTCTTATACTTCATACACTTGTACCATAAATTATTGGTGCCACTACACAGAACACAGTTGAATTTCTTGTACTCACTCTGGGCGGTAAATGTTGCCGTAGCCATGGGTGTACCCCCTACTCTGTCTTGACCCGCCATATTGTACACTTCAGCCTGGAGGCAATGAGTGAATTTCTTATAATCCAGGCTCGAGTCTCCCATTTCCCGTTTTATGGTTTCTTTTAGCGGTGATGGTAACTTATTGACAAGAGTCACCACACAAAATTCCTCCAAACAAATACCATGGCTAATGATTGACCTCATCACACTCTCTGTATTGCCATAGAAGTCCTTCAGGTCAGTTGTTTGGTGTTTGGGTGACACTAATTGATTGAATTTGATAACATAAGCTGCCTTGATTCGATCTGGATGCCCATATGTCTCTTGCAGGAGCTCAATTGCTGGGGCATAGCTTGCACTTTCGATAATGAATCCTTCGACTAGCTTATGTGCATCACCCAGAAGCTGACCTTTTAGATAGGTGAAGCGTTGTATATCTGTGAGGTCGGGATTGTCATGGATGGTACACTTGAACATCTCCCAAAATCTCGACCACAATGTGGCATCACCTTCAAATTTTGGAAGAGTAAGATGTGGTAATTTGACTGCGGATTTCTTTGGCTCTTTCTTGACCTCCTTCTTGACCTCTGGAATCAAGATCCCCTTCAGTGTGGCAATGATTACTTGTTATATATTACTCCATATATAAGGTATCCTCTCTTATCACCTCGATATACTCGGCGTCCTCGTAGGTGTCGGCCAGGTCCTCTTGTGTGACCTCATACTTGTCAAGTTGCTTTTGAATACTGAGCAACCTGGCCTCCACCTCCACTCTAGACGCCGAATCAAGGAATCCGTCAATATCAGAGGTTAAGACCGTCAAAGAGCCCTTAAGTCCAGTCCGACGCTTTTGTACACTTTTAGCCATGATTATACGGGAAGGAAATCTATTGACGTTAAATCAAACTATCAATGCCAGACCGAATAAGTTGCGGCCAACAATACAGTACTCCGAGAAATCAAATTAAATCGCGAGCCGAAAATAAAACACCCTCACGAAATGCAGAATAAGAATTGTGCGCAATGTAGACAAGCAATCTGGAGCTTTTCAATTTAACTCCTAACATAATAGTTATAAAATTATAGAATCATTACGCCATAAGTTAAGAAAAGCAGGGAGGGAAATTTAGTACAATACAGTATAGGCCAAAAGTCTCCAGATGTCAAAAAAAGAGTGGTACCGTTTAAAGTTTATAATAAATTTAAGAATTTTAAGAGAGAGAGAGCCTATAGGTTAATTTAAACAGGCTAAACACAATGGATACCGCTAATTTTATATTATTAAATTTAATAAATGTGAAAATTGTACACAAGAAAAGTTCATCTCAAGATGTCACAAGGAAAAAAGTTTTGAGTTGGATTAACACACACTCAGCCTATCAGCTACCATATTACCCCGCCTCCAGGGCACACGATGAGAGAAGAATTTAGAAAGACATGTGAATCAATAAAGAAGTTATTGGACAGTATAAATTTGATATAGAATGAATAACCTTAACTTTTGAAATTATTATACAGTACAGTATGGATGATTTTAATCTTAGTGCCAATCAATTGTTATATAATTTGGGCCTAAAGGGTTTACAATCAAAAATTAATTAATATACTGTACCGATTTGAAGGATTATTAATCTAGGCTATACTGATTTTGTTGATCAACTCTAACGTCATGGTGGGCAAACATCTCGTCGTATGACCTGGCGACCATGGCATATTCGTCTTGCCTAAAGCACCGACAACAGGTGGCCGGGATCTCTGAATAGAGACGCTTTGATGCCTCGTGCGTGAGGTGTACCCCGTCGGGACTGAAGTCAGCCTCAGAGGTATTCATGGACTGATAGCGCTCCCGGGTGAATGGGATATGGCGCTTTAGCCATCGGTTAACCGCATTTCTAATGCGGTTAAACTCGTCCGTAGAGACCCCTCGTGGAGCCTGCCGCTTCTCTACCCCAATCACCCGGACTTCTCCCCCCGAGAGCCGCACCACCTCCTCAGCTAGGACCTCGATCCCCTCCGCTATCCCTCTCGGACTGACCCCGCTCCTTATCTCGTTACCTCCTATCACCAAGAAGGTCAAATCGGGCTTCAGCTCTAAAAACTGACCCCAGGCTTCTGTTGATCTCAAGGTGCTGATGAGGGCACCTGGGGCGGCCAGAGGAGCCACGAAAAAGAAAGGCCTGTGGACGGCTTGGTCCACGTACAAATCCCGGACGTAGGAGTGGCCCAAAATTGCCACCTTCCTAATCAGGCCTGGGTACGCAGGCCTGTCAACCACCGCAGGATAATCTTCCCCTACCCCACCACCCGCGGCACCATGACGCCAAAAGCCCTGGGCCATGAGGGACAGACGAAATATGGCACAAAAAAAAATGAACCACGTAGGCTAGGCCACCACCAACCACAAAGAAGGGGGGGGGGGGGCAAACTAGTGAAAGGTTCGAAGGACCAATTATATGGTTAATTTAGATAAGTGGACTGTATATTATTGATAATGAAGAAGTATTAACCATATAGAAATATTTACCCTTAGATGAACTCAGCTGGTGATTGGAGGATGGCGGAAAATAGGCTAGATGACTGGAAGTGGTTAGTATAGTAAACAGAGTATGAAAAGAGGCTACAATAGGCTAGGATAGGCTAGATATTTACGTTAAGTTGTGCTAAGTAACAAAGATGATGAGGTAGTGACTATGGAGTATGAGATGAAAAGTGAAGCGAAAACACCTGGTGAAATAACTAGGAGAAAGAAGGCTTAGCGTGTGTAGCTGGGACGGAGGTTGGTTGGAGAGTGTGCGAGCGCGTTATGTTTGTCTCTGTCGTGACATACCGCGCACGCGCATAGCATATGGAAAATGTATCCCATCTTCTTTACAATGAGATACTTATAAACAATCTTAAATAATACAAATATATATATATATATGGGAATTATAATCCTACAATACTTTCCCATATACAACTATAGAATAATATATTCTACCCAATCATGGAACGTTCGACCAAGGTTATGGAAGCGTTCAACTTAAGACTACGGAATGATACGTAACGCTACATCAACCCAGATTACGTAACATCGAGACTGCTCATACTAGTTTGAGTACACTAAGTATGGACAATATACTAACATATTACATAAAATTATTACGTAAGGAAAACGTCAATGGTTGGTAACATCAGACATAATCAAAGGACAAAACTTACACGTAACAAACATTTGTGCAAAAAAGGTAATGCAAAATTAAATAGTGACGTAATATATATACTAACTATTACATACAATTAACACATAAGGAAAACGTCAATTGTTGGTAACATTAGACGTAATCAAAAGACAGATATTGAACGTAACAAACATTTGTGTAAAAAACGAAAGGTGAAATTTAATATTGACGTTATGTATATACTAACATATTACATACAATTAAAACGTAAGTAAAACGTCAACTGTTGGTAATATCAGACCTAACTAAGGGATAGAACTTAGACGTAACAAACATTTGTGCAAAAATCGTAATGCAAAATTCAATAGTGACGTAATATATATATTAACTACTACATACATTTAACACGTAGAAACAACGTCAATTGTGTGTAACATTAGACGTAAGAAAAGACATACATTGCACGTAGCAAACATTTGTGTACAAAACGTAAGGCAAAATTTAATATTGACGTTATGTATATATTAACATAATACATACAATTAACACATAAGAAAAATGTCAACTGTTGGTAACATCAGACGTAATCAAAGGACAAAGCTTACACGTAACAAACATATGTGCCAAAAACGTAATGCAAAATGAAATACTGACGTAAATATATACTACTACATACAATTAACAAGTAAGGAGAACGTCAATTATGTGTAACATTAGACGTAATCAAAGAACAAAAGGCACACGTAATAAATATTTGTGCACAAAACGTAAGGCAAAGTTTAATAGTGACGTAATATATATACTAACTATTACATACAATTAACACGTAGAAAAAACGTCAATTGGGTGTAACATTCGACGTAATTAAATGACAAAACTTGCAAGTAACAAACATTTGTGTACAAAACGTAAGTCAAAATTTAATATTGACGTTATGTATATACTAACATACTACATACAATTAACATGTAAGGAAAACGTCACTTGTTGGTAACATCAGACGTAATCAAAGGACAAAACTTACACGTAACAAACATTTGTGCAAAAAACGTAATGCAAAATGTAATAATGACGTAATATAATTATATACTAACTATTACATACAATTAACACGTAAGAAAAACGTCAATTGTGTGTAACATTCGACGTAATCAAATGACAGAACTTGCACTAACAAACATTTGTGTACAAAACGTAAGGCAACATTTAATATTGACGTTATGTACAGTATATACTAACATACTACATACAATTAACACGTAAGGAAAACGACACCTGTTGGTAAAAGGACAAAACTTACACGTAACAAACATTTGTGCAAAAATCGTAATGCAAAATGTAATAGTGACGTAATATATACTGTATACTAACTACTACATACAATTAACACGTAAGGAGAACGTCAATTATGTGTAACATTAGACGTAATCAAAGAACAAAACGCACACGTAACAAACATTTGTGCACAGGCAAAGTTTAATTGTGATGTAATATATATACTAACTATTACATACAATTAACACGTAGACAAAATTTCAAATGTGTGTAACATTTGACGTAATTAAATGACAAAACTTGCACGTAACAAACATTAGTGTACAAAACATAAGGCAAAATTTAATATTGACATTATGTATATACTAACATACAACATACAATTAACATGTAAGGAAAACGTCAACTGTTGGTAACATCAGACGTAATCAAAGGACAAAACTTACACATAACAAACATTTGTGCAAAAAAATTTGGCAAAATATAATAGTGATATAATAATTATATATTCCAACTACTACATACAATTATTACATAATGAAAACGTCAGTTGTTGGTAATATCAGACGTAATTAAACGACAAAACGCACACGTTACAAACATTTGTGCGAAAAACGTAAAGCAAAATTTAAAAGTGACGTTATGTGTGTACTAACATATTACATACAATTAACACATAAGGAAAACGTCAATTGTTGGTAACATCAGACGTAATTAAAGTACAGAACTTACATGTAACAATCATTTGTGCAAAAGTCGTAATGCAAAATTTAATAGTGACGTAATATATATACTAACTATTACATACAATTAACACGTAAGGAAACATCAATTGTGTGTAACATTAGACGTAATCAAATGACAAAACTTGCCCGTAACAACATTTGTGTAAAAAACGTTAGGTAAAATTAAATATTGACGTTATGTATATACTAACATACTAAATACAATTACCACGTAAGGAGAACGTCAATTGTTGGTAATATCAGACGTAATCAAAGGAAAAAATTCACACGTAACAAACATTTGTGCACAAAACGTAAGGTAAAATTTAATAGTGACGTTGTGTATTTACTAACATACTACATACAATTAACACGTAAAATAAACGTCACCTGTTGGTAACATTAGACATAATCAAAGGACAGAACTTGCATGTAACAAACATTTGTGCAAAAAGCGTAAGGCAAAATTTAATAGTGACGTAATATAATTATACACTAACTACTACATACAATTACCATGTAGGGAAAACGTTAATTGTGTGTAACATTAGACGTAATCAAAGGACGGAACTTACATGTAACAAACAAAAATTGCAAAAAACGTAGTTATGTATATACTAACCTACTACATACAATTATCCCGTTTTTAGGACATACTCAGGACTTCCTTTAAAACATTATATTGCAACCTTCCAGAGACAAACTAGCAAAATGCTATTAGTACCTATAATCTACGTTATTTAGTTACCTTATCTTTTTTAGTAGTTAACTTGATTGAACTTATTATAATATGCCTAAATGTCCTTATTAAAATAAATGTTGAAACACATTTTTGATCAAGTTCCTTTCATTTATATTGTTTAACGTAATTTCTATATTGTTACCCACTTAGAACACTACGTAACCACGACGTTATGGTTTGGTCGAACAAGGGTAACAGAATAACGTTGTGAAACAATACGTTTTAGCAACGTAAAAAATACGTCGTATGTAGACCTTTTTATATGACAAAATCATAACGTCGTAGTTACTACGTGCATAAAATGTTGTTATTTTGTAATTCATGACGTTGTACAACAACGTTAACATACGTCAAGTAAATATGTAACAAAAACGTAAGCATTAGCAAAATTTAAACGTTGCTGTATAAGCAAATAAAGATGTTATACAATAACGTTATATGCACCTACGGTCCTACACATATGGTTAATATTTATGTAATAGAATACGAACGTCTTCTGTATATTAAAAAATGGCTAATGATAACGTAATGACGTTACCAACAACAAACGTATTGATGAAACGTATTTTAGACGTACACAAAAGGTCATTATTTACGTTATAATAGTACAAATTTTAACGTTTGTCAAAAATGTCTTTCGCACGTACCTACATTGTCATTACAAACGTAATGACGTTCCCAACAACAAACGTATTGATTAAACGTATTCTAGACGTATACAAAAGTTCGTTATTTACGTAATAATATTATAAATGTTAACGTTTGTCAGAAATGTCTTTTGACCGTACTTAACCCTTAATTAGCGGCGAGCAACATAAGTCGAGTTAAAAAAAGCTGGACTATGTGGCGGCGCTCGACATAGGTCGAGTGGCAATTTCAGCACGTAATGTGGCTGAGAGAGAGAGACAAGTGGTGGCAGGAGACTAGCGAGCGTATGACTGCTCCAGACCACCGCGGCGAACCTACTGACACAAATCTCAGCTCCCTCCTCCCTCTCTCACTCGCTACATACTCAATTATGTACCGAAAGTACCGAATTACCTGCTTTTTGCACTCGCGTTGCACGGTTATTGCAAGAAAACTATCCATCATACAAGGATCGTTATGGTGTCATTCGAAAGCTCTGTTTATGCGCTTTCAGGGATAGGTACTTGTTTTACGTTCTGGGTCTTATTTAGGCATGAAAATGATCACGTAAACAGCCCTATTTTGGCTAAAATCACCCCGCTGTGCGGTACATATAAATAAACCGCATAGGCCGCTCGTAAGGTGTTAATTGTCATTACAAACGTAATGATGTTCCCAACA
This sequence comes from Paralithodes platypus, assembly GCA_032716605.1. Lineage (NCBI taxonomy): Eukaryota > Metazoa > Arthropoda > Malacostraca > Decapoda > Lithodidae > Paralithodes > Paralithodes platypus. The sequence continues at coordinate 23,610,481 of CM064507.1, read as the reverse complement.
AAAAACGTGTTGATGCAGCGTATTTTAGACGTATACAAAGGGTCGTTTATTTACGTAATAATATTACAAACTTTAACGTTTGATAGAAATGTCTTTCGCAAGTACCTACATTGTCATTACAAACGTTATGACATTCACAACAACAAACGTATTGATGAAACGTATTCTAGACATATACAAAAGGACGTTATTTACGTTACAATATTACAAAATTTAACGTTTGTTAGAAGTGTCTTTTGCACATACCTAAATTGTCATGACAAACGTAATGACGTTCCAACAACAAACGTATTGATACAACGTATTCTAGACGTATACAAAGGGTCGTTATTTACGAAATAATATTACAAATTTCAACGTTTGATAGAAATCTCTTTCGCACGTACCTACATTGTCATTACAAACAAAATGACGTTACCAACAATAAACGTATTGATGAAACGTATTCTAGACGTATACAAAAGGTTGTTATTTACGAAATAACATTACAAATTTTAATGTTTGATGGAAATATTTTTCGCACGTACCTACATTGTCATTACAAACGTAATAACATTCCCAACAACAAACGTATTAATAAAACGTTATATAGACATATACAAAAGGTTTTTATTTACGTAATAACCTCACAAATGTTAACGTTTGATAAAAATGTCTTTCGCACGTATCTACATTGTCATTACAAACTTAATGATGTTCCCAACAACAAACGTATTGATGAAACGTATTTTAGACGTATACAAAAGGTTGTTTATTTACGTAATAGTATTACAAATGTTAACGTTTGATAGACATTTCTTTCGCACGTACCTACATTTTCATTACAAACGTAATGACTTTCCTAACAACAAACGTTTTGATGAAACGTATTCTAGACGTATACAAAAGTGCGTTATATATGTAAGAATATTACAAATGTTAGCGTTTGTTAGAATTGTCTTTCACACGTACATACATTGTCATTACAAACGTATTGTATTACCAATACCCAATGTTCCGTATAAGGTTTTTTGCACATACAAAAATAGTCAGACAATACGTAGTTTCGTATTTAGTATATTACGTAAGACAGTTACGTATTTGACACATATAGGGATGGTCATTGATAATGTAATACTATTATTAAATGTAAATGTAATATACTGATGTCGTCTGTACATAATTGAATTGAGATTAACAACATTAGTAAGTTACAAATAATAAACATTTTACAACATCTCGTGCACATGCATTATTTGTAAATAATATTATAAGAAATTCCCAGTATCAAACGTATTATATTACGTATTATGGCCATACCCATATGGTTGTCATTAACTTTATAACATTAAATATTTAAACTTATTATAGATGTGTCTGTCGCACGTACCTGCATGGTCGTCATTACGAACATAGTTATATTACCAACACTAAACATTGCCAAATAACGTTTTCTGCACATACAGTAATAGTCAGACAATACATAGTTTCGTTTTTACCATATTATGAAGACAGTTACGTATTTGACACATATAAATATGGTCATTGATAACGTCATACTGTTATTAAATGTAAGCATATTATGATGACGTCGTCTGTACATACCTGAATTGTGATTAACACCATCAGTAAGTTACAAATAATAATAATTTTACAACAACATCTTGTGCACATACAATATTTGTGAATAATAAAGTACTAGAATTCCCAACTTAAAATGTATTATAAATCGTATTCTAGACATACCCAAATGGTCGTCATTAACTGTGTAAGATAAATAATTAAAACGTTTTGTGGAAGTCTTTCACACATACTTGCATGGCCATTACGAACGTCGTTGTTACACCAATATCAAACGTTGCAGTATAAGGTTTTTGGCACATACAGTTATAGTCAGAAAATATGTAGTTTCGTATTGAATGTATTACGTAAGACGGTAACGTATTTTGCACACATAGGGATGGTCATTTATAACGTCATAGTATTATTTAATGTAAACGTAATATGCTGACCTCGTCTATACCTACCTCAATTGTGATTAACAATGTTACAAAAATAAATGTTTTACAACAACATCTCGTACACATACAATTCGTTAATAAGAACATAATAATATTCCTAACATCAAACGTATTCTTATACATATTCTATAAATCCCCAAATGATCGTCATTAACTTTGTAGGATAAACATTTTGAACGTTTTTGGGGAATGTCTATCGCACGTACCTGCATGGCCATTACTAACGTAGTTGTATTACCAATATCAAAGGATACACTCTAACGTTTTCTGCACATACAGTAATAGTCGCAAGCAAGTAATATGGTTATTTTTTAATATATTACGTAAGACAGTAACCTATTTGACACACAAAATGATGGTCATTGATAACGTCATAGTTTTGTAATGTAAATGTAATATACTGACGACGTCTGTACATACCTTAATTGTGAATAGCACCATCAGTAAGTTACAAATGTATATGTAGGCTACGTATGTATATGTATATACTCAGGCACATACCCCATTGCTGGGGGGAGGGGGGGGGGGGAGACAGAGCCCTAACATGAACCATTAAATTTCAAATTCTTAGGGTCAGAGACTACTTTGATGTTCCCTCGCCCCTGTCTCTGTCTCGTTGAGTCAGAGAATTTTACAAGGGGATGAGGATTCCTACCCTCCTGCTGTCTAGGCAGCTACAAATTGGACCACAAACAGCCATGCAAATCTCAGCATGGCAAATCTCGATAGTACATACCGCCACCTGCCTCACCACCGTACGCTCTCATTTCCCATGGAGCACACACGACCCTCTGACTCGCGCTCAGCTGATTCGCCCAACCATATTGCGGGCAGTGTTAGCAGTCGTGGAAGGACCAGGAAGCCCTCCTTCTTATGCACCTGCAACAGTAGTTTAGAAGAGGAGAGTGCAGTAAGAGCACGAAAAACATATGCTGGAGGGGGCACGACACATGTCAAAAGGTCGTTGGCCTCTGCCTCCTCATTCACCACCCCTTCCAGCACCACCACCACCCCCTCAACAGTACGTGGAATGCGCACGATGCTCACCATCACTCCAGGAGCAAGTGGCCATCCTAGGAATGCAGGATCAGCGGGCGCAGCTAGGAGGAAAGGGAAGTGTCACGCCTATCAGTATACGCTGAATAATGTGACACCTCCCACCTCGACTACTACCACCAACTACGCCTGTCCCTGCACCACCGCACACCATGGCCACCCCTGCACTGCCACCCACGCCCATGCTTCTGGCCCATCTCCTCACATCAAGAAAACATTGACATCATCAAAGTTTGATGATGTCTGACGGGTCTGACGATGACGACGCAGGAGCCTCAAGGGAACTCCCCGATGCTAGGAACTTTGGTTGGGGCGATGAAAGTGGGAATGAGTGTGATCATGGCCACCAATTCAGGGAGGAAGATTAGGAGGAGTATGAGGAGGAGGACTTGTTGGAGCATCGTGACCACGACAGCGACCTGTCTGACATCGGCGCAGACGCTGATGTTGATGAAGGAGCTGATCTCATTCATAAGGCATCAGTTTATTCATTTGTCTGGTCCGAAGGATCTGATTTCATACCAGATATATGCCAGTTTGATGCAAATCAATCTTGGTCAACTACAGATTGGCCCTGCAAAGACCAGGCAAATGAAATTGATTTCTGTGTATTTTTTGACCTGGAGATGATGACACATCCTGTTTCCCAAACCAATGCATACTATATATCACTAGGTGAAGGAAAGAATTGATGTAATCTCACCGAGGGCAAGAATTCACGCCTGTAGTGATATAACTGCAACAAAATTCCTGATGTTCTTTGCAAATGTTGCTTATCATGCATCTTTGCCAGAAGCATGTGATGCAACATTGCTGGAAGCATGACGCACTCATCAACACCCCAATTTTCCAGAAATACATGACTCGTGAAGTTTTTTTTTGGCTGCTGCGCCTTTTGTACTTTGCAGACAACGAAAATCCAAACACAGATGATCGAATCCGGAAAGTCTGGCATCTGTTCACCATGTTATTGCAAAGGTTCAAGAAGTATTTCTACTCCTTTCACAACCTGATGATTGACGAGTCGCTCGTGCTCTTTAAAGGGTGCCTGCTGTTCAAAGAGTACATACCCTTGAAGAGGCACAGGTTTGTAATCAAGCTGTTTGTATTGTGTGACTGCGAGACAGGCATAGTGCTTGACATGATCGTCTATACCGGCACAGATATGGATATTCCTAGAGTCGGTACCAACGACCCCTTAGGCATATCAGAGCACATAGTCAAGAAGATGATGGAGCCCTACATGGGCAAGGGCACACGTTGTACACCGACAATTGGTATACAAGTCCTGCTCTCTGTCAGTTTCTTTATGACAACCAGACGGGGTTATGTGGAACTGTCAGAAATATCAGGAAGTACATGCCCAAGTTAACTGGCCTCGCATTCACTTGGACGACCCCTCCTCCACTGACACCCCTTCTGAGGACGATTTGGGAGAGGAACACAAACAACGGTAACAGGAACAGGAAAGACGTAAAAAGGAAGACCCATTACAAACAGCTGAAGAAGTCTGGGAAAATCGTGTCTATAAATTGGAATGACAGATGGCCATTCCATTTGCTTTCTACTAATCACACTGGTGCCCAAGTGGACACTGGTAAAATCCACTACCGTACCAAGAAGCCTATACAGAAACCGGATAAGGTGGTACATAGACTACAGTAGATCTGGACTGGATACGAAAATGGAGGTTTGCAGTAAGGGACCCAAAATCGGAGAACAAACCCTCAAGTTCGAACCTTGAAACCGCAAAAATTTGATATTTTCGCGGCTTCAAGGTTCGAAATTGGGGGTTCGATCTCCGATTTTGGGTTCCTTACAGCAAACTTCCATTTTTGTGTCCAGTCCAGATCTACTGTAGTCTATGGGTGGTAGTATATACCAAGAACATAGTTATGCACCTGGTGGACAAGTCAGATTGCCAAGTTGCAGGCTTTGGGTGTCTGAGGAAGAATGTGAAGTTGTATCACAAGCTTTACCTCCACATGGTCGACATCACAAAGCTCAACGCCTAGAACTTGTGGCTTATGAAGAAAGACATTTCCCCGAACAAAAAAATCAAGTTACGGGAGTTCGTCTACAATGTTGCCTACCGGCTCCTCGCGAAAAATGGCACGCCACCTCAACTTTTAGGGGTTGCCGTAAAGTCGAGCTGACCGACAGACTCCTGGATGGCTACCAAAGGCACTACCCTGTGTACACAGGAATTTGTTAAACTTTCATTCATGAGTTGCAAATGAATACTGTGTGTTGATATAACTTGCGTTACTAACATAATTTATTGATATTGACCTCCAAAAATACATGCACTATGCCTATCAAGCACTATGTGTAGTCTAATACAACAATAACACAATACAGTGTATAAGGTCGAGAGTCCCGTGAATGCGCACTGTAACCTGACACTTTCCTCCCTCGCCACCCTCCCACCTCCTCCGTTCACTATTACTTTCCCTTTCATCTTCCATCATTCCTCTTTACGCTTGATTTATTGGCATCTATTCTTCACATGTGCCTCAAAAATACTTGCACTATTCCTATCAAGCACTATCTTTGTATAGTCTAATACAACAATAACACATTGCAGTGAATATCGTTGAACGTCCCATCCTGTGAATGTGCACTGTAACCTGACACCTTTCTCCCTTGCCAGCCTCCCACCTCCTCCGCTCACTATTAGTTTCCCTTTCATCTTCCGTCATTCTTCTGTACACTTGATTTATAGGTGTCTATTCTTCACATGTGCCTCTTCATTTAAGTGTATGTACATTTGGAGACATAAAAGTGCTTTATAGGCGAGATATAGAGCGTTCTTATCAATCACCCCTCCCTCCCTCCTCATGCCCGCCCACACTCACACACACTCGCTCGCCCGGGCTGTGTCGCGCCTATGCGCGCCATATATTCAACTCGCAACCACTACCACACCACACCCACATTTTTGTGGTATGGAAATGTATATATTGGCGAATGCGTGTATCAATTACCAAGACGTTAAAGTGGATTTCTTTAAATTCTAAGAGACATGATTATTTGGTAATTACTTCACACCAAGCTACCCTGGCCCCTACCTCAATGGCATGCTCCCCAGGTTAAGTGATCTAGATAGTTCAAAGCCTGTTATTTGCTGAATGTTAATTTAAATACTGAAACCAATTGTTTAATACTAGCTAGAATATTCTTTAAAGGATGTCAGCTGAGTTCCAACAGCTGAGCTCTGGAATCATCTTTCCCTCATCCTATGAGCTAAATTACTTCAAACTCTGTGTGTCCAGACATTTTGGCTCGAACATTCCTTGATTTTGGCCCTGTCATTCTTTCATTCAGGCACTCGTCACAGGCAGTTTTGCCTTTTGTCTCCCTCATCCACATAGAACAAAAAATAGAAGGGTTAATGTATAAATGCATAATACTGACGTTACCTGTATATAGCTGAAGCATGATTAACAACATCAATAAGATATAAATGATAAACATAATGGCTGCACTCCTGGCAGCCATGTTCAGAGCTGCCTCATTTGTCAGGTTTTTAAATTCATGATCAGACTAAGGCCTGATCCTACATCTTTCTTGGTCTGCCCCTTGGTGCAGCTCCCTCTTTGTTCATGGACTTGCAGCTTTTCACCCAACTTAGTTCATTCATCCTCTCCACATTTCCAAACCCTCCAAGCCTGCTAGTACACATCTCATCACTGATACACTTGATATCTATCCGTCTCCTCAACTCTTCACTATGTATCCTATCTTGCAGATTGGTCCCACACATCCATCTCACCATTCTCATCTTATTACATTTCATTCTGTTGATATCATCCACTTTGACAGGCCATATTTCGGAAGCAGATGTCATTACAGTTTTATCACATGAGGCTTACACCTTTCCCTTCAAGGGAAGGCGGAATCTTCCACCACCGGCAAAGATGGTATCTACCAAGTAGCAAAACATGTCCACCATCTCCTGTGACTCATTGCCAAGGTTAACACTCACAAGCTTACCTTTGCATACTATGCAAACAGTGGGCCCTTGTGAGTAGCGATTCAATTAGTCTAGCCAAACTGCTGCTAACCCCAAAACCGATAACAGCAAGGCCCATTGTCTATGGGAAAAAGGCCAAACTACTTTGGGCCCTTTGACAAAATCCCATATTATCCGCCTTTGACTATTAATTTTAAGCATAATATACATAGGATAGTATATTAAGGGTCTCCTCAGGAATAACTGAAGGCCACCAGGATACTTTCTCAGAATATACAGTAAGATGCTATACAATTTCTTCTTCCATGCATAAACCCTCTTCATAAACTTCCTTTTTAGCTGCAGCATTTATGTCACCTTCTGGTCATCTAACCGGCTCCTCTCTGTCCCCTCAACCACCATCAGGGACCGCCTCACCTGTGGCAGCCTTCTCAACAACTGATACGGTCACTTGAGAGATAAAGGAGGGGGGGGGGGTCACACACAAAAGCTTTTGCCGGACATGTGCAGTATGATAGACAAAATCTGAATGTAACAAACATGGCCACCAAAAAGTGCTGGATGATTTGCGCAAAGACCATAAACAAACCGTTCCATGGAATTCAACCGCTGGTGTATCTAGCAGTGGCAGACGATACTCTGAATTAAGTTTGCACCCATACCCTTTTCTGCATACCGCACATTTGGTGGCAATTGCCACCCACTCTCTGTAAGGGAGGAGGCATACATTAAGAGAACACTGATTATTGTAATAGTAATGGGAGAGTGAGATATATACAGCATTGTGGTGCATAGTGAAAGATTGGGTATAGGTCTATAATTGCACCTATATGAGCTAAACAAATTATTATTGTATTTAACAGGAAGGTATGATGAGGTAAGTGATGTGGTATAGGTGGCAATATGCGGAAATGGATTATAAGCCCCCCCCCCCCCTTAACCCCTTACGTTAGGCTAGGTTAGGTTAGGTAAGGGTGTTAGGTTAGGTTAGGTTAATGTCTCTCTGAAACAATGTAAAATCCGTGTCACATTTAGATTGATAGACTTTTGCCAGAGGGGGCGGAATGCCCTTATAATCCATTTCCGCATATTGCCACCTATACCACATCACTTACCTCATCGTACCTTCCTGTTAAATACAATAATATATTTTTTAGCTCGTATAGGTGCAATTATAGAAATTTACCAAAGATTGTAGGGAATTAGTAGGTGGAAGTGAGTTGATGAGACAAAATGCTATTGCCTGTGGTGTGGGTGGAACCTTCTCACACATGAGAACAGTACTTGATACATGGGCGCACTGTGTCCCTGTACAGAGCAAGAAGCTGTCCAGGGGCAAGGAACCCATTAAGACGGTTGAGCAAACTTGACTGCTGGGAACTGTTTTAGCAAGAGTGGTGACATGGCATTTCCTAGAATGATCAGTAAAATCAAAATAATATATATGAGAAACCAAGAATATTGACAAATGAAGAAGGATTGAAGTATGTGTCATTTATGATAAAAGGATAGTCATTTGGAAGATTATGACTGGTAGGTAGATGGAGAAATTGAATTTTCGAAGCATTGAAAGTAACAGGATTTTCTCTGCCCAATTCTGGCTATAATTAGATTATTTATGCAGTTTAAGAAGGATCTATGATATTAACCTAAGACGTGCGCATGGGGGGTATGAGACACCACACCCCTGTGCGCACATATTTGAGCTGTTCTCATCACTAACATCGTTATTTTACCATAAATAGCATTAATACATATCCATATGCGCCTATTATATGTTGATTATAAAGGTATTAACCTGTTACAACAATAAAACAAGTGGAAACAGTGTTTGGATGGTCAAAATCGGCGATACAGGCCGTATTTTCCCACGTCTGGAGAGAGACTGTCGATCGATACTCTCTCTCTCTCTCTTGCACTCGCTTGGTAACAGTGATGACAATGCCCTGCTTGCAACTTGCTAATGTTAGCACGAAAATAGACCACAGAATAAGGGAATAACAGGGAAAATAGGTGATAACTGAAGGAGGTGAGGAAAGTGGGGAAGGAGGGGAGGTGGAGGAGTGATATTTGGCATGGCCCAGGGGCAAAAAAAAAAAAAAAAATGTTTTGGGTGTTTTAAATGGATTTTTTTTCCCCCAGACTATTAAGAGTCTTCCCGCAGTCGCCCGGGGAAACTCTTAAGAGTCTTCCCGCAGCTCCTGGGTTAAGAGGGTTTTATTTACCCATTTGAGTCGTAGAAGTAGATTATAAGTAAAGAAAATCATCTAATGATAACCAGCATATGATGAACATTATGTAGCGTATATTGTGAAGGTGTTAAGAACACACCAGGGTATGTAGGCCTAATCTACTACCACTCAAATGGGTGAATACGATATCAATAAACCCTCTTAATATCATACTGTAGGTCCTTCTTAAACTGCATAAAATAGTCTAATTCTAGCCAGAAACAAAGGTAAGAACGCTATACCATCAAATTTGAAATATGAAAGCTAAGTATCACAACTATACTGAGAGACCCTAACTTAACTTACCGAACTTAACCCATAATAGCTTAATTCAATCTTATTCAATTGATGAAAAATTAACTTATATATAGGCTAGGCTACATATTTCAATGTTAAAATCGTACAAAGATGGCGGCATTTGAGAGACAAATGACCGCCATCTTGCAGGCTGTGACACAAAACCTTCATATATTCTTTGATCCCCATAATTATTAGGACGTAGTTTCGCATCCAATACCTAGTTTATTATAAATTCCAACACAATTTCTGGATAAGTATTCCCAATGTTAGAAATGTCCGTATGCAGTGTTAAATAACAAACAGTGGCTTCAATTCTGGGAGCAGTTTTCCTATGCAGTGTTTTAGACATACAGAGATTGACCATCTTTGCCAGATACAAAAAAGTTTCCCAACTAAAGCTGCATTTTGTGTCACCCCAAAGTCTGATAACCCACTCTCATTAAAGTGTGGTGGCACAAAATGACAAGGGGCGAACCAGACTTTTAAATATATACATTATATGGACAACCTTTCCTGACTATTTTTAAGAATGAAAGTAAATATGCATTGCGGAATAATTATTACAAAGCAAATAAAGACAAAATAAAAGCGAAATAGCGTAATATACCAAATATCATGAGGTATGTCAGGGACTGGAATAATAGACAACAGAACAATTATAGGCAATAAATTTGAATATATACAATTTAAGATGTGTTGTGACATTACATATTATGTGAAATTATACAACATATTTATTTGTTTAATATTAGAGCAAGAAATAATCGCATACATAGACATTTCAATAATTCTGAGGAGTGACAGATTAATTACCGTGACGAACACTGATTTTCTGAACTTGACTCTTGGGAAGACGACGTCAAGGTCACGAGGCTACAAGCACATGCTCCGCAGCTGGGCCACTTCTCCCTCACTACCCTCAGCACTCCCCACGCAGCCGTGGTGCTTTGCTATACTCTGACAAATGTTATGATATTTATACATATGCGTGTACTGTTACTTAGTAATATTGTATTGTGTAACCTAATCAACCCGAATGATATAAATTTAAGTAAGAATATACCGAAATATAATCGTGATTAGGCGCGAATGGAGTGGCACCGCGGCTGCGGCCATGTGCTCCAATGTTTATAAACAACACGCTTTAGGCCTACATATCAAGATCAATAATTAATGATCCATCATTTCGATATTATTTTGATCTAGTTGAATTTGTAAAAAATTGTGATGACTATTCCTATAATATAATCGCTTACTTTGAGGTATTATATATAATAACTCCGGTAGGTTATCGGCCTTCTATAGGATTATGACGCTTCTTTTGGACATTCTGAGGATATAGCTAGGTACATTTATAATTATGACATCCAATCGATTATTTATATATGGATATATACAAAAAGTCTTAAAACTGTTATCAAGTTCCGAAAGTCTGAATCGGATTGAGTTTCGACCCTGTGGAAGAGCAGGGTTGAGTTGGCTTGACATTGGACACCCCTCAGGGCATTTGGGTGTGAAATTTCCAGTCTATCGGAGATAATGATGGTAAAGGAAAATGCGGTATAAGTTAAATTGTATTTCCATTTGTGAATTTCATCGGTATATTCCAAGAGTAGGCTAAATAGGACATTAATCTGATTGGACGTTGTTAATATTATATAGCTCTGTGACCTTTCATTAAAGATTTTTCGTGCAAGACACAAGGTTCGTTTTATGAGTGGTTCTGGCAAAAGTGTCACAGAGTAACTGGCACTCCTCCACAAGTTTAAAATATTGCTGTAAACACAGGGCGGACCACCCGAAGGCCCTTTAATAACAACAACAACAACACAGGGTGGATATCGTTAGTAACAGGTTTGGGAGCAATTGCTATTGCAGTGAAGCACCACAGAAGGTAAATTAAGGTAAATAATTGCAGTAATTAGTGAGGGTAGAGGCCAATATATCATTGTTGCCTAGTAAACCTAGGCTAAGGCTTCGCTGAGTGGGAGAAAACGACTGTGTCAATTTTCTAGGCCTAGGCTATGTCTAGCCTACTAGCCTAGCCTACTACTCTGGTCAATAGATTCGGTACGATTTTAGTTACTGGACACCTATTTGACAGGTACCACCGAGGATTTAATACATATTTTTTTTCGGTTTCCACGCATCCAACACCAAGCTAGGCCTACACCTTTTTCTGGTCCGGTAATAGTATTGAAAACGATATAGCCTAATAACTTTTTAAATGTGGTTTTCGACGAGAATAAAACGGCGCGTATGTGCCGAAAATCGGCGGCAGAGGGAGTCCGTCATCGCTTCGGATCGTCGCGGTTTGTTTACCCAGGACGCTCGAGGTTACTACGGCCAGCTGTTTTACTTGCCCCCTGCTGGCCACATACATGACGATTATTATAATTCACGGGGGGGTGAGGGGGGGGCCCGGGGGGCAGAGCCCCCCCTCAACCCTGTCCTGTATCCCACGGCCTATAATGCAAGTCTTTATAAAAAAATGGACCCAACAACTGGTTATATAAGCTTAGCCATTTGAAGTCGACCGCCAAGGCGGCGAGACCGGGAACTTGCGGGAAGTCACTCCGAGCGTAAAGTAAACAAAGCGACGCTACTTCCACGAACGCAACCGAGTTGTCTTTATGTTTCGTCTCAAATTATCATTATTAAAGTGTCCCCCATTGCTTTTTTAGTGTTTCGTACACCAAAAAAGGGTGTAGCTTGGTGTTGGATGCGTGGAAACCGAAAACAAATATGTATTAAATCGTTGGCGGTACCTGTCAAATAGGTGTCCAGTAACAAAAATCGTACCATAGATTCTTTTATAATTCATAAATATCAAATTTCGAGTATCAAACGTCAAATCAAATAGCCTATGAACCTTCAAACGAGCTGTCCGCCAGCTCTAGGCCTATGTAGCCTATTTCTTTATTATTTGTTTTAATTTGCCTAGGCCTATGCTATAGTCTAGGTATGACAATATGGTAAATTGGTCAATATAAAGGAGCCGGACCACAGCAATTTTCAAGGATTTATTTGTTTGCATTTGTTATTTAGCCTACAGTATAATATGGTTTAGGCCTAGGCTATAGGCTAGGCTAAGCTTTCTATAATAAAATTTGGGTGAGATCCTGTATAGCGGGTGGAACTGTTTTCAGATGCCTATTTACTAAGAAACATTGGCAAGAATGTAGTTACCGGGTGTACCGCCCGTCTTGTTTACACTACGCGGACGCTCACCATCATATTCCCGTCTATTTTGACTGCCTTTGGATACAAAAATACATTACCCTAACCAAACAACCTAACCTAACCTAACCTAGTATTATAGATGTATAAGTATTTATTTTATTATAAGTATTTATAGATGATTTAGCCTATGTTGTATGTCGGTAGTGGTAGCCTACACCCGGTAACTACATCCATCCCGAAACATTGAACAATATCTTTAATCTAACCTAACCAAAACCTACCCTAACCTAGTATATTAGTGGACTATTTAGTTTAGGCTATGAATGTAAAATGTAAAAATAGCCTATATTGCAACATTAGGCTACCAAATTATTGAGATATATGTACAGGTCATCCCGCTACACAGGATTATACCAAAAATGTGTTAATGGAAATTAGTATTTAGGCTACCCATTATCCAAGAATCTAAAAACATGGCCCCTGATAGGCTTAGTGGGAAGGGCTATGAAGAATAGCGAAATTGAGGGGTATATAAAAAGTGTATAAAGCGAATACCGTATAGGCTACTCGTAAAGGTCTATTGCTTTTGTAAATAAAAGTTGGCTTGGGTTTATGCATTTTTGAGACCCATAAAACGTGATTTTTTGAAAACCCAAGCCAACTTTTGACGAAAGTAGGCTCAAACTTCACAGAGTTGAGTGGGTAATAGTCTATGGTATCAAAATAGTCAACTTTGAGAAGTCATGGCAAAAATGTTAAGAGTACTGCCAGCCTTGTTTACACTACGCGTAGTGGCGTCGGACCTTAGTCATCATGTTCCCGTCTATTTTGACTGCCTTTGGATAAAATAATATATTGAGGGGGGGCTTTGCCCCCCCTCAATTCCCCATGACATATTGTCATCATCATATATATTGCCAGCAGGGGGCAAATAACCCAAAAAATCGCCGTCAAAATAGACGCGAAGTTAACCGCGGCGATCACCCTATGTAAACATGACGACCGTACACCCGGTAACTACATCCATCCCGAAGTCATTAGCCTAACCTAATAACCTTATCTAACCTATCCTAGTATTATGGGTGGGGGCTGCCGCCCCCACTCCCCCGCTGGTTGGGTAAAACTGGTAACGATAAAAATGCAGTTGGGGTAGGCTACGGTATGACTCACTCCACCCAAACTGGATTTCTATTGTTACCAGTTATATTATTTTGACGGCAATTTTTTTGGTTATTTGCCCCCTGCTGGCAATATATATGATGATGACAATATGTCATGGGGGAGTGAGGGGGGGCAAAGCCCCTCCTCAACATATTATTGTATCCCAAGGCAGTCAAAATAGACGGGAACAAGATGGCAAGCGTCCGACGCCACTCCGCGTAGTGTAAACAAGGCTGGTGATACACCCGGGAACTAGCTTACATCCTACCCAACAAATCTAAACAAATAAATCCTTGAAAATTGCTGTGGTCTGGCTCCTTTATATTGACCGGTAAATTTTGACAAGAATGTACCGGTAGTTGTTGTTGTTGTTGTTGTTCCCCAAGCTGCTTGGCCGAACAGCCCCAAGGCTCCGAGCAAGGCCAATGCCATAACCGAGCGCCCCCACAGAACCCTCCCTGCCGACCGCAATAAAGCCTGGGTGACTGAAGCCACTCCATGGCGGGGAGCTGAGGAGGGTGCAGAAACGCCCGGGAAACCAAAGCCCCACCCAGGGTCTTGTGCCCCTCAGCAATTATGAAGCGAAAGTTGAGGGGCAATGGAAAAATGTGACGCTTTGGCTTCCAATCTTGGTAGATTGGGAGGTCAATCCACGGATAGATGCCGTCACTTGAGTTCTAGAAATTATATAAGTAAAAGGAACAGTCAGAGTAAGCTATGGGTATGGCAGAGATCGCTCAGTTCTCACTCTGATAGACCAGCCCATCACCATCATAGACCAGCCCATTACCATGATAGACCAGCCCATCACCATGTACCGGTAGTTACTAGGTGTACCGCCGGCCATATTTACTCTAGGCTTATGCGGACGCTCGCGATCATGTTCCCGTCTATTTTGACTGCCACAATAATAGGTTAAGGGGGGGGGGGGGGGCCCATCACTCCCCCATGACTTGTTGCCATTGTAGAATTGTAGAATTTTACTGAAGGGGCGCGCATTTGACAGGTACCACCACGTACCGGTACTAATTAGAGATTTAATTTAGGTTTCCACGCATCCATCAACAACCTACACCATTTTCTGGTCTGATACTAGTACCTTACTGTAATATAAACGGTTTAATAACGTTTTAATGTGGTTTTTGACAAGAATATAGAAGCGCGTTTGAGCCGAAAATCGGGAGTTTACCACATATTCCGATCGTCGGTTTATTGACATGATGCTCGAAGTTAGCTACTTTTTCTGTTGTTTTTTTTTGCCACCCTGCTGGCAATATATATGATGATGACAATAAGTCTAGGGAGGGGTGAGGGGGGCAAATCCCCCTATTAACCAATACCGGTACTGTATTCCGCGGCCTAAATCTTAATTGAAACGCCAATATGGGAAATTAGTTAGATGTGCGAAGTAGCCTACTAACCTCGAACACTATGTAAACAAACCATCGACGTTAAACCCGCGAACGCAACTTTTTCACCGAGTTATCTTTATATTTTGTCTATCATTATTGATGTCAAAGTGTCATTGTATTTGTTAGTGTTTCGTACACCAGAAAATGGTGTAGCTTGGTGTTGGATGCGTGGAAACTGAACAAAATTCTGTATTATATCCTTGATGGTACCTGTCAAATGTGCGCCCCTATAGTAAAATCGCATCTTGTCATCATCATATATATTGCCAGCAGGGGGCAAATAACAGAAAAAATAGACGGGAACTTAACGGCGAGCGAGCGAGCGATCGACCTATGTAAACATGATGACCGTCGGACCGTACACCCGCATACTCTACATCCTTCCCTTTATTTTAACCGTGTGACAGCCAAGAGTTTTAGCATTGACTTTTATATACCGGCATATATATTTTTTTTTCATTTGTTCATTGATAGGCTATACAGATTTGTTTTACAGCAAGAAAATACAGTAAACCCTCGTTAACTCGGACTAATTGGGGGGGGGGGAGACCACTTCCGAGAAGCCCGATTTTTCGAGATGTCCGAAGTCCGACTTAAGAGAGGGAAAATTCCGAATTAGAAGAGGAAAGTCCACGTCATCAGAGAAAATCGAGAATTTTTTTTTTTTTTTTCTTTTTACATATGAAATTTATCATATTAATGACAAATACAAACCTTATTATGTTTTCAGGGACAGTACAGTACATAGTAATTAATATTAACACAATAATTAAAAGGCTCAGGCTTCAATTCATCCTAAAATCACTTAAAACCGAGTGAGAGAACATTGTATACCGGACACAAATCCCGTCCAACTCGGAAATTTCCGAGATATACAGGGACATTTCCGAGAGGCCGATGCCATTCCGAGAAGTGCGGGTTTCTGACTAAAAAGATTCTGAGTTAGAGGGGGTTTACTGTAAGTATTTACCCATTATTCAACAATCTGTAAGCTAATCCCCTCCCCTGGGCCCCTAGTGGGAAGGGCTATGAAGATCAGGGAAAATGGAGAGTTTAAGAGGATAAAAAGGGAAAAATCTAGTAATTCTTTAGAACAACAACTCCTGTTTTTTTAGGTATTTTATTTTTATTTATTTTTATTTTAAAGGTTTATTATGGTTTATTAATTATTATAAAGTGAGGAAAGCAGTTATTATTGCCATTTTCATTGTTAATTGCAATTCCGATAGGGTAAGACGGGGTAATTTCGCCGCGGCGCTAATAATTTGCATTTAAACGCCGATATCTCCGAAACTATTGCATGGATTCGGCTGCAGTTTGGCTTAGGATGTAGAGAAGTTTTGGTTTAGGTTGTAGAGCAAGTTTGGTTTAGGTTGTATAGCTAGTTTGGCTTAGGTTGTAGATCTAGTTTGGCTTAGGTTTTGTTGCAGTTTCGCGGGGTCTGGAGCCGGGGCTAGCGGCGATTTTCGGCGAAATTACCCCGTCTTACCCTACCCCAACAATTTACGGGATAGTTTGGGAATGCTGTGTTTTGGATGAGGGAAAAAATAGGGGAAGGATATAGTATCCGGGCATACAGTCGTCTTGTTTTTGT
Organism: Paralithodes platypus; assembly: GCA_032716605.1. Lineage (NCBI taxonomy): Eukaryota > Metazoa > Arthropoda > Malacostraca > Decapoda > Lithodidae > Paralithodes > Paralithodes platypus. Next base: position 23,593,568 of record CM064507.1, on the reverse strand, counting down.
ATGTCGTGTTTGAATTTTATTTATTTTTATTTGCCCTGATAGCCTAATTTGGAAAAGGCTCGCCGCCTTACCAGGTATTATAAATAATTTATTAGGGTCAATGAAAAGACCCCCCTAAACCTATAATTGTATTCCACGGCAGTCAAAATAAATGTGACTGTGATCACAAGCGTACTAGTACCGGTAACATAAACAAAGCGGGTGATACGCCTGAACATTACATCCTTACCCTTTGCTCACCTCATCCTCCCATGACTTTTTGAAATTCTTATCTATGTTGCCAATACTGGGCCAAAACCTTATTTTCACAACTGAACCTATTGCTGGCTAATACAGTTACAGTACTCACATCCGATGGTTCTCTGACGTCACACAAAGGTTTGGCATATTATTGGTCTAATTTGACTTCCTTTTTTGATTAAATTATTCCACGGCCAGCTGTTACTTGCTTCCTGCCGGCAAGATAGGCCTAGGCCTATATTATGATGACAATAAGCCATGGGGGCTGAGATCAACCCATTATTGTATCCCACGGCCAGCTGTTGGGCAAATAGTAGCTGGCCGTGGGATACAATAATGGGTTGAGCCCCCCTCATCCCCTATGATTTGTTGTCATCATCGTATATATTGCCAGCAGGAAGCAAATAACAACTAGTCATGGAATAATTTCATAAAAAAAAGGCATTCAAATTAGACGCGAATGTAGCTGCGAGCATGCGCCTTATGTAAACATATCGGATGGTATGCGCACTAACACAACCCATACCGAAAAAGTGGGTATTACTGACTTTTAGATGCAATCATGATTATTGCAACATTATTTTTATTGTTTTTACTTTAGATGCAGTGGTTTTATATATAGAGAACCATCGGATGTGAGTACTGTACCTGTATTAGCCAGCAATAGGTTCAGTTGTTGTGAAAATAAGGTTTTGGCCCAGTATAGCCAACATAGATAAGAATTTCAAAACGTCATGGGAGGATGAGGTGAGCAAAGGGTAAGGATGTAATATTCAGGCGTATCACCCGCTTTGTTTATGTTACCGGTACTAGTACGCTCGTGATCACGTTCGCGTTTATTTTGACTGCCGTGGAATACAATTATCGGTTGAGGGGCGCCTTTTCTCCCATTCCCCCATGACTTATTGTCATCATCATAAACATTGCCAGCAGGGGGCAAAGGTAATTATAGGGAAAAGGCTCGCATCCTTATTTTTCATGTGTTTTCCTCCAAATTTTGAGCAATCAGTATTTTCATTGTTTTTTGTTGTAATTCCAACGTGGGATACAAGATTGTTTGAGGGTCATCCGCTCATGACTTATTGAAATCATCATCTGTGTTGCCAGCAGAGGGTAAATATAAATTATACTCCATAATATAGAGGTTTGTAAACAGCGAGGACGTCCGAGGGAGCTCTGAAAGTTATGGGACTTCTCGTTTTTTCCAATAATATCGGGTTATATATAATGTGATCAAAATCATTCTCCCACAGATAAATATACATGACATGAGTACAGTAAAAGAATTTCATAAACCTGCATTGACCCTAATAAATTATTTATAATACTGGTACCCGGTAAAGCGGTGAGCCTTTTCCAAATAATTATTGGGCAAATAAAAAAATAAAATAAACAGAATTCAAACTAGACAAACGTATGCACAAGCGTACAGCTTACAGTGCACGCCCGGTATTCGCGCCTAGGTCGTACCGGCCCCCTTCCGCAATTACGTGGGTACTATTTAACATACTGTAGGTTTCATTGGGAAATCGACTTAGGTTGTACCAGGCTCACCCTTCTTGGACCCCCATTTCCCCCCAAATACATCCAATAAATACATATTATCTAAGGAGAATTCTTATAAATGCATATTATGAGGAGATTACTTACCACACAGATTTTATTTGAAATCAGTCATATACAGTAGAGTATAGCCTAACCTAACTGATCAGCATAATTTCGCTGCTTTGTCCGACACGGCGCGCCGTCGGTAGGCTTGACCGGCCTTTGCTGTTTTGATAGTCCTGGGCATTTAATTCCTTTATCATTACCACCAGGCCCAATTTCCTTATCACTGAATGCACTAAAGATCCTAATAAACTCAGGAGATACAAGGTTCAGGCTAAAAAACCTTGTAAAGACTCATCATCATATAGCCTATATTGCCAGCAGGAGGCAAGTAACAATTGAAATATATAGTAGTCAAAATAGACTGAAATGTAACCGCAAGCACACAACTTCCATAAACAATACGACTGTATGCCCGGATACTATATCCTTCCCCTATTTTTTCACCAATCCAAAACCCTGCATTCCCAAACTATCCCCTAAATTGTTGGGGTATCGGAATTGCAATTAACAATGAAAATGGTAGTTGCCCGGCACGACCGAAGCCGCTCCTAGAACTCGTGCCCCCAGGGAGGGGGCAGGGGTTTGTTGTGGCAGTTTGGTTCCCAGAAACTGCTCCTCACGGTCGGCAGCCGGCTGTCCTCCACTGGTCAGTGATCTTGTCCCCGGCTGGGAGGGTAGGCAGCGATCCATGGTCGGCAGCTCCGGGAGGTGGTCCCACGGTGTAGACGCCGCCACTCTAGGACCCCAATACACACCAAATAATCATAGCCTCCCATGCAGATGACATAACACCCACATGCACACACCAAGACCTCGACACAGCAAAACGTCTCCTTCAACCCTATCTCAATACATTACATGACTGGTGCACTACAAATAGACTCAATTTAGCCCCAGCCAAATCCACCGCAACCCTCCTCACAAGCTGGACAGCAGAACACAAATACACCCCAAACCTCACCATAAACAACACACCCTCAACACACATACACTCACCCACAATCCAAGGAGTAACATATGATACTCTAATGCCATTGAAACAGCACACCACAAACATGAAAAAGAAACAGACACTAACACCCAGACTTAACACCCTCAGGTCACTTGCCCACACACAATTTAGACACAACAAAGAAACCACCACCACAGTTTACAAACAATAAATAAGATCAGTGATGGAAAACGTAAGCCCGGCCTGGGCTTCTAACCTAGCTAAAAACATATCATAAGAACTTACAGACTATTCAAAATAAAAAACCCTAAATCATCACAGGCTGCACAGCTACTACACCTACAGATCACCTACGGTACCGTACATCAAGAAACCAAAGTCCTCAAAGTCAAAGACCATCTGGACATGAGAGGCACTCAATTCCTGGCAGCAGCCTCCACGAACCAACACTACCCACTACACTACATCGCAACACACCCACAGACACCAAGAAATATCAAAACAACACCCATCACACGGTATCATACACAAATACTGTCTTCTCTCCCTCTTTGTCCACCCCAAACCAGCTTCCAGAGGCACATCCATACTCATATATCTCGCCGTTCCATCCAATCACTCATAGACAACACGCAGCTGCAGGTACGACCTCCCGAAATCCATCCGTCTGAATCCTCTCTTCCTCGCGAGGACAGAGTCCACCTGGCCAGGCTGAAATGCGGACACCATCCAGCTCTTCTGAGCTATCAGAAGAGACTGGATGACTCCGTCGGCGACACCTGCCCGGGATGTAGCACAGCACCCCATACCATTAAACACATCATAGAAGACTGCATTTCACACAATCACTTACGCCGACAATACAATCTACACTCCTTGAGAGGTGTGGAAATTCCCGGCGCGACCGAAGCCGCTCCCAGGACCCGTGCCCCCAGAGAGGGGGCAGGGGATGGTTGTGACGGTTTGGCTCCCGAAACTGCTCCCCGCGGCCGGCATCCGGTTGTCCTCCACTGGTCGTTGATCTTGTCTCCGGCCGTGGAGGGTCGGCAGCCATCCGCGGTTGGCAGTTCTGGGAGGTGGTCCCACGGCGTAGACGCCGCCACATCAGGACCCCAGAGACCAGACATCACCTTTTGCTCCCCAGAACTTGCCCCCACAACATCCTGGAGGGTGGTCAGAACCTTAGGCTCTGACCACCTCCCGATCATAATCACCACCAAAACCAGACTCACCCCAGCTAACCACAAACACACATACACCAATTATAAAAGAGCTAACTGGGAAACATTCACAAATGAGACAGAACAACAATTCACAACTCTAAACAGTACACCCATCACTAACATCAACAATGCTGTACACATACTCAATAAAACTATCCAAAACGTTGACAAGAAACACATTCCAAGAGGTAACAGAAAAAGACACAACCCCAACTTCACACCAGAAATTCAAAACCTCATCAGACAACGTGACATACTGAAACACTCCCCAGCACCCCACACACAAGACATCACACAACAAATTCAAGCACTCAACACCAAAACTAACAACAAAATACAAGAACAACAAAAACTAAATTGGAATAACTTCCTACAAACACTTGATCACAAAACAAACCCCAAAAAACTCTACAAAACACTAAACAGCATCACACTTTCCAACAGCAACACAACACAATCACATGCTGCAATCACAACAACAGACTCTACTCCTTCATGTAAACAACAAGCAAACACTCTCATCAATCACTTCTCACATGTCAGCCACCTAAAACCTCACAAAGACGACCGCCGTGTCATCCGACGTAAGAGACAATTCCCCACAGACCCTGACTATACACCCTTCACCAATCACCAGACAAAGCATATCATCAAAAATCTCAAGCACTCACCCGCCTGTGGCCTAGACAACGTAAGCAGCATGCACCTCAGACACCTGGGACCACGGTGCATACAAGCACTCACTAACATATCAAACTACAGCTATTCACACAACACAATGCCAGACATTTGGAAGCATGGTGTCATCATCACATTCCCCAAACCCAACAAAGACCCCACGCTGCCCTCCTCGCACCGCCCCATCACACTCCTTTGCTCCCCCTCCAAAGTCATGGAGCGCCTAGTATTACAGCTAAATACGCCTGACCTACCCCTAGCTCCAACACAACATGGCTTTAGGCCACTCCACTCCACAAACACTCTTCTCACAGACCTTACACAAAGAGCTTTTGACGGCATCAACTCGGCTAGACCACCACACAGATCACTATTAGCCACACTCGACATTAGTAAAGCCTTCGATGCCGTCCCCCGCCACAACCTAACAAACAAAATCTACAACACAAACATGCACAACGGCACAAAAGGGTGGCTGGCCAACTTCCTAGCAGGCAGATGTGCACACGTATCTTTTGCCGGTCAGTCATCTAAAATCAGAAACTTTCCAAACGGAGTCCCACAGGGATCCGTCCTGTCGCCCGCACTCTTCAATCTGTACATGCACGATATAACTACACCCAATACGCCCCAAATAAACTTAGCCTCCTATGCAGATGACATAACACTCACATGCACACACCATGACCCAAAAAGAGCAACAGATCTCCTTCAACCCTATCTCAACGCACTACATGGCTGGTGCACTACAAACAGACTTAATCTAGCCCCAGCCAAATCCACCGCAACCCTGCTCACAGGCTGGACAGGGGAACACGAATACATCCCTCAACTCACCATAAACAACACACCCCTAACACATACACACACACCCAAAATCCTAGGAGTAACATATGATGCTCATATGACATTCAAACAGCACACCACAAACATTAAAAAGGAACTGACACCCAGACTTAACGCCCTCAGGTCACTTGCTCACACAAAGTTTGGACACAACAAAGAAACTACCACCACAGTATATAAACAATACATGGGATCAGTGATGGAGTACGCAAGCCCAGCCTGGGCGTCTAACCTAGCTGAAACACATCATAAGACCTTACAGACTATTCAAAACAAGGCCCTGAAGATCATTACAGGCTGCACAGCTACTGCACCCGCAGATCACCTACATCAAGAAACCAGAGTCCTCAAAGTCAAGGACCATCTGGACATGAGGGGCACTCAGTTCCTGGCAGCGGCCTCCACAAACCAGGACCACCCACTAAACTACATGGCAACACACCCACAGGCACCAAGAAATATCAAAGCAACACCCGGCACATGGTGTCACGCACAGTTATTGTCCTCTCTCCCTCCCTGCCCACCCCGAACCAACTTCCAGAAGCACATCCATACTCATATCTCTCACCGATCCATCCACTCACTCACAGACAACACGCAGCTGCATGCACGACCTCCCGAAATCCATCCTTCCGAATCCTCCCTTCCTCGCGAGGACAGAGTCCACCTGGGCAGGCTGAGATGCGGACACCATCCAGCTCTCCTGAGCTATCAGAAGAGACTGGATGACTCCGTTGTCGACGCCTGCCCGGGATGTAACACAGCACCTCATACCATTAAACACATCATAGAAGACTGCATTTCACACAACCACTTACGCCAACAACACAATCTACACTCAATGAGAGCTCTGTGGGAAAGCCCGATCGTGGCCATGGCCTTCCTCAGGGACTCGGGGCTGTTCGGCCAGGCAGCTTAGGGAACAACAACAACAACAACAACACTCTTTGAGAGCTCTGTTGGAAAGCCCGACCGTGACCATGGCCTTCCTTAGGGACTCGGGGCTGTTCGGCCAGCTTAGGGAACAACAACAACAATGAAAATGGCAATAATAACTGCTTTCCTCACTTTCTAATAATTAATACACCATAATAAACCCTTAAAATTAAAAAAATCGAAAATAAAATACCTAGAAAAACAGGAGTTGTTGTTCTAAAGAATTACCAGATTTGTTCCCTTTTTATCTTCTTTAACTCTCCATTTTCCCTGATCTTCCTTGGCCCTTCCCACTAGGGGCCCAGGGGAGGGGAGGGGGGGTGATTAGCCTATAGATTGTTGAATAATGGATAAATACATAATTCCTTGCTGTGAAACAAAAATATAGCCTATCAATGAAAAAAATAAAGAAAATATATAATACCGTATAAAAGTAAATGCTTAAACTCTTCGCTGTCACACGGTAAATATTTAGGGAAGGATGTAGTATGCGGTGTATGGTCAAACGGTCGTCATGTTTACATTAGGTCGATGGCTCGCGGTTAAGTTCCCGTCTATTTTTTTTCTGTTATTTGCCCCCTACTGGCAATATACTGTATAGGGTAAGACGGGGTAATTTCGCCGAAAATCGCGTATTTTGACGAATAGAAACTGCTACAAATGGAATTTTAAAATTTTTAATTTTTTATCTATACATTCAGCCTTTCTGCTATAGATGCCCAAAAAACGAAAAACAAATATAATGTTTTGGTCATGCTGCCGAATTTTTGAAAAAAGTCACTCTCGCGGCAAAATAACCCCGCCCGGCAGGGTAATTTCGCCGCGACCTATTTGACACATTATCTAGCTAGTAAACTAGATAACATTATATGAGTAATGGCCAGACAAAACACTAGCGCACAGGTAAAATCAATGAAAACATTCACAAACCCAAACTGACACTAAACATGCCAATAGAGAAACGTTGCACGCACAACACACAACTGAACAGGGCGGGCAGAGATGCAAGTGTGTCACACGTGTAGGCCTAGGCGCCACTGTTTCTAGTGTGGGTGTAGACGTGTCTAGTGCGGGTGTGGAGTTGTGGACATGTAGTGTGGGTGTGGACGTGTCTAGTGCGGTTGTGGACGTATTTATTAGGCCTACAGGTGTGGAAGTATTTAGTGCGGGTGTGGACGTGTCTCGTGTGGGTGCGGCGTGTAAGTTGCTAGTACAAAGTACCAGGCAGCAGCTGACGGCTACTGCCAACACTGTGTCACACTCAAACATACAAACAAACAAACACACATACAAACCACCCACAAACACCCCCACACACACCTGATCATACCGTCATACGCGCCGCTAGCCCCGGCTCCAGGCTCCGTGAAACTGCAACAAAACCTAAGCCAAACTAGATCTACAACCTAAGCCAAACTAGCTATACAACCTAAGCCAAACTTGCTCTACAACCTAAACCAAAACTGCTCTACAACCTAAGCCAAACTGCAGCCGAATCCATGCAATAGTTTCGGAGATATCGGCGTTTGAATGCAAATTATTAGCGCCGCGGCGAAATTACCCCACGGAGAAATTACCCCGTCTTACCCTATGATGATGACAATAAGTCATGGGGGGTGATGGGGGCAAAGCCCCCCCCCCCTCAACCTATTAGCCCTATTGTATCCCACGGCAGTCAAAATAGACGGGAACATGATCGTGAGCGTCCGCATATTGTAAATAAGGCGGGCGGTACACCCAGTACTGTAACTACATTCTTGCCAAAATTTACCATATTGTTAATATGCCTTTGCAAAATCCGCATATCTGTAGGCCTCTATGACATTCATGTGTTACTTTTCTTCTAGGGAATTTTGTCATAATGTTCAAGCAGTTGTGAGAGTCATGACAATCTTTTCACTCTGAAACCATGCTGACCAGTATTGTGTAGCTCGTTTGCTTCCATAAATTATGAGATATTTCCTCGCAGGACTTGCTCAAACATTTTAACCGCCGGCTATATCAGAACATTTTGTTAACCTGAGCAAGGATTGAACCTTAGTCAGCTGAGTGGTAGGATGGGTCGTTATCAACTGAGCTAGGCAGACGACTAGCTAAATAGAAATGGTATTACGAGAAAAAAAAATAAATAATTTTCAAAATATACTTTACAGTACAGTACTCCCTCGGGTAGGGTATATCGTACTGGGGCCGCGCTACGCAAAAACCGCGCTACACAAAGCAAAGAACTTATGGGATTAATTCTATTGGTTCTGACGACTAGGGGTACCCGCGTTAGACCAAAACCACGCTGTCCAAAGCAGCGCTACCCGAGGGAGGACTGTATATAGCCTACTTTATTGTATCTAAATAGACTGAAGAAACACCCTACATTTTCTTAAGTAGACTTGGATATCAGAAGATTTTTTAGTGCTAAATGTACCAGTACCTGTATATAATAGATCCATTAAATATGGAAGAGGAGGTGGGGATCAGGTCAGAAGTGTGTGTAGCCTTGTAAAGAGTGAAGATGTAGGAAAGCAAGAATTTATGGAGTGTGTGGGGAAATGCTGAGGTATGGTGGTGAATTAGTGATTGAATGGGTATGGACATTGTGTAAACTGGTATGGGAGAAGGGAAGTGCACCTGATGACTGGAAGACAGGCATAATAGTCCCTTTGTATAAGGGTAGGCCTACCGGTAAAAGAGAATGAGGAGTGTGTGGTAATCACCGGGGAATATGTCTTCTAAGCGTAGTAGGGAAGATGTACCGGTACAGTAGGATAGTGATCGAGAGAGTGAGAGCGAGAACGGAGAAATTGGTAGGTTTTTCTGGCCCCCTTCTCCCTCATGTTTAGCTCCATTGGATTTTAGAATTTAAAACATTCGTCCCATTGGTTTGGTAATTTTAAGACTTACGCCCCATTTCTTTGTCAATATTAAGACCTTTCGTGCAATTTAGGTACTGGTATCAAATGTTTCCGGGCGAGCGATAACGAGCCTGTAATTTTAAGAGTAACGGCCGGGACATTTTTATACCAATAAATGTACAAATTTATCTTGAAGGGGGTCTAATGAGTGTTTCTTACAGCTGGATGGAGGTCTAGGGAGGAAACCCCAAAATAATAAAAAAAAAAAAAAAAAAAAAAAAAAAAGCAACTTCATACGCCCATCTCCCATTCAAGCAAGGGTGTGTGATGTCCCATTGGTCATTCAATATATATATGGCTGGAGTCATGAAAGAAATACAAGGAAGAGCAGTGGTTGTTGTTGTACTACTGATAAGGGAAGGAAATGTTTCCTGTATTGTTGTTTACTGACGATACAGTTCTTATGAGTGATAGTGAATGGGAGTTGCAGGGTCAGATAATTATGTTTTGAGCAGTGTGTGAAAAATGCAATATGAAGGTAAATGCGGGGAAGAGTAAGGTTGTGGTCTTTGAAAGGGGTGCAGTCACAGAGTGTGATGTGAGGTTAATGGTCAGGCTATGGAGAATATCAGGTCATTTTGGCAGTATGTTGAGTATGGATGAAAAAGTGTGGGAGAGGGTGTGACAGGGGAAGAGGCTTGTAGGAACGTTGAAAGCAGTTACAAGAAATAGAGTGGTCAACATGGAAGTAAAGAAGTCCTTGCATGATAGTGTGGAAATCCCGACATTGACGTACGGGAGTGAAGCATGGACGTTGTTGGAGAGACAAACCAAGAGAGAGGGGTGAAAATGAGTTACTGTACCGAACTTGAGAAGTGTGTGCAGAGTTACATGGGGGGGATAGAGAGACGATTGAGGAAGTACGAGAGCAGTATGGTGTGGATATAGATACATATAAGCACATACAAATTTAAAGATCGTTTTGTCCACAAAAAATGTGATTATAGTTTCACGTCCTAAATGGCGGATTTCCAGGCGGCCCTGTCAAGGGGTGCTTCTGTTGTCAAGTTCAATATTTTTAGATCGGACCGGAGTACCTGATCCCACGTCATTCTAGGTCTACCGGGTACCCCTACGCGCAGCTTCCCCCACGTTCACAGTCCGGCATTATTATCTTCACCCAGTTCTGATCATCCATTCTATCCATGTGTCCAAACCAACCAAGTCGGCTCTTGCGCATCACTTCACTGACACTCCGACGCCCTCTTAATTCCTCGCTTGATACCCCATCCCTGAGGTTAACCCCATATATTTATCTCACCATTCTCTTCTCATTCTGTTCCATTCTATTGATATCCTCTGCTTTAACCGGCCATGTCTCCGAGGCATAGGTCATCACACTCCTAACACTCGAGGTATTGGTATACTGTGCACCTTCCCTTTAAGGTGAAGTGGGAGTCTTCTCATGGTCAGAAGTGGCAACAGCTCAAACTTCCCCCAGCCACTTTTGACTAGCAATGGAGCCAGCTTCAGCGCCACCTCTGGCAGAAACAGTATCGCCCAAATAGCAGAATGTGTTCACACACTTCAGCGTTACAATGTCGAAATCAACACTAACAGGCGGGTAATTTAACACCAGTTCTCCCTTGCACACTGCACATTCAAAGTCTATGATTTTTGTCAAAGGTGCTCTAGATACACTACATATCTTGTGTAGCCTACTCAGTCACTACAGATGCAACATTGAATTGAGTTACTTCCCACCCCCTTCCCACATAGTGTGCATGGATAGCCTAGTCGCCGCTTCTTTCCATAGTTCCATGCCCTACTCCACTAATCATGACCTTTGTTTTTATCTATGTTAACCCTCTCCGACATATGACGCGATTTTGAGCCTATTAGGGATACTTTAAAGCCTTTATTACCATCAGGGGTATTTACAAACCTTTAGTTTAGTTACTTCAACCTCTGCAGTTGTCTTTGAGTTAGCTGTGGGCAGAAAACTAATTTTGGAGAGGTAATTATAAGAGTGAGAGAACTCTATTTCTTATTGCTAATCTGGCAACCTCTGTGTCATATGAATCTGAAGGGGTTAACTCTTAGACCCTTGTTTGCCATACCCTCCCTCCATATTTTGAACTTTGCCTCTGCTTCCTGTGCACTATCTGCGATAAGAACTAGGTCATGTGCATGTAAAAACTCCAATGGGAGTCATGTCTTAAAGTCCCTTGACAGAACCTCCAAGCCTCCTGGACCAAAACAAACAGTAATGGGCTCAGCACTAAACCTTGATGGACTCCACCTTTCCCTGGGAACTCTTCGCTTAGGACCACATTCACTCTAACTGCTACCCGTGACCCTTCATACATTCTTATTATCCTATGCACCAACCACTCTTCTACTCCTAGTTTTCTCATAGCCCACTGCATTACTTCCCTTGGCACCCAGTCAAAGGCCTTCTCCAGATCTACACAAAAATAGGTATAACTCCCTGTTATTATTTAAGAACCTCTCTTGCAGTTGCCTAAGAATAAAGATTGCATCAGTTGTGATACATACCGGCATATATCCAAACTGCATGTCGCTGATGGCAACACTTTTCCTGATCATGCATTTAAAGACCCTTTGCTTATTTTCAGGACTTGATCGAGCATTTTCAAACCCCTATAATTTCCCCTGTCCGAACTACCTTCATATAACGTGTCCTAGGCATATCTTGAGTGACGCAAATCAGGAACTATAGGGCGAATACGAGTCTTGAAAGTAAAGAAGCTGGCGATGTACATCCTTGCCCATGCTGCCTTCGCACTCTTATAATATTGTTGCTCATAATATTTAAAATGAAGATAAGAATTTAAACCCACTCTGATACTCACCCATTATGAAGACTCGTCCATTTACATAGCCTACATACATACATAAATTTAAAGACCAAATGCTCACCACAGACTGCAGTTCCGGTCACATGTCCTAATGGCAGTGCTTTAGAGAGCCCTGTTCTGAGCTGTCATAAGTTCTGATACCACGTCTTTCTTGGTTTGCCCCATGGTGCAGCTCCCTCCACATTAATTTTTTCACCCAACTTAGTTCATCCATCCTCTCCACACATCCAAGCCTACTAGTATATGCATTTCATCACTGATACTCTTGATACTTAACCATCTCCTCAGGTCTTCACTAGATATCCTATCTTGCAGTTTGGCCCCACACATTGATTACAAGCTCACCTTAGCATAATATGCATAAAAATATCTCAACATCAGGCTTCTTCCTCGGTAGAGGACTAGAGGTCCCTTTATTCTAGTGCAGCGCTTCTTCCCGTGGTGTACCCAGAAGAGGCAAACGCTTCACTGAATTGAGTTCGCATCCACCTCTTATTTGCATACTGTGCATGGGTATACACCACTGTTTTCTACTTTTCCTAGCCATAATCTATTATGTAAGACCTAGGTTTTATCTATATTTACTCTTAAGGGGATTGCCCAATATTTACTCCGGATGGTGTTGGTGAACTTAGTCCGATTTGAATGAAATTTGGCAAATTGATAGGGGGACTATGACAGATGCCCGTCATTCATTTTCTCCTTTTTTTGTTTGGGGGGGGGGGGGGGGGGGGTTGAATCAGGTAAAAATTATACCATTTTTAAAAATTCATCTCTAACAAAATACTGTACCCTATATTTGTGTATTTTTGTATTCTACTATGGGTTTCAGAGGCCGTGTTACCGGTACATCGTTTTTCGGGAATAACTTATGAACAAACAGTTGGATCAGTATGATATTTTGCCACAACTTGTTTCACACCGTGCCCTAATATTTTTTTAATATTGTGCATTATCAAAAGTGGATAATTAAGCCACTTGTCCCTGTGTCATGAGGTTACAGTCACACCTGAATGACTAGGAATCGGACAAGGCTACTGTGGCTTACCTGTGAAACCACCAAACCATTATTGCTCCTCCATCAAACACGGTAGTTATGAGCCACCACCCAACCCTATTATCGTCTTTATATTCTAAGTTATCTGTCACTATCAAATATAAATATACACAAAATATGTCTCAGCAGACAGACACGCAGCAAAGCTTTACCTGCAATGCCCGCCCACCTCATATCCAGGCATAACCCTTCATACTTTCTTGGACCAAGCGCCTCACAGACTACTATCTATTCCAACTGGCACCCGACTCCCTCTCACAACAACCTTGTTATCAATCATTATTCACAAGCATTCTCCATTCATTCCTATTTATTAACACTTCTCTGCTTGTTATAGTAATTTCTCTATCTTCCAATGCTTACACTACACATGCCTCGCGCATCCTACTGTTTGTCGTACAAGGTGACTAAGGGGGGATGGCGATAGACTTGTGAACCAACAGCTATTATTATGCAATCAAGTTTTTATCTTAGCACTGTCTTGGTATGGCACTGCTGAGGCTGGTGGGTTGCGGATAGGTGCCCGAGGGGACGGAGTCTAACCTGGGCGTTGTATGGCACCACACCTGTGTCAGCAACAGTGTTTGCATGATGGAACAGTGTTGGGGCAGGACTTTATTGTTCTATAATCCAATTGCCTAATACACAGTAGAGTCTTGTTATGGTGCTGTCTTTTTGTAACACTTTTAAGGCTGGTGTGGTTGCAGATACTGCAGGTGCAAGAGCTGCAGGGAGACTCTGTTGAGTCTTGCTGAGGCATGGTTAGCATTATACCAACATCAGCCACAGTGATGACTTGGTGGGGCAGTGCTGTGGCAGGACTTTATTGTACTACACTACACTCCAACTACTGAAAGGCAACCCCGTCTGAGCTGCTACAATGCATGTAATAGGAAAAGACGTTAAACCATCTGTATGTATTGTATGTATAACAGTGCCCAGCCTTCAACAGTAATGACGTTAAACCATTGTATGTATGGTATGTATAACAGTGGCCCAGACTATCCAACAGTACATGGCGTTAAACCATTGTATGTATTGGTATGTATAACAGTGCCCAGCCTTCAACAGTAAATGACGTTAAACCATTGTATGTATTGTATGTATAACAGTGCCCAGCCTTCAACAGTAAATGACGTTAAACCATTGTATGTATTGTATGTATAACAGTGCCCAGCCTTCAACAGTAAATGACGTTAAAACCATTGTATGTATTGTATGTATAACAGTGCCCAGCCTTCAACAGTAAATGACGTTAAACCATTGTATGTATTGTATGTATAACAGTGCCCAGCCTTCAACAGTAAATGACGTTAAACCATTGTATGTATTGTATGTATAACAGTGCCCAGCCTTCAACAGTAAATGACGTTAAACCATTGTATGTATTGTATGTATAACAGTGCCCAGCCTTCAACAGTAAATGACGTTAAACCATTGTATGTATTGTATGTATAACAGTGCCCAGCCTTCAACAGTAAATGACGTTAAACCATTGTATGTATTGTATGTATAACAGTGCCCAGCCTTCAACAGTAAATGACGTTAAACCATTGTATGTATTGTATGTATAACAGTGCCCAGCCTTCAACAGTAAATGACGTTAAACCATTGTATGTATTGTATGTATAACAGTGCCCAGCCTTCAACAGTAAATGACGTTAAACCATTGTATGTATTGTATGTATAACAGTGCCCAGCCTTCAACAGTAAATTTCGAATTATCTATTGCCAGACACCTTAACTCATGAAGTGTTGACCTAGAATTTATTACCTTCATGGTCCAGTTCATTGGCATGCCTACTACCGTTCAACACTTCTCATATATGTGTCAACTCCATCCCTCTAACTTCACTCTTGATCTCCCTCTTCCTCTTTGACCTTCCATCTCACTATCGTACACTCTTAGTCATTGTCTTGCTTTCCATATGTTCCATGTGATCAAACCACCTTTTGTGTTCTTCAATATCCATGCACATCCACACCACAACACTTACTCAATTCTTCAGTTATAAGTTTCATGCAAGAAAATTCCAAGGAATGGGTCACTGATAAGGCTATGAAATTTTGTTTTATAGCCTATGATATATAAATACAGTACCCGGTATGTATAAATATATATATACCATAATATATAATTATATATATATATATATATAGATAGATAGATAGATAGATAGATAGATATAGATACAGTAGTTTAACGAGACCACATCATGAGACACATAGGGCTGGCCTTAGCCTGAGCCAAGGATTCAGTGGGATAAGATATATATACTATATATCCGTGATGGGCTGGTCTATCAGAATGAGACTTGAGCGTTCTCTGCCATACCCATAGCTTACTCTGACTGTTCCTTTTACTTATATATTTTCTAGATCTCAAGTGACGGCGTCTTTTCCGTGGATTGACCTCCCTACTGCCAACCCTGGCAGATTGGGAGCCAAAGCGTCACATTTTTCCTTTGCCCCTCAACTTTCCCTTTATAATTGCTGAGGGGCACAGGGCCTTGGGTGGGGCTTTTGTTTCCCGGGCGTTTCCGCACCCTCCTCAGCTCCCCGCCTTTGAGTGGCTTCGGTCACCTGGGCATTATTAGTGGTAAGCTGGGAGGGTTCTGTGGGGACGCTCGGTTATGGCCTTGGCCTTGCTCGGGACCTTGGGGCTGCTCGGCCAGACAGCCTGAGGAACAGCAACAACAACAACTATATATCCGTGTGAGTTCCGGAACAATAACATTATTTTAATGGATAGCTTTCTTCAGAAATAGATGATCATCTCATTGGGATTACCTGTACTATTAATTCTTCCAACCACCCAAGGTGCATGCGCAAAGCGGTTCCCCACGGTCACACAGAAACAAATAGAGGAGCAAATTGCCGAATTCCTCAAGCACGCCCCAGCACAGCGCGGTGGAGCAAGATATAAGGTACTGTATGATATTAAGGCTTTTCTTTTATTTTGATAGAGGTGTAGTACGTAGTCGTTCCCTAGGCTGCGTAGCCGAACAGCCCCTTTCTAAGGAAGGCTACGGCCGAGACTGGGTTTTCCCACAAAGTTTTCAAGTAGTGTGTGTTGTTTTGTTTGCGTAAGTGGTTGTGTTATGCAGTCTTCCATAATGTGTGTGTGGTTTAAGGTGAGGTGAGGGATGTGACTATGTTCTACTGTCCAGTTTGTGAGAGGGGTCGCTGTAGATTTGTTTGTGGCTAATTTGAGTCTGTTTTCAGTAAACCATTCCTGTAATGTGTTGAGGTACGGTTGGAGGAGTTGTGCGGCTGTGTTTGTGTCTCAATGTGTACAGGTGGGTGTTATGTCATTTGCATAAGAGGCTGTGTGTATCTGTGATGTATGGCGTATGGGTAGCTTGTGCATGTATAGATTGAAAAGTGTTGGTCACAAGACGGATCCCCAATGGACTTTGTTTGTGAAATTTGAGATGTTCGATGACTGGCAAGCAAATTTTACATGGGCACATCTGTCTGCTAAATAGTTGACCAGCCATTTTTTTGTTATTGTGCATGTTTGTATTAAAAAAATACTTTTAAACGTTGTGGAGGGGGATGGCATCAAAAGCTTTATGAATGTCAATTGTACGTAACAAGAACTGTTTTGTGTGGTGGCATAACTGAATTAATGCCATAAAAAAAATTGTGAGGAGTGTAAGAAGGGTGTTTGTGAAATGATATCGCCAATGCCGTTCGAAATATCCCCTCATATAGCTACAAATATAAATAATACCAAAGCTAACACGTAGATAGAGTCCTACTACAGTAAACCCTCGTTATCTCGGAATAATTGGGGGGGAGACCACTTCCGAGAAGTCCGATTTTCCGAGATGTCCGAAGTCCGACTTAAGAGAGGGAAAATGTCCGAATTAGAAGAGGGAGTCCAATTCACCAGAGAAAACGGAGACTTCCCTATCACTAACAAAGTAGATCCAAGATGAATTACAGTACCGGTACAGTATCTATCCATCTCTATCTATTGCCTGACGCCGTGATCTCCGAAGGGGTGGCCACGAACGAACCGCCCCCATGCACCTCTGTCCTCAGTCAGTCGACGCCCCTCCTCCCAACCAGCACCGCCTTCATTTATATACTTCCTCTCTCCATCCTTCCACCACTCCTTCGGTGCACCTCTCCCTCTATGTCCTTCCACCTCGCTCTCGTACACCCTCTTAGT